>OX336390.1:963820592-964511639 GCA_946902985.2 Meconema thalassinum | reverse complement strand
GAATTTCATTGAAATCCAGCCGCTTACTAGTTATTAGTGGGACACACACACACACACACGGACACAAAAGGTGATCACATAGGGGAAGACCGGGCAATGTGAATAAACTAACTTTATATTAGTGTATCTATGTAATTACGTACGACAATGACATGCAATTTACTGTAATTATTCAATGTTATCTTCCCATTTAATTGCTGTATAAAAACAGAATGAATTGTGAAACTATTCTTAATTAGAATTCAGTATTAAGTAATTATGTCAAATTATTCACTTAGCCCGTATAGCCGGGCAAAGTGAATATTCATATGCGGGAAAAGTGAATAACGGAATGCAATGTTTAAGACATGACAATATTAATACTAAGCAAATGTACATTTGACAGAAACTCAACATTGAATATAAATGGGATCCACTTTTGTTTTTCAATAGGTTTTATAACGTTCACAGGTCACCTGATATAACTAAAGCAACAGAGTTAATAGGATTTGTCCTACAATCCTCCAGAGCTTGCTTCATTGTTTCTTCGCACCAGCTGCCCTGATCACTGCTTCGTTTGAAATTGTAAACCATCTGTAAGCAAATATTACAATATTCTGATCATTATTGATATACTTAAGTACTTATTTCAGGGTATTTAACCCTCAACTGGTGACGTGGTTTCTGACAGACACTGAGAGAGATATAATTGTACACCCCTAAACACTCATTGCGAAACGAGACTTGTTTGCAATACCTTCTCATCTCTGTCTAAACATCTGTTCAGCCTCATTTCGTCACCTTCAGTCTGATCGTTCTCTTCTCACGAGTTAGACACATTCTTAAGTGGCTTCGAGACACCACGTCACCAATTGTGTAACATTTTACCATGTGGGAACGCATAATCTTTGATGAGTATTCCTAACCATATAATAAATTAATAGTCACCATTAAGTAACTAGTGAACGAAGTATTCAACAAGTAGTTCCGTGAAGAACTATACAGCCTATTTTCATATATCCTGCTCATGTTAATTGCCACTATCAATTTACAAAATTTCGGTTTAATTGCTGTAACAGATTCGTAGATATTGAGAACCGTCTAAATATTTCAGATGCTCGCCAGGATGGATTTTTATTTTTGTACTATTACATTAAGATTATTGTGTACGTGTGGTATTCAAACTTCAATCGCATGATTAGAACACAAGAAGTAAAAACGAGATTTTAAAAGTACGCACACCAGCCATCTTGTGATTATGCAAACAATTGAAATAAATTACATGCCAGTGGGTCAACATTTGTATAAGCATTTAACGTGCAACGTTTCACAGCACTCGGATAGTTAATTCGCGAGAAACGTCCATTTAAATATTTATACTTCGCGTCGCCGCCATGTTGGATTTGTGCTCACCAGGTTACTGAAAGTCCTATAGGTGAACATATGTTCATAGTCTCTATGAACATTAAAAAAAATCAGTTTGGTTGCTGTAAAAGATTCATAGATATTGAGAACCGTCTAAATATTTCGGAAGCTCGCCATTTAGGATTGTTATATGTATAGGCCATAGAGTTATGTACCATTCAAGGACAATTATTGCCTAGCTTCATTATTCAAACTTTCACTTCGATCGCATGATTACGACACAAGAATAAAAACTTAATTTTAAAATTTCGCACAGCCGCCATCTTGAGGTTAAGTAAACAATTGAATTAAATTAGATGGCAGTGCATTACAATCTGCAAAATCATTTACTGTACCACATTTCACTGCGCTCAGAGAGTTAAATCACGAGAAATGTCTATTAAAATATTTCAAATTCGCTTGGTCGCCATGTTCGTTTTGTACTTTACATGTTTATGAAATATACATAGATAAACTTGTATCAGTACCCTTTATCACCGTACAAAATTGCATGATGATATCTGTAATAGTTTCGGAGATATAGAATGTCAGTGAAATATTTCGCACAGCCGCCATTTTGAGGTTATGTAAACAATTGAACTAAATTAGACTTCAGTACATTACAATGTGTACAAACATTTGCTGTACCAAGTTTCATTACGTTTGGATAGTTAAATCGCGAGAAATGTCTATTAAAAGTCTCAATTTCGCTTGATCGCCATGTTGGTTTTGTAGTCACCAAGTTTTTGAAAGTCTCATAGGTGAACTTCTAGTAGTGCCCTTTATCACCGTACACAATTTCAGGGCGATATCGGTAATAGTTTCGGAGATATTGAATGCTAGTGAAATATTTCGCACAGCCGCCATGTTGGATTGGTGAGACGTAACAAAATTTGAAGGGCACGGTCGAGGTCGCCGGGAATAGTGCTATGATCTTACCGAGTTTCATTGAAATCGCTCCAGCCGTTTAGATTTTATTAGGGGGGACACACACACACCTCTCTCACACACACACACACGCACACACACGGACAAAAGGTGATCTCATAAGCCTATTTTTTCAAAATTGAAAATAGGCTAAAAATGACACCTCGTCAACACAAGGGAAACTCAAACAAGACAAGATACTCGTACTTGGGGAGGAATGCGTGCTGAACTTCTGCTTACCATAACCCAGATTAAATGGGAGACTAAATACACTAATATCTACTGTCAAGAAAGAACACTGAGTAGTAATTTTCAGGGAAAACAATATAATCAAATATATATATATATAAAATACATGCATGCAACAAGATATAAAAACATTTCATAATAAAGGAATATCAAAACTAAGTTGAGAATCAGAGAAGATGGAATCGAGAAAAATGAATAAAAATTAAATTACAGACTGTTGGCAGAGTCGAAACGAGGGTAAATAAATAATAATTTATGTGTCAGTAGACACACGTCACAGCATCCATAGTGGATATACTAAAGTCCAAGGAGAGGGAAATTGAAATAAAAAACATTAAGTAGATAAAATCCCATGGACAACAACTTGATCACTGGTATCGCAAAACAGAGTGTCTGGATCAGCTTATAAAATTAAATACCTTGGGCAGGAGAACATATTTTACATGAGAAAACCAGGGTTCCAACGGTGGTAGATAATTAATATGTGTGAGTATGATGTAGAGTCCACGTTAAGACTTAGAAGCTCTAGGCACGGCGTTAGCCGTCCTAAACTCCTCCTTTATAGTTTTGTCAATTCACATCCTTTCTCTGCTGATGATAAATCTCAACTCATTATTGCTGTCAACTACTGTTACCGAAGCAACGGGTTGAAGCAATCGAACGTAGGTCGATATATGACGAAACGATACAAAGTCACAGATGAAACATGCCACGCTATCTCGCGTCGGCTCACATAACCTTAGGTACCAATAGCACCCGCTAGGTTTGTAACATAAGTCCTGGATGTAGTAATTTGTTGACCTGAAGTACTTTTCGAAGAATAGAAACGGGTCAAAAAACATTAACCCAAACGGGCAATGTGAATAAATATCCACTTTGCCCAGCTGTGCGCCATTATTGAAATCGTGACTGATCGCTTAAAAGTAGTGTGGTAAGAAAGCAAACAAAGTGTGTAAATAAGAGGGTTGGAACAACACTAAAACACAATGTAATCACTTTCAAAATAGTTATAGCAATCTATGAATAATATTGTGTTTCTTACCTTGATAAAATTTTAAGAAATACTATAAAACTCTGCAAACGCTTCTAGTCGCACACTGTCAACCACTGTAGTCTTTGTACTACTGATTCTTATATCTCC
This sequence comes from Meconema thalassinum, assembly GCA_946902985.2. Taxonomy (NCBI): domain Eukaryota; kingdom Metazoa; phylum Arthropoda; class Insecta; order Orthoptera; family Tettigoniidae; genus Meconema; species Meconema thalassinum. The sequence continues at coordinate 964,507,939 of OX336390.1, read as the reverse complement.
AGCAGATGGCAGCGCTTCTTGCAGAAGCAACTCGGTGACATCTGTCGTGATTTTCCTTAACTTTTACATATTCGCTTTGCCCAGTCGTCCCCTAAGCCTTTTTTTTTTTTTTCAAAAATGGAAATAGGATAAAAACACACGGCAAACTTCGTACAGGCTAAAGAAGCAATAGGCAACAAATGACGTTCTATGTACGCCATACAGATGGTGTCACAAAATTGATATTGAATATTTGTCACAATCTTTTTTTTTTTTGTCCGATCGATATTTGTATCGTCAGTTTCCGAATGAACGCGGAATTGTACCTCTCGCTCCAAATAAATTAAATTAGCGGCATTTGATTGTCTCTTGTTCTCTAACCTTTTTGGGGGGAAAATAGCATTGCAGACATCTTTAGATTAAGCACGTGGACATCAAACGTAATATGACGGGAAGGAAAAGCTTGCCATTGGCGTTAAATCGCGCTAAATACTTCGTAATCCCGACATAAAAACATATCAAGGCGATAACCGGACCTGTATATCAGAGTTATTGGATCACTGACCCCCTGTGTTGGTAATGCCTTGACTTGTGCTATCAGAGAGGCTCTGTAAGCCTGTTATCTGCGCGCGACCTGCTCAAAGCAATTTGGCATTACCTGGCTTGTCCTCGTAAAGTGTCATTACTGACCTCTCTCCATTCGTATGGATTAATAATAAGAGGAAGGTCGTTGGAAAATAATGTTAATGGGCGATTCAAGCTGCTTGCCTCCCACCAGCTTCAGCTGGGTTCGATTCCCGATTAAGGGACACTAGCACTGAGTTTTCAAAGTTCTGTAATTTACTATGGATTTTGTATGAAAAGCAAAGAATATAACCACGGCCGCCCTTGTCCTATTGACAAAGTTTAAATATTCAGGAAGTAGAAACTATCGGCCGAAGTCGTCGGATGTTTTAAGAGCGTTAAACATCCCTCAGAATGGCTTCCTTCGGAGGGAAAGTAAAGCGGGAGGTCCCATGTCATAAATTTATGGCTTCTAAAAGAACCTTCCACTAATTACACTTGTGTGAAGCTAATTTATAGGTTAGATTTGACTAACGCTCTCAGGTTCCAAAGTTCGTCGCCAGGAGCCGACTGCGGTGGCATCTAGTAACCAAGTTCAGAACTAGTCGTCGTTGACGGTGCAGTTTGGTGGCAAAAGTAGGAACTACTTGAAAATTCAATGTCTGCAGTCCTTACTTGAATTAAAAACAGATAACACACACTAATACAGCCATCACAATAGGGATGTATCCTGAGAAAGTTCGCGCCAGATAGCGCTCGTGTAGTACTGGGTAAGCGCAAGGCGATCGTCCTATGTTTCCCCCAGTCAGCTACGAGGAATGTATGGATTGTGACCGAGTTTTCTAAGCTAAAGTAAATTATATCTTCTCTAATTTTACTCCAAGACTATATTAATTAATTCTATAGGTATATCCTCTAATATATTATGAACGATTTTCAGCGTTTAAGCGTTAAACAGCTGTAAAATGAGCTACGGACTAGAGGCGCTAAAACTAGTGGGAGGAGGGAAGAATTAGTAGGCTACGGCGGTAATAACAAAATTCTAACACGCTTTATTATTCAAATTACGAATAGGAGTCAGCATGCTTGAGTATTGTAGGCCTATATTGATAAATAGCCTATATCTCCATAAGACTTAAATCATAAATAGAGATTTCCCGGTCAATGCATGTGAGATTTTCAAAGTGAAATGCCTTGTCCTGTTCGGATTCCAGAAGTCCTCTGTGCCTTATGATCTCTAGATTAACGGTCACGTAAAACTATAATCTTCCTTTTATAAATAGAGATTTAAATATCCACTGGCTCACCTTGCTTATAGACTTCGATTCGTGTATTTTTTTGGTTGATAGCGTACATGAAACGGTCTTGTTTTAAGGTAAACATAATCAAAGAAAGTTGATACCGGTATTGTTTACCTCAAAATGCATCGCAACGTTTGGTTCTTTTGTAATTTGTCAATTTCTTAATACAAATCGTTTCCGTGCCCCTTGGAAACGACTTAGGGGTACAGTATTTGAAAAGTTTGAGAATCCCTGTTTTAAGGCCATGAACTGTTTCCATTCATCTGGCTAACATAGGCCTATGACTCAAGAATGTAGAAGTCAGTCACTACCGGTACCACATTCTCCGTCGGGCAGATGTAAGTTGACGATTAATTCTGATTTCAAGAAACCAACCATAATACGTTTTTGACTGTTAATGTTGTGACATTTATTCTTGAAGTATTTGTCCGAGTACTGATGCCTTTGAAAATGGGAGTCACAAATGTTACATTCACTTCTTCCTGTATATTGACAATTTCTTTCCGTACCGTACTTCAATGGAGATAATTTATGCAGATTCCGATATTGTAGGCTTATCGTGGTAAACTGGCAATTTTCTTGTGTATGGCCTCTTCCTTATATTAGTTGTATTCGTGGCCCATGGAAAAAGCGATGGAACAGTGCCCGGTTTTAATCTTGCTCTCTCACCTTCATACAAACGCATAAATTCAGTGGTTGTTATCGATATGTCTATTCAGTTTATAGGTAGGAATTATTTCCCTCTGTGAATCACACTTGCCCAACACAGTTTTCGTGAAGTCATCGAGTTGAAAACGATGGGAACACACTTCAATATTTTCGGTCAGATTTTCTTCACCGAAATGTTTCCTTCTAATAGCATGTAAGCATTTCTTCCCCATTTCTTTATTTTGTGAAAATTGGTGACACAAAATCGGATTTCCCTGATTTTTGCAAAGAGGAACACTGCAATAGGACGGCATAGTCACGAAAATAGCAATTTAAACAACTTAAATTCGTGGATATTAGCAGCATGAAAACACAGGAGACAAATGAAGAGCGCCTTGCGCTTACCCAGTACAACAGCAGTGCGCTCTATCGGTGCTAGTTCTATACATCCCTATTAACACCGGTTATCATACAGATTCTTCACACTCCCAAATTACACGGGGCTACATGACCGCGTTGTCGCAGCCCCAGAACTGAGGAACCAACCAAACTCAAAACTGCAAGTTACAGATAATCTTTTCTTCAATATGGATGTGCAAGGAGTAGGCTACTTTGTGTCGCAAAAATAAGAAACTGTGAAAATAAACTCCAAGATATAATGTTGATTGCTTGAAGGGGCCTACGTTTATCGCGGCCCCAATGAGAAGGGTGATGCCACTGGCTTTAATTAAAACTAACTACTGACTTATACAGGGGGATTTTTTCCACCGTGTACAAACTCTGCATGGTGCCCATGCTAGGGACCAGTCTTCCTTCCACGTCACATAACAGGCCAGAACTATTGGCGTTTCTTGCGGGTGACTTTGCCTCTCCTGCTGGAAGACGTATTATTGATGATTCGCAGGGTTATGTGGCTGCTACATTATGGTGTTCCAGCCCCCTTCGCCGTTAACGTCCGGACGCATCGCAATCATGTCTTCCCTGGTTGATGGATTGGTCGAGGAGGTCGAGTTGCATGGCCTGCTCGTTCACCAGATCTCAGCCCGTGCGATTTCTGGTTATGGGGCCATCTCAAAAGTATCGTGTATGCAGAGCCCATTCCAGATGTGGAGACACTGGAGCAGCGTATTCATGCTGCCGCTGACACTGTTTTGATGCATCCTGGCCGATGTGAACGTGTGAGACAGAACACGCATGCGCGGTGGCACATGGAAACCATTTTCAACACATACTATAGCTTAGTTTATCATGTTGGCTTACAGGATTGAGCCGCGTCGCATATCGGTTATTATTTCCCGACGTTTCGGCTGGCATTGCAGCAGTCTTAATCATGGGTAGGTACGAGTTGGTGTCCACACACAAACTTACGGTTATTTCCAGCCCTGCATTGACGTCACGCTGCTCGCTGATTGGTCCCCGCCACTGGCAGTCACGCGCTAGTAGAACTTTCCAGATGTTGCTGAGTTTGAACCCATCTCCGCGATTGAAATTATTGGGATGCTTCACGACCTCTATTGCCTCTCTAATTAACCTGTTTTGATATCCGGGAATTTTAGCAACATTGTGCTCTGAAATCCTAATGGAAACGCGTCTTTTTGTTTGCCCTATGTAAACCAGTCCACAGGAGCAAGGCACTTTGTAAACTCCTGCGTCCTGGTTTGGCAGCTTTATCTCGTTTGATTTACGCACCACTTGCGTCAGCTTATTTATAGGATGCATCACAGTTGTCACATCGTGTTTCTTAAGCAGCCTGGCGATTCTATATGTCAACCCGTGTACGTACGGCAGAATGGCTTTATGGTACGGCCTATCTTCGTTCTTTTTGCCAGTTCTTCGGCTTTGTTCTACCTTCCTTGTGGCCCTATTTATTTGTCCTTTGCTGTAGCCATTAGATAGGAGCGTGTTCCAAGCATGTTTCTTCTCTTCATTCACGCTATCCTTTGAGTACGGGCACCAACTCGTACCTACCCATGATTAAGGCTGCTGCAATGTCAGCCAAAACGTCGGGAAATAATAACCGATATGCAACGCGGCTCAATCCTGTAAGCCAAGATGATAAACTTGACACCGGCCGCGAAAGCCTACGATCTAAACATACTGTAATTATACAGCGCGTATTAGACCGCAGTCTCTGTAAGAAAGAATTATCTAATAAATGGTCCCTAAGAATCAATCCATGCATTTCCGGACATACGTTCATTAGAACTTTCCTGTTCCGTATCCTCTCCTCGACCAATCCCGAGCGTTAGTACCGGGTGGAAAAAATCACCCTGTATACTAGAAGAAGAAAGGAAATGGAAACAACAGAAGAATAAGGGAAAATAATTCGAATTGAGGGACTTGGGAGGAAACAGAGCCATAAAAGACAGATAGGAAAGCGAAATAGTCTGCCCCAGAGAAAGTTGAAACAGGGGAAAAACGAACTCAGTTCAAGAACCTCTCGGGATTGCCAAATCCTTAATTCACCTCCACCTTAAGTCATTATTTATTTATTTATCTATCGTATGGCTTTTAGTACCGGGAGTGTCCGAGGACATGTTCGGCTCGCCAGAGGCTGAAGCTGCTTCAACCAGACACCCATAGGGTGAGCTACAAGTTCCATTCAATATAAAGTAGTTCCAACTTTCGCTAACAAAAGTCACTGATACCTAGTGGTAAACGTTGGAATTTTGATAGAACGTTCCACGAAATCTAACCTAGAAATTTAGCTACACACAAGTTTAGTCTGTGGAAGGATCTTTTACATGCCATAAATCTAAGACAAGGGACCGCCGGCTATACTTCCCCTCCGAAGGAAGGCATACTGATGGATTTTAACACTCTTAAAAATCCAACGACTTCGGCCGGGTTTGAACCCGCGATCTTGGGCACAGCAGTTCAGCATGCTACCAACTACGGCACCGAAGTCGCCTGCACCTTAAGTGGTGGGGATAGATACACTGTAACTTCTGGGTTGCAATGGGATCAACTTCGACACCCCAGACAATGTATAAGGTGCGTTCAAAAAGTAACGAGCCGGAGGTTGAAATGCGCAAACCGGTGACGACATCGGCTAATCGTGGTGTGTGTAACGAGGTGTGGTACCAGCCAGAGCGTGGAAGGTCACAGCCCGTCGCTAGAAGGCACGTGTGCACGTCACGTGACGATACAAAGCGAGCAGCAGCATGCATCAATCGTCCAACGCTGCCAGATCGCATTGCAAACAGTGACATAGAGGCGTCAACCGAAGAGCAAAGAGGTGTTGTTCGGTTTCTGACAGCGGAAGGAGTAGGGGGAACGGACATTCATCGCCGAATGTCACAAGTGTACGGCGAACACTTCATGTCCCTTGCAAGGGTCAAGGCGTGGCACAAGCGCTTCAGGGAAGGACGGGTGTCGTTAGCCGATGATGCCCGGTCTGGGGCACCCCCCTGCATTACCGATGACAACGTCCAGCTGGTTGATGCACTCATTACCCAGGATCGCCGAGTGACAGTGAACGCCATAGCCACCGTGGTCGGATTGAGCGTCGGAAGTGTGCACACCATCATGAAGGAACGACTGCACTTGCGCAAAGTGTGTGCCCAATGGGTGCCCCACAGTCTTCAACCACACCAGGAAGCATGTCGAATGGCCTACTGTCTTGGTCTTGGTTGGACGATTGATGCATGCTGCTGCTCGCTAGGTATCGTCACATGACGTGCACGCGTACCCTCTAGCGACGGGCTGTGACCTTCCGCGCTCTGGTTGGAACCACACCTCGTTACACACGCCATGATTAGCCGATGTCGTCACCGGTTTGTGCATTCCAGTCTCCGGCTCGTTACTTTTTGAACGCAACTTATATACATTTCTCATTTGAGTGGCTTTCGTTTTCATCCATTTGACATAATTATGTTTTTCATCATCTCATTACTTAGATTTTAACATTATTCAGGGTGTAACTAAATACGTGGGAAATCTCCGGGGATTCGAACGAACTAGAATACTTCGTGCAAGCGTCATCTATCTGTGTGTATTGTGGGAAGGGTTTGACAAAAGTGTGTTGTTGCTTCCAAGATCTCACGCCCTGAGACGAAAGTCAAAGATACTGAGACACAAACATTCCCGCCTTTCCCCTCCCCACTATCACTCTCGGGAGCGGAAGACAAGATTGATGGAGCAAATATTTACTGGTCAATTCTTTGATAAAGTTTCACGAAATCTTCTCTTACGCACAATTTATCTTGGAAGTGACGTGACGTTAAAACTAGAAGGGATCTTACAGATCTGAGAGCGACATCGTTAATTACTTGTTGAATTGGAAATGTACCAAGGATACTTTTCCAGCTCGCTAAATGATTCGACAAGTATGGCATTACACACAAACAGTCGATCCCAGTAGCGCACAGTGTGTCGAATCCCAATTCTAGGAGGAAAAAAATAATAACGTCGTTAATAGTACTGGGATTCTATTAAAAGTTGGCAATATACCGTTTTCGAGGTCGCTGAATTCATTTCTGGCATTGTCTAAAGTGTACGATCTTCGGGGGTAAATATATAGGAGTGAGGTGTAAGGTGAGGTGTAAAAAATGGCCGAAAGCAATACAAGAATCATCCATTTTTTGTAGTAAAAGTCATGATTTAGATGTGTATATGATAGTTTATGACAGTGGTAAACATACTATTTAAAACTGGATAAAATATGAATAACAATGAGACTTTCAGTCAAGTATTCTTGTTACACCTTATTTGAGGGAATAGACGAAGTCACTGTATGTAAAATCATCCAGATTAAAAACGTATATTAAATTGTTATTAAACATAGAATAACGAAATATGCACAAAAAATAACATTTATTTTCTAAAAATAAAAGAATATTCGTCAATATCATACAAACAATTTCTTTATAACAAAATGTCATTTTAATGACGTAGTTTTAGTAAATACACTTCACACACGAAAACAATATTATTTCTCTAGAAATGCATGGAAATAAAGACAACATATATATATTCAATATTAGGCCTATTTCTTCCATTGCAAATAAAAATTAAACGTCCATTTGTCAAGTAATGTTCTCATTAATCTCACTCCCCTTAATAATAACAAAATGTCTAATGTTCATTCGTCACCTGATTCTTCTGTAGAGTCCAGAGCATCGTAGTAATTGCTATACTGGTCTTCATCATTTGATGACAAAGTTCCTTTGGGGTCATTAAGTAAATTAATAGCTTCCATAGGTAGATTACCTATGTACGTGGCATTGTTCTTCCTGCACTCTCCTATTTTGTTGTTAATATTATGGGATATCAACTTAATTTTGTTTCTTAGCGCCTGCACCTGAGTGTCAGTAAGAGATGTAGGATCAAATTTATTCACAACATATGGAAATATGACGTCTGTACGCCCCTATTTACGACACGACTGCCACGCGTTGAAACATTCTTCTCACGGTAATGCCCACATAGTCACTGAGAATACGAAAATAAACCATCATGCACATTCGTGCGCAACCAAACCACTACAGATCCTGAATCTACATTAAATTTCCTATCGAATGACGTTTAAAGTAAAGTGGCACCATGAGGCACTCATAAAGTAAATAATTTTTTAGTGCAGAAAGCTTGTATTACGCATAAAAGTGCGAACACATACCTCTATTCACTATTCCATGAGCCGCAGAAGACAACACCTCGTTGAACTCACTAGAATCACAGTGTTCGGTTCACTCCGACACCTCCTATCAAATGACCAGACAACTGCCGGGAAGACGTTTCAGCAAATATAACCTCCCCCCTACGCACCAGAGAGCGAAAAGGAAGACTGAAGGTCACCATCTGGTTTGTTCACTATCAAATGAGCCAGTTTTCGCTTTCATTTGCGACAGTGAATTTTTTCCACCTAGATATGGGATTCGACACTCTGTGTAGCGTAGCCAATGGAGGGGGTTATATTGCGTGGTGCGCTAATTATAAGGGCACTAACAGGCCTACAACAAGTGAATGTAATGTACAAATCGCGGCAAAATAAAAACAGCATTAAAATACAGAATAATAATAATAATAATCATAATATCGTATGGCCTAGGGTGCCGGGTGCAAGCTTTGTTATTTGACATCCAGAGGGCAGCTTGCATGTTGAATTTTTGTTGTTCCATGAAGCACTATGAAAGACAAGGAGGTTAGATAACTAAGCTCCTTGGCACTATAGCGCTTTCTAGTAGGGAAATGAGGAACTTTGTGTTGGCGGAAATCCCTAGATTAATTTTGCCATTATGAACACGGCCTACTGAATTCAAATGAGTTCTTTGACGAACCAACATAGTATGCCATGCGTGTCGTAATTTTGGCCGCCTTTCAAAAATCACTTACCACGGCCAGGAGCAAACCTGAAAGCTTGGGGTTAGTAGTCCGACACGATAACGACTCACCCACCGTGGTAATATGAACAAGATCAATAGTTGAGATAACAATCTTGAGTCCAACTTTCGAGGTTTTGTAGGAAATAGATCCAAAAGATCTGTTGGTTTTACAACTATCATCATATATATTATTTCAGTAGTATAGATCCTCCTGCGGGGCTCACAAGCGATCGATCGTGACAAATGGGCATTAAAATGAAAGAGAATCGACATTAGCAGTGACGAATCGCACTCTAATTTCATGAATATCTATAATTTCATTAAAAGGTGACTTTGAAACAAGATGTCCAGTAAAGAACATATAGCCTACTTTCTCCTAAATGCATGGGTATTGTTATAACTCTTTGTCCTCTTCAAGGAGTATAATTGAATGTTGGTTGTAGTAGCTTGTTGAAATACAACGTGCTATACGGATATTAAACATGAATATGAGGTGCCCTTTGCTAGTGCTACCTCTGTACAAAGTTTCATTCAGTTCGGTTCCACCGTGTTTGAATTGATATGGTGAATCGATTTGCACACACACATGGCCGCAATATGCAAACTATTGGACTGACGACCTTGTAGCTTGGTCAAAGAACGCTTCTCAAATACAGGTATGCTGTTGCAAAATTTGGTAGAGATCAGATGATTAGGTTGGTCGTAATTTGATTTAAGTTTTTAACATTTGGGTGGCCGCCATTACATTTCCATCAAGATGGCGACGAAATAAAACATTAAATTGAGTTGCCTTTAGCAAGTGCGACCTCTGTACCAAATTTCGTTCAATTCAGTTTCACCATGTTTGAATTGATAGGGGAATCGATTTTCACACATACATGGCCGCAATCTGCACACTATTGGTCTGATGACCTTGTCGTTTAGTCAAAAGATGCTTACCATACAAAGGTATGTTGTTGCAAAATTCAGTAGAGATCAGATGATTAGGTTGGTCGTAATTTGATTTTAGCTTTTAATATTTGGGTGGCCGCCATTACGTTTCCGTCAAGATGGCGGCGATATAAAACATGACACTGAGGTTACCTATGCTAGTGCTATCTCTGTACAAAATTTCGTTCCATTCGGTTTCACCATGATTGAATTAATAGGGTGAATCGATTTGCACTCAAACATGGCCGTCATCGCAAACTATTGGGCTGATGACCTTATAGTTTGGTCAAACGATTCTACATCCATAAAGGTATATTGTTGCAAAAATCGGTAGAGATCAGATGATTAGGTTGGTCGTAATTTGATTTAAGCTTTGAAAATTTGGGTGGCTGCCATAACGTTTTCGTCAAGATGGCGGCGATATAAAACATGACACTGAGGTGCCTTTTGCTAGTGCTACCTCTGTACCAAATTTCGTTCAATTCGGTATCACCGTGTTTGAATTAATAGGGGGAATCGATTTGCACACAAACATGGCCTTCATCCGCCAACTATTGGGCTGATGACCTTTTAGTTTGGTCAAAGGATGCTCCATACTAATAGATATGTTGATGCAAAATTTGGTAGAGATTGGATGATTAGGTTAATCGTAATGTGATTTAAGATTTGAACATTAGGGTGGCCGCCATTACGTTTTCGTCAAGATGGCGACAGTATAAAACATGGCACTGAAGTGTCCTTTGCTAGTGCTACCTCTCTACCAAATTTCGTTCAATTCGGTTTCACCGTGTTCGAATTGATAGGGGGGACAGACATCCCGAGTACACACACTCACTCACACACACACACACACACAAACAGACACACTTTTTTTCGCCCTGTGTTGATCTCATAAGTCTACTTTCATTTTTTGCAAAAATCGAAAGTAGGCTAAAAATGTACGAAGTGTGCGATTTGCAGATACTGTTGCTGTAGGGAAATACGCTTCATAATTGCTGTCCACTTCACATTTTGGCGGTTTGACGCCTGTTTCATGAGATTTTAACATTCTGAGGTATTCCCTTGATCATTTTGCATGGATTTCAGAAACAGTAAATCAAAGGAATGAGGACTCAAATCGTATAATTTCATAAATATCAAATAACCGGTGAGTGTTATGATGATCCAATTTTCAGTGATTGCCTTCTTAAGTTAGGGAACCTAGAGCTTGGAATTCTAACTGAAATGTAAATAGTATTCTATAATCATTTGGTGAAATATAGTACATTATGCAACGAGCCTATAATGGCAATAATTAAGACACGAGTATGTGTATAAAAAGAAGCGTATGCGAGTTTTATAATTTCCATACGAGTGTCCCAATTACCATTAGAGGCGAGTTACTTACGACTGTTTATGTTCGACGATAATTATTATAACTATTTTATGTTCGAACATAAATATTCATAAATATCTGTCGAGATTTCGTCAGTTTTATGTACTGAACAGAGCGCATGAGACGCAGAGAATGCCTTGTATTTGACCATGGCCTCCTCGATTACCCTACTATGGCACTAGGCCAGGCAGTGAAATTTTAATTAAAAGGCCGTGGATCTCAGCGCATCTAATTATCTAATTGGTCAAACAACTGTTTCTTGAGCTCTGATTTGTGGGAGAAACTGTTTCATAATTAAAAACAAGATGTTCAGTAAAGAACATATAGCCTACTTTCTCCTAAATGCATGGGTATTGTTATAACTCTTTGTCCTTTCCAAGGAGTATAATTGAATGTTGGTTGTAGTAGCTTGTTGAAATAAGTGTCATACGGATATTAAACATGAATATGAGGTGCCCTTTGCTAGTGCTACCTCTGTACCAAATTTCGTTCAATTCGGTTTCACCGTGTTTGAATAGATATGGGGAATCGATTGGCACACATACATGGCCGCCAGCCGCAAATTATTGGGCAGATAACCTAGTAGTTTGGTCAAAAGATTCTTCATACATAAAGGTATAATGTTACAAAATTTGGTAGAGATCAGATAAAAAAGTTGGTAGTAATTTGATTTAAGCTTTGAACATTTGGGTGGCCACCATTACGTTTCCGTCAAGATTGCGGCGATATAAAACATGACACTGAGGTGCTCTTTGCTTGTGCTACCTCTGTACCAAATTTCGTTCAATTCGGTTTCACCGTGTTTGAATAGATAGGGGGAATCAATTGGCACTCATACATGGCCGCCATCCTCAAACTATTGCGCAGATGACCTCGTAGTTTGGTCAAAAGCTTCTTCATACATAAAGGTATAACGTTGCAAAATTTGGTAGAGATCAGATGATTAGGTTGGTCATAATATTATTTAAGCTTTTAACATTTGGGTGACCGCCATTACGTTTACGTCAAGATGGCGGCGATATAAAACATGACACTGAGATGCCCTTTGCTAGTGTTACCTCTGTACCATATTTCGTTCAATTCGGATTCACCGTGTTTGAAAAGATAGGGGGAATCAATTTGCACACAAACATGGCCGCCATCCGCAAATTATTGGGCAGATGACCTCGTTGTTTGGTCAAAAGATTCCTCATACATAAAGGTATAATGTTACAAAATTTGGTAGAGATCAGATAAATAGGTTGGTCGTAATTCGATTTAAGCTTTGAATATTTGGGTGGCCGCCATTACGTTTCCGTCGAGATGGCAGCGATATAAAACATGACACTGAGGTGCCCTTTGCTAGTGCTACCTCTATACCAAATTTCGTTCAATTTGGTTTCACCTTGTTTGAAAAGATAGGGGGAATCGATTTGCACACAAATATGGCCACCATCCACAAATTATTAGGCAGATGACCTCGTAGTTTCGTCAAAGGATTCTTCATACTTAAAGGTATAATGTTACAAAATTTGGTAGAGATCAGATGAATAGGTTGGTCGTAATTCGATTTAAGCTTTGAACATTTGGGTGGACGCCATTACGTTTACGTCAAGATGGCGGCGATATAAAACATGACACTGAGGTGCCCTTTGCCAGTGCTACCTCTGTACCGAAGGTCGTTCAATTCGGATTCACTGTGTTCGAATTGATAGGGGGGGGGGGGGGGGGGACAGACATTCAGAGTACACACACTCACTCACACACACACAAACAGACACACAATTTTTGGCCCTGTAGTGATCTCATAAGTCTACTTTCATTTTTTGCAAAAATCGAAAGTAGGCTAATAGTGTTATAATGAGCCTCATTATAGTACAGTTTTCTGACATATAATAGTCAGGGTCGAATATAAAAAACATAACAGCATTTCTCCTTAAGTCTCTCATTATAAACCTATTGGGGAAAGTGTGGTTTAAGAACATGCGAGATTTCTCGAACAGATCCACTAGTGTCTCAAAAGAGCCAACACATTGAGTCGAGTTTAACTTCCAAGGTGAACTCTACTACGCCACTGGTCGATCCTTCTGGGTGAATTACGACTTATTTAGTTCTGATGTTTACAAAGGTGGCAGAAATACATTAATGAATTGATAATACAGTTAGAAATGTCTCTCATCAAAATCCTCACCTTTTAGAAACTATCCTTTTCCACATCGTGGTGTAGTGGCTAGCATTGTTGACTGTTACCTCGATGGTCCGGGTTCTACCAAGAAATGTAATTCTGGTCTGGTAGTGAGGCACAAATTATGTTCGATGCGCACCTCAGCCATCTTGGAAGTGGTCTTCCGTGGTTTCCCACTCTTACTCCAGACAAATGCCGGTATGATTCCTGTCATAATTATAGATACATACACTAATACAGCCATCACAATAACACAGGTTATGAGGCAATATTGCACACACGGGGCCCCTTAACTGAACCTACATCAGGAAATTAATTATTCTGCTCACTACTTTTGAAATTTGAAGGTTGTTCGTTCAAATTATTTGTCGAGTTACTGCGCATGTGCTTGCTTCTTGCAGTAATTGATAGCGACCCTACGTAGCGTCAGACGTCATGGAACACGGATGATAATGAGATCTGTATGGGCGAAACGCCCGTGTATCTGTGTCTATGACGTCACTTATCACCAGATGCCCAATTGGCTATGCACTGGATCTTTAAATAGATAGAATAATAGAATAATAATAATAATAATAATAATAATAATAATAATAAATAGAACATGGATTAAGGAAGTTCGAAAATATCTCGAAAATTCCAACATCCAGGAAGTTCAGATGTCAAACAGGGAAACATTTCGGTACATAATTCAAAATTTGGAAGGGTTTCGCGTCACAAGAACCACAAAGAAGGGAAGAGCCTGGACGGATGAGCAGAAGAAACAGCATAGCGCCCATATGAAGGAGTACTGGAGGAAGAGGAAACTTCAGGCAAAGAAAAAATGAAATTGTAGCGTGATCCGAAGTGGTCAATTCGCAAATAAAAAAAATAGAACAAGTAGTTCCGTGAAGAACTATACAGCCTATTTTATATACCCTACTTAGTTAGTTAGTTAGTTATTGTTGTTTTAAGGGGCGGAACAACGAGATCATCTGCCCCTATATCCTACTAATGTCAATTGCCACTATCAACATACAACATTTCAGTTTGATAGCTGTAATAGATTCGTAGGTATTGAGAACCGAGCAAATATTTCGGATGATCGCCATGTTCGATTTTTATACATGTAGAGCTTAGAGCTTAGATCCTAAATCCAATAGATGGCTGATGACGACACATTTGTGAAACCAACATCTCGATCAGCTGACTAAAGGGAACTGCCGGGAACTGCGGATAGTTTGGAGCACTGAAATACTACACGTGATGATAGAATTGGGCTATTCTGTTCTATTCATTACCGTACTAAGCCAGAATGGTGTATTACTGTGCAGCGTATGGATGTAAGGAGACGTTTAGAAAAGGATCGGGCATTTCTTTCCATTTGTAGGCCTAAGTTAATTCATTGTAAAATAACCCTAAAATTCTTAACTTCACTACTTGCATTTCTTTAAGTTTCCTCTTAACTCCGAAACATGAAAGAAAAATAATTTAACATGTAAATGCTGGCATTTATTACAAATTATTAAAATTTACCCTATCCCTTACTCCACTGAACAGGCCTATGAAGCAAAATTAGGACCATCACAACATAAAAGAACCTTCCTTTTCAATCATGTTCAGTGTCAAATTGCAGGTTATGCTACTGATGTGACGATGTACGGTAGTCTTCGATAATAAATACGCTGAGGTAATATTTGTCATCTTATTAAACGTATGGACAGTGCGTTTGGTTGAGGAAATGTTCAGGATACATTGAAGCCCTAAATTAGTCAATTCTTCGTAGAATTTGAAAGTTCTGGGTTATTTTTGTGAAGGATTCTATGATTCATGGAAAATGGCAGTTAAAAGGATACAGTTCATTGCTTGTAATGTTTTCCTTTGTAGCAAATGTAATGCATAGTTTATAAAAAAAAGCAACGCTTACTAAATCAATAGACTTCCTTTTTTCATTTGCCCATGTTTTGTTCACTTTCATAATATACTGAGATGGAAGGTAAAGCTGAATAAGAGCTAATCGTACGATACAATTTTGTAAATTAATGTACTGAAATTAGCCAAAATACATTTTCTAATGAAAAACAAATTAGGAAATGATATAGTAATAGATTGGACTTGTTTGGAGCCCTCGGGCGTACTATCAAAAATGACCCGCTACACAAACACAATTCTGTTCAAGAATCAGTAGGCCTAATTCAGAGTTGGATTTGTTATTAATTATTTACAAGAGGGGATCCTGGATGTATGAGTATTACGGAACACGACAGCCACTTTTAACACCAAATATGTTACATTCTTAACCTTGCTACGTTCCTGTACATAAAGAAACATGCGATGCTTTTCCCAATATCGTATAAATTACAAAAATGTGTGTTTAAACCCTCATTAAAACTCATTTCCCCACCTACGCCTATCACCTTCCATTACGAGTTCCTCTGTTTTCCCTTTAGTCAGCTGATCGAGATGTTGGTTTCACGTCACAGTACAGGCGCAGTGTGGCAATGCGCACTCTATTGTATTTATGCTCGAAGGCTTAGAGTTATGTACTGTTACATGAAGATTATTCTGTAGGTGTATTATTCAAACTTCAAATGCATGATTAGGACACAAGACATAAAATTTAAAGAAATAGATGCCAGTGGATTACAATTTGTATAAGCATTTACCTTAGCAAATTTCACTGCGATAGGATGGTTAAAACGCGAGAAACGTCCATTTGAATATTTACATTTCGCGTCACCGCCATGTTGTATTTGTGCTCACTAGTTTATTGAAAGGCCCATAGGTGAACTTGTGTCTATAGCTTCTATCATCATACAATATTCCAGTTTGATTGCTGTCATAGATTAATAGATATAGAGAACCATCTAAATATTTCGGATCTTGTTGGATTTTTAACCTATTTTTCACATTTTGCAAAATTGAGGAAAAAGTATACTTATGAGATCGATCCGGGCAAATGTGTGTGTGTCCGTCTGTCTATCTGTCTGTCCTTCTGTCTGTCTGGCTGTTTGTGTGTCCCCGCCCCCCCCCCCCCCTATCAACTCCTAAACGGCTGCAGCAATCGAAACAAAATTTGGAAGGAGTAAAGATATATACCTGAATATCTCAATGCCGTATTTGAAAATGATGCCAGTGCTACCAACTACTGAAAAATCGCAATTGTAAATTCTGCTCCATGTTGGATATTCTGGAAGGTATGAATGGGAGCTATTTCAAAATTGGCACACGTATATATAATATTGTTTCAGTTTGATTTCCAATAGGCCATACATGGCAGTGTTGCCAAAATGATTCTAAGCCTGCTGATAGGACCAATTTTTAAATGCATATAACTTCTACACTATCAATTGGATTTCACCCAACTTTCGTATGTACTATGTGTACATAAACAGATATGACTGAGCATATTCTTATGAGCCACCAGGGCTGCCAACTGTTAGTGAATGCTCTCAATTTCTTTCATCCAAATACCAATATATCAGAAAGTATGCAAGCCGACAGCTTTAAAATATGCACACGTATAGTATCCAACATTCTATATTAATTTGGAATAACTTATATACGTCAGTGCTACCAACATGATTCTAAGCCTGCTGATAGGTCCAACTTTAAATACATGTAACTTCTATACTATCATTTGGATTTCAACCAAATTTCGTATTTGCTACATTTTGCCAGGTATACAGTATTTCGAACTTATTAGAAATTTCGATATTTCCAACTTAATTTCGTCATTATTCTACATAGATCCACATATAATCATTGGCATGAATCTTAAATTTTAAGAAAAGTAGACTCTTTAGTTCGTCACGGAACTTCTTGTTATTATAAATGTAAGCCATAGAGTTATGTACTATTTGATGACCATTATTGCGTAGTTTCAGTATTCAAACGTTAACGTCGATCGGATGGTTAGGACACAAGAAATAAAAACTTAATTTTAAAATTTCGCACAGCCGCCATTTTGAGGTTATGTAAACAATTGAACTAAATTAGATGCCAGTGCATTACAATGTGTATAAACATTTGCTGTACCTGTAAAATCAAGAGAAAAGTCTATGTAAATGATTCAACTTCGCTTGGCCACCATGTTCGTTTTGTAGTTAACAGGGGTTTTTAAGTCACATGGATGATTCTTCAGTAGTGCCCTTTATCAATGTACAAAAATTCAGGGTGTCATTAATAATTTCGCAGATATAGAAAGCTGGTGAAATATTTCGCACAGCCGGCATTTTGGATTGGTGTGACGTAATAAACTTTGAAGACCATGGTCGGGGTCGGCCAAATTGGTACTATGACCTCACCAAGTTTCATTGAAATCGCACCGGCCCTTTTGATTTTATTAGGGACACACACACACACACTGATAAAAGGCGATCTCATAAGCCTATTAGCCTACTTTCGATTTTTTCAAAAAATGAAAGATTACTTATGAGATCACTACAGGGCGAAAAAAAGTGTGTCTCTCTGTGTGTGTGTGAGAGTCTGTGTGTGTGTGTGTGTGTGTGTGTGTGTGTGTAAGTGTGTGTACTCTGAATGTCTGTCCCCCCCACTATCAATTCGAACACGGTGAGCGCAAATTGAACGAAATTTGGTACAAAGGTAGCACTAGCAAAGGACACCTCAGTGTCATGTTTTATATCGCCGCCATCTTGACGGAAACGTAATGGCGGCCACACAAATATTCAAAGCTTAAATCGAATTACGACTAACCTAATCATCCGATCTCTACCAAATGTTTCAACAACATACCTTTATGGGGGCATCACCCTTTGACCAAACTAATAGGTCATCAGCCTAATAGTTTGCGGATGGCGGCCATCTTTGTGTCAAAATCGATTACCCCTATTAATTCGAACACGGTGAAACCGAATGGAATGAAATTTGGTACAGAGGTAGCCCTAGCAAAGGGCACCTCAGTGCCATGTTTTATATCGCCGCCATCTTGATGGAAACGTAATGGCGGCCACACAAATATTCAAAGCTTAAATCAAATTACGATTAACCTAATCATCCGATCTCTACCAAATTTTGCATCAACATACCATTATGGAGGGAGCATCCTTTGACCAAACTAATAGGTCATTAGCCTAACAGTTTGCGGATGGCGGCCATCTTTGTGTGAAAATCGATTCCCCTATTAATTCGAACACGGTGAAACCGAATGGAACGAAATTTGGTACAGAGGTAGCACTAGAAAAGGCCACCTCAGTGTCATGTTTTATATCACCGCCATCCTGACGGAAACGTAATCGCGGCCACCCAAATGTTAAAGGCTAAAATGTAATTACGACCAACCTAATAATCTAGTCTCTACCAAATTTTGCAACAACAAATCATTATGTGGGAAGCATATTCTGACCAAACTGCTAGATCATCAGCCCAATAGTTTGCAGATGGTGGCCAAGTATGTGTGCAAATCGATTCCCCCTATCAATTCAAACACGGTGAAACCGAATTGAACGAAATTTGGTACAGTGGTAGCACTAGCAAAAGGCACCTCAGTGTCATGTTTTATATCGCCGCCATCTTGACGGAAACGGAATGACGGCCACCCAAATGTTAAAAGCTTAAATCAAATTTCGACCATCCTAATAATTTGATCTCTACCGGATTTTGCAACAACATGCCTTTTTGTGGAAAGCATCTTATGACTGACTACAAGGTCATCAGCCCAATAGTTTGCAAATAGCGGACATGTATGTGTGCAAATCCATTCCCCAGATCAATTCAAACACGGTGATACCGAATTGAATGATTTTTTTTTACAGAGGTAGCACTAGCAAAGGGCACCTCATATTCATGTATAATATCCCTATAGCACGTTGTATTTCAACAAGCTACTACAACCAACATTCAATTATACTCCTTGAAAAGGACAAAGAGTTATAACAATGCCCATGCATATAGGAGATAGTAGGTTATATGTTCTTTACTGAACATCTTGTTTTTTCATAAATGATAATTGCTTAGTTTTAGTTGATTGATGGTTTGTACAGATCCTCGTTCGGTTCTTACGTATACTAATATTTTTCTGTTCCTCTAGAATTTACTCTGTATAAATTTGTCCTTAAAAACGTCGATTCATTTGTGTTTCCAAAATGAATTTTGTGACGTGGGAGTCTACTTGTGCCACGGCAAACTGGACATGAAGATGTGGAGAATGCACGCCACTTGAGCCATGTGAAGTCAACCTGAAAGCGCCCCCTGGACCTTTCATGCGGAACATGTGAAGCTTCAATACAGCTGAAGCGCTTTGAGCAGTGACCTACATCAGAGATTCTTAAGCTGCATACTCGTGCCTTTGGGAGTGTCTTGACTCAATGGTTGTGTTCCTAACAGATGAAATAAAAGAGAGTGTATTTCCCCTCACGAACAATGTCAACACCTGGAGCAGCACCATCGATCATATCCCTGCTATAATAACTGGAGTGAATGGCTTACTATATTGGATGATAAACATTCACGCACTAGTTGCATCTAATATACCTGATGCTCGTCTACCCAGACTTCGCTCAAGGCAGCCCCCTGTGAAGTCAGCTACGAGACTTATCAATGAGAACTTTGACACAGTCTGGCAGTGGTTTCATGATTGGAAGACCTTTGCTCCACAGGAGTGCCGAGACATGCAATCTGTCACATCTAAAGTGCCTGTGATTTTCCACGTCGGATATGGTCGAAATTAAACTGGATCAGAACCTATTCTGGTGTTTGTGCGGACTCTCTGGTCAAGTGGAACAGGTTACAGCATGACTGTGAGTAGGGAGGCTGTGGGGGTTCTGACTAAAATACCGTTATTTATGCAAATGAGGGGGGCGTGGAAAGGTCAATGACCTTGAGGTAGGTCATGATCAATGACCTTGAGGTAGGTCATTGACCCCCAAGGTCGCCGGGACCCCGGAAGGTAAACAAACCTTGGAGGGTCCAGGAACCGGTTTGAGGGGGTGTGGTTGGAGGGGGAGGAGTGGGGGTGGGGAGGGGGGGGAAGTGGGGGTGGGGGTGGGGAGGGGGAGGGGGAGGGGGTGGTGGCGAGGTTGGGGGATGAGGGGGAAGGATGGAAGAGGGTCTGCACGAGACCCTCTTCGACCCAGTCTCTCTCTTGGACTGAGCACCTTCTCTGATATTATCCTGGGCTATATAGCTTTGCTTTGATCCCGACGAGATCCGAGTGTTGCCGAAGGTTTCCGAATCCTTGGTTGTGAATGAATCGTCAGAGAATTGAACGGTCAACTGATGTGTGTGTGTGTGACGTCACAGCAGATTACGGGATGTGAGGTAGGTCATGAATGGGAGTGTTTTGAATGGAAAACATTAGTGTAACTGGTGTGTGTGACGTCACAGCAGATTACGGGATGTGAGGTAGGTCATGAACGGGAGTGTTTTGAATGGAAAACATGAATGGCTGTGGATGGCGGTGGTTGTTTGGACCCTGACGTGGTAGGTTGGTTAGGTGTGAATGGGTCTGATAGACAAACAAGATGGGGTTGAAAGCGCTCAATGGTAAACAAACATCAATGGTATCGGGAGTAGTGAATGGAATTGAGGGAGAGAGAGGGGGAATGAACTGGTTGTTGAATGTGCTCAATGGTAAACAAACGTCAATGAATCAGGAGTAGTATTTCCTGTAAATGGAAGGGTGGGGGTAGGATACAAATCGCATGGCATGTTGAGTCGGCCAGCTCGACATGAAATAAAAACAAGAAGGTGTACACCAGATCTGATTTATTAATCCATGAATTATATGTGGCATTAAAACCTAGCCACTTAACAAAAAGTTTATTGCCACGTTTTTGTACAATTTTTTCAACAAGATAATGATTGGGATATTGCGTCCTTTGCAGTTCCTCCATGTAGAATCCTCCTTGGATTGGCTGCTTGTTGAGGTCATCAAGTAAATAAACAACTGGATTAGAAAGTTTTACCTTGCGAATACGAAATATTTCCGTGCTCCAGTTTGGTGTGTATCCTTTGGCGAAGATTGATTTATGTTTACTGATGCGCACATAATCACCAATACGTAATTGATGACGTCGTGGATCTACTGTTTTGATTTTGTGATGAATGCGATCCAATTGCGCAATGTTCTTGGTTACAAGGCGTGGTTTCATTTTGATGGTTCTATGTTTAGTGTTGTTGTAACGTGTCACCAGGTCGCCTACAAGTTCAAGCCAGCGATAGGATCCTCTTGCTGTAAATTGTTCCCACATGCGCGTCTTGAGTGTGCGGTTGAAACGTTCTACAACACTTGCCTTTAGATTGCTAAAAGTGGAATAGTGATGGATGTCAAGTGATTTGAGATAAGCGGAAAAAGTCTTGTTGAAAAATTCTTTGCCTTGATCTGTTTGAAGCAAACGAGGTTGTCGTCTTGACCGCTGAACGATGGTCTTGAATGCAGCGGTGATCAGTTGTGCAGATTTATTCCGAACAGGTTCAACAAAGGCCATTTTGGAATAAACGTCGATGACGGTGAGCAGATAGTTGACCCCGTTGTTAGCTTTGGCATAGGGAATCATTTCAACCAGATCAGCTTGCCAAAGATCGTCAACGCCCCGTGTGATGACACGACGACGATGGTAGAGACGACGAGCTGGTCTATGCAACTCGCGAGCAATGGCAGCCTTAACAGGCGAGGGTGTGTGAACACGTTGACTCATTAGACAATAATGCCAGCATGACGAAGCTCCTCTTCTATTTCTAAAACTTCCGCCTCGTGTCCGGTATGACCGGCCTGTTCCGATGCACGCAACAGTTGCAGACGTTTAACCAACTTATTTGGATTGTTCCAATAGGCGAAATCGATGAATGGTTTCAAAGTATTAAACGTGATACCGGACGCTGAATTTGCACGGCGAACACTTGCATAGGTGGGAAACAATTTTGATATGATGGTTTTATATTTGAAGCCCTTATTAGCATTTATTGCTTCAGAACGTTTATAATTACGTCTAAAACCATTTGTAGCCATCAAGATGTCTTTATACTTTTCAAGATCTTCTTTATCATACTCCTCGGTAGAAGGTGTACGTGAAAATAAAAGTTCTAAAAGCCCTGACGTCAATTTGTAACGAACTGTTTTAACAATCAAAACATTGTCACTTATCTTGATTGCTGAATCGCCAATTCGAAATCTATTGTTTTCATAGCGAACACCATAGGTAGTATCAGTTTTCTTAGTAAAAAGATCTTCAAGGAAGGGGGTAACCAACGCACCATAATTTTGTAGTAAAATGGATTTTAACCGCACATATTGTTCGGGCGTATTCAATATTTCTTTAAGAGTAGGCTGCTTTTCTTTGGCTCTAGTGGGTGTTTCAGCAATTATTGATGTTTTCAAAAACTGGGGCAGCGGTGATTCTTTGGAGCTAGAAGACGGAAGCAATGGAGAAAAAACATCCTCAGGTTCTTCATCATCTTCTTCCTCCTCCTCCTCCTCTTCAATTGTTTGTGTTTCTTTTGAGCGTGTACTAGGCTTTGTTGTTCCTTTCAACACAGCTTCCAGAGGTGATTTCAAATGTTTTTCGACAAACAGTTCACTGTCGGCATGTGCACGTTTTAGATAGCGAAACTTTTGTCGAATGCTATTTCGCGCACGGATTATGTGCTTTTTTAATTGACTCCCTGTTGTCGCCATGACATCTGAACTAATGATGTTTAGAAAAGCGATGCAGCTACTTAAATACGAATGAAATGATCAAATCCCATGCGGTAGCGTCCATTGTTGATGTTGCTCTGCTTATCAATAACAAGACAACTGTGGTGATGAGCGTTCCAACACATGGCACACAACTGTGTAAAGGCTTGAAAGGTCATGTCTGGGTTCACGTGATCATCGTAGACGTGATGCATGTTGCGCTCATCCTGACGGAAGAGAACAATCACGTTGGCATTGTCACGAATCAACTGTTTTGGTATTCGCGAATAGGTTTGAGCGAGATAAAAACAATCAATATATTTATGACGTCCCATGCTAAAGTAAGCCTGAATAATGCCCTGTCGTTCTGTGGCCACATCGTCAAAAATCATAAGCGAATGGGGGCGAACATTGTCTGGAGAAATGACATCTTCGTGCGCTGCGAATGTGAAGTAGCCCATGTTGCGCAGACCTGACATGACCTGTTCCAAGAACACATACAGCGGTTGATACAGCGATTTGGCAAAAATATAGATATTTTGAAAGCGCACTCCGTTTAAGGAGGTGATGAGGGTAAGCAGAAGATTGGTTTTTCCACATCCCGACGGGCCGGCGATGAGACAACGAATGGAGGATGGGAAGAGTGATCCATGACGTTGTTCGGACGATGTTGAGAAGAGGTGTGAAACCAAGTCTCCCACCGGAAGTGAATGTTGTTGCTTAATAATCTGCATATCAACTAAATGTGAAAGGGGAAGAGCTGGTCTCTATATACATGAGGCAAACGGGTGTTTCAGTTCCAGTGTAACCATGGACGCCTTTGGAAGAACTCTCAAAACAAATGAACGATTTGCTTTGACAAACGATCCAAAACATGATACAGATCCGGCTACTAAACGATATGTCGATGCTAATGTATTGTCACGCACTACAGATGGCAATTACAACTTTAATGGAAAGCGATTGACCAATATAACAGAACCCGTATTACCCTCGGACGCATGTTCAAAAAAGTATGTAGATTATTACCGATTACGACGTATCAAAGGAGATTATGAGGCTCAGAATAAACGTATTACGGGCGTTGCAGATCCTGTGAACGATCAAGATGTGTGCACCAAAGCCTATGTGTTAACCAATGCTGTGGTGTTAACAGAAGCAAAGGACTATGACGTACACCAACGTCGAATCACTCAGCTGGCTCTTCCAACAAACAACACGGACGCTGCTCGAAAGGACTATGTAGATAACAAGGTGAAACAGGTGCTCAGTATTGTGCCCACCCTAACTGCAAAGGGCTATACAGCAAATAATGCACGCCTTGTGCATGTGGCCGATCCTGAAGATGATCAAGATGTTTGTACAAAACGGTTTTTAAACTCTGAAATGGAAAAGGTGTGGGAAATTAAGGAGAACGCTCTACAGATGAAGCGAAGACGAATAGCCGAAGTTGCTGATCCTGTGCAACCTCACGACGTGACGACCAAACGATTTTTGGAACAACGGTTATCGCTTTTTATTAAATCAATACCCTCTATATTTCTGCTTCACATTGTAAACCAACAACCGGTAAAAGATCCCAATAACCTCGCCTACATACTACGTTCGGGGTATGACAATTACCGTTTAATGTATGATGGTGCCATTCGTGTAATTGAGTATGCACCAGATTTGAAACATTTAGAGGTACGATTAAACGGTAGTGTTCAACCACTTATTGATCAACCGGTGAAAGCCGGAGACAAATTATTCTTTCACTTGAAACTCTCGTCTGAAGAAAAAGAGGCGGGGAAAACGATGAACGATTTTCCTCTCTATATAGAACTTGAATATACAGCCACCATTGAATAAATAACTACAGGTTCCCTTCCAGAGGAGCGTTAGTTGTGTTCTATACTTTGCGGTGTGAGGTTGTCTTGTTCTTTGGTCGCGATGGTGAAACAGAGATATGCGGTGAAGAAGAGGAAGAAGTTGTCCAGAAAGGGAGGTTTTAAAGCTATTCTTCATGCGGCACGTCAAGCTTCGCGCGGAGAAACAAATAGTGAGTTGGCTATTAAGAAAGCACTCCGAGCAGCACGATTGCATGCGAATCCCAAAAGTAAACTACGTTTTAGAAAACGTGCCCGAGTTATTCCTGTGCCGAAACGTGGTGGATTTTTACCTGCACTGTTTGCTGGACTAGCAGCCCTGGGTTCACTTCTTGGAGGAGCAAGTGCGGTAGCACGAACGGTGAAAGCTGTTGAGGAGGCGAAGCAACAGTTGAAGGAAAGTGAAAGGCATAATAAAACTATGGAGGCCATAGCACTGCGCGGCAAAGGTGTGAACATGAAGCTAGCACCCTACAAGAAAGGACTCGGCATTTACATGTCGCCAAAAAACGGTTAATCGATGCACTGCCACGACGAGCCATGACGCATGAGGAAGTTATAAGATATGCAAAACAGCTTAAGATCTCCCACTTTCGAGGCGTGTTTATGCGCAACCAACTACCGTCTTGACCACGGAGCCATGAAAGTGCAGTTGTCAATTTGGATGACAGTCATGGACCGGGAACGCATTATGTGGCCTACATAAAGCATGGGCGAACCGTGTGGTACTTTGACAGTTTTGGAAACCTTCCTCCTCCGACAGAGCTTGTTCGCTATTTTGGAAGCAGTGCAACAATACACTATAATGTGAAACGAGTGCAAAATTTTAACACGCAACAGTGCGGTCGTCTATGTTTGACTTTTCTATATAAGACCGAGCACGGCGGGTGACGTGGTCATTATGACAACAGAAAGTAGAACGTTTACAGTGCACGGACAAGGTGCGGAAGTAACTGTTGACTTTTATCCTCCTATTGAATTGGGACGACGACCCTACGTGCTGGGACTTGTTTCGTTTGAAGGCTATAATAGAATCTGCAACATAATTGAAGACGTCAATGATAAGTTCTACTACGATGACTATGTGTTAACTCTACCGTCTGGCAGCTACACCGTAGATGATATTCACGATCACATCTACACAACTCTCACCAAAGAATTTAGTCTAAAAGCATTTCTGGACGGGACACGCAAGTTTGAACTCATAGCCAACAACGTGACACATCGCTGCAGTATTCTTTCTTCTTTTAGGATTGATTTTAAATCTCAACCAGATTCGATTGGGTCATTGTTAGGCTATTCACCACAAGTGTTAGTACCGAACGTGATACACAAGTCTGACCAACCGGTGAAAATAATTGAAGATCATCACGTATCTGTCACGTGTAATATTATTACAGACGTCTACACCAATCAAGATCCCTCGCATTCGCTTTATGATTTTATTGTTACTTCACCTGGTGGTTATATCATCCGCGAAAACCCGTCGGTGGTGCTCTATCATCCTGTGAGTGTGACCAACATCAGGAATATTACATTAAGACTGGTGAATAGAAACCAACGTATCATCCGGTTAGACCCTCATACACCTGTGACCTACAAACTGTATCTGAAACCAGCATGAAACAAGTGTATAAAGCGGCAACGCTGTCAAGAGCAGGTGTTAGTTGTGGTCAACACGTGTACAGGTTAACACGTGTCAACAAGCAGATCCTACAACAACTTGGTTACATCTTACGTCATGAATTCGATTCTAGACGTGACAAACCCTGTCGAAGTTCAGGAGGGTATTGTAAGAATTGAACACCATTCCTACCAACCGTATACTCAGGGACTAAATAATAATGATGAGATTCGAATTACTATTAACCAACAAGATATCTACACGCTTCCACATGAAAGTTACATCCAGATTGAAGGGCAACTCACCAAATTGGATGGTACCATTCCAACAACGTCAAAGTTGGCCAACAATGCTTTGGCCTTTTTGTTTTCTGAGGTTCGCTACGTGATCAACGGTATTGAAGTGGATACTACTCGAAATGTTGGCATAACAAGTGTCATGAAACTTTATCCCTCGTACGGAAGCGAAGAGAGTAAAGCTTTTTGTATGGCTGGTTGGTGTCCCAACTCAACCAACGACTGGATGATTAACGATGATGGTACATTTACTGGACATTTACCTCTAAAATTAATACTAGGCTTTGCAGAGGATCATAAGCGCATTGTTGTGAACGCAAGACAGGATCTGATTCTTGTACGAGACAGGAGTGATTATAATGCGCTAAAGGGAGCTGATACAGCGCCAATAGATACAAAAATTCTACTGCAACGAATTCTATGGAAAGTACCGCACGTTACTCTATCAGATCAGAAAAAATTGAGTCTGCTCAAGATTGTGGAGAAGGATACAGCTCTATCCATTCAATTTAGAAGCTGGGAGCTGCATGAATACCCGGTATTACCACTCTCCGATACACATACTTGGTCTATAAAAACCTCACGGTATACAGAGCGGCCACTCTACGTCCTGGTTGGATTTCAAACAGATCGCAAATATCAACAGAATAAAGATGCATCAAAATTTGACCACATCCAATTACGAAATATACGACTCTTTTTGAACGGAGTTACCTTTCCCTATGAGGGAATGGATTTAAACTTTAACAAGAACAAATATGGTAAGCTCTATGACATGTTTGTAAACTTTCAGTCTTCCTATTATCAGAAAGAGGCATGTCCGCTATTATCACCACAAGACTTCAAGTCCAAGGCGCCTCTGGTGGTGATGGACTGTTCGTATTTGGAGGAGTCGATGAAGGAAACAACAATTGATATCAGACTAGAATTTGAAACATCGACAGTTATTCCAGAAAAAACAACAGCTTATTGCCTTATTGTTCACGAGGCGCAAGTGTTTTATCAACCGCTGTCCAATATGGTGACCAGAGTATAAATAGCATGTCTTCCTCCATTGCCCTTCACAGTCATGGAAAGCTACGATGAAGTCACAACCCCCTCTGCGAGGTGGGTCTGCAAATGTGAAAGTGATTCGCCAGGCTCAGATGAAGATTCAAGGTTTACCATTTATCGCGCCCTTGTGAGTGAAGCTATAACTGCCTATCACAAGAATCATACTGTGCTTAGAATGCCGCCGCATCTGGTTCACTATTTACCAGATGGTTTCATGTCTACGTTTGGTATTCATGACAGGGGCTACAACAACAAGCCCATCGCTAATCAAACAAATAATGTGGACGATGGCGTTGCCAAAGCTTCATCTTGTCATGTTGGAGAGCGGGTAGATTGTATGGACTGCAAATGCGATCGTTGCTCAACAAGTCGAGACGCTGATGCAGCATTTGAGATTTATCGCACCCTGGTGAGCTTAGCAATACGCGCCTACCATAAAGCACAATTTCTTCGTGAAATGCCGCAGCATCTGATTGCCTATTTACCAGCTGGATTTCTGACCGCGTACGGTGCACACGACATTGACCTTAATTGGGATAAGCTACCATTACACCTCCGTATGTCGGCGGATGTTGCAGCCTGCCGTCCTTGTCGTAGACACTTTATGCATCGAGGAGATTCTCACTGTGATTGGGATGGTCCAAATCCTATGATAAAAAATTGTAAGCGATGTACCGATAACTTTATGAATAAAATTGTGTAATTGATTCTTTGTGTGTATATTATTTTCCCGCTCCTATCCAATCAGTTAGTTGTTAAGAAGCAGCGGTGGTGGAAGGACTGATATCCGTCGCCATGCCGAAAACATTGATTGTCGACGTGCAGGGTTTCAAGGTGAACGGAAACAAGTTTGTATTTAAAGAAGTAGGAATTATTGACTGCACAACCATGTGGGCACCAAGAGTAACCAGTTTTGTCTTTGAACCACCGTTTCCATTGCATTTGCAGTCAGACGAGGACAGAAGACAAACAGAGTGGTTGCAACGCAATTTGGGACTAGTCTGGAAAGAAGGCGACATTCCTTACCAGCATCTATCACTTGTTCTGAAAGCTCACTTGTTTGGTGCTGACCTTGTATTTGTAAAGGGAAGTGAAAAAAAGGAATGGTTGCGTCAGTATGTTAATTCAACATGTCAACTTGTTGACCTTCATGTTCTGGGATGTCCTGCACTGTACAACCTGTCCGTGCCTGATGAACCTCTACAAAATAAGACACTTCAAAATGTTTGGAAGCTTTTTGATTGGCTAGCTCGCAGAGCATGTCAAAACTTGCATGTTGAGTGCAAAGCGTCGTAACGTCAGCTTCAGTGTGAGACATACCAGTGATCAGTGTGGACGTGTAGTAATATGGCAGCAATTGAAGGTTTGGACTCAAACCCCACAGAGCGAGCTATTGTCAAGTTTTTTGCCTGTAAAAAAAAGCTTGACAGTTTCACAGATGAGGAATTGATAGCTTTGCCCAAGGCGTTCCTTTTTTATGTTGCTTCAAACGCGGTGAAAAATATTTGGCACAGTGTACCTAGTGAATGGAGCAGAGATCCTGGTCTGCGTGAACTACAACCATGCACTGACTTTAGTCATCACCAGCAAGTGTCTATTACTAAAATGCCATCCATTAGACAGTGTGGAACGTGTCAGCTCATCAAATTGTACCACGGCCATACAAATATACCGTCCTGTAAAGACTTTGCTTCATCATTCCATGGTTGCGATGAAGAAGAGGAAGAAGAGACAGCAGCGGCCGTATCGCCAGCACCAAAAAGTAAGACAACGCTTGAAAAAGATATGCCGGACCTTTGCTGGTCATGGTCTAGTTAACAAGGCCATTGATGTACTTCCCATTGAACTGCATATTCCCGGCTATCAATTTTGTGGACCTGGGACTAAACTAAACCAACGTCTAGCACAAGGTAATTCTGGAATCAACAAATTGGATGCTGCGTGTAGAGATCATGACATTGCTTACAGCGACAAGAATGCAGAAGTACGTCGAGTTGCAGACCACATTCTTCTAAGAAAGGCTGTGCAGCGCGTGACATCATCTACTGCTTCCATTGGTGAAAAGATTGCAGCCTTGATCGTGGCAGGAGCTATGAAGTCAAAGCTAATGATTGGTGGTGGTTGTGGATTAGCGAGGAAAAGGACAAAGAAATAACCTTGAATCAAATATTGTTAAGTATTTATTTGAGAGTCAGTCCACCAGATTACAGCATTCACAAAAGATGTTTTGGTTTCTTCTTGTAAAAACATACAATTGTAATAAAAAAGAATTGAAAAATTAAAGTGTGTTCTTATTTACTAGGTGTGGAAATGTCCATAAGGCAAGCTATTTACACCATCCCACAACCGTTTATTGTCATATGTAGACAGCGATGTTTTATTTTGATTTACTGTAAATATATTATGGTTCTTTGAAAGAATGCGTGTTTGCTGGTACAAGCGAGAGGTGTTTGTGTAGAGTACACATCGATATTCCTCAACATTGAGGAATTGTGTGACGCTACGAAGAACACCCTTCGCTTTGCATTGACCTTTATTCTTTTGTGTTGAAAATGCGTACATTTTCGGCGCCAAAGCCACAAATTCCGTCATAACATCGCCAGCACACTCATCCTTAAATAGACCAATGTGTTTTTTATTCATGGGAATTATGCCAAACATATTGTTAACCTCATAGTTTGAGGTATCAAAGTAACTTGGATGTTCTCTCATCACAGAGTAAATATCCGTCTTATTGGTTTGATAAATAAGACTGTCTGTATCCATATACAGTAATTTTACATCTCCAAACTTTTGTTTGGCAAACTCATAATGAAATTGATACATTACAAATTTTGAATAGTCAAGTATTACCATTCCTAAGTAAATTGGTTTGTTATACATGATTTCTGTCTTTGACAATTCAATGGTTACTAAATCAGTTTCAATAACTCGTACTGAATGGAAATTGGGCATAGCAATATATTTTCGTGCGCCATATCGACCATCCCAGTGGTTTATCAAATGAATAGTTCTTTGCTTTCTAATATTTTCCATAGATTTACCGTAGCATGCATTGTTCATTAATTTATAAAAATTTGACTCGAATGTAGTCTTGGCGTGCTGCCGATAATGAGTATTTAATTGCATGTACGGTTGTAACCATGGTTTCTGGTCAAAACAAATAATGCGGTGAATGGTTTGTAGCTTCAAACCGTGTTTCAAACATTGCATTAAATTTTCGATGTGTATGACGTAGCGATTTTTCGGATTTAACGTTGCCAGCAACTTTTTATTTTTGGAACGTGAACTGGGAGGTTGTAGTTTTTCAACACAAAATGGTAGATCAGAATGATCATTGTGTATCTCGGGGGGATATAATATGTCAACTTCTAGAACATAGCCACGTGTGTTATTGCTCAACGCGTCCTGTAAATTAAAATTTGAAACTTCATCTGAAGTCAGCCATCGAAAATTTTGATACGGAAGCGGTTTTTCCATAGCATATCCGTATAAATTGTTACAATCCAGGTAGGTGAGGTATGTTGTAGGTTGCTTTGGTTTGTATGTATCCATATATGGATTATTTGCTTTGGCATGCTTTTGCACAAGCGATACAAGCCCGCCACGTATCCCGCGTTCAAAAAAGAGTAACATGTCGATGTCTGTTAATAGTTCCAGTTCTATTTCAGTCACCTTCAACATACAGTCCCAACTGTATCCGGCAAGGGTGTAGTAATGGGCTGGATCTAGATTGTAGATTTCAAGACACAGTTTGCGAAAGTGTTCAAACACGTCTGTCAAAAGTAGTGTATCAATTTTGAGGTATAAATCAGCATACTCGCCCAAAGTTGATATCTTGAACACGTCCCACACTTTTTGAGCGTGTAAATAGTCTTCTTCAGAAATATGACTTTTTGTTAAGTCATTGTAAAATTTATCCTATGAAGGGAGTGCAGTTTCCTGCAAACATGCCCAATTGTTTACATGATTATAGGGAAACACCCCTTTTCGAATGCATAATTCAAATTGTTCGTCACCAGTAAAGTTTTGACGTACAGAATTCAAATTGTTTGGGTGAAGCCCTTGAACCAGCGCATCCAATGATGATGCGAGGAATCTATACGAATCTAAAAATCGTATACTAATTCCATTTCGCCATTTTGTAAACGAAATAAAATTTTCATGATTTTGTGGAATTAAAGAAAACTTTTGGTTTTCAAGGTTAACAAATTCCTTAATAATTAGATGACTGTCATACCGAGACATGTTGTGCAAGAAACAAGAAATATAGCGTGCTCTTTTATAGGCCAAATTACATACACTATGAGCCGCTCCTCTAAATTTGCCAGTGTACCGATTATGGTCTCTCACTGACGTGTCACAAGGTGCTATTGGTTTTTGACAAATGTGACAAGTGGTTGCTGTTGCAAAAACCGCCTCGTCTGCGTCCGACATTTGAAGCGGAATTGGGTTTTCCAGGATATTGTACACCCGATCTGCCAAGGCGTCCAATTCATTTAAAAACCAAGCAGCAGCATCTGCATCGCGATAAGATTTGAAGTAAGAAAGCGAAGGATCATATGAACAAATCACGTTTAGAGCACAACTAAATGGCACATGTTGCTGTATTTGTTGAGTGTACGGGCGTGCTGGATCCGGGTTACATGTGTCAATGGGTGTGGTTAAACATTCAAAATCTGCATATACTGTAAATGGAAGCGGTTCTTGACGAGACACATTTTGAAATTTCATACTGGCTTTATCCTTTTCTGGGAATGTAATTTTTACAGCTGGTTGTGTGATGCAATCAATAGTATGGGCTGTCAACTTTTGATTGCTAGTAAAATATTGCAAACAGCGATCACATATATATACCCTATTTTTATTCTTTGTAACTTGTGAACGAACTAGTCTGGAAAGATCTTTGATATAACAATAATGGTTGCACAATTCCCCTTCAATGTACAATAAATTAAAATGCTTTTCTTTTTTTTCCTTTGTCACATAGAGTGGCCCAATAACTTTGTCCCCTTCAACTCCGTATACATTAATGGAGTAAAGCGGATTTTTAGATTCAAAACGAGAAATGGCGTTGAGGTCCATTGGGAATTCTATGTCTGCTAAATTTAGACTGATCATTAATTCCATAAATTTCTGGTGATATTTTCCCATTCTGTGAACATTTTTACTTGCAGAACATAGCCCAGCAGCCAGGGACCAGATAAAACAGAAAACATCATTATTATCCACATTGATAACTGCGTGACGGTTTTCCAACTGTTTAGGCAAATTAACATGAGATGACCCACTATTTATGGGATCAAAGGTGCATACATTAATTTTAAGATGATTGATAGCTTCCAGCGATTTGCCGCTTTCTAATTCTTGAAACTCGGCAAAGCGTGTTGTGAGTTTATCAACAATGTTTTTACTATACCAACTGTGTATATTATCAGTGCGGTATAATTTAGTCATGTGGGTGTGTAAATAGATCGGCTGAATAATTTCGACACCTTGTTTCGAAATAGCAAAGTCACATAATAATTCAGCGTTAACCTTTAACGCTACATGTTCTCTTAAACAGTCTTGTATTTTGTTTTGAAAAATGATGTAACTAGTGTTTAAATATTCATTGAGATTTAAAATGTTTGCATCATTATTGACTTTAGTAGAACAGATATTGTTATTGAAACAACTATCCACATCTTCCCAACTTTGTATCGGTGACGACATGATGTCCCTTAGTACTTAACAATTACAAAAACTGAACGGTTTGCAGAGAGAGTGAACCAAAGTTTATTTTCCCTGCAAATTCCGTTTTACATAAACTAATTTTAAATTTTATTTTTTTCTTCTATGAATTCAACAAGACATCTTTTGTTTTCCAGTCCCATGTATTTTAAATAGATGGTCCCTTTGTTGAGATCGGCTACATCTTCCTCGCTGAGTTCCTTGAATCTCGACGGTAGAAATACTACAAAGTCCTCCAGTTCACATAAAATGCGGTCCCCAAATTTCGTCTTGACTCGACGAACAGCAGTTACCAAATAAGACTCGTTTACCTGCAGATCCTGTAGTCGTTTAGTCTCTGCTCCAGCATCTTTCCCTATGGAATTCGCATTTTTTATTGCCGACATTCTGAAATCGAATTTGATATCTATAATAGTGTTTTAGTATACCTAAGCCATTAGCAAATATGTATATACACACAAAAGTTATCAAAACCCTTCTACACACCCATTATCGCTAGCCACTAATTTAATTGTCAGCAGCTTGCGTTCACCATTTTCCTACTTCTCCTACTCCATTACAAGAACACAGGTTATCAAACAAGTTATACATCCAGGTGCTACATGGTCAGGTGCTGGCCATGACTGTACTTTGATGAAACCGAGTCAGATTGTTTGTATAATTTTACTGTTCCCTGACAAAGCCGGGGCAAACTGCTTGTGTAATTTAACTGTTCCCCGGGCGAAGCCGGTTTACAACTGTTCCCGGGCGAAGCCGGGGCGGATTGTCTGTATAATTTAACTGTTCCCGGACAAAGCCGGGGCAGATTGTATGTATAATTTATCTGTTCTCGAGCGAAGTCGGTGCATGCTTTTGGTATAATATAACTGTTCGCGGGCGAAGCCGGGTTGGGTTTCAGGTATAACATAACTGTTCACGGGCGAAGCCGGGTCGGGTTGTTTGTATATTATATCTGTTCCCGGGTGAAGCCGTTGCAGGTTGCTATAGTGTTTTAGTATACCTAAGCCATTAGCAAATATGTATATACACACAAAGTTATCGAAACCCTTCTACACACCCATTATCGCTAGCCACTAATTTAATTGTCAGCAGCTTGCGTTCACCATTTTCCTACTTCTCCTCATTCCATTACAAGAACACAGGTTATCAAACAAGTTATACATCCAGGTGCTACATGGTCAGGTGCTGGCCATGACTGTACTTTGATGAAACCGAGTCAGATTGTTTGTATAATTTTACTGTTCCCTGACAAAGCCGGGGCAAACTGCTTGTGTAATTTAACTGTTCCCCGGGCGAAGCCGGTTTACAACTGTTCCCGGGCGAAGCCGGGGCGGATTGTCTGTATAATTTAACTGTTCCCGGACAAAGCCGGGGCAGATTGTATGTATAATTTATCTGTTCTCGAGCGAAGTCGGTGCATGCTTTTGGTATAATATAACTGTTCGCGGGCGAAGCCGGGTTGGGTTTCTGGTATAACATAACTGTTCACGGGCGAAGCCGGGTCGGGTTGTTTGTATATTATATTTGTTCCCGGGTGAAGCCGTTGCAGGTTGCTTAAATAATTTATGTGTTCAATACACCCAAGTGCGTGGGGGGACTACATTGGTCAGGAGGTAATGATTTAAAAGTCCTTAACTAAATAGGTTAGTTGACTTGGAACTAAAGTATAAAAGTGAATCCATGTCTCGGAACTAATGTTACATAAGAGATCATTATCTATTCCGAGAATGCCTCGAGCACCGTCATTATCTCGCGGGGCAATGCAGTGAAATCGGCAACATTTAATTGGATAATAACAGTACTTATATATAATTGAGCTGCATTCATTTTATATATCCCCGGCAGCTAGTGGTTTAAGATGCAAGTCACGTTAAAACCAATCTTATTACATGCTATGAATTCTGCTCGTTTCAAACATGAAGTAATTATTGCTTGTCTGATTCGTACCGTCTGACTTTTAAACCAGCTTTGTCAATAGGCCATTATACTATTAAAATTCTAAACATCTTCATGTGGATTTAAACATACCATCTCATCATTTACAAGTAGTGTAATGTACAGTTGTTGTTTGAGTCTTCTGTCTTTTGTCATGTTTGATGCAGCTCTCCATGCCTCCCTGTCCTGAGCTAATCGTTTCATCTCTACAGTAACACCACATTTCAAATGCTTCAATTCTCCTTTTTTCTGTACAGTACAATCACTTATTTTGTAAACCATCTGAATGAGTTAGTCTCCCAGTAGCACATAGTCAAATATATACACTAGGATATACTTTAAAGTTATATACTTAAGTATGTTGAATATTACCTGATAGACAAGGATCCAATTACAATCTGGTGTGAACTCTGTAAGCCCGTGGACAACTCTACCTTCATTTCAATTCTGCTCGAGTATTTATACCCCTCCGAATACAGGAAACGTCTCTGGATTACCGTTCCTTTCACACAAACATGACCTCCATACGGCATTACCCTGCGTTAATACAGGAATCGTTACTGACCTTCCTTTCACCAGAAATAGCTCTACACTGTATAACCCTGTACAACTAGTTTCAACACATCTAATTAATCCACCTTTCACCAAAAACCACACAGTATATAAGGAGGATGTTCCTTTTCACAACATATCATTCGCTACAATGTCTGGGGACAAGTACA
This sequence comes from Meconema thalassinum, assembly GCA_946902985.2. Taxonomy (NCBI): domain Eukaryota; kingdom Metazoa; phylum Arthropoda; class Insecta; order Orthoptera; family Tettigoniidae; genus Meconema; species Meconema thalassinum. The sequence goes on along the minus strand of OX336390.1, from coordinate 964,471,811 downwards.
TGGAGATGGCAGAAGAAGAAAACCAGGAGGAGTTCTCGCTGGATCTGTTAATGTAAGTATTATTTATTTACTAAAGCCTTATGTAGCAGCACCCCAGTCTCTCACGGCTGGGTGCGTGGTTCAATTCCAGTCACTTTATGTTAGATCTGTGCTGGGCAAACCAAAAGCAGACAGGTTTTTCTCTGGGAACACCAGTTTTCCCTGTCAAAACTTTCTTCCGGCAACACCCTCCGCTATCATTTCTTTTTATCTGTCATTCATTTAAACATTGACTGACAAAAGTGAGACTGGCTTTGGCAGCCAACACAGATCTTTCTCGCCGCTAGATGGAGTTTAATTCATTCCATTCCTGATCTGATCAAATACTGGAAGCAAGCGGTGTTTTTTTTTCTTCTCTTCAAAATGATTAGAAATACTGAACGTAGTTACCGCCTTTGTAGCCCATGTTTACTTGGGTGTGAGTAGAATTTGTCTGATAACCCGTGTTATTGCGATGAATAAAAAAAGGATTGGGAAGGAAGTCAGATTTTTTTTTTTTAGGTGTGTTAAATCCTTCAGTACGCCTTCCTTTGGAGGGGGAGTAAAGCCAGTGGTTACATGTTCTTACTTTATGACATGTAAAAGATCCGTCCACAGACTAAACTTGTGTGAAGCTACATTGACAGGTTAGATTTTGTCAAAACAAGTTCCAACATTTACCGCTAGATGGCATTATTATCTGGTAGCAAAAAACTTGGAACTTGTAGCTCACTCTAATGGCGTTCGCTGGAAGCACCTACATACTCAAGTGAGTCACACATGTTCGTGAACACTGCCAGCACTGAAACCCATACTCAAGTTCGAACATTCACCACTAGGTATCGTTAATATCTAGTAGCAAAATTTTGAAACTACTTAAAATGAACAGAACTTGTAGCTCACCCTAAGGGCGTCCTCTGGAAGCTGCTGCAGACTTAGGTGAACTGTACTTGCTCTCACACACTCCCAACAATTCACAGCACCTACATACTCAAGTGAGTCACACATGTTCGTGAACACTGCCAGCACTGAAACCCATACTCAAGTTCGAACATTCACCACTAGGTATCGTTAATATCTAGTAGCAAAATTTTGAAACTACTTAAAATGAACAGAACTTGTAGCTCACCCTAAGGGCGTCCGCTGGAAGCTGCTGCAGACTTAGGTGAACTGTACTTGCTCTCACACACTCCCAACAATTCACAGCACCTACATACTCAAGTGAGTCACACATGTTCGTGAACACTGCCAGCACTGAAACCCATACTCAAGTTCGAACATTCACCACTAGGTATCGTTAATATCTAGTAGCAAAATTTTGAAACTACTTAAAAATGAACAGAACTTGTAGCTCACCCTAAGGGCGTCCGCTGGAAGCTGCTGCAGACTTAGGTGAACTGTACTTGCTCTCACACACTCCCAGCAATTCACAATACAATATTTAGATAAACAAGCGTTATAAAACAATTTTGTTGTACTCTTTATTGTATACATTTTTTTTTTTTATAGCTTTGGAAATGATCCAGTGTTGGTCGAATTTTTTACCCAATTAATGACGGCGATGGAAGGGTGCGAGAGGGTAGGAGGGGATGAGGAAGAAGAAGATGATGATGATGATGAAGAGGAAGATGAAGAGGAAGAAGAATAATTAATAAATCAGATCTGGTGTACACCTTCTTGTTTTTATTTCATGTCGAGCTGGCCGACTCAACATGCCATGCGATTTGTATCCTACCCCCACCCTTCCATTTACAGGAAATACTACTCCTGATTCATTGACGTTTGTTTACCATTGAGCACATTCAACAACCAGTTCATTCCCCCTCTCTCTCCCTCAATTCCATTCACTACTCCCGATACCATTGATGTTTGTTTACCATTGAGCGCTTTCAACCCCATCTTGTTTGTCTCTCAGACCCATTCACACCTAACCAACCTACCACGTCAGGGTCCAAACAACCACCGCCATCCATGTTTTCCATTCAAAACACTCCCGTTCATGACCTACCCCACATCCCGTAATCTGCTGTGACGTCACACACACCAGTTACACTAATGTTTTCCATTCAAAACACTCTCCCGTTCATGACCTACCTCACATCCCGTAATCTGCTGTGACGTCACACACACACACATCAGTTGACCGTTCAATTCTCTGACGATTCATTCACAACCAAGGATTCGGAAACCTTCGGCAACACTCGGATCTCGTCGGGATCAAAGCAAAGCTATATAGCCCAGGATAATATCAGAGAAGGTGCTCAGTCCAAGAGAGAGACTGGGTCGAAGAGGGTCTCGTGCAGACCATCTTCCATCCTTCCCCCTCATCCCCCAACCTCGCCACCACCCCCTCTCCCTCCCCACCCCCCACTTCCCCCCCCCCCTCCCCACCCCCCACTCCTCCCCCTCCAACCACACCCCCTCAAACCGGTTCCTGGACCCTCCAAGGTTTGTTTACCTTCCGGGGTCCCGGCGACCTTGGGGGTCAATGACCTACCTCAAGGTCATTGATCATGACCTACCTCAAGGTCATTGACCTTGCCACGCCCCCCTCATTTGCATAAATAACGGTATTTGAGTCAGAACCCCCACAGCCTCCCTACTACTGTGGAGCCGATAGACAAACGGTGAAGCACATCATTCACGACTGTCCTCGAAGAGCCTATGGTGGTAACATACATCAGTGAATCCTGCATCAGTGGACTATATTTTCAATTTAGATGTTAAATTATGAGACTATATACATAATATATAATTCTGAGGCCATCTACGACCACGTTAAGTCTTGCTACACTTGGCAATAATCTTCGCTTTCCTCTGAGCCCAGAATTCCCTCACACTCTATGAGTGGGCCATCTTGCGATCCGCTGTCCAGGTGGTACCTTGTCTTCTTTTCGGTCTCGGTGTCTCGTCTCGGGTTAACCGATCAATCAGTATCTTTTTGCGGAAGTGATCTCTATTGAAGGCGTCGTCGGGTTTTAGATGCAGCATTTGGAGGTTGTCTCTGGTATTTATAAACCAGGGCATTGTTGTTTTGGGTTTGGAGAAAAAAAATACAAAATTTGTTTAGTCAGCCTGTTTCCGTCCATTCGTTTGAGAGGACCGTAATACCGTGCCCGCCTATTAAGGATCGTTTCTGTAATGATCTCTATTTCACTGTAGACATCTTTGTTGGATTTTTTTTATAATGGATGTCATTCTTGTAGTTTGATCCCATTATAACCTACCTCTAACGATTTTGCGCTCTTTTTTGTCCATTTCTTCGAGGAGTCCTATATAAGCATTTAGGGATAGGGTTTCGCCTGCATACATAACTACTGGCTTCAGAACAGTTTCATAATGACGAAGTTTAGTATTTTTGGACCGGCATTTTTTGTTGTAGGTTGAGCTCGATGTTTGATAGGCTATTTCGAGTTTGCGTACTCGTTCCTTGAGTGCTTTTTTGTCCAGTGCACTTTTCATGATGAGACTATCTGTTCTCTTTTTTTTCTTTTTTTTTTCTCTCTTTTCAATATTTCATTAAGCTGTCAAATGATGTAAGTGTGTATCACACCATACGATTAATAATAATAATATCCATGTGATATGATTAGTGTAGGAACGTGAATGTTTGAACGGTCTCACCATCAGAGACCATGTGTGTGCCCACCGCGGCTACTGGGCTGCTGTTCCCGGCTGCGTAAACCTCAGCGACCAACTGACACACCTCCACGAAACGCTCCAAGTGCATTTAACATAGCTGAAGACGGTAGGCGTTATTGGAGTGCGCTTGTCTGGATGGTCGTATCGGCGAATCGCCCACCAGACTGCTCGGGCATGTAGGGACTAGTGCAGAGCTGTCCAAACAGCAAGCTGGGTGCGCTGGCTACAGACCGGCAAGCTGTTGGAGCGGACAGCCTTGCAGCGATGGTTAGAGAAGACTATGTCTTGTTCTGTCGCTCGCTTTCCCGTCTCACTCCCTCCCGTACTGCCTTCGCTGCGTCGACCGTCAAACGGTCGCGATGCAGTGTTCCTTATCTTGCTAGCTGTAGAGATTATTTGATCGCGGGGAAAACTAACGTAACGTTTGACTATGGCTATTTGGTTGCTCTTTTTGACGTGACAACGTCCAATACATTCTTGGAATACAGTGACATTCGTGAAACGGTGTTACAGTGAAAGGTGATGATATCGTGTTATCTCGCTGCTGTAACGCTCTCTCTCTCTCTCTCTCTTCTGCCGCTACCGTCGTTTTTGGATGTCAAGGGTGAACCTCTGGATGGATTATGATGCGGTTTTCACCATTCTGTAAAGGATATCTCGAGGAAGATTTCTGTAGAAAATAATTTATTAGCGATCAAAGGAAGCCGAGCAGTAACGACTTCAGTGCAAAAGTCGAAAGAAACACATGGCGCCCGCGTGCCTTTGAAGCTTACGCTTGGCAAACCGATAAACATTTATTGTTCAGCATGAAAAGTTCTACAAAAAAAGTCCGTGAGAACATATCTCTGTCTTCAATACATCCTCCAGTATAAGAGTTTTCACGTTTTCATTTCTTCCAACAATCTCTATTCAAATACCGAGGCGACAGTTTACAAGCTAGCTAGGGGCGAGCCTAGTAGCTAGTGGGTGAACATATTACCCCAGATTTAGCCAGCAGCAAACTGTCGAGTCATGTTGAGTTAAAACTTCAGAGACGAGTTTGCCTGGAAGTGCATTTCTTCATTTCGCCTGTGAACTTTCCCTTCTACAAAATACATAATTAAAAAATATACGAAGCTGAAATTTCACAAGAGCGGCAGTTTAAACAAATCAGTCCGAGAAGACGTTGTCATGCTCAAATATCGTCGCGCATCGTAGTTGCAATCACCCAATAATTTTTTCCTAGCAGATTTCTAAAACGTGCAAAACTTCAACCTGCTTTTCATTTGTTTGTCAAGCCATTTACAATGTTGCACTCGACTTAAGGATATTTTTAACTGTGTGGAAAATCTGCTTTATTTCTATTCAAAATTGCCGCAACAAACTGCACAGGTAGCCGCGCAAGTGTTAACAATGTTTATAGCAACGTTTGTCTGCAAAACGTCTTCCTCTGCACTGAAACTTACAAAATCACGGTATCGTGCTGTGATGTCTGATGACAACCTTCGAAACAACCTTCGGTGTATTGTTTCTCAAACAATAATACCGAATATTGAACATATTTTAATATGAAAACAAATAGAAACAAACTGAAAAAAAAAGATGTTCAGTAAAGAAATATAGCCTACTTCCTCCTAAATGTATGGATATAGTTATAACGCTTTGTCTTTATCGAGGAGTATAATGGAACCATTTCTTGGTTGAAGACCTTCCGAACTATTTACCTCTACCAAACACCAGAGCCTCGGGAAAACTATTAACATCATTGAATTATAGAACTTAAAGGTTCTGTATTGATACACTAATTGTTAAAGGTTCCGCCTGTTCAATACTTTTATTAATTATGATCACTGTGTGCTCATTGGTGGGACATGTTTCGAGGTGCTACCTTCATCAGCCGATATGAATAAATCAATGAATATCAAAGACACAAGTGTAACACTAAACAGTCCCTTGTCTATAACCTTATATGGTGCAACATAAAGAAGGGTGGGAAATTTCACGACTAAATCAACACAAAATGATGTATGAAAATAAGAATAAAATAATCATTTCATTTCATTGATTTATTTGCGATTGGAGGTGTGTCCCCAGGTGGCAAATTAGATATATTGTTTTATCCCTTCGTTGGGGGTGGGAAAAACACGTTAGTGTAAATGTGCTAATTTAGAAGACTATTTCCGGATGACAGTAGTGTCCCGTAATTGGGAGAAACTACTAGTGTAGGGTGTTGGTGTAAATGCTTAAGCTATTGGGGGCGTCCCTGTAGAATGCAATTATCTGTCAGGGGATGAATGTCTAGTGCCGGCTGCTAAACTAGCTTGCCAGCTGGGAAGGATGAGCTATTAAATGAATGTGCAGCGTCAGTGATTCAGTGCTCTGCAGTCGAGTCGTGTGCTCGAGTACAATGGAATCTGACGATGCAGTTATTGGCTTCTATGGTCACGGGCAATTATGACGAAGGTCAGGTGGGGTATGAGGATGTGAAGTGGAGTGTAATCAGTAACAAGCGTGTAGTTTACTGACCATGTATTTATTGGTCAGTAGATGTAGTTTGATGTCCCTCTTGGGGAGTTTAGAAAAATATGAAATATAATTTGTGATGTGTACAAGTTTAGGGTAGGTGTTTACAAGAATAAAAGGAGTCTGAGCACAAACTGGTTCTCACCTGGCGAAAAGCTGGAACGGACGTCGGACAGGGCCGCTGGCGAAGAACAGAGTAGAACAGATAATCCCTCCTGTCCAGGTTCCACTCTTATACGTTTCGGCGCTGCTTGGTCAGCGTTGCATCAGTGTAGCTGCCCCAGATAGTTGTTAGTGTAAATTTTTATGTGTATTTTGCAAGCTGTTGGCCAACCTCCTAGGCTCTGGTGGTCGCCGCTTGCTGCGTAGAGATATGTCCTGGAATTATAATGTTTCCAGTTGGGGTGGTTTTGGTAGAAGATGGAGGGGTGGCTCTCAGGGGGTACTGCCCCCCCCCCCCCAGGCTGTACAAGATTCCTCCGTCGTTAGTTCGCGTCCTCGCGAACGGGAAGTAGAGTGGGCGTGTCGTTGTGATGATGTTTCGTCGTTTTCTGCCTGTCCCTCTTCTTCCTTTTCTTCGGTGTCGGTGTCGTGTTGTCCTGGTGGTGTTGTGAGTTTAGCGTGTTCTCAGAGGGGGTGGGTTTTGGGTATACATAGTTAGTTGTTTATCTAAGATTAATCACTATGACATTCGACATTAAAAATAATAAAAATATAAAATACAAAGAAAACAAGATGTTCAGTAAAGAACATATAGCCTACTTTCTCCTAAATGCATGGGTATTGTTATAACTCTTTGTCCTTTTCAAGGAGTATAATTGAATGTTGGTTGTAGTAGCTTGTTGAAATACAACGTGCTATAGGGATATTAAACATGAATATGAGATGCCCTTTGCTAGTGCTACCTCTGTAAAAAAATCTTTCAACTCGGTTTCACCGTGTTTGAATTGATATGGAGAATGGATTTGCACACTATGGCCACTATTTGCAAACTATTGGGCTGATGACCTTGTAGTCAGTCATAAGATGCTTTCCACAAAAAGGCATGTTGTTGCAAAATCTCGTAGAGATCAAATTATTAGGATAGTCGTAATTTGATTTAAGCTTCCTTCATAAAGGTATGTTGTTGCAAAATTTGGTAGAGATCGGATGATTTTGTTAATCGTAATTTGATTTAAGCTTTGAACATTTGTGTGGCCGCCATTACGTTTCTGTGAAGATGGCGGCGATATAAAACATGACACTGAGGTGCCCTTTGCTAGTGCTACCTCTGTACCAAATTTCGTTCCATTCGATTTCACCGTGTTTGAATTAATAGGGGAATCGATTTTGACACAAAGATGGCCACCATCCGCAAACTATTAGGTTAATGACCTATTAATTTGGTCAAAGCATGCTTCCTCCAAAAAGGTATGTTGTTGCAAAATTTGGCAGAGATCGGATAATTAGGTTAGTCGTAATTTGATTTAAGCTTTGAACATTTGTGTGGCCGCCATTACGTTTCCGTCAAGATGGCGGCGATATAAAACATGACACTGAGGTGCCCTTTGCTAGTACTACCTCTGTACCAAATTTCGTTCCATTCAGTTTCACCGTGTTCGAATTAATAGGGGGAATCGATTTTCACACATTAGATGGCCGCCATCCGCAAACTATCAGGCTGATGACCTATTAGTTTAGTCAGAGAATGCTCCCCTCTTAAAGGTATGTTGCTGCAAAATTTGGTAGAGATCGGATGATTAGGTTAGTCGTAATTTGATTTAAGCTTTGAACATTTGTGTGGCCACCATTACGTTTCCGTCAAGATGGCTGCGATATAAAACATGACACTCAGGTGTCCATTGCTAGTGCTACTTTTGTACCAAATTTCGTTCAATTCGCGTTCACCGTGTTCGAATTGATAGGGGGGACAGACATTCAGAGTACACACACTCACACACACACACACACACACACACAGACAGACTCACACACACACATACACACACACAGACAGACACACTCTTTTTCGCCCTGTGTTGATCTCATAAGTCTTCTTTCATTTTTTGCAAAAATCGAAAGTAGGCTAATACATGTTTTTGAAGTTATATGCATGTTGGTATTATGCAGCAAGGAAAAAAACATGGTTGGACGGGTGGTTGTGCCGTCCGACGCTGTGTGGAGAAAAAAAATGCTCCTTGCAAGGTATTGTGTAAAAGATGGAAGAAAATAGAAAAACAGGTGCCCCAGGGTATAAGTTAAAGGTATATCAGAATTATTTATTGTTGGGATGAAACGGGACACCTTCCCAAATTTTGTCGTTAGTAGAAAGAAAGGAAAGAAAAACAGTATACTCAGTGTTGAGTGGTGTTACTTACGCATAGGTGAACACTCGTGTGTTAATATTGTTGTGTGTGTCTAGGATTTACAATGTTTCTACAATTATGATACAATATAAAGTACTTATTACTATACCTTTCTGCTCATGAGCCTGATACCTTCTTTTTCACTCTTTAGGCCTTCATTGAGCGCTCTCGTTTGGCTACTCCTCACTTCGTTTGCTATTTCCTTTGTAGCCGCTGTTTAGTGGTCATGCCGCTAATTCATCTATTTACCTATCGTGAGTTTTTCCTCGTGGGTAGGAAAAAATCACCTTGGTAGCGAGGGTGGGCGCTTACAACATCTGCGCTGCCCCTGTCTACCGTATGTCGCTCATTAATGAAGCGTTTCTATATGCGTGATTTCGTCAGCATCGCTCGGTGCCCCACGGTCACCTCGCATAGCTGACTGCGGCGTCGTCGCCTTAAGGGCGCGACTAAAATTGCTGCGGTGTGTACGTGTTTAAGCTAGGGAAAGTGTATTACATATGTGTGTGTGTGTGAAAGGTATATTTACAAAAGACATGTGTACAGTGCTGGTCATCTGAAAAAATAAATACATCATTAATTAATTCCCCTCTTCGGTGGAAACGTGCGTACGTAGCGCCTTCTGGTTTGCCTGAAATAGAATTCGGTGTTATAATCACATACATTTTGACTATATCTCGTACACATACTTATGTCTACTGTGCTTTTTAAGTCTAGCTAAACCTAAGCCGGCTAGAGTCTTATCTTAGCCTACTTTATTCTACTTTTTTATGTACCTGTGTAATTGTATGTCTCCTCAGTGTACTCCCATTGTGTGTAGTGTATGTGACGTCATCTTTACCTGATATATAATTTTCAAAAGAAAAATATATGTATTGTCCGTTGATCCATTATATATTTAAACACAAATTGTGCTAAATGTTCCGGCATAACTCAACAAAATGACAGTGTTTCGCCCCGGTGTGTAATTGGGCTCTTCAGTTGGTTAAAGCACACCTCACCAAGACACTGTCTAGTACACACTGGGAAGGCCATTGCAAGACGTATTTGATACATGTGTATCCACGTCACGAGCAAAGCCAGTGCACTATGGGAGTCGAAACTCCACTCCAAAGCAATTATAACCTTACCTTGGCATTGAATATATAATTTTCTTTTGCACACCGGGGCGAAACACTGTCATTTTGTTGAGTTATGCCGGAACATTTAGCACAAGAAGAAATTCTAAAGATTTCCTCAACCCAAAAAGTATAAAATTATTGTTCAATCATTTTGTTAGAAGCAGATTAGAATATGCATCCAGCATCTGGAATCCCTGGTACTTGAACCACATTAGTGAAATTGAAATGGTTCAGAATAAATTCCTAAGATATCTGCAGTATAAAATGACGGGTATTTATCCGAAATATGATAGCTATGGAAATCTTCTAAGTTACCTGAATTATACATCTCTGGCTAACAGACGAAAAATTGCAATTCTTGTTTTTGTCTTCAAAGTATTCAATAACCTTTTGTATAGTCCGTATTTAATATCACAGTTTAATTTACGTGTCCCACCTCCATCAACTCGACCTAAGTTTATTACATTTTACTGCCCAAGAACTAGAACTGAACAGCATAAACATTCCCCAATAATAAGTGCTATTCAATTATACAATGAACATTCAATAGCAAACAACCTCGACTTATTCAGTTACACATATAGTTCCTTTGTTTCTGCCTGCTGTGCGATCACATGAACTCGTACATTCCACCTACCAATTACCTGCACAGTATTATTATATTTTCGTATTTAGTTGTAGAATTAATTTGCATTACAATCTCAGCATTATGTCTGTCAATTATATTATAATTTGATAGAATTGTGTAACCAAATGTACATGTGTTTCTTTTTATTAGGCATATGCCTGTTAGAAGCACAATAAATCGAAATAAATAATAATAATAATTTGACTGGCTTTGCTCGTGACGTGGATACACATGTATCAAATACGTCTTGCAATGGCCTTCCCAGTGTGTACTAGACAGTGTCTTGGTGAGGTGTGCTTTAACCAACTGAAGAGCCCAATTGCACACCGGGGCGAAACACTGTCATTTTGTTGAGTAATGCCGGAACATTTAGCACAATTTGTGTTTAAATATATAATGGCTCAACGGACAATACATATTTTTCTTTTGAAAATTATATATTCAATGCCAAGGTAAGGTTATAATTGCTTTGGAGTGGAGTTTCGACTCCCATAGTGCACTGGCTTTGCTCGTGACGTGGATACACATGTATCAAATACGTCTTGCAATGGCCTTCCCAGTGTGTACTAGACAGTGTCTTGGTGAGGTGTGCTTTAACCAACTGAAGAGCCCAATTGCACACCGGGGCGAAACACTGTCATTTTGTTGAGTTATGCCGGAACATTTAGCAACATTTGTGTTTAAATATATAATGGCTCAACGGACAATACATATTTTTCTTTTGAAAATTATATATTCAATGCCAAGGTAAGGTTATAATTGCATTGGAGTGGAGTTTCGACTCCCATAGTGCACTGGCTTTGCTCGTGACGTGGATACACATGTATCAAATACGTCTTGCAATTGCCTTCCCAGTGAGTACTAGACAGTGTCTTGGTGAGGTGTGCTTTAACCAACTGAAGAGCCCAATTGCACACCGGGGCGAAACACTGTCATTTTGTTGAGTTATGCCGGAACATTTAGCACAATTTGTGCTTAAATATATAATGGCTCAACGGACAATACATATTTTTCTTTTGAAAATTATATATTCAATGCCAAGGTAAGGTTATAATTGCATTGGAGTGGAGTTTCGACTCCCATAGTGCACTGGCTTTGCTCGTGACGTGGATACACATGTATCAAATACGTCTTGCAATGGCCTTCCCAGTGTGTACTAGACAGTGTCTTGGTGAGGTGTGCTTTAACCAACTGAAGAGCCCAATTGCACACCGGGGCGAAACACTGTCATTTTGTTGAGTTATGCCGGAACATTTAGCACAATTTGTGTTTAAAAATCTTTACCTGATGTCATGATCATTTGTGCTCCCACGATGCTGCAGTGGTGGGGCCTTTTGCTAAAAGAAAATGCATGTAAATTTAGTACATGTGGCCACTACATTATGTGCACATATCGCGCAGCGCTGTTTTAAGGGTCGGCTTGGATAATGCCACCGCCCTTGAGACCTCTTCGGACGTCTCGTGTATCATCGGGGTCGGTCAGCTCCAGTAGCTGCACCGTACACCCCGCTGATGGGTCGGACGGCTTCAGTGCCTCCGCCCTGTTATGTTTGCCTATTGTTACTCTATTGATTTATGGGACTTATCCTGGCAACGTCTAGCCGCCAGGTGCCGAACGCTCGATGTCGCGTTCGCATCGCATATTTCTTACCTAATTTAATGTGTTGTCGGACTTACCCTGGTAACGTCTAGTTGCCAGGTGCCGAACGCTCGTTGTTAGTTAAAAGTATTTAACCTAAACTATATTAATTAATACTAAAAAAATATATACTGCTCAAAAAAATTAAAGCTCCACTTTTTCAATGGCCACCAAATTTGGAAAGTTGACTGCACAAGGTCGAAATCTCAGTATGACGTTTGCCCCGACGCCTACCAAGCACATGCTTCAGCACAACTCCCCAACTTGTGTAGTTTCGGGATAGCGCCCCCAAAACCAGCCCATTTTTGAAAACCGTAAATTGAAGTTTGCGAAAAACGCTGTAGGACTTGTCGCAGGTTGCCAAAGCAGTGGAAAATGAATGAGTCTTGCTCTTAAGGTTCCGCGAACACGTTGAAATCGTTACATTTGACGTTTGGGCATTTTCAACCCCCTTCATCATCCCCTATACATGGACTACCATTGGGGGCGCCTGAGAAGGTACCGGATGTGTTTAACCACCTGAAAACCTGCAAACCGTCCTCAGTTGCTGATTGCAGTAAGTTCTTAAGGCCTCCGGCAATGTTCACCCCTCCTAACACCCTCAACTGGAAAGGGACCAAACCACCCCGTCTTGATTCACCCCTAAGGAAGGTTTAAATCGAGATTTTTATCAGTGCTGCTGATGGGGGGGGGGTCTTCCCCTAATGTTTCAAAAGAGAACCTGCGCCTGTGTCGCCACCCCTTCCCCTGCAACCCCCGTTTGTATGATTTTTCGAATCAGGCCCTTTTTAAGGGCTGAAATGAGGTCTTAATCGCTGAAAGGGCTGTAAAGGTACTTAGAAGTAGTGGGGGCACGAAATCAACCCCTTCCGATGTTTGATTGACATTCCATCCCCCAAAGTTGACATTTTTGCACCCTCAACCCTCCCTGTCTGGACGCGTAACGCGTCATGGCAGAGTTTTCAGAGTTGGATCAAAATGAAGCTTATGGCCTGAAATGGAGCCCAAAACAGCAGGTTGGATGGAAATTCATCGGTAGGGTGGGAAACGGGACCATAAAGTTTTCAAAAAAGTTAACAGCCTCTAGTAAGTACACCAATGCATAGGCAACACACATCACGTCATTTTTCTCCCATTGCCAAACTTTGTAACCTATTGCCGATCATAGGCAACCCACACGCACGGACGTAATGTGGGTTGCCTATGCATGGGCGTACTTACTGTAGGCTGTACACGTTTTTGAAAAATTTTGGTCCCGTTTCCCAACCTACCGATGAATTTCTATCCAGCCTGCTGTTTTGGGCTCCATTGCAGGCCATAAGCTTCATTTTCATCCAACTCTGAAAACTCTGCCATGACGCATTACGCGTCCAGACAGGGAGGGTTGGGGGTGCAAAAATTTCGAATTTGGGGGACGGAATGTCAATCATCGATCGGAAGGGGTTGATTTCGTGTCACCACTACTTCTAAGGACCTTTACAGCACTTTCAGCGATTAAGACGTCGTTTCAGCCCTTAAAAAGGGCCTTATTCGAAAAATCATACAAACGGGGGTTGCAGGGGAAGGGGTGGTGACAAAGGCACAGTTCCTTTTTTGAAACGTTAGGGGAAGACTCCCCCATTAGCAGCACTGATAAACATCTCGATTAAAACCTTCCTTAGGGGTGAATCGAGAAGGGTTGGTTTGGTCCCATGCCAGTTGAGGGTGTTAGGGGGTGTGGACATTGCCGGAGGCCTTAAGAACTTACTGCAATCAGCAACTGAGGACGGTGTACAGGTTTTCGGGTGGTTAAACACACCCGGTACCTTCTCAGACGCCCCCAATGGTAGTCCATGTTTAGGGGATGATGAAGGGGGTTGAAAATGCCCAAACGTCAAATGTAACGATTTCAACGTGTTTGTGGAACCTTTAAGAGCAAGACTCATTCATTTTCGACCACTTTGGCAACCTGTGACAAGTCCTGCAGCGTTTTTCGCAAACTTCAATTTGCGGTTTTCGAAAATAGGGCTGGTTTTCGGGTTGCTACCCCGAAACTACTCAAGTTGAGGAGTTGTGCTGAAGCATATGCTTGGTAGGCGTCAGGACAAACGTCATACTGAGATTTCGAGCTTGTAGGTCAACTTTTCAAAATTTGGTGGCCTTTGAAAAAAGTGGTGCTTTAATTTTTTTGAGCAGTATATATATATATTGTATTTACAAGCCGAAATGGTCCTTAGTCTAGTGCCGAAATGTGCTGTAGCTGCTGTTTTACAACAGCGCTTATTAAATTTGCTTAAGTCTAAGTTGCCTTTTTAAAGGTACTGGAATTTTAATCGGTGGCTCGTCCCGGTCAATTTCTCTTCCGGGGGGCCCTTATGACCTACTGTTTGGACCGGAACCCAGCAGTGGCCCGTAGTCCCCTCCCTTAATACTAATTGTCGACATCGCTCTCTTAATAATTAGTATAGGCCTGGGCGACTGCGCTGCTACAGAGCAAACGCCTCGCTCGGATATCCTGTCCGCTGATCTTATACCTGCCTGTGTTGGCTTTATTCGCCATTTGCCATTTACTTGTATATTTATGCTGGGTTGCCCACAGAACCCCTTTTGGCATCCCGTTGCATACCTACTTAATATCTCTGGCCGCCCGATGCGTGACCATTTAAGCTCTGGAGACTCTGTGTCATCCATTTAGATGGGCACGGGTCCGAATGATCGCATTCATTCCATACGCATTATTTATTATTCATTTGTTATTATTTATTAAATCGTCTTCACCTTGTCTTCCGGGACAAGGACTTGGCGGATCTAGGATTGGTCCCGCTGAATCCTGAGATCCTTCTTCACTTCCGCGAGTGGAAGACTAACTTCCCGCCATTGAAGCTCTACTTAGGTTACAGGCTAACTAGAAGTCTAGTCTTAACGTGGTCGTCTCTAGGTTCGTCTCCTGAGTCTAGTATGGAGCTGGCTAATTCTCCCACTAGCCGTCAAAAGTCTCCCCTGCAGGTTTGGCTTCGATGACCGCGGCACATAGTGGGTGTAACTTTCTCCGCCTAGGGGGCAGGCTAGGCACACCCTAGACTTCGACGTTTGCCCGCGCTAAGTCATCGATGCTTCAACCCTTCGTCTATCAGTCATTGATCTGGGTCAGGATCTGTTGGCGTCTTGCCCAGTCCCTGCCCTTCCGTGGAGCTTCTGCTCCCTCCGTTTACATCTCATCACCATCCAGTGTGATATCAGACTCCTTTTTTTTAAATAAGTGTGATATGTAAATAAGTTCGTGTGTATCATGTAATTATGTAAATTTTTTAGTGTTCTGAGGTTGTAGGATCTTCTAAATGCATAGTCTACTTTAGGCTCGTAAGTGCCATGTCGGATTTCCAGCGGCAAAAGGCTAGGTAATTTCCTAGAGGTGTTAGTAGGTTTTTATGGCGTTAGGTCCCTTGTTATTAGGATCCGGGGGTGTTATTTGCTGAATGGGCTTAAAGCGTGGTAGGAGGGGGTCGTGCATCGTTGGACTCCATGTTCATGGTGGCCGGGAGCCGATGATGCTGCTAGGAGGTCTTTACAGTGAGTGGATGGGGTAGGTTTTTCCCAGGTGTGCAAAATTTTAAAATTGCCATGCAGGTGTAATAATAATAAAATCCCAGGTATGTGGATAGGATATTCCATGCATGAGGATGGATATGAGGCGTATCCGCTCTCACTTGAGGATAAAGCATGTGTCAAGGTATAATAAGTCTATGTCCCTTGCATGCGGGATTAGTTAATAAAAATACTTGTTAATATAAATGCAGCCTCATCTCTCTACATAGAGATGTGCATTGCGCTTGATATTGTTTCCGACTCACCCCTAATATTCAGGTGTAGGCGTTTAGGGCCAAGGTGTAGCATACCTTGATTTGTGAGGAGCATGAAGTCTATCAACCCCGATGTATATTTTGAAATGTAGTCTAGCTGTTTTTGCGTGTCTGTATGTCTGTGTTGGATGGCGTTGTAAGTGACAGGGTATGTAGGGAGAAGGGTGTTGGAATGGTAGCCCGTTGTTGGTACCATAGCCATCCTGATGGCACTATCCATCTCTACTCCTGTTGTGGTGAGTCATCCTCTCTTAGTCACTATATGCTCCTTGGGATGTACGCTGGCTAAGTTGGGATGCCATAAAGCACCTCCTCTGTCCTAAAATAGCAGTCTGTGGAGTGCCTGTGGGTCTGTGAAACCTATGTTGTGTGGAAATGTTTGTGTCTGTTGGCACTGCCCTCGGGATGCCCTTAGGAGGTTGGAGTGCAGTGATGCTGTGACGTCACGGCCTAATCTGGTTTCGTGTTCATAACGTTAGGGTAGCAAGTGATTGTAAGTGTAAATGGTAATGTCCTGATCGCCTATAATGATTTTTTAGAAATAAAATAAAACCAAGAAAATAAAATTCCTTCATGGAATCTGTCTGTATCCGCCCCTGATTGTTGGGCGCGTGTAGGGAGTGTCCGTGGCTGCAATTAGCGCGGCTGCGTGTGTGAGGTCGCATACCGCTGCCGCATGCTGGCGCGTGGGATGCTATCGGAGGAGGCGTTATCTCGTGTCGCGTGCTGAGTGTTATCACCCTTGTAGACATGTTCCTGTACTCATGAGATGAATCCGGCCCTTAGTATTTGTGTATTAGTGGATGCAAGGCCTATTGTAATGCCCATGAATCCTGTGTCAACATCCTTGTCACTGTATGTTGTTATGTTATTGTTTTTGTGTGAATGTCATCATGTCTGCGTGTCAGTGTCACGTCTGGCTATGATGAGAATGTCTACCGGCAATAGTATGTCGCAACTCGCTGGAATTTGCTTATTCGCAATACAGTGCTTTTTCGTGTTTTTGTTTTTGTGTCCTTGTATACAGGAAGCTTCTAATGTTACGTGAAGGCTAACGAAACGTGACTTTCCCTACTGTCTGCATGTTGACATGTGTTTTGCATTCTAGGAGGGCCAATGTGTTAACCTGTCATAATTTCGCTCCCACTTGTTTGGACTTTGCTTCCGCAATACCTCTGCTTTATGTAATTATCTATGATTTGTGTCTAGCAGGTCTATTGCCTATGTTCGGGGTAATCCAAATGTGCCATAATTTTTGGCCCAATATGCGGTGTTACCTGTTTTGTGTGGGAAATTGTCTGTGAGAGTGGCGTCCCGCGTATTCAGGTGTCGGGCCCTATGGTTCAAAAAAAAATGTCTTGTGGTCCCCGTAGAAGCCTGGCGTTCCTGGTACGTCCCCTATTGGCAGTCCCGGGGTCGCTAATGCCCTAAGTAGGCTGTTGTAGTGAGTACCTTAGAGCGAACCTACGCCCCTGTATCTATGTTAAAGAACCTTCCTGTGTTCATGATTGTGTGGCTCAGTCGTTTATGTGCTTGTATATGGCATTAGTACAATGCATCTGCCACCTCTAGTGTATGTTTGAAGCGTGTGCGCCGTAATAATATGCCATTCATATGCGAATAATTTAAACATTCTTATGCCTATTTTCACTTTTGGCTATACTCTATGGGGTACAGTGTTTATGTGGGACCGCATGGTTTTTTCTGTATGGGATTGTGTATGCATGCTGTTTGTGCGATGCTGCCCGTGTAATGGTCTGTTCCCGTGTCCATATTCCTGGGTTAATTTGGACGTACTTGCGGATTGCCTTAATTTTGGCCAATTTCCGTTTAGGTGGGAGTGAATTTTCCCCTATGTATGGGTCTATCTGGTGTCTAGTCGCGCTGGCTGAGTTTTCTGACTTTCTATGTTGAAAAACCCGTGTGTTGTATGTAACTCATTTTTCGTCGGTCGACAATTCTTGCCTGTCACGGTGTCCGGTTTTACTGGGTATTCGAATCCGTGATCCCGTGTAGCGCTCCGTGTTTTATGTTTGTGTAGTCTGTTGGGATTTTGTGCGTCCCTAGTGTGACCTCTGATTGTGTTGTCGCGCCAAAAATGCCGTTGGCTAGCTTCCTTTTTGGCACGTTTGTATCGTGTTTCTGTGTGCTCGCGCATGCCTTGGGCTAAGGCCTCGGTACTACAATTTCTGTGTTTTATATACCATGGCGTGTATTGTATGTTTGAGACACGCGTATGAAAATATACATTAGTGTGAGTGTTTTTTGTTATTCGTAACGTCCCTCGTATTTTAATTTCGGGAGTTATCCGGCTTTGGAAATGGTGTGAATGATTGTGTATGTTACAGCTGGAGTGAATGTGCTTCTAGCCCGTCTGATACTTGTGAAGGTCGCATGTTCATGTATGTCTTATCGCTGACTGGCGATAGTGTCAAGTTTCAATTGTGTAGGAAGTACTTGCTCGCCTAGTCCAGCGGTCCGCTTACCACATGTGTTGAGACGATATGCGTGGGTTTGCTGATGCGCCTTTCTATTGACTGCATATACAGTGTGCCTTGGGTTCCTCGTTATGTAAAAAAAAACCTACCTCTGTTCATATATATTGTGTGTCTTAATTTTGTGTTATTGTAGCCCTGGTGCGAATATGTTCGTAGGTGGTAGTTAGATGTTTGGGTCAGGTTCATATCCTGGTATGCAGAAGGTCGCGGGTTTGAGACCGTCTTTGATCAGGATGGTCATTCCTGTTGCCTTTTGGGCCTGTGTCTCTGTGATAACTTTTGTTAGTTTAGCTGATGTTTTGTGGCAATTGAGCTTACTGTGTGTCCTTCGAAAATATGTGGGTTTCCCCTAAGTCTGGGAATTCACCCTGTGGTGTTCACACTTAGCTTAGCAACTGTCGAAGGGGATGAGAGAAATTGTCCCGTTCTGTGGCGCACATTTTGCGCAGTGTCTTACAATATGACATAGTAATATAACATAAAATGTTCATTCCCTTCTTACATTGATGCATTTATAAGGTATATTTTCCCTTACTGGATACCTTGTCTATGGCATCTGGGAAACATGTTTTATAGTGTGGCTCTGTGTGAAGGAAGGCTAGTGCCTATGAAAAGTTGTATAATTATGTGTTCTCCATTGCCGTGCGCGTAAATGTGTGTTGGTCCTCTCTGGGAGCCTGGGTTCGGTCTCATGCGAGTCCCTACCCTTCATGGCATATTCGGCCTTTTTAATAAGGGCTATATTCTATGCCGATATCCCTGGTTTATCTTGTCAATTTATGTGTTTCCTGCATGTAAAAGAACCTACCCGTGTGTATGTTTGTGATGCGAGTGACATTAGTTTATGTTATATACAAACCCTGGTGTCTATTTAAGACATGTACGTCATGATCTGTAAGTACCTATACATATAATATAAATCCTTCTGTGCGTGCATGATCCTAATACATATGGGAAAAATTGCGTCTATGGGAGCCTATGGTTGTTATGTGGGCGTGTGATTTATGTTGATTATGAGGTGTCGTCAGTGGAATTGTCTATCACTGTGTCTACAGCCATGGCTTCAATTTTATTTTGCCATGTGAGTTGCCTTTTTCCTAGGCCGCTTTCCATTATTGGAAGAGTGGATTTTTCATAGTGAAAGTTGTTATCCACGTCCGAGCGCCATTGCTCGAGAAGGTGAATACTTTCGCCCTGTCACTAAGGCATAAGCCCCTGATACCCATTGGGGTGCTTCTTTACTATTCTCTTGAGGGGTTTGTAGCAAAGTAAGTCTGGGTCTACGTTCACCGTAGTGCCTCGATATTGGCCTGAGTGTGCTTGTGCCTGAGGGGCTGATTGCGCGTCGCGCTACCCTGGCAGTGTCTATAGGGGTGTGTGTCCTTCTGTCTGCCTGGCCTCGTGGGGTAGGTAATAAAACCTTTCTTATGCCCCGTGTATTGTGTGTTTGTTGCTGGTCAATGTTCAGGGGCGTGCGTTTTTCAGCCTGGGGCGTTGTAATTAACACCCTTCTGTTTATTTGTGCTGGGGATGCACATGTCAGTGTCCGCCTCCATTCCGGCCTAATAGTCTTCTGAACCGGTGCTGTGAATTGTGTTGATGTATTCGAGTGCCCCTTAGGTGTGTTAGAGCCTAACCTGGTCGTTTTCTGAACTGTGGCCACGGCGAACTCCTTCCCCTGTGTTTTGCTAGGTGTAGAGACGGACATCCTCGCGAGTTGCTGAGTTAGCGTATCTGCGTCTATGTCCTCTCTTGACTGGGCTGGTGGCCCTGCCGTGAACTCAAAGATGGCCCTGTTGGCCTGGAGTTCGCGGTAATCATCCCAAATTTGGGCATACTCCCTGTTATGGCGTATGGCCTGCTCAGCGACCTTTGTCCCACAAGTCCCTATATATTTGTGTTGTTCCCTAAGTGCATTATACTGTTGGAATATTACGTAGTGTAAACAGTGTAGTCTCCAATGGGAGCGATTCAGTTGTCTGCGAACGGTGGGAACTTTGGCTCTCATTTTCCTATTCTGAGCCGTGCTCCTTGGTCGGACAAGTGTCTTAATTACGCGAATGTACTGTGCGTGCAGGAGCTGTTGATATTTCTGCAGGTAATCCTGCCTTGTTGCGAAGACTTTATGCCAGGCGATTAGGTCCTGGAACTCCGCAATGTTTCTTAGCATGGCCAAACAGTATAAGGGGGCCATTTTGATCTACGTGTGTTTGGCTGTTAGTGTAATAAATCTGAGGGTTCTTCCTAGGGAGGATGGGTGGGTTTAATAATGTAAATCCCTGTCAAATGAAGGTAAAATGTGGGGCGTATTCTGAGAAAAAAATCGTTATTTCGCTTGGCTGCTTGCGGTACGGCTCGCTCTACCACGAGGGCTCGTTGTTTGAGTCCCTATCCTTATTTTGCGTGGTACCCGGCCTCCACCAAATATGTTTTATCCCTTGGTTGGGGGTGGGAAAAACACGTTAGTGTAAATGTGCTAATTTAGAAGACTATTTCCGGATGACAGTAGTGTCCCGTAATTGGGAGAAACTACTAGTGTAGGGTGTTGGTGTAAATGCTTAAGCTATTGGGGGCGTCCCTGCAGAATGCAATTATCTGTCAGGGGATGAATGTCTAGTGCCGGCTGCTAAACTAGTTTGCCAGCTGGGAAGGATCAGCTATTAAATGAATGTGCAGCGTCAGTGATTCAGTGCTCTGCAGTCGAGTCGTGTGCTCAAGTACAATGGAATCTGACGATGCAGTTATTGGCTTCTATGGTCACGGGCAATTATGACGAAGGTCAGGAGGGGTATGAGGATGTGAAGTGGAGTGTAATTAGTAACAAGCGTGTAGTTTACTGACCATGTATTTATTGGTCAGTAGATGTAGTTTGATGTCCCTCTTGGGGAGTTTAGACAAATATGAAATATAATTTGTGATGTGTACAAGTTTAGGGTAGGTGTTTACAAGAATAAAAGGAGTCTGAGCACAAACTGGTTCTCACCTGGCGAAAAGCTGGAACGGACGTCGGACAGGGCCGCTGGCGAAGAACAGAGTAGAACAGATAATCCCTCATGTCCAGGTTCCACTCTTATACGTTTCGGCGCTGCTTGGTCAGCGTTGCATCAGTGTAGCTGCCCTAGATAGTTGTTAGTGTAAATGTTTATGTGTGTTTTGCAAGCTGTTGGCCAACCTCCTAGGCTTAGGTGGTCACCGCTTGCTGTGTAGAGATATGTCCTGGAATTATAATGTTTCCAGTTGGGGTGGTTTTGGTAGAAGATGGAGGGGTGGCTCTCAGGTGGTACTGCCCCCCCCCCCCCCAGGCTGTACAATATATAACAAATATAAGGTGCGTTCAAAATTTAACGAGCCGGAGGCTGTAATGCGCAAAGCGGTGACGGCATCGGCTAATCGTGGCGTGTGTAACGAGGTGCGGTTCCGACCAGAGCGTGGAAGGTCACAGCCCGTCGCTAGAGGGCATGCGTGCACGTCACGTGACGATGCAAAGCGAGCAGCAGCATGTATTAATCGTCCATCGCTGCCAGTCGCATTGCAAACAGTGACATGGAGGCGTCAACCGAAGAGCAAAGAGGTGTTGTTCGGTTTCTGACAGCGGAAGGAGTAGGGGAATGGACATTCATCGCTGAATGTCACAAGTGTACGGCGAACATTGCATGTCCCTTGCAAGGGTCAAGGCGTGGCACAAGCGCTTCAGGGAAGGACGGGTGTTGTTAGCCGATGATGCCCGGTCTGGGGCACCCCCTGCATTACCGATGACAACGTCCAGCTGGTTGATACACTCATTACCCAGGACCGCCGAGTGACAGTGAACGCCATAGCCGCCGTGGTTGCTCCACGACAATGCACGACCTCATGCGGCCAACACAGTCGTGGCACTCCTGCAGAAATTCAAATAGGAGGTTCTCGGCCACCCTCCATACAGTCCAGACCTCTCTCCCTGTGATTACGCCATGTTTGGTCCACTGAAAAGGGCTCTGCGAGGCCAACGATTCACCTCGGACGCCGACGTCCAGCTGTACGTGCGGAACTGGTTCACATCGCAACCCAACGAATTTTATGAGACAGACATTCACCGCCTCGTGTCACAGTGGGACAAGTGCCTCAACAGCCAGGGCCAATACTTCTAATATACAGGTACTGGTTTCTGTAATTATGCCTCCGGCTCGTTACTTTTTGAACGCACCTTATAAATAATTATACATAACAATTCAATAAAAATTAAACTGGAGTATTTACACAAATAGTCAGTATTTTCTTAAACACACCTATGTTTGGGAAAAGGCTCTAAGACTTCGGCAGGTAGAGTGTTCCATTTAACAATGGCACGGTTTACGAAAGAATATTTACCATAATTTGTTCGCTGTGAAAGGATGATCGCTCCTACCCATGTAAGTGGGCTTTCCCATACGTTTGCTAGGCTCACCTCATGCTCGTTAATTTTTATACGTGGTGTACATAGCGCAGAGTCTATATTTCATCCTCCTAGCCACCAGTGATTCCCACCCAAGTTTCTTTAACCTACGGCTCATTCATTTGAAATGAATTTCAAACACATATTAAAACTCTAAAAATGCCTGATTTTCTTGCAGATCACTGCTAGTGGAAAAACGTGGCTAGTATAAAGTCTTATAAACTAGGAAACACTTTCAATAGGGTAAAACTGTGTAGTTCAAATCTTCGGAAGTGTTCTTCGACGAGACAATTTATGAATATAAACACAGGCTTCACTGTGGTCAACAGATGTTGATGAAACATAAAATGTATTGGTTCAGTTCGGTAACAATAGTTGTGAATAAAATGAAGCCTGTTGTTGGAATCCTGTAGTAACGATGGAAAATTTTATAATGTTTCAATACTTTACCAGAGAAGTATTGTAGTATAGAAGTCAATTGTGTTGAAATAATACAGTATCTTGTAAATAGAATGCTCTGGTGGAAGTAGTTATGTTCATGAATTGTATAACTTCAACATATGTAATGGTAGATATGGGCCTCTAGTCCGTGTGAGGTTAAATAGTATGCTCGTGTCGGCTCTTGAATTCTATTTGTAAGATATTATTTCAACGCAATTGACTTCATTGATTTGATTGATTTTATTTACTCTGGATTATTCGTTCGTAAATAGTGAAGAAATTATTTTGACTATTTCTGTGAATGTTTCTTCAGTTTTATGCAAAAACCTTTATGAAATTGTTAGGAAGCACAATAAACTACTAAAATCTGTTCAGAGTAACACTGAGGGAAAGCACGAAAAGTTACTGGTAAAGATATGTATTAATAAACTGCCCTGCGGTATCAATATACTTACTCTTACTCTTACTTATTCTCCTGACTCCACAAACCGCAGTCGGTTCTTGGCCTCGTCGAGTAGCTTCCTCCACCTCATTCTGTCCTTCGCATCTTCTTCTCGTGCTGGATGTCCTTGGCTACCTGGTCTCTCCATCTCATTTTTGGTCTGCCTATAGGTCTTCGTCCGTCTGGCTTTTTCTCACACACTTCTTGCAGTCTAGATCCCTCTTCTCTTCCGCAACAACATCGGGTTTTTCATTTCATTTCATTTCATTTCATATTTATTCGTCAGTGCCTTACACTATAATTACAGTACACTGAAGGGAGTCTTTGAAAAGAGCAAAGCCCCACTCCGCATTCGGGATGTGTCAGAGCCCCCAATATATACTGGATTATATTTACATACAAGAAGTGCCCGTTTTTAAGCGTTTTTCAACCATGCGTCACATTTAAGAATTATTATCCCACAAACCCCTCATCAGATCGAATCCAAATTTTAACACAATATACATTGGAATGTTGTATAACAGGTTTATTAATTTTAAAATTTTGTGTGTCCAAGAAACAAAGTTGCTATCATTTTTGTAAGGTAACTTTTCCTCGGCTCGGGATGGTTTGAAAATGTAGTTCTTGGTCGCGTTGTAATCCTTATACATCAAAACGGTATGCTGTATGATTGTGAAATACGTAAATTAATTCACTTATTTTATATCGGTTTGTATTTGTACGGAGAATTAAGACATGGTTCACCAGTTAGCCGCGCCGGTGAAAGCAGTACATCATTGCCAAGATGGGCTACATCACGCGTCATGGCGCGTCTCGCTCGGAAGTGATGGGCTCCATATCAGCAACGCTGTACAGTATTTCCCGGAGCGGCTAGCTGGTGAACCATGTCTTAATTCTCCGTACAAATACAAACCGATATAAAATAAGTGAATTAATTTACCTATTTCACAGTCATACAGCATAACTTTTTGATGTATAAGGATTACAACGCAACCAAGAACTACATTTTCAACGACCCCGAGCCGAGAAAGAGTTACCTTACAAAAATGATAACAACATTCGTTCTTGAACACACAAAATTTTGAAATTAATAAACCAGTTAAACAACATTCCAATGCATATTGTGTTAAAATTTGGATTCGATCTGATAACGGGTTTGTGAGGTAATAATTCTTAAATGTGACGCATGGTTGAGACACGCTTAAAAATGGGCACTATTTGTGTTTCAACTGCGATAAAAAATATTAAAATATGAATTAAAAATTCCAAACCTACATGAACTAACGTAAAATCGAACGACGAAAATGATGATGTCATTGGATTTTATGAAGGTCTATTGGTTACTTCACAAACAACCTTAAAACTCGAGTGCACATAATATTTTGGTCGACAGTAAGCTTGCTATTCCTGGGTGTCATAATATGTGTCCTACCCTCCTATCTCTTCTCTTCATTAGTAGTCGCCAGAAACATCTCTCCTCTCCCACTCGTCTTAATACCTCTTCATTTGTTACCCTATCTACCCATCTGATCATCATTCTCCTGTATGACCACATTTCAAAAGCTTCAATTATCCTCTTTTCTGCTGCATTAGTACAACTCAGCAACTTTTCTAGGTTTAAGCCGTGCCTTGTGCGGGGATTCAATGGCCGTGAAAGACAAAATACCAACTTTATTGAAATAAGTTTGCCCAATTCCTCAGTAAGAGTAATTAAGAAACAATAATAATTAACGTGACAGCCGGTAGAATACGATACATTCGACTGTGAATATACGTTGCAGATCATGGTAAAAACGAAAAAGAGCAGATCAAAATTGGCAAACAAAAATATTCAGTTAACAAAAAACAAATTTATAAAGAAAATGAAAGCATACCGTGCAAAATAGAAAGTATCTTAACATTGTAAATTCGAGTAAACTTCTGAAAGCTCGCTTACAACAACCAGCTGAAATAGTATAAAATTAGACTCAAAATCACGATCGCATCCGAGCCCCAAAAGCAACCTCTATATATAAAATATATCTCATTTTACGCGTATCAATGCGAGGAGCAACGTTCGTGGTTAGAAGTGGGAACCGAACCCAGCGTTTTAAGGCCCTAAAACGAACGGTTTTCGAGATATTGCCAGAAAACTATCCCCCGTCTGCGAAATTTCAGCGGTTGCCATAGTAACGTTGATCTGTTTCTCAGAGGGGACACAGTTATTTGGGAATATCACCGAAACCGTTCATTTTAGGAATTTAAAAAGTGTGTTTCGGGGTCCCTACAGGACCTCCGAGTATTGTTCCTCGTATCTGGCGGCTTAAAATGAGCTAAATCCGAACTTTGTACCGACTGTCCTTGCTCAGTGCCAAAGGGCCGAAAAAAGTCACTTACAAATTGAATTTTCAAAAACCGTTTCTTAGTGAGCCTCTACATACTCGGATCAACCAACATGCAAAATTTCAGCTTTCTATGTCTAGTGGTTTGAGCCCTGCGGTGATGAGTCAATTTTGGATTATACGGTATATAAGAGATGTACACAAGATGACAATTAGTGAGAATCGAGCAATCGAGCAGGTTCTTTATACAACTTCTTTAGTTCCTTGTTCTTTCTCTTTCGCCACTCATCTGCTTCACAAATTGGTCCGAAAATCTTTCTGAGGATTTTATTTTCAAGATTCATATTTTCTCTCTGTGCATTTGTTTAATCTCCATGTTTCTGCACCGTATAGTAATACTGGCCGATTTATCTCTACTTAGTATAAAACAAAGTCCCCGATTCTTGGATGTTACGGGTAAACTCGAGAACCACTGGATGGATTTTGATGCGGTTTTCACCATTCTGTAAAGGATATCTCGAGGATGATTTCTGTAGAAAATAATTTATTTATGATAAAATGAAGCCGAGCAGTAACGATTTCAGTGGAAATGTCGGGAAAAAACCTGGTGTCCGAGCGCTTTGTACGCTAACGCTGGGCAAACCGTTAAAAATATCTAAATACTGTGAGTGTAACAATTGTTCAGCATGAAAAGTTCTACAAAAACCTACCGGAGAGCACATCTCTATATGCAATATATCGTCCACTATAAGTGTTTTTAGTTTGGACGGAAGGGGGATTTGTGTTTCATGCACCTCGCCATTCTTAAATTACGTCTGACAAGAATTTGTTGCACATGCATCTCCATGATAATATAACTAATAGTCCAGTCAGTGATTTTAACCCATCATGCCGAGACGTAAAATGGATGTAGATCGTAGTTCATTGACATCGTAAAGAAGCGCTTATCACGTAATGCATTCACAACTGTTCCCGGGCGAAGCCGGACCGGGTTGCTAGTAGTGTTATATGAGGCATTCAGATGCAAAAGGGACATTATCCACTTTTTGTGAAATTAGAGTTATGGATACTGCTATCTTGTAGAAATAAATATTCATCTTTTAGTAGTAGCATTTTACGGACATTATCCTGGTTAAGTTACACATTGAATATTGCGTCTTTCTGCATAAGGGACATTATCCATGCAGCAGTGAACCAAGATGACACTACGTGCGAAGCTATGGAAGATGCTCCTCTGCTAAATATTTGAAAGTGTCTGTTAGATGCTGCATTCAGTTTACAAATGCAAATTTTGTAATTGTTATAATAAAACTTATTTTTGAAATTCATTTTATCCAATCCATCATTTCCAATCAAAAGGTACATATCCATTTTATAATACTTCTTTTGTTAACTTCTTATGATTTTTGTAACTGGAAATTGCAGACTTAAACTTTGTCATCAAATTTTAATGAGTTAGTGATCAGAAATCAAAAATTTCATAACTATATGAGTAATTTTATGTTATTTTCTGTTTCTGTATTTTTTTAAGCGGATAATATTCTTTTTGCATCATTCCTAATCAAAAGGGACATTTTCCATTTTATAATACATTTTTAGCCTATTTTCAATTTTGAAAAAATAGGCTTGTGAGATCACCTTTTGTCCGTGTGTGTGTGCGTGTGTGTGTGTGTGTGTGTGTGGTGTGTGTGTGTGTCCCGTGCTAATAAATTCTAAACGGCTTGAGCGATTTCAATGAAACTCGGTAAGTGCATAGCAATATTCCGGTTGACCCCGACCGTGCCCTTGAAATTTTGTTAGGTCTCACCAATCCAACATGGCGGCTGTGCGAAATATTACACCAGCATTGAATATCTCCGAAACTATTACCGATATCACCCTGGAATGTTTCACGGTGATAAAGTGAACTACTAGAAGTTCACCTAAGTGACTCTTGAAAAACTGGTAACTACAAAAACCAACATGGCGGCCAAACGAAGTTGCGACGTTTAAATAGACGTTTCTCGCGATTTAACCAACCAAACGCAATACAAATTGGTACAGTATATGTTTCTATACATAGTAATGCAGTGACATCTAACTTCGTTCAATTGTTCACATAACCACAAGATGGCGGATGTGCGAATTATTTCATCGGCATTCTATATCTCTGAAACTATTAGCGGTATCACCCTGAAATTTTGTTCGGAGATAAAGGGCACTACTGGAAGTTCATCTTTAAGATTTTCAAAAATCGGTTAACTACAAAACGAACATGGCGACCAAGCGAATTTGAAAATTTTAATAGACCTTTCTCGCGATTTAATGGTTCCAAACGCAATGAAACCTGGTACAGGAAATGTTTATACAGATTGTAATGCACTGGTATCTAATTTATTTCAATTGTTTACAAAACCTCAAGATGGCGGCTGTGCGAATTTTAAAATTAAGTTTTTAATTCTTGTGTCGTAATCATGCGATCTAAGTGAAAGTTTGAATAATGAACCTACGCAATAATTTTCCTTTAATGGTACATGACTCTATGGCCTATACATTTAACAATCCTACATGGCGACCATCCGAAATATTTAGACGGCTCTGAAGATCTACGAATCTATTATAGCAATCAAACTGAATATTTTTATGGACATAGGGGCTATGAACTTAAGTTCAACTATATGACTTTAAATAACCTGGTGATCACAAATCCAACATGGCGGCGACGCGAATTATAAATATTCACATGGACGTTTCTCGCAATTTAACCATCCGAGTGCAGCGAAACATGGTACTGTAAATCCTTATACGAATGTTAATCCACTGGCATGTAATTTATTTCAATTGTTTCCATAACCGCAAGATGGCAGCTATGCGAAATTTTAAAATCTCGTTGTTACTTCTTGTGTCCTAATCATGCGATTGAAGTTTGAATGCTACACGTACACAATAATCTTCATGTAATAGTACATAACTCTAGGACCTACATATATAAAGTCCAACATGGCGACCATCCGAAATATTTAGTCGGTTCTCAATATCTACGAATCTATTACAGCAATCAAACTGAAATTATGTACGTTGATAGTTGCAATTAACATAAGTAGGATATATGAAAATAGGCTGTATAGTTCTTCACGGAACTAATTGTTGTTAATTCCAATGATTTCTGTAACTGAAAATTGCCGGCTTAACCTTTGTCATCAGATGTTAAAGAGTTAGTGAAGAGAAATCAATAATTTCACAACTTTCCCTCTTCCTGTAATTTTTTAAAAAGTGGATAATGTCCCTTTTGCATCTGAACGCCTCATATATTCGTTTTTTGGTCCCTCTTGATAACATTTTGGATGTGAGTAGTTTGTTAAATGATTATGATGCTCTGGATGCAGCCTTAATCCTCGCTTCTATCTGTGTAAACACACGCCGACAACACACCTAATGATGATGATGACAATATGTTTTAAGGGACCTAACATCTGGGTTATCGCCCCTAATGGTCTGGGTGATGTGAAATTGTAAAGAAATGAAACTAAACCTAAAAGTAACAACAAACGAAAATGGCAAACAAAAATAAGAATAAGGGAAACAAAAGACAAGAAGAAAGGAGTGCCAGGAAAGGGAATGAGGAGAGGGACCCCAAAGGCAATGGAAGAAGGAGAAAAACTGGACCCAGCTCAGGAAGCCCTTGGGGTCCCCAACTCCCAATCTCACCAGACGTGAGCCCTTGAGGGTGTAGCACAATCCAGGGTGCACGAGAAGTGGTGAGGCTACACACACCCTGCCTCTTTGAGTGCCTTGAGCAGAAGGAAGGAGATACTGTGAGCCCCTGAGGGTGTAGCAACAATATCCAGGGTGCACCAAAAGAGGTGGGGCTACATACACCCTGCCTCCTTGAGGGCCTTGAGCAGAAGGAAGGAGATACTGTGAGCCCCTGAGGTTGTAGCACTATCCAGGGTGCACCAGAAGTGGTGGGGCTACACACACCCTGCCTCCTTGAGGGCCTTGAGCAAAAGGCAGGAGATACTGTGAGCCCCTGAGGGTGTAGCACTATCCAGGGTGCACCAGAAGTGGTGGGGCTACACACACCCTGCCTCCTTGAGGGCCTTGAGCAGAAGGCAGGAGATACTGTGAGCCCCTGAGGGTGTACCACTATCCAGGGTGCACCAGAAGTGGTGTGGCTACACACACCCTGCCTCCTTGAGGGCCTTGAGCAGAAGGAAGGAGATATTGTGAGCCCCTGAGGGTGTAGCACTATCCAGGGTGCACCAGAAGTGGTGGGGCTACACACACCCTGCCTCCTTGAGGGCCTTGAGCAGAAGGCAGGAGATACTGTGAGACCCTGAGGGTATAGCACTATCCAGGGTGCACCAGAAGTGGTGGGGCTACACACACCCTGCCTCCTTGAGGGCCGTGAGCAGAAGGTAGGAGATACTGTGAGCCCCTGAGGGTGTAGCACTATCCAGGGTGCACCAGATGTGGTGGGGCTACACACACCCTGCCTCCTTGAGGGCCTTGAGCAGAAGGCAGGTGGTACTGTGAGCCCCTGAGGGTGTACCACTATTCAGGGTGCACCAGAAGTGGTGGGGCTACACACACCCTGCCTCCTTGAGGGCCTTGAGCAGAAGGCATGAGATACTGTGAGCCCCTGAGGGTGTAGCACTATCCAGGGTGCACGAGAAGTGGTGGGGCTACACACACCCTGCCTCCTTGAGGGCCTTGAGCAGAAGGCAGGAGATACTGTGAGCCCCTGAGGGTGTAGCTACAATATCCAGGGTGCACCAGAAGAGGTGGGGCTACATACACCCTGCCTCCTTGAGGGCCTTGAGCAGAAGGAAGGAGATACTGTGAGCCCCTGAGGGTGTAGCACTATCCTGGGTGCACCAGAAGTGGTGGGCCTACACACACCCCCTGCCTCCTTGAGGGCCTTGAGCAGAAGGCAGGAGATACTGTGAGCCCCTGAGGGTGTAGCACTATCCAGGGTGCACCAGAAGTGGTGGGCCTACACACTCCCTGCCTCCTTGAGGGCCTTGAGCAGAAGGCAGGAGATACTGTGAGCCCCTGAGGGTGTAGCACTATCCAGGGTGCACCAGAAGTGGTGGGGCTACACACACCCTGCCTCCTTGAGGGCCTTGAGCAGAAGGCAGGAGATACTGTGAGCCCCTGAGGGTGTAGCACTATCCAGGGTGCACCAGAAGTGGTGGAGCTACACACACCCTGCCTCCTTGAGGGCCTTGAGCAGAAGGCAGGAGATACTGTGAGCCCCTGAGGGTGTACCACTATCCCGGGTGCAACAGAAGTGGTGAGGCTACACACACCCTGCCTCCTTGAGGGCCTTGAGCAGAAGGCAGGAGATACTGTGAGCCCCTGTGGGTGTAGCACAATCCAGGATGCACCAGAAGTGGTGGGGCTACACACACCCTGCCTCCTTGATGGCCGTGAGCAGAAGGTAGGAGATACTGTGAGCCCCTGAGGGTGTAGCACTATCCAGGGTGCACCAGAAGTGGTGGGCCTACACACACCCTGCCTCCTTGAGGGCCTTGACTGAAGGCAGGAGATACTGTGAGCCCCTGAGGGTGTAGCACTATCCAGGGTGCACCAGAAGTGGTGGGGCTACACACACCCTGCTTCCTTGAGGGCCTTGAGCAGAAGGCAGGAGATACTGTGAGCCCCTGAGGGTGTAGCACTATCCAGGGTGCACCAGAAGTGGTGGGGCTACACACACCCTGCCTCCTTGAGGGCCTTGAGCAGAAGGCAGGAGATACAATTAAAAGGAAACAAGAGGTCTGACCCCTCGAAGAAGGAGGGATCAGGAAAGATGAGACAATGGCCAATTAAGGCGGGAAAGTGAAAGACTCTCTAGGCCTCGGATACCCTAATACCGTTAGGGTTGGTTAGAGAACAAGAGTTGACCAAGAGAGGTTGACCGGAAAGAAGACGGAGATGAGCCCGGCACAAGTAAGTGGAAGCAATGCCGGACTTTGCTGGGGTCCCGTGGTTGCCAATCCACGTCCCACTAGATGTGAGCCCCTTGTAAGTGATAAGAGAGTAGCTGTCTTCACAGACTGTACCGTGACGACACACTAATTAAGTTACTTCCAACAGAATCCAATAAGATCTCGCTCCTCCTATGAGCAAAGTTCCTGACGACGCGACGTCTCAAACTACGAGTACTTTATGATTAAACGGAAAAATTCCCACAAGAACTTGTGCTCTTTCTGTAAGTTGCTGTGCCCACTTCTTTTGTTTTGAACTTGGTAATGGCTGCCCTGTCGCACGAGAGCTGGAAGGTTTATATAACCTCAAATTAAGTGCTGAAGACAAGAACCACGTAATTCCTCTTATACTAGGAGAAACATTAGGTGTGACCTCTGTACTTGAGCCAGAAACTAGTCACGTGACCACCTCGCCTCCAGGCAAATGTATCACGTGGTGTTGAAGGTGTCATCCAAGACGACAGTGTGAGTGGTCCTGTACGCATATTGATTGGCCCACTAACTCTCCAGACATTGAACCTATAGCCTATGCTATCGGGCATAACGGCTCCTAGTGGACTCTCAGTCACAACGTGTATCATACGGTGTTGAAGGTGTCTTCCAGTATGACAGTATGAGTGGCCCTGTATTCATATCAATTGGCCCACTAACTCTCCCGATGTTAATCCCACAGCCTATACCATCAGGGATATCTGCACTTAGAGGACTCCCAGCCACGATGTGTTCTGATCTTATACACCGGATATTATATTTCGTTACCCGTCCTTCACGAGTTCATAGAATTCTTCTAGGTCATATTCCCTTCACCAAAGAAGAGGAAGGAAAGTGAGCGATTGTTTATTGGAGCCTAACCTTGCGCTCTAATACTGGAGGAAGTTTCACTAACTTGATGTTCCACGAACAGTAAATATATATATATTGGAAGAACGGGTTCGAATCCTTGTAATTACATCTGATATTTTTAGCCTACTTTTCACATTTTGCAAAAATGAGGAAAAAGTAGACTTATAAGATCGATCCGGGAAAATGTGTGTCTGTCTGTCTGGCTGTGTGTGTGCCCCCCCCCTATCAACTCCTAAACGGCTGCAGCAATCAAAACCAAATTTAGTATGAGTAAAGATGTGCACCGGAATATCTCACGTCCATATTTGAAAATGATGTCAGTGCTACCAACTGATGAAAAAACGCACTAGAAATTTGAGCTCCATGTTGGATATCTTGCAAGGTATACATGGGAGCTATTCCAAAATTGGCACACATGTAGATAATACTATTTCAGTTTAATTTCCAGGAGGCCAACCATGACAGTGTTGCCAAAATAATTTTAAGCCTTCTGATAGGTCCAATGTTTAAATGCATATAACATCTACACTATCAATTGGATTTCAACCAAATTTTGTATGTAATATCTGTACATAAACAGATATGACTGAGCGTATTCTTAAGAGCCAGCAGGGCTGCCAACTGTTAATAATTGCTCTCTCTATTTTTATCCAAATACCAATATATCAGAAAGTATGCAAGCCAACAGCTTTAAACTATGCACACGCATATTCTGACATTTTAGATTAGTTTGGAGTAACTTATATACGTCAGTCCTACCAACATGATTATAAGCCTGCTGATAGTACCAATTTTTAAATACATGTAACTTCTATACTATCAGTTGGATTTCAACCAAATTTCGTATGTGCTATGTGTACCATAACATATATGACTATAACTATTGTTAACAGCAATCAGGGCTGCCAACTGGTAATAAATGCTGTCTATAATTTTTTACCCTAATATCAATATATCAGAAAGTAAGCAAGCCAACAGCTCTATACTTTGCACACGTATAGCACCTGACATTGTAGATTAATTTGGACTAATTAATACAAGGTAGTGCTGCCAACATGATTCTATGCCTGCTGATATGTCCAATTTTAAAATACATGTAACTTCTATACTAACAAATGGATTTCATCCAAAATTGGCACAACAAGATATCATAATATTTCAGATTATTTCTGACCAGCACACGCATGGTATTGTTGGCAACATGCTTTTACGCGTGCTGATAGATCCAGTGTCTAACTGCATGTAACGTCCATTGGACTTCAACCAAATTTTGTATTCTGTACCTAAAGAGATGGAACAAAGAATATATTCAGTCACCAGGGCTGCCAACTGTAGTGCTCTATTAGGCTACATTATACCAGGTATATTTTGAACTAATTAGATATTTCGATATTACCAACTTCATTTCCTCATTACTCTAGATAGGTTCATATTCTGTAGAATAATCATTGGCATGAAAAGTAGGCTGTATAGTTCTTCACGGAACTTCTTGTTAGAAAGTGAAATGTCACGTCCTGTGGTTCGGATTTCACGTAAAAGATAGGTCCCGTGGCTCATGATCGCAACATTAACCATCATGTAAAAATACGAACTCCCTTCTACAGCACATTTCTTGTTGAGAAATACCAGAGGAGTTGGGCACATTAATAGATAATCGATCAGCCCTACTCCTGGCTGGAGGGAGTGTGTGGATGGACACACTCCACGGTTCGTGTGATGATATCCATTTGCCACCCCCGCTATAGTTCATATTTGCTTGATACATTTGTTTTATACAACAAAAGGATAGAGTGCATTGGCGTTTTCATCTTTCTTAAACATGACGTTTTATTTAGTTTGGATAAAACTACAAATTTAATGGCTTACATAATAAATGTTATAATGAAATTAGTTATCTACTTGTTTTTTTACTTACTTCTTTTAAGATTCGTTGAAAAATGAAACGGGTTTCGAACTTAATTAATTAATTAATTTGTTCTTGGAGATCAGTGATCACTATTTTACACATATTTTAATTCTAATGACTATCTTTTGCGTAATTGAAGAACTGTGTTCAGTTTGAATTAAGTTGTCCTACACGGTGAAATGAAATTACACAAAATGTATTCAATTACTGGTTTATTTGTTGAAAAATATACAAACTTTTCTAAAACAACTCACCCCACGTAATCTTCGTGTTGAAATTTACATAGCATTCTTGCGAGATTTCTTAATGGCAAACCTGTTAATAATGTCCTGATATGAAAGTGTTTTATCAATTCAAATGATCTTGTCGACTTCGTCGTTATGGTTGGGGTCCATCGTTATGCATTACGGACACGGACACGGACACGGTGACGGACGTGTCGTCATGCAGCCGCGCGGGAAGTGACGTCATGCAGCTGAGCGGGAACGTGACGTCATGCTCACGCGGGGAGCGAGAACCAGTCGCTAATGATTATTGGAGTCTGTTGAAAGAGGCCTGGCGTCGAGCGACCTTTTAAAAATCAGAAACTCACTCCACAAATCTGTAAATCAGTATTCTTTCCTTATTTCAGATACACTATCCATTAAACAAACATATATGGCATAGTCATGACCCCTTCACGGAGTAGGCTATTGTCTAAATCTGGACACTCATCCTTACACTAATTCAAATTTACGGCCAAATGATCCTTCTGAGAGGGAGGCAAAGGTTTCCGCCGGCTTGCCTGGGATGATGGGCCACAAAACCGCTATCAAAAAGTACACAATTTACGCTTTATTCAACCAAACACATCTCCAATACAAGTACAAGAAACACATTTCTTCCCGTGACCCTTAAAGAGGAGCCCGCGCGGGAAGCCTAAGTTAATGGGTAATGCAGTCTGTTGAAAGAGTCCTGGGGTTTCGAGCAAAGCCTTTCTAACATGTGTAGCATTTGTAGCATGCGTCATTTGAAATGATACAACGTCTAGTCTTTCAGACTGACTGTGATTTTTGTTGTTGTATTTGCTTCAATACAAAGTTATGAAAGTGAGTTAAACCGTATTTCAGAAATACTATAAGAACTGTATAAGTACTAAAACATATTTTTAAGTAACTTGTATTCTTAAATTCGTGTGGAATATATTATTAACGTCTGAAATACTTCATTTTAGGTTTTGAATGAATTGACAAACTGCCGCTGTAGGTTGCAGCCTACTTAGCCTATTTAGAAATACGGCCCTGATGATATCTTGTGTTTGAGACACAGTCACAAGGAATGTATTGTGGCATATCCACGTCGCGATATTGTGTATATACATTACCGTGTTCAAAGAGCTTGTGATCTACTTCCATAAAGATATAACTAGCACAGTAAGGTAGAAACTACTAGTAACATTACCGTGTTCAAAGAGCTTGTGATCCCGCAGAATAAAACACAGAGTCGTTGTCGAGCACAAAGAACACGGGTCTCAATTGATTACCCGCTGCCATTAAACTTTGACAGCGTCGCTACAAATTACCGCAAGCCACATACAAGACCGTTTTGTTCATGTTGAGTATTATTGGGAAAGCTGTCAGCCATGTATCGTCTACCTGCTCTTGCAGTGAATATATTTAAAAACCTGATAATATTACACAGCACGCTTCAAGGACTATCAACCACCGGGTGAAGTCATCCCAATGGGCAGGGTCCAGGTTCACAACCAGAGTTCGCAGAATGCATATCAGCTAATTCACAAGAAAAAGCTGAAGTAGGCACGAAGGAAATTGTTACCCAATAAATTCATGTTGATGTTAATGACCCGTGTTCATGATGACACAAAGCCCCAGGGATTCACAACTGGTAGGATATGGGAATTCAAAATGTGTTTACTTGAGATAATTGTATTTTGTTTTAGAATTAAATACAACTATTGTTGTATAAACTAAGGTAAGAATAAACTAAACTATAGGGGCAGATAACCTCGTATTTCCGCCCCTTAAAACAACAATAACTAAGTAAATAAACTAAAGTACTTAAAGTGGGTGGATGCATTTTGAGCAAAGCTATCTCATTGTTGTTGTTGATTCATTTCAAGGTGATGATAACTGATGTTTAAGGGAACTAACATGTAGGTATTCTGCCCCTAACGGCACAGAAAAGTGGGGGTACGCTACACTACAGTGTGGGTACGCTACACTACAGTGTGGGTACGCTACACTACAGTGTGGGTACGCTACACTACAGTGTGGGTACGCTACACTACAGTGTGGGTACGCTACACTACAGTGTGGGTACGCTACACTAAAGTGTGAGTACGCTACACTAAAGTGTGGGTACGCTACACTAAAGTGTGGGTACGCTACACTACAGTGTGGGTACGCTACACTACAGTGTGGGTACGCTACACTACAGTGTGGGTACGCTACACTACAGTGTGGGTACGCTACACTACAGTGTGGGTACGCTACACTACAGTGTGAGTACGCTACACTACAGTGCGGGTACGCTACACTACAGTGTGGGTACGCTACACTAAAGTGCGGGTACGCTACACTAAAGTGTGGGTACGCTACACTACAGTGTGGGTACGCTACACTAAAGTGTGGGTACGCTACACTACAGTGTGGGTACGCTACACTAAAGTGTGGGTACGCTACACTACAGTGCGGGTACGCTACACTAAAGTGTGGGTACGCTACACTACAGTGTGGGTACGCTACACTACAGTGTGGGTACGCTACACTACAGTGTGGGTACGCTACACTACAGTGTGGGTACGCTACACTACAGTGGGGGTACGCTACACTACAGTGTGGGTACGCTACACTACAGTGTGGGTACACTACACTACAGTGCGGGTACGCTACACTACAGTGTGGGTACGCTACACTACAGTGTGGGTACGCTACACTACAGTGTGGGTACGCTACACTACAGTGCGGGTACGCTACACTACAGTGTGGGTACGCTACACTAAAGTGTGAGTACGCTACACTACAGTGTGGGTACGCTACACTACAGTGTGGGTACGCTACACTACAGTGCGGGTACGCTACACTACAGTGTGGGTACGCTACACTAAAGTGTGGGTACGCTACACTACAGTGTGGGTACGCTACACTACAGTGTGGGTACGCTACACTACAGTGCGGGTACGCTACACTACAGTGTGAGTACGCTACTCTACAGTGTGGGTACGCTACACTAAAGTGTGGGTACGCTACACTAAAGTGTGGGTACGCTACACTACAGTGTGAGTACGCTACACTACAGTGTGAGTACGCTACACTACAGTGTGAGTACGCTACACTAAAGTGTGGGTACGCTACACTACAGTGTGGGTACGCTACACTACAGTGCGGGTACACTACACTACAGTGCGGGTACGCTACACTACAGTGCGGGTACGCTACACTACAGTGCGGGTACACTACACTACAGTGTGGGTACACTACACTACAGTGTGAGTACGCTACACTACAGTGTGGGTACGCTACACTACAGTGCGGGTACGCTACACTACAGTGCGGGTACACTACACTACAGTGTGGGTACACTACACTACAGTGCGGGTACGCTACACTACAGTGCGGGTACGCTACACTACAGTGTGGGTACACTACACTACAGTGTGGGTACACTACACTACAGTGTGAGTACACTACACTACAGTGCGGGTACGCTACACTACAGTGCGGGTACACTACACTACAGTGTGGGTACACTACACTACAGTGTGAGTACGCTACACTACAGTGCGGGTACGCTACACTACAGTGCGGGTACGCTACACTACAGTGTGGGTACGCTACACTACAGTGCGGGTACGCTACACTACAGTGTGGGTACACTACACTAAAGTGTGGGTACGCTACACTAAAGTGTGGGTACGCTACACTACAGTGTGGGTACACTACACTACAGTGTGGGTACGCTACACTACAGTGTGGGTACGCTACA
Organism: Meconema thalassinum; assembly: GCA_946902985.2. NCBI lineage: Eukaryota > Metazoa > Arthropoda > Insecta > Orthoptera > Tettigoniidae > Meconema > Meconema thalassinum. The sequence continues at coordinate 964,433,262 of OX336390.1, read as the reverse complement.
CTACAGTGCGGGTACGCTACACTACAGTGTGGGTACACTACACTACAGTGTGGGTACACTACACTACAGTGTGGGTACACTACACTACAGTGCGGGTACGCTACACTACAGTGCGGGTACGCTACACTACAGTGTGGGTACGCTACACTACAGTGCGGGTACGCTACACTACAGTGTGAGTACGCTACACTACAGTGCGGGTACGCTACACTAAAGTGCGGGTACGCTACACTACAGTGTGGGTACGCTACACTAAAGTGCGGGTACGCTACACTAAAGTGCGAGTACGCTACTCTAAAGTGCGAGTACGCTACACTAAAGTGTGGGTACGCTACACTAAAGTGCGAGTACGCTACTCTAAAGTGCGGGTACGCTACACTAAAGTGCGGGTACGCTACACTAGAGTGTGGGTACGCTACACTAAAGTGTGGGTACGCTACACTAAAGTGCGGGTACGCTACACTAAAGTGTGGGTACGCTACACTAAAGTGCGAGTACGCTACACTAATGTGCGAGTACGCTACTCTAAAGTGCGAGTACGCTACACTAAAGTGCGGGTACGCTACACTACAGTGCGGGTACGCTACACTAAAGTGCGAGTACGCTACACTAAAGTGCGGGTACGCTACACTAAAGTGCGAGTACGCTACTCTAAAGTGCGAGTACGCTACACTAAAGTGTGGGTACACTACACTAAAGTGCGGGTACGCTACACTAAAGTGCGAGTACGCTACTCTAAAGTGCGAGTACGCTACACTAAAGTGCGAGTACGCTACACTAAAGTGCGGGTACGCTACACTAAAGTGCGAGTACGCTACACTAAAGTGCGAGTACGCTACTCTAAAGTGGGTGTACGCTACACTAAAGTGCAGGTACGCTACACTAAAGTGCGAGTACGCTACACTAAAGTGCGAGTACGCTACACTAAAGTGCGAGTACGCTACACTAAAGTGCGAGTACGCTACACTAAAGTGCGGGTACGCTACACTAAAGTGCGAGTACGCTACACTAAAGTGCGGGTACGCTACACTAAAGTGCGGGTACGCTACACTAAAGTGCGAGTACGCTACACTAAAGTGCGAGTACGCTACACTAAAGTGCGAGTACGCTACACTAAAGTGCGAGTACGCTACACTAAAGTGGGGGTACGCTACACTAAAGTGCGAGTACGCTACACTAAAGTGCGAGTACGCTACACTAAAGTGCGAGTACGCTACTCTAAAGTGCGAGTACGCTACTCTAAAGTGCGAGTACGCTACACTAAAGTGCGGGTACGCTACTCTAAAGTGCGGGTACGCTACACTACAGTGTGAGTACGCTACACTACAGTGTGGGTACGCTACACTACAGTGTGGGTACGCTACACTACAGTGTGAGTACGCTACACTACAGTGGGGGTACGCTACACTACAGTGTGGGTACACTACACTACAGTGTGAGTACGCTACACTACAGTGCGGGTACGCTACACTACAGTGGGGGTACGCTACACTACAGTGTGGGTACGCTACACTACAGTGTGAGTACGCTACACTACAGTGCGGGTACGCTACACTACAGTGGGGGTACGCTACACTACAGTGGGGGTACGCTACACTACAGTGTGAGTACGCTACACTACAGTGTGGGTACACTACACTACAGTGCGGGTACGCTACACTACAGTGCGGGTACGCTACACTACAGTGTGGGTACACTACACTACAGTGCGGGTACGCTACACTACAGTGTGGGTACGCTACACTACAGTGTGAGTACGCTACACTACAGTGTGAGTACACTACACTACAGTGCGGGTACACTACACTACAGTGTGGGTACGCTACACTACAGTGTGGGTACGCTACACTAAAGTGCGGGTACGCTACACTACAGTGTGGGTACGCTACACTAAAGTGCGAGTACGCTACACTAAAGTGCGGGTACACTACACTACAGTGTGGGTACGCTACACTACAGTGTGGGTACGCTACACTACAGTGTGGGTACGCTACACTAAAGTGCGGGTACGCTACACTACAGTGTGGGTACGCTACACTACAGTGTGGGTACGCTACACTACAGTGTGAGTACGCTACACTACAGTGTGAGTACGCTACACTACAGTGTGGGTACGCTACACTACAGTGTGAGTACGCTACACTACAGTGTGAGTACGCTACACTAAAGTGCGGGTACGCTACACTACAGTGTGAGTACGCTACACTACAGTGTGAGTACGCTACACTAAAGTGCGGGTACGCTACACTACAGTGTGAGTACGCTACACTACAGTGTGGGTACGCTACACTACAGTGTGAGTACGCTACACTACAGTGTGGGTACGCTACACTAAAGTGCGGGTACGCTACACTACAGTGTGAGTACGCTACACTACAGTGTGGGTACGCTACACTACAGTGTGGGTACGCTACACTACAGTGTGGGTACGCTACACTACAGTGTGGGTACGCTACACTAAAGTGTGAGTACGCTACACTACAGTGTGGGTACGCTACACTACAGTGTGGGTACGCTACACTACAGTGTGAGTACGCTACACTACAGTGCGGGTACGCTACACTACAGTGCGGGTACGCTACACTACAGTGTGGGTACGCTACACTACAGTGTGGGTACGCTACACTACAGTGCGGGTACACTACACTACAGTGTGGGTACGCTACACTACAGTGCGGGTACGCTACACTACAGTGTGGGTACGCTACACTACAGTGTGGGTACGCTACACTACAGTGCGGGTACACTACACTACAGTGTGGGTACGCTACACTACAGTGTGAGTACGCTACACTACAGTGTGAGTACGCTACACTACAGTGTGGGTACGCTACACTACAGTGTGAGTACGCTACACTAAAGTGCGGGTACGCTACACTACAGTGTGGGTACACTACACTACAGTGTGGGTACGCTACACTAAAGTGCGGGTACACTACACTACAGTGCGGGTACGCTACACTACAGTGTGAGTACGCTACACTAAAGTGCGGGTACGCTACACTAAAGTGCGGGTACACTACACTACAGTGTGGGTACGCTACACTACAGTGTGAGTACGCTACACTAAAGTGCGGGTACGCTACACTAAAGTGCGGGTACACTACACTACAGTGTGGGTACGCTACACTACAGTGCGGGTACGCTACACTACAGTGTGGGTACACTACACTAAAGTGCGGGTACGCTACACTAAAGTGCGGGTACGCTACACTACAGTGCGGGTACGCTACACTAAAGTGCGGGTACGCTACACTACAGTGTGGGTACGCTACACTACAGTGTGGGTACGCTACACTACAGTGTGGGTACGCTACACTACAGTGTGGGTACGCTACACTAAAGTGTGAGTACGCTACACTACAGTGTGGGTACGCTACACTACAGTGTGGGTACGCTACACTACAGTGTGGGTACGCTACACTACAGTGCGGGTACGCTACACTACAGTGTGAGTACGCTACACTACAGTGCGAGTACGCTACACTACAGTGTGGGTACGCTACACTACAGTGCGGGTACGCTACACTACAGTGTGGGTACGCTACACTACAGTGCGGGTACGCTACACTACAGTGTGAGTACGCTACACTACAGTGCGAGTACGCTACACTAAAGTGTGAGTACGCTACACTACAGTGTGGGTACGCTACACTACAGTGTGGGTACGCTACACTACAGTGCGGGTACGCTACACTACAGTGTGAGTACGCTACACTACAGTGCGAGTACGCTACACTAAAGTGTGAGTACGCTACACTAAAGTGCGGGTACGCTACACTAAAGTGTGGGTACGCTACACTAAAGTGTGAGTACGCTACACTACAGTGTGAGTACGCTACACTAAAGTGCGGGTACGCTACACTACAGTGCGAGTACGCTACACTAAAGTGTGAGTACGCTACACTACAGTGTGAGTACGCTACACTAAAGTGCGGGTACGCTACACTACAGTGCGAGTACGCTACACTAAAGTGTGAGTACGCTACACTACAGTGCGAGTACGCTACACTACAGTGCGAGTACGCTACACTAAAGTGTGAGTACGCTACACTAAAGTGCGAGTACGCTACACTAAAGTGTGAGTACGCTACACTAAAGTGTGAGTACGCTACACTACAGTGCGAGTACGCTACACTACAGTGCGAGTACGCTACACTAAAGTGTGAGTACGCTACACTAAAGTGCGAGTACGCTACACTAAAGTGTGAGTACGCTACACTAAAGTGTGAGTACGCTACACTAAAGTGTGAGTACGCTACACTAAAGTGTGAGTACGCTACACTAAAGTGTGAGTACGCTACACTACAGTGCGAGTACGCTACACTACAGTGCGAGTACGCTACACTAAAGTGTGAGTACGCTACACTAAAGTGCGAGTACGCTACACTAAAGTGCGAGTACGCTACACTAAAGTGTGAGTACGCTACACTAAAGTGCGAGTACGCTACACTAAAGTGTGAGTACGCTACACTACAGTGCGAGTACGCTACACTAAAGTGCGAGTACGCTACACTAAAGTGTGAGTACGCTACACTAAAGTGTGGGTACGCTACACTACAGTGTGAGTACGCTACACTACAGTGTGGGTACGCTACACTACAGTGTGAGTACGCTACACTAAAGTGTGAGTACGCTACACTACAGTGTGGGTACGCTACACTACAGTGTGGGTACGCTACACTAAAGTGTGAGTACGCTACACTACAGTGTGAGTACGCTACACTACAGTGTGGGTACGCTACACTACAGTGTGGGTACGCTACACTACAGTGTGGGTACGCTACACTACAGTGTGGGTACGCTACACTACAGTGTGGGTACGCTACACTACAGTGTGGGTACGCTACACTACAGTGCGGGTACGCTACACTACAGTGTGAGTACGCTACACTACAGTGCGGGTACGCTACACTACAGTGTGAGTACGCTACACTACAGTGCGGGTACGCTACACTACAGTGCGAGTACGCTACACTACAGTGTGAGTACGCTACACTACAGTGTGAGTACGCTACACTACAGTGTGGGTACGCTACACTACAGTGTGGGTACGCTACACTACAGTGTGAGTACGCTACACTACAGTGCGGGTACACTACACTACAGTGTGAGTACGCTACACTACAGTGCGGGTACGCTACACTACAGTGTGGGTACGCTACACTACAGTGTGGGTACACTACACTAAAGTGCGGGTACGCTACACTACAGTGTGGGTACGCTACACTACAGTGTGAGTACGCTACACTACAGTGCGGGTACACTACACTACAGTGTGGGTACACTACACTACAGTGCGGGTACGCTACACTACAGTGTGGGTACGCTACACTACAGTGCGAGTACGCTACACTACAGTGTGAGTACACTACACTACAGTGTGAGTACGCTACACTACAGTGCGGGTACGCTACACTACAGTGCGGGTACACTACACTACAGTGCGGGTACACTACACTACAGTGCGGGTACACTACACTACAGTGTGGGTACGCTACACTACAGTGTGAGTACGCTACACTACAGTGCGGGTACACTACACTACAGTGTGGGTACGCTACACTACAGTGTGAGTACGCTACACTACAGTGCGGGTACACTACACTAAAGTGCGGGTACGCTACACTACAGTGTGGGTACGCTACACTACAGTGTGAGTACGCTACACTACAGTGCGGGTACACTACACTACAGTGTGAGTACGCTACACTACAGTGCGGGTACGCTACACTACAGTGTGGGTACGCTACACTACAGTGTGGGTACACTACACTAAAGTGCGGGTACGCTACACTACAGTGTGGGTACGCTACACTACAGTGTGGGTACACTACACTACAGTGTGGGTACGCTACACTACAGTGTGGGTACACTACACTACAGTGTGGGTACACTACACTACAGTGTGGGTACACTACACTACAGTGTGGGTACGCTACACTACAGTGTGGGTACACTACACTACAGTGTGGGTACGCTACACTACAGTGTGGGTACACTACACTACAGTGTGGGTACACTACACTACAGTGTGGGTACGCTACACTACAGTGTGGGTACACTACACTACAGTGTGGGTACACTACACTACAGTGTGGGTACACTACACTACAGTGTGGGTACACTACACTACAGTGTGGGTACACTACACTACAGTGTGGGTACGCTACACTACAGTGTGGGTACACTACACTACAGTGTGGGTACACTACACTACAGTGTGGGTACACTACACTACAGTGTGGGTACACTACACTACAGTGTGGGTACACTACACTACAGTGTGGGTACGCTACACTACAGTGTGGGTACACTACACTACAGTGCGGGTACGCTACACTACAGTGCGGGTACGCTACACTACAGTGTGGGTACGCTACACTACAGTGCGAGTACGCTACACTACAGTGTGGGTACACTACACTACAGTGTGGGTACACTACACTACAGTGTGGGTACACTACACTACAGTGTGGGTACACTACACTACAGTGTGGGTACACTACACTACAGTGTGGGTACACTACACTACAGTGTGGGTACACTACACTACAGTGTGGGTACACTACACTACAGTGTGGGTACGCTACACTACAGTGTGGGTACACTACACTACAGTGCGGGTACGCTACACTACAGTGCGGGTACGCTACACTACAGTGTGGGTACGCTACACTACAGTGCGGGTACGCTACACTACAGTGTGGGTACGCTACACTACAGTGCGGGTACGCTACACTACAGTGTGGGTACGCTACACTACAGTGCGGGTACGCTACACTACAGTGTGGGTACGCTACACTACAGTGCGGGTACGCTACACTACAGTGTGGGTACGCTACACTACAGTGCGGGTACGCTACACTACAGTGTGAGTACGCTACACTACAGTGTGGGTACGCTACACTACAGTGTGGGTACGCTACACTACAGTGTGGGTACGCTACACTACAGTGCGAGTACGCTACACTACAGTGTGGGTACGCTACACTACAGTGCGGGTACGCTACACTACAGTGTGGGTACGCTACACTACAGTGCGGGTACGCTACACTACAGTGTGGGTACGCTACACTACAGTGTGGGTACGCTACACTACAGTGCGGGTACACTACACTACAGTGTGGGTACGCTACACTACAGTGCGGGTACGCTACACTACAGTGTGGGTACGCTACACTACAGTGCGGGTACACTACACTACAGTGTGGGTACGCTACACTAAAGTGCAGGTACGCTACACTACAGTGTGGGTACGCTACACTAAAGTGTGGGTACGCTACACTACAGTGTGGGTACGCTACACTACAGTGCGAGTACGCTACACTACAGTGCGGGTACGCTACACTACAGTGTGGGTACGCTACACTACAGTGCGAGTACGCTACACTAAAGTGTGGGTACGCTACACTACAGTGCGGGTACGCTACACTAAAGTGTGGGTACGCTACACTAAAGTGCGAGTACGCTACACTACAGTGCGGGTACGCTACACTACAGTGTGGGTACGCTACACTACAGTGCGAGTACGCTACACTACAGTGTGGGTACACTACACTACAGTGTGGGTACGCTACACTACAGTGTGGGTACACTACACTACAGTGTGGGTACACTACACTACAGTGTGGGTACGCTACACTACAGTGTGGGTACGCTACACTACAGTGCGGGTACGCTACACTACAGTGTGGGTACACTACACTACAGTGTGGGTACGCTACACTACAGTGTGGGTACGCTACACTACAGTGCGGGTACGCTACACTACAGTGTGGGTACACTACACTACAGTGTGGGTACGCTACACTACAGTGCGGGTACACTACACTACAGTGTGGGTACACTACACTACAGTGTGGGTACGCTACACTACAGTGTGGGTACGCTACACTACAGTGCGGGTACACTACACTACAGTGTGGGTACGCTACACTACAGTGCGGGTACGCTACACTACAGTGTGGGTACACTACACTACAGTGCGAGTACGCTACACTACAGTGTGGGTACACTACACTACAGTGCGGGTACGCTACACTACAGTGTGAGTACGCTACACTACAGTGTGGGTACGCTACACTACAGTGCGGGTACACTACACTACAGTGCGAGTACGCTACACTACAGTGTGGGTACACTACACTACAGTGTGGGTACGCTACACTACAGTGCGGGTACGCTACACTACAGTGTGGGTACACTACACTACAGTGTGGGTACACTACACTACAGTGTGGGTACGCTACACTACAGTGTGGGTACGCTACACTACAGTGCGGGTACACTACACTAAAGTGTGGGTACGCTACACTACAGTGTGGGTACGCTACACTAAAGTGTGAGTACGCTACACTAAAGTGTGGGTACGCTACACTAAAGTGTGGGTACACTACACTAAAGTGTGGGTACGCTACACTAAAGTGTGGGTACACTACACTACAGTGTGGGTACGCTACACTAAAGTGTGGGTACGCTACACTAAAGTGTGGGTACGCTACACTAAAGTGCGGGTACACTACACTACAGTGTGGGTACGCTACACTACAGTGCGGGTACGCTACACTAAAGTGCGGGTACACTACACTAAAGTGTGGGTACACTACACTACAGTGTGGGTACACTACACTACAGTGTGGGTACACTACACTACAGTGTGGGTACGCTACACTAAAGTGTGGGTACACTACACTAAAGTGTGGGTACACTACACTACAGTGCGGGTACGCTACACTACAGTGCGGGTACGCTACACTAAAGTGCGGGTACACTACACTAAAGTGTGGGTACACTACACTACAGTGTGGGTACACTACACTACAGTGTGGGTACACTACACTACAGTGTGGGTACGCTACACTAAAGTGTGGGTACGCTACACTAAAGTGTGGGTACACTACACTACAGTGTGGGTACGCTACACTACAGTGCGGGTACGCTACACTAAAGTGTGGGTACACTACACTACAGTGCGGGTACACTACACTACAGTGCGGGTACGCTACACTACAGTGTGGGTACGCTACACTACAGTGTGGGTACGCTACACTACAGTGTGGGTACACTACACTACAGTGCGGGTACGCTACACTACAGTGTGAGTACGCTACACTACAGTGTGGGTACGCTACACTACAGTGTGGGTACGCTACACTAAAGTGTGAGTACGCTACACTACAGTGTGAGTACGCTACACTACAGTGTGAGTACGCTACACTACAGTGCGGGTACGCTACACTACAGTGTGGGTACGCTACACTAAAGTGTGAGTACGCTACACTACAGTGTGAGTACGCTACACTACAGTGTGAGTACGCTACACTACAGTGTGAGTACGCTACACTAAAGTGTGGGTACGCTACACTACAGTGTGGGTACGCTACACTACAGTGTGGGTACGCTACACTACAGTGCGGGTACGCTACACTACAGTGTGAGTACGCTACACTACAGTGCGGGTACGCTACACTAAAGTGTGGGTACGCTACACTACAGTGTGAGTACGCTACACTAAAGTGTGAGTACGCTACACTACAGTGTGAGTACGCTACACTACAGTGTGGGTACACTACACTACAGTGTGGGTACGCTACACTACAGTGTGGGTACACTACACTACAGTGTGGGTACGCTACACTACAGTGCGGGTACGCTACACTACAGTGCGGGTACGCTACACTACAGTGTGAGTACGCTACACTACAGTGCGGGTACGCTACACTACAGTGTGGGTACGCTACACTACAGTGTGGGTACGCTACACTACAGTGTGGGTACGCTACACTACAGTGCGGGTACGCTACACTACAGTGTGAGTACGCTACACTACAGTGCGGGTACGCTACACTACAGTGTGGGTACGCTACACTACAGTGTGAGTACGCTACACTACAGTGTGAGTACGCTACACTACAGTGTGAGTACGCTACACTACAGTGTGGGTACGCTACACTACAGTGTGGGTACGCTACACTACAGTGTGAGTACGCTACACTACAGTGTGAGTACGCTACACTACAGTGTGGGTACGCTACACTAAAGTGTGAGTACGCTACACTAAAGTGTGAGTACGCTACACTACAGTGTGAGTACGCTACACTACAGTGCGGGTACGCTACACTACAGTGTGGGTACACTACACTACAGTGTGGGTACGCTACACTACAGTGTGAGTACGCTACACTACAGTGTGGGTACGCTACACTAAAGTGTGAGTACGCTACACTAAAGTGTGAGTACGCTACACTACAGTGTGAGTACGCTACACTAAAGTGTGAGTACGCTACACTAAAGTGTGAGTACGCTACACTACAGTGTGAGTACGCTACACTACAGTGTGGGTACACTACACTACAGTGTGGGTACGCTACACTACAGTGTGAGTACGCTACACTAGAGTGTGGGTACGCTACACTACAGTGTGGGTACGCTACACTAAAGTGTGGGTACGCTACACTACAGTGCGGGTACGCTACACTAAAGTGTGGGTACGCTACACTAAAGTGTGAGTACGCTACACTACAGTGTGAGTACGCTACACTACAGTGTGGGTACACTACACTACAGTGTGGGTACGCTACACTACAGTGTGAGTACGCTACACTAGAGTGTGGGTACGCTACACTACAGTGTGGGTACGCTACACTACAGTGTGGGTACGCTACACTACAGTGCGGGTACGCTACACTAAAGTGTGGGTACGCTACACTAAAGTGTGGGTACGCTACACTACAGTGTGAGTACGCTACACTACAGTGTGAGTACGCTACACTACAGTGTGGGTACGCTACACTACAGTGCGGGTACGCTACACTACAGTGTGGGTACGCTACACTACAGTGTGGGTACGCTACACTACAGTGTGGGTACGCTACACTACAGTGTGGGTACGCTACACTACAGTGTGGGTACGCTACACTACAGTGCGGGTACGCTACACTACAGTGTGGGTACGCTACACTACAGTGTGGGTACGCTACACTACAGTGTGAGTACGCTACACTACAGTGTGGGTACGCTACACTACAGTGTGGGTACGCTACACTACAGTGTGGGTACACTACACTACAGTGTGGGTACGCTACACTACAGTGTGAGTACGCTACACTACAGTGTGGGTACGCTACACTACAGTGTGAGTACGCTACACTACAGTGTGGGTACGCTACACTAAAGTGTGGGTACGCTACACTACAGTGTGGGTACGCTACACTACAGTGTGAGTACGCTACACTACAGTGTGGGTACGCTACACTACAGTGTGAGTACGCTACACTACAGTGTGGGTACGCTACACTACAGTGTGAGTACGCTACACTACAGTGTGAGTACGCTACACTACAGTGTGGGTACGCTACACTACAGTGTGAGTACGCTACACTACAGTGTGGGTACGCTACACTAAAGTGTGAGTACGCTACACTAAAGTGTGAGTACGCTACACTACAGTGCGGGTACGCTACACTACAGTGTGAGTACGCTACACTACAGTGTGGGTACGCTACACTACAGTGTGGGTACGCTACACTACAGTGCGGGTACGCTACACTACAGTGTGAGTACGCTACACTACAGTGTGGGTACACTACACTACAGTGCGGGTACACTACACTACAGTGTGAGTACGCTACACTACAGTGTGAGTACGCTACACTACAGTGTGGGTACACTACACTACAGTGCGGGTACGCTACACTACAGTGTGAGTACGCTACACTACAGTGTGGGTACACTACACTACAGTGCGGGTACGCTACACTACAGTGTGAGTACGCTACACTACAGTGTGAGTACGCTACACTACAGTGCGGGTACACTACACTACAGTGTGGGTACGCTACACTACAGTGTGGGTACGCTACACTACAGTGCGGGTACGCTACACTACAGTGTGGGTACGCTACACTACAGTGTGAGTACGCTACACTACAGTGTGGGTACGCTACACTACAGTGTGGGTACGCTACACTACAGTGTGGGTACGCTACACTAAAGTGCGGGTACGCTACACTACAGTGCGGGTACGCTACGCTACAGTGTGGGTACGCTACACTACAGTGGGGGTACGCTACACTACAGTGGGGGTACGCTACACTACAGTGTGGGTACGCTACACTAAAGTGCGGGTACGCTACACTAAAGTGCGGGTACGCTACGCTACAGTGTGGGTACGCTACACTACAGTGCGAGTACGCTACACTAAAGTGCGGGTACGCTACACTACAGTGTGAGTACGCTACACTAAAGTGTGAGTACGCTACACTAAAGTGCGGGTACGCTACACTACAGTGCGAGTACGCTACACTACAGTGTGGGTACGCTACACTACAGTGTGAGTACGCTACACTACAGTGTGGGTACGCTACACTAAAGTGCGGGTACGCTACACTACAGTGTGGGTACGCTACACTACAGTGTGGGTACACTACACTACAGTGTGGGTACGCTACACTACAGTGTGAGTACGCTACACTACAGTGTGAGTACGCTACACTACAGTGTGGGTACGCTACACTAAAGTGGGGGTACGCTACACTACAGTGTGGGTACGCTACACTACAGTGTGAGTACGCTACACTACAGTGTGGGTACGCTACACTAAAGTGTGGGTACGCTACACTACAGTGTGGGTACACTACACTACAGTGCGGGTACGCTACACTACAGTGCGAGTACGCTACACTACAGTGCGGGTACACTACACTACAGTGCGGGTACACTACACTACAGTGCGGGTACGCTACACTACAGTGCGGGTACGCTACACTACAGTGCGGGTACGCTACTCTAAAGTGCGGGTACGCTACTCTAAAGTGCGGGTACGCTACACTAAAGTGCGGGTACGCTACACTAAAGTGCGAGTACGCTACTCTAAAGTGCGAGTACGCTACACTAAAGTGTGGGTACACTACACTAAAGTGCGGGTACGCTACACTAAAGTGCGAGTACGCTACTCTAAAGTGCGAGTACGCTACACTAAAGTGCGAGTACGCTACACTACAGTGTGGGTACACTACACTACAGTGCGGGTACGCTACACTAAAGTGTGGGTACACTACACTAAAGTGCGGGTACGCTACACTAAAGTGCGAGTACGCTACTCTAAAGTGCGAGTACGCTACTCTAAAGTGCGAGTACGCTACACTACAGTGCGAGTACGCTACACTACAGTGTGGGTACACTACACTAAAGTGGGGGTACACTACACTACAGTGTGGGTACACTACACTAAAGTGTGGGTACGCTACACTACAGTGTGGGTACACTACACTAAAGTGTGGGTACACTACACTACAGTGTGGGTACGCTACACTACAGTGCGGGTACGCTACTCTAAAGTGCGGGTACGCTACTCTAAAGTGCGGGTACGCTACACTAAAGTGCGGGTACGCTACACTAAAGTGCGAGTACGCTACTCTAAAGTGCGAGTACGCTACACTAAAGTGTGGGTACACTACACTAAAGTGTGGGTACGCTACACTACAGTGTGGGTACACTACACTAAAGTGTGGGTACACTACACTACAGTGTGGGTACACTACACTACAGTGCGGGTACGCTACACTACAGTGTGGGTACACTACACTAAAGTGTGGGTACACTACACTACAGTGTGGGTACGCTACACTACAGTGCGGGTACGCTACTCTAAAGTGCGGGTACGCTACTCTAAAGTGCGGGTACGCTACACTAAAGTGCGGGTACGCTACTCTAAAGTGCGGGTACGCTACACTAAAGTGCGGGTACGCTACTCTAAAGTGCGGGTACGCTACTCTAAAGTGCGGGTACGCTACACTACAGTGCGGGTACGCTACTCTAAAGTGCGGGTACGCTACTCTAAAGTGCGGGTACGCTACACTACAGTGCGGGTACGCTACTCTAAAGTGCGGGTACGCTACTCTAAAGTGCGGGTACGCTACACTAAAGTGCGGGTACGCTACACTAAAGTGCGAGTACGCTACTCTAAAGTGCGAGTACGCTACACTAAAGTGTGGGTACACTACACTAAAGTGCGGGTACGCTACACTAAAGTGCGAGTACGCTACTCTAAAGTGCGAGTACGCTACACTAAAGTGCGAGTACGCTACACTAAAGTGCGGGTACGCTACACTAAAGTGCGAGTACGCTACTCTAAAGTGCGAGTACGCTACACTAAAGTGCGGGTACGCTACACTAAAGTGCGGGTACGCTACACTACAGTGTGGGTACGCTACACTAAAGTGCGGGTACGCTACACTACAGTGTGGGTACGCTACACTAAAGTGTGGGTACGCTACACTAAAGTGCGGGTACGCTACTCTAAAGTGCGGGTACGCTACACTAAAGTGCGGGTACGCTACACTAAAGTGCGGGTACGCTACACTAAAGTGCGGGTACGCTACACTAAAGTGTGGGTACGCTACACTAAAGTGCGGGTACGCTACTCTAAAGTGCGGGTACGCTACACTAAAGTGCGGGTACGCTACACTAAAGTGCGGGTACGCTACACTAAAGTGCGGGTACGCTACACTAAAGTGCGGGTACGCTACACTAAAGTGCGGGTACGCTACACTACAGTGTGGGTACGCTACACTACAGTGTGGGTACGCTACACTAAAGTGTGGGTACGCTACACTAAAGTGTGGGTACGCTACACTAAAGTGCGGGTACGCTACTCTAAAGTGCGAGTACGCTACACTAAAGTTTGGGTACGCTACACTAAAGTGCGAGTACGCTACACTAAAGTGCGGGTACGCTACTCTAAAGTGCGAGTACGCTACACTACAGTGTGGGTACGCTACACTAAAGTGCGGGTACGCTACTCTAAAGTGCAGGTACGCTACACTACAGTGCGAGTACGCTACTCTAAAGTGCGAGTACGCTACACTAAAGTGTGGGTACGCTACACTACAGTGCGAGTACGCTACACTAAAGTGCGGGTACGCTACTCTAAAGTGCAGGTACGCTACACTAAAGTGCGGGTACGCTACTCTAAAGTGCGAGTACGCTACACTAAAGTGTGGGTACGCTACACTACAGTGCGAGTACGCTACACTAAAGTGCGGGTACGCTACACTAAAGTGCGAGTACGCTACACTAAAGTGCGGGTACGCTACACTAAAGTGCGAGTACGCTACTCTAAAGTGCGAGTACGCTACACTAAAGTGCGGGTACGCTACTCTAAAGTGCGAGTACGCTACACTAAAGTGCGGGTACGCTACTCTAAAGTGCGAGTACGCTACACTAAAGTGCGAGTACGCTACTCTAAAGTGCGAGTACGCTACACTAAAGTGCGGGTACGCTACACTAGAGTGTGGGTACGCTACACTAAAGTGGGGGTACGCTACACTACAGTGTGAGTACGCTACACTACAGTGCGGGTACGCTACACTACAGTGTGAGTACGCTACACTACAGTGTGGGTACGCTACACTACAGTGCGGGTACGCTACACTACAGTGTGGGTACGCTACACTACAGTGTGGGTACGCTACACTACAGTGTGGGTACGCTACACTACAGTGTGGGTACGCTACACTACAGTGTGGGTACGCTACACTACAGTGTGGGTACGCTACACTACAGTGTGGGTACGCTACACTACAGTGTGGGTACGCTACACTACAGTGTGAGTACGCTACACTACAGTGTGAGTACGCTACACTACAGTGTGAGTACGCTACACTACAGTGTGAGTACGCTACACTACAGTGCGAGTACGCTACACTACAGTGTGGGTACGCTACACTACAGTGTGAGTACACTACACTAAAGTGGGGGTACGCTACACTACAGTGTGAGTACGCTACACTACAGTGTGGGTACGCTACACTACAGTGCGGGTACGCTACACTACAGTGTGGGTACGCTACACTACAGTGTGAGTACGCTACACTACAGTGTGGGTACGCTACACTACAGTGTGGGTACGCTACACTAAAGTGTGAGTACACTACACTAAAGTGGGGGTACGCTACACTACAGTGTGAGTACGCTACACTACAGTGTGGGTACGCTACACTACAGTGTGGGTACGCTACACTACAGTGTGGGTACGCTACACTACAGTGTGGGTACGCTACACTACAGTGTGGGTACGCTACACTACAGTGCGGGTACGCTACACTACAGTGTGGGTACGCTACACTACAGTGTGGGTACGCTACACTACAGTGCGGGTACGCTACACTAAAGTGTGAGTACGCTACACTACAGTGCGAGTACGCTACACTAAAGTGCGAGTACGCTACACTAAAGTGTGAGTACGCTACACTACAGTGTGGGTACGCTACACTAAAGTGTGAGTACGCTACACTAAAGTGCGAGTACGCTACACTAAAGTGTGAGTACGCTACACTACAGTGTGGGTACGCTACACTAAAGTGCGGGTACGCTACACTAAAGTGCGGGTACGCTACACTACAGTGTGGGTACGCTACACTACAGTGTGGGTACGCTACACTAAAGTGCGGGTACGCTACACTACAGTGCGGGTACGCTACACTAAAGTGTGGGTACGCTACACTAAAGTGCGGGTACGCTACACTACAGTGCGGGTACGCTACTCTAAAGTGCGAGTACGCTACACTAAAGTGCGAGTACGCTACACTAAAGTGTGAGTACGCTACACTAAAGTGCGAGTACGCTACACTACAGTGTGGGTACGCTACACTACAGTGTGGGTACGCTACACTAAAGTGCGGGTACGCTACACTACAGTGCGGGTACGCTACACTAAAGTGTGGGTACGCTACACTAAAGTGCGGGTACGCTACACTACAGTGCGGGTACGCTACTCTAAAGTGCGAGTACGCTACACTAAAGTGCGAGTACGCTACACTAAAGTGTGAGTACGCTACACTAAAGTGCGAGTACGCTACACTACAGTGTGGGTACGCTACACTAAAGTGTGGGTACGCTACACTACAGTGTGGGTACGCTACACTAAAGTGTGAGTACGCTACACTACAGTGCGAGTACGCTACACTAAAGTGCGAGTACGCTACACTAAAGTGTGAGTACGCTACACTACAGTGTGGGTACGCTACACTACAGTGTGAGTACGCTACACTACAGTGTGAGTACGCTACACTACAGTGTGGGTACGCTACACTACAGTGTGAGTACGCTACACTAAAGTGTGAGTACGCTACACTACAGTGCGAGTACGCTACACTAAAGTGTGAGTACGCTACACTAAAGTGTGGGTACGCTACACTACAGTGTGAGTACGCTACACTACAGTGTGGGTACGCTACACTACAGTGTGGGTACGCTACACTACAGTGTGAGTACGCTACACTAAAGTGTGAGTACGCTACACTACAGTGTGAGTACGCTACACTACAGTGTGGGTACGCTACACTACAGTGCGGGTACGCTACACTACAGTGTGAGTACGCTACACTACAGTGTGAGTACGCTACACTACAGTGTGGGTACGCTACTCTAAAGTGCGAGTACGCTACACTAAAGTGCGAGTACGCTACACTAAAGTGTGAGTACGCTACACTAAAGTGCGAGTACGCTACACTAAAGTGTGAGTACGCTACACTAAAGTGTGGGTACGCTACACTACAGTGTGAGTACGCTACACTACAGTGTGGGTACGCTACACTACAGTGTGGGTACGCTACACTACAGTGTGAGTACGCTACACTAAAGTGTGAGTACGCTACACTACAGTATGAGTACGCTACACTACAGTGTGGGTACGCTACACTACAGTGCGGGTACGCTACACTACAGTGTGAGTACGCTACACTACAGTGTGAGTACGCTACACTACAGTGTGGGTACGCTACACTACAGTGTGGGTACGCTACACTACAGTGTGAGTACGCTACACTACAGTGTGGGTACGCTACACTACAGTGTGGGTACGCTACACTACAGTGTGAGTACGCTACACTACAGTGTGGGTACGCTACACTACAGTGTGGGTACGCTACACTACAGTGTGAGTACGCTACACTACAGTGTGAGTACGCTACACTACAGTGTGGGTACGCTACACTACAGTGTGAGTACGCTACACTAAAGTGTGAGTACGCTACACTACAGTGTGAGTACGCTACACTACAGTGTGAGTACGCTACACTACAGTGTGAGTACGCTACACTACAGTGCGGGTACGCTACACTACAGTGCGAGTACGCTACACTACAGTGTGGGTACGCTACACTAAAGTGTGAGTACGCTACACTACAGTGCGAGTACGCTACACTACAGTGTGAGTACGCTACACTACAGTGTGAGTACGCTACACTACAGTGTGAGTACGCTACACTACAGTGTGAGTACGCTACACTACAGTGTGAGTACGCTACACTACAGTGTGAGTACGCTACACTACAGTGTGAGTACGCTACACTAAAGTGTGAGTACGCTACACTACAGTGCGAGTACGCTACACTACAGTGTGAGTACGCTACACTACAGTGTGAGTACGCTACACTACAGTGTGAGTACGCTACACTACAGTGTGGGTACGCTACACTACAGTGTGAGTA
Source organism: Meconema thalassinum (assembly GCA_946902985.2). NCBI lineage: Eukaryota > Metazoa > Arthropoda > Insecta > Orthoptera > Tettigoniidae > Meconema > Meconema thalassinum. Next base: position 964,414,768 of record OX336390.1, on the reverse strand, counting down.
CGCTACACTAAAGTGTGAGTACGCTACACTACAGTGTGAGTACGCTACACTAAAGTGTGGGTACGCTACACTACAGTGTGAGTACGCTACACTACAGTGTGAGTACGCTACACTACAGTGCGGGTACGCTACACTACAGTGCGAGTACGCTACACTACAGTGTGGGTACGCTACACTAAAGTGTGAGTACGCTACACTACAGTGCGAGTACGCTACACTACAGTGCGAGTACGCTACACTACAGTGTGAGTACGCTACACTACAGTGTGGGTACGCTACACTACAGTGTGAGTACGCTACACTACAGTGCGGGTACGCTACACTACAGTGCGGGTACGCTACACTAAAGTGTGGGTACGCTACACTACAGTGCGAGTACGCTACACTACAGTGCGGGTACGCTACACTACAGTGTGGGTACACTACACTACAGTGTGGGTACGCTACACTACAGTGCGAGTACGCTACACTACAGTGTGGGTACGCTACACTACAGTGTGGGTACGCTACACTAAAGTGTGAGTACGCTACACTACAGTGCGAGTACGCTACACTACAGTGTGGGTACGCTACACTACAGTGTGGGTACGCTACACTACAGTGTGGGTACGCTACACTACAGTGTGAGTACGCTACACTACAGTGTGAGTACGCTACACTACAGTGTGGGTACGCTACACTACAGTGTGGGTACACTACACTACAGTGTGAGTACGCTACACTACAGTGCGAGTACGCTACACTACAGTGTGGGTACGCTACACTACAGTGTGGGTACGCTACACTAAAGTGTGAGTACGCTACACTACAGTGCGAGTACGCTACACTACAGTGCGGGTACGCTACACTACAGTGTGGGTACGCTACACTACAGTGTGGGTACACTACACTACAGTGTGAGTACGCTACACTACAGTGTGGGTACACTACACTACAGTGTGAGTACGCTACACTACAGTGTGAGTACGCTACACTACAGTGTGGGTACACTACACTACAGTGTGAGTACGCTACACTACAGTGTGGGTACGCTACACTACAGTGTGGGTACGCTACACTACAGTGCGGGTACGCTACACTAAAGTGCAGGTACGCTACACTACAGTGTGAGTACGCTACACTACAGTGTGGGTACACTACACTACAGTGTGGGTACGCTACACTACAGTGTGGGTACGCTACACTAAAGTGTGAGTACGCTACACTACAGTGTGGGTACGCTACACTACAGTGTGGGTACACTACACTACAGTGTGGGTACGCTACACTAAAGTGCGGGTACGCTACACTACAGTGTGGGTACACTACACTACAGTGTGAGTACGCTACACTACAGTGTGGGTACACTACACTACAGTGTGAGTACGCTACACTACAGTGTGGGTACGCTACACTACAGTGTGGGTACACTACACTACAGTGTGAGTACGCTACACTACAGTGTGGGTACGCTACACTACAGTGTGGGTACACTACACTACAGTGTGAGTACGCTACACTACAGTGTGAGTACGCTACACTACAGTGTGGGTACGCTACACTACAGTGTGGGTACGCTACACTAAAGTGTGAGTACGCTACACTACAGTGCGAGTACGCTACACTACAGTGTGGGTACGCTACACTACAGTGTGGGTACGCTACACTACAGTGTGGGTACACTACACTACAGTGTGAGTACGCTACACTACAGTGTGGGTACGCTACACTACAGTGTGGGTACGCTACACTACAGTGTGGGTACGCTACACTACAGTGTGGGTACGCTACACTACAGTGTGGGTACGCTACACTAAAGTGTGGGTACGCTACACTACAGTGTGGGTACGCTACACTACAGTGTGGGTACACTACACTACAGTGTGAGTACGCTACACTAAAGTGTGGGTACGCTACACTAAAGTGTGAGTACGCTACACTACAGTGTGAGTACGCTACACTAAAGTGTGGGTACGCTACACTAAAGTGTGAGTACGCTACACTAAAGTGTGAGTACGCTACACTAAAGTGTGAGTACGCTACACTACAGTGTGGGTACGCTACACTACAGTGTGGGTACGCTACACTAAAGTGTGGGTACGCTACACTACAGTGTGGGTACGCTACACTACAGTGTGGGTACACTACACTACAGTGTGAGTACGCTACACTACAGTGTGGGTACGCTACACTACAGTGTGGGTACGCTACACTAAAGTGTGGGTACGCTACACTACAGTGTGGGTACGCTACACTACAGTGCGGGTACGCTACACTACAGTGTGGGTACGCTACACTACAGTGCGGGTACGCTACACTAAAGTGTGGGTACGCTACACTACAGTGTGGGTACGCTACACTACAGTGGGGGTACGCTACTCTAAAGTGCGGGTACGCTACACTACAGTGCGGGTACGCTACACTAAAGTGTGGGTACGCTACACTACAGTGTGGGTACGCTACACTAAAGTGTGGGTACGCTACACTAAAGTGTGAGTACGCTACACTACAGTGCGAGTACGCTACACTACAGTGCGGGTACGCTACACTACAGTGTGGGTACGCTACACTAAAGTGTGGGTACGCTACACTAAAGTGTGAGTACGCTACACTACAGTGTGGGTACACTACACTACAGTGTGAGTACGCTACACTACAGTGTGGGTACGCTACTCTAAAGTGCGGGTACGCTACACTAAAGTGTGAGTACGCTACACTACAGTGTGGGTACGCTACACTACAGTGTGGGTACGCTACACTACAGTGTGGGTACGCTACACTACAGTGCGGGTACGCTACACTAAAGTGTGGGTACGCTACACTACAGTGTGGGTACGCTACACTACAGTGCGGGTACGCTACACTACAGTGTGGGTACGCTACACTACAGTGCGGGTACGCTACACTAAAGTGTGGGTACGCTACACTACAGTGTGGGTACGCTACACTAAAGTGTGAGTACGCTACACTACAGTGCGGGTACGCTACACTAAAGTGAGGGTACGCTACACTACAGTGTGGGTACGCTACACTAAAGTGTGGGTACGCTACTCTAAAGTGTGGGTACGCTACACTACAGTGCGGGTACGCTACACTACAGTGCGAGTACGCTACACTACAGTGTGGGTACGCTACACTAAAGTGTGGGTACGCTACACTACAGTGCGGGTACGCTACACTACAGTGTGGGTACGCTACACTACAGTGTGGGTACGCTACACTACAGTGTGGGTACGCTACTCTAAAGTGTGGGTACGCTACACTACAGTGTGGGTACGCTACACTACAGTGCGAGTACGCTACACTACAGTGTGGGTACGCTACACTACAGTGTGGGTACGCTACACTACAGTGTGGGTACGCTACACTAAAGTGTGGGTACGCTACACTACAGTGTGAGTACGCTACACTACAGTGTGAGTACGCTACACTACAGTGTGGGTACGCTACACTAAAGTGTGAGTACGCTACACTAAAGTGTGAGTACGCTACACTACAGTGTGAGTACGCTACACTACAGTGTGAGTACGCTACACTACAGTGTGAGTACGCTACTCTAAAGTGCGGGTACGCTACACTACAGTGCGGGTACGCTACTCTAAAGTGCGGGTACGCTACTCTAAAGTGCGGGTACGCTACACTAAAGTGCGGGTACGCTACACTAAAGTGCGAGTACGCTACTCTAAAGTGCGAGTACGCTACACTAAAGTGTGGGTACACTACACTAAAGTGCGGGTACGCTACACTAAAGTGCGAGTACGCTACTCTAAAGTGCGAGTACGCTACACTAAAGTGCGAGTACGCTACACTACAGTGTGGGTACACTACACTACAGTGCGGGTACGCTACACTAAAGTGTGGGTACACTACACTAAAGTGCGGGTACGCTACACTAAAGTGCGAGTACGCTACTCTAAAGTGCGAGTACGCTACTCTAAAGTGCGAGTACGCTACACTACAGTGCGAGTACGCTACACTACAGTGTGGGTACACTACACTACAGTGCGGGTACGCTACACTAAAGTGGGGGTACACTACACTACAGTGTGGGTACACTACACTAAAGTGTGGGTACGCTACACTACAGTGTGGGTACACTACACTACAGTGTGGGTACACTACACTACAGTGTGGGTACGCTACACTACAGTGCGGGTACGCTACTCTAAAGTGCGGGTACGCTACTCTAAAGTGCGGGTACGCTACACTAAAGTGCGGGTACGCTACACTAAAGTGCGAGTACGCTACTCTAAAGTGCGAGTACGCTACACTAAAGTGTGGGTACACTACACTAAAGTGCGGGTACGCTACACTAAAGTGCGAGTACGCTACTCTAAAGTGCGAGTACGCTACACTAAAGTGCGAGTACGCTACACTAAAGTGCGGGTACGCTACACTAAAGTGCGAGTACGCTACTCTAAAGTGCGAGTACGCTACACTAAAGTGCGGGTACGCTACACTAAAGTGCGGGTACGCTACACTACAGTGTGGGTACGCTACACTAAAGTGCGGGTACGCTACACTACAGTGTGGGTACGCTACACTAAAGTGTGGGTACGCTACACTAAAGTGCGGGTACGCTACTCTAAAGTGCGGGTACGCTACACTAAAGTGCGGGTACGCTACACTAAAGTGCGGGTACGCTACACTAAAGTGCGGGTACGCTACACTAAAGTGTGGGTACGCTACACTAAAGTGCGGGTACGCTACTCTAAAGTGCGGGTACGCTACACTAAAGTGCGGGTACGCTACACTAAAGTGCGGGTACGCTACACTAAAGTGCGGGTACGCTACACTAAAGTGCGGGTACGCTACACTAAAGTGCGGGTACGCTACACTACAGTGTGGGTACGCTACACTACAGTGTGGGTACGCTACACTAAAGTGTGGGTACGCTACACTAAAGTGTGGGTACGCTACACTAAAGTGCGGGTACGCTACTCTAAAGTGCGAGTACGCTACACTAAAGTTTGGGTACGCTACACTAAAGTGCGAGTACGCTACACTAAAGTGCGGGTACGCTACTCTAAAGTGCGAGTACGCTACACTACAGTGTGGGTACGCTACACTAAAGTGCGGGTACGCTACTCTAAAGTGCAGGTACGCTACACTACAGTGCGAGTACGCTACTCTAAAGTGCGAGTACGCTACACTAAAGTGTGGGTACGCTACACTACAGTGCGAGTACGCTACACTAAAGTGCGGGTACGCTACTCTAAAGTGCAGGTACGCTACACTAAAGTGCGGGTACGCTACTCTAAAGTGCGAGTACGCTACACTAAAGTGTGGGTACGCTACACTACAGTGCGAGTACGCTACACTAAAGTGCGGGTACGCTACACTAAAGTGCGAGTACGCTACACTAAAGTGCGGGTACGCTACACTAAAGTGCGAGTACGCTACTCTAAAGTGCGAGTACGCTACACTAAAGTGCGGGTACGCTACTCTAAAGTGCGAGTACGCTACACTAAAGTGCGGGTACGCTACTCTAAAGTGCGAGTACGCTACACTAAAGTGCGAGTACGCTACTCTAAAGTGCGAGTACGCTACACTAAAGTGCGGGTACGCTACACTAGAGTGTGGGTACGCTACACTAAAGTGCGGGTACGCTACACTAAAGTGTGGGTACGCTACACTAAAGTGCGAGTACGCTACACTAAAGTGCGAGTACGCTACTCTAAAGTGCGAGTACGCTACACTAAAGTGCGGGTACGCTACTCTAAAGTGCGAGTACGCTACACTAAAGTGCGAGTACGCTACACTAAAGTGCGGGTACGCTACTCTAAAGTGCGAGTACGCTACACTAAAGTGCGAGTACGCTACACTAAAGTGCGAGTACGCTACTCTAAAGTGCGAGTACGCTACTCTAAAGTGCGAGTACGCTACACTAAAGTGCGGGTACGCTACACTAAAGTGCGAGTACGCTACTCTAAAGTGCGAGTACGCTACACTAAAGTGCGGGTACGCTACTCTAAAGTGCGAGTACGCTACTCTAAAGTGCGAGTACGCTACACTACAGTGCGAGTACGCTACACTAAAGTGCAGGTACGCTACACTAAAGTGGGTGTACGCTACACTAAAGTGCAGGTACGCTACACTAAAGTGGGGGTACGCTACACTAAAGTGCGGGTACGCTACACTAAAGTGCGAGTACGCTACACTAAAGTGCGAGTACGCTACACTAAAGTGCGAGTACGCTACACTAAAGTGCGAGTACGCTACACTAAAGTGGGGGTACGCTACACTAAAGTGCGAGTACGCTACACTAAAGTGCGAGTACGCTACACTAAAGTGCGAGTACGCTACTCTAAAGTGCGAGTACGCTACTCTAAAGTGCGAGTACGCTACACTAAAGTGCGGGTACGCTACACTAAAGTGCGAGTACGCTACTCTAAAGTGCGAGTACTCTACACTAAAGTGCGGGTACGCTACTCTAAAGTGCGAGTACGCTACACTAAAGTGCGAGTACGCTACTCTAAAGTGCGAGTACGCTACACTACAGTGCGAGTACGCTACACTAAAGTGCAGGTACGCTACACTAAAGTGGGGGTACGCTACACTAAAGTGGGGGTACGCTACACTAAAGTGGGGGTACGCTACACTAAAGTGGGGGTACGCTACACTAAAGTGGGGGTACGCTACACTAAAGTGGGGGTACGCTACACTACAGTGCGAGTACGCTACACTAAAGTGCAGGTACGCTACACTAAAGTGGGTGTACGCTACACTAAAGTGCAGGTACGCTACACTAAAGTGGGGGTACGCTACACTAAAGTGCGGGTACGCTACACTAAAGTGGGGGTACGCTACACTACAGTGTGAGTACGCTACACTACAGTGTGAGTACGCTACACTACAGTGTGAGTACGCTACACTACAGTGCGGGTACGCTACACTACAGTGTGGGTACGCTACACTACAGTGTGGGTACGCTACACTACAGTGTGGGTACGCTACACTACAGTGTGGGTACGCTACACTAAAGTGTGAGTACGCTACACTACAGTGTGGGTACGCTACACTACAGTGTGAGTACGCTACACTACAGTGTGGGTACGCTACACTACAGTGCGGGTACGCTACACTACAGTGTGGGTACGCTACACTACAGTGTGGGTACGCTACACTACAGTGTGGGTACGCTACACTACAGTGTGGGTACGCTACACTACAGTGTGGGTACGCTACACTACAGTGTGGGTACGCTACACTACAGTGTGGGTACGCTACACTACAGTGCGGGTACGCTACACTACAGTGTGAGTACGCTACACTACAGTGCGGGTACGCTACACTACAGTGTGAGTACGCTACACTACAGTGTGAGTACGCTACACTACAGTGTGAGTACGCTACACTACAGTGTGAGTACGCTACACTACAGTGCGAGTACGCTACACTACAGTGTGGGTACGCTACACTACAGTGTGAGTACACTACACTAAAGTGGGGGTACGCTACACTACAGTGTGAGTACGCTACACTACAGTGTGGGTACGCTACTCTAAAGTGCGAGTACGCTACACTAAAGTGTGGGTACGCTACACTAAAGTGCGGGTACGCTACACTACAGTGCGGGTACGCTACACTACAGTGTGGGTACGCTACACTACAGTGCGGGTACGCTACACTACAGTGTGGGTACGCTACACTACAGTGTGAGTACGCTACACTACAGTGTGGGTACGCTACACTACAGTGTGGGTACGCTACACTAAAGTGTGAGTACACTACACTAAAGTGGGGGTACGCTACACTACAGTGTGAGTACGCTACACTACAGTGTGGGTACGCTACACTACAGTGTGGGTACGCTACACTACAGTGTGGGTACGCTACACTACAGTGTGGGTACGCTACACTACAGTGTGGGTACGCTACACTACAGTGCGGGTACGCTACACTACAGTGTGGGTACGCTACACTACAGTGTGGGTACGCTACACTACAGTGCGGGTACGCTACACTAAAGTGTGAGTACGCTACACTACAGTGCGAGTACGCTACACTAAAGTGCGAGTACGCTACACTAAAGTGTGAGTACGCTACACTACAGTGTGGGTACGCTACACTAAAGTGTGAGTACGCTACACTAAAGTGCGAGTACGCTACACTAAAGTGTGAGTACGCTACACTACAGTGTGGGTACGCTACACTACAGTGTGGGTACGCTACACTAAAGTGCGGGTACGCTACACTACAGTGCGGGTACGCTACACTAAAGTGTGGGTACGCTACACTAAAGTGCGGGTACGCTACACTACAGTGCGGGTACGCTACTCTAAAGTGCGAGTACGCTACACTAAAGTGCGAGTACGCTACACTAAAGTGTGAGTACGCTACACTAAAGTGCGAGTACGCTACACTACAGTGTGGGTACGCTACACTAAAGTGTGGGTACGCTACACTACAGTGTGGGTACGCTACACTAAAGTGTGAGTACGCTACACTACAGTGCGAGTACGCTACACTAAAGTGCGAGTACGCTACACTAAAGTGTGAGTACGCTACACTACAGTGTGGGTACGCTACACTACAGTGTGAGTACGCTACACTACAGTGTGAGTACGCTACACTACAGTGTGGGTACGCTACACTACAGTGTGAGTACGCTACACTAAAGTGTGAGTACGCTACACTACAGTGCGAGTACGCTACACTAAAGTGTGAGTACGCTACACTAAAGTGTGGGTACGCTACACTACAGTGTGAGTACGCTACACTACAGTGTGGGTACGCTACACTACAGTGTGGGTACGCTACACTACAGTGTGAGTACGCTACACTAAAGTGTGAGTACGCTACACTACAGTGTGAGTACGCTACACTACAGTGTGGGTACGCTACACTACAGTGCGGGTACGCTACACTACAGTGTGAGTACGCTACACTACAGTGTGAGTACGCTACACTACAGTGTGGGTACGCTACTCTAAAGTGCGAGTACGCTACACTAAAGTGCGAGTACGCTACACTAAAGTGTGAGTACGCTACACTAAAGTGCGAGTACGCTACACTAAAGTGTGAGTACGCTACACTAAAGTGTGGGTACGCTACACTACAGTGTGAGTACGCTACACTACAGTGTGGGTACGCTACACTACAGTGTGGGTACGCTACACTACAGTGTGAGTACGCTACACTAAAGTGTGAGTACGCTACACTACAGTGTGAGTACGCTACACTACAGTGTGGGTACGCTACACTACAGTGCGGGTACGCTACACTACAGTGTGAGTACGCTACACTACAGTGTGGGTACGCTACACTACAGTGTGGGTACGCTACACTACAGTGTGAGTACGCTACACTACAGTGTGGGTACGCTACACTACAGTGTGGGTACGCTACACTACAGTGTGAGTACGCTACACTACAGTGTGGGTACGCTACACTACAGTGTGGGTACGCTACACTACAGTGTGAGTACGCTACACTACAGTGTGAGTACGCTACACTACAGTGTGGGTACGCTACACTACAGTGTGAGTACGCTACACTAAAGTGTGAGTACGCTACACTACAGTGTGAGTACGCTACACTACAGTGTGAGTACGCTACACTACAGTGTGAGTACGCTACACTACAGTGCGGGTACGCTACACTACAGTGCGAGTACGCTACACTACAGTGTGGGTACGCTACACTAAAGTGTGAGTACGCTACACTACAGTGCGAGTACGCTACACTACAGTGTGAGTACGCTACACTACAGTGTGAGTACGCTACACTACAGTGTGAGTACGCTACACTACAGTGTGAGTACGCTACACTACAGTGTGAGTACGCTACACTACAGTGTGAGTACGCTACACTAAAGTGTGAGTACGCTACACTACAGTGCGAGTACGCTACACTACAGTGTGAGTACGCTACACTACAGTGTGAGTACGCTACACTACAGTGTGAGTACGCTACACTACAGTGTGGGTACGCTACACTACAGTGTGAGTACGCTACACTAAAGTGTGAGTACGCTACACTACAGTGTGAGTACGCTACACTAAAGTGTGGGTACGCTACACTACAGTGTGAGTACGCTACACTACAGTGTGAGTACGCTACACTACAGTGTGAGTACGCTACACTACAGTGCGGGTACGCTACACTACAGTGCGAGTACGCTACACTACAGTGTGGGTACGCTACACTAAAGTGTGAGTACGCTACACTACAGTGCGAGTACGCTACACTACAGTGCGAGTACGCTACACTAAAGTGCGAGTACGCTACACTACAGTGCGAGTACGCTACACTACAGTGTGGGTACGCTACACTAAAGTGTGAGTACACTACACTAAAGTGGGGGTACGCTACACTAAAGTGTGAGTACGCTACACTAAAGTGCGAGTACGCTACACTACAGTGTGAGTACGCTACACTACAGTGTGAGTACGCTACACTACAGTGTGGGTACGCTACACTACAGTGTGGGTACGCTACACTACAGTGTGGGTACGCTACACTACAGTGTGGGTACGCTACACTACAGTGTGAGTACGCTACACTACAGTGTGGGTACGCTACACTACAGTGTGAGTACGCTACACTACAGTGTGGGTACGCTACACTACAGTGTGAGTACGCTACACTACAGTGTGAGTACGCTACACTACAGTGTGGGTACGCTACACTACAGTGTGGGTACGCTACACTACAGTGCGGGTACGCTACACTACAGTGTGGGTACGCTACACTACAGTGTGGGTACGCTACACTACAGTGTGGGTATGCTACACTACAGTGCGAGTACGCTACACTAAAGTGCGGGTACGCTACACTACAGTGTGGGTACGCTACACTACAGTGTGGGTACACTACACTACAGTGCGGGTACACTACACTACAGTGTGGGTACACTACACTACAGTGTGGGTACGCTACACTACAGTGCGGGTACGCTACACTAAAGTGTGGGTACACTACACTACAGTGCGGGTACACTACACTACAGTGTGGGTACGCTACACTACAGTGCGGGTACGCTACACTAAAGTGTGGGTACGCTACACTACAGTGTGAGTACGCTACACTACAGTGTGAGTACGCTACACTACAGTGTGGGTACGCTACACTACAGTGTGGGTACGCTACACTACAGTGCGGGTACGCTACACTACAGTGTGGGTACGCTACACTACAGTGTGGGTACGCTACACTACAGTGTGGGTATGCTACACTACAGTGCGAGTACGCTACACTAAAGTGCGGGTACGCTACACTACAGTGTGGGTACGCTACACTACAGTGTGGGTACACTACACTACAGTGCGGGTACACTACACTACAGTGTGGGTACACTACACTACAGTGTGGGTACGCTACACTACAGTGCGAGTACGCTACACTAAAGTGCGGGTACGCTACACTACAGTGTGGGTACGCTACACTACAGTGTGGGTACACTACACTACAGTGTGAGTACGCTACACTACAGTGCGAGTACGCTACACTAAAGTGCGGGTACGCTACACTACAGTGTGGGTACGCTACACTACAGTGTGGGTACACTACACTACAGTGTGGGTACGCTACACTACAGTGCGAGTACGCTACACTAAAGTGCGGGTACGCTACACTACAGTGTGGGTACGCTACACTACAGTGTGGGTACGCTACACTACAGTGTGAGTACGCTACACTACAGTGCGAGTACGCTACACTAAAGTGCGGGTACGCTACACTACAGTGCGGGTACACTACACTACAGTGTGGGTACACTACACTACAGTGTGAGTACGCTACACTAAAGTGTGAGTACGCTACACTACAGTGCGGGTACGCTACACTACAGTGCGGGTACGCTACACTAAAGTGTGAGTACGCTACACTAAAGTGTGGGTACGCTACACTAAAGTGTGAGTACGCTACACTACAGTGCGGGTACGCTACACTAAAGTGCGGGTACGCTACACTACAGTGTGAGTACGCTACACTAAAGTGTGAGTACGCTACACTACAGTGCGGGTACGCTACACTAAAGTGTGAGTACGCTACACTAAAGTGCGGGTACGCTACACTACAGTGCGGGTACGCTACACTAAAGTGTGGGTACGCTACACTACAGTGTGAGTACGCTACACTAAAGTGTGGGTACGCTACACTACAGTGCGGGTACGCTACACTACAGTGCGGGTACGCTACACTAAAGTGTGAGTACGCTACACTACAGTGTGGGTACGCTACACTAAAGTGTGAGTACGCTACACTAAAGTGCGGGTACGCTACACTACAGTGCGGGTACGCTACACTAAAGTGTGAGTACGCTACACTACAGTGTGAGTACGCTACACTAAAGTGTGGGTACGCTACACTACAGTGCGGGTACGCTACACTACAGTGTGGGTACGCTACACTAAAGTGTGAGTACGCTACACTAAAGTGTGAGTACGCTACACTACAGTGCGGGTACGCTACACTACAGTGTGGGTACGCTACACTACAGTGCGGGTACGCTACACTACAGTGCGAGTACGCTACACTAAAGTGTGAGTACGCTACACTACAGTGCGAGTACGCTACACTAAAGTGTGGGTACGCTACACAACAGTGTGAGTACGCTACACTACAGTGTGAGTACGCTACACTACAGTGTGGGTACGCTACACTACAGTGTGAGTACGCTACACTACAGTGTGAGTACGCTACACTACAGTGTGAGTACGCTACACTAAAGTGTGGGTACGCTACACTACAGTGCGGGTACGCTACACTAAAGTGTGAGTACGCTACACTACAGTGCGGGTACGCTACACTACAGTGCGGGTACGCTACACTACAGTGTGAGTACGCTACACTACAGTGCGGGTACGCTACACTAAAGTGTGGGTACGCTACACTAAAGTGTGAGTACGCTACACTACAGTGTGGGTACGCTACACTACAGTGCGGGTACGCTACACTACAGTGTGGGTACGCTACACTACAGTGTGGGTACGCTACACTACAGTGTGGGTACACTACACTAAAGTGTGAGTACGCTACACTACAGTGTGAGTACGCTACACTAAAGTGTGGGTACGCTACACTACAGTGTGGGTACGCTACACTAAAGTGTGAGTACGCTACACTACAGTGTGAGTACGCTACACTAAAGTGTGAGTACGCTACACTACAGTGTGAGTACGCTACACTAAAGTGTGGGTACGCTACACTACAGTGTGGGTACGCTACACTACAGTGTGGGTACGCTACACTACAGTGTGGGTACGCTACACTACAGTGTGAGTACGCTACACTACAGTGCGGGTACGCTACACTACAGTGCGGGTACGCTACACTAAAGTGTGGGTACGCTACACTACAGTGCGAGTACGCTACACTACAGTGCGGGTACGCTACACTACAGTGTGGGTACACTACACTACAGTGTGGGTACGCTACACTACAGTGCGAGTACGCTACACTACAGTGTGGGTACGCTACACTACAGTGTGGGTACGCTACACTAAAGTGTGAGTACGCTACACTACAGTGCGAGTACGCTACACTACAGTGTGGGTACGCTACACTACAGTGCGGGTACGCTACACTACAGTGTGGGTACACTACACTACAGTGTGAGTACGCTACACTACAGTGCGAGTACGCTACACTACAGTGTGGGTACGCTACACTACAGTGTGGGTACGCTACACTAAAGTGTGAGTACGCTACACTACAGTGCGAGTACGCTACACTACAGTGCGGGTACGCTACACTACAGTGTGGGTACGCTACACTACAGTGTGGGTACACTACACTACAGTGTGAGTACGCTACACTACAGTGTGGGTACACTACACTACAGTGTGAGTACGCTACACTACAGTGTGAGTACGCTACACTACAGTGTGGGTACACTACACTACAGTGTGAGTACGCTACACTACAGTGTGGGTACGCTACACTACAGTGTGGGTACGCTACACTACAGTGCGGGTACGCTACACTAAAGTGCAGGTACGCTACACTACAGTGTGAGTACGCTACACTACAGTGTGGGTACACTACACTACAGTGTGGGTACGCTACACTACAGTGTGAGTACGCTACACTACAGTGTGGGTACACTACACTACAGTGTGAGTACGCTACACTACAGTGTGAGTACGCTACACTACAGTGTGGGTACACTACACTACAGTGTGAGTACGCTACACTACAGTGTGAGTACGCTACACTACAGTGTGGGTACACTACACTACAGTGTGAGTACGCTACACTACAGTGTGGGTACGCTACACTAAAGTGCGGGTACGCTACACTACAGTGTGGGTACACTACACTACAGTGTGAGTACGCTACACTACAGTGTGGGTACACTACACTACAGTGTGAGTACGCTACACTACAGTGTGGGTACGCTACACTACAGTGTGGGTACACTACACTACAGTGTGAGTACGCTACACTACAGTGTGGGTACGCTACACTACAGTGTGGGTACACTACACTACAGTGTGAGTACGCTACACTACAGTGTGAGTACGCTACACTACAGTGTGGGTACGCTACACTACAGTGTGGGTACGCTACACTAAAGTGTGAGTACGCTACACTACAGTGCGAGTACGCTACACTACAGTGTGGGTACGCTACACTACAGTGTGGGTACGCTACACTACAGTGTGGGTACACTACACTACAGTGTGAGTACGCTACACTACAGTGTGGGTACGCTACACTACAGTGTGGGTACGCTACACTACAGTGTGGGTACGCTACACTACAGTGTGGGTACACTACACTACAGTGTGAGTACGCTACACTACAGTGTGGGTACGCTACACTACAGTGTGGGTACGCTACACTACAGTGTGGGTACGCTACACTAAAGTGTGGGTACGCTACACTACAGTGTGGGTACGCTACACTAAAGTGTGGGTACGCTACACTAAAGTGTGGGTACGCTACACTAAAGTGTGGGTACGCTACACTACAGTGTGAGTACGCTACACTACAGTGTGGGTACGCTACACTACAGTGTGGGTACGCTACACTAAAGTGTGGGTACGCTACACTACAGTGTGGGTACGCTACACTACAGTGCGGGTACGCTACACTACAGTGTGGGTACGCTACACTACAGTGTGGGTACGCTACACTACAGTGTGGGTACACTACACTACAGTGTGAGTACGCTACACTACAGTGCGGGTACGCTACACTACAGTGTGGGTACGCTACACTACAGTGTGGGTACGCTACACTACAGTGTGGGTACGCTACACTACAGTGCGGGTACGCTACACTACAGTGTGGGTACGCTACACTACAGTGTGGGTACGCTACACTAAAGTGTGGGTACGCTACACTAAAGTGTGAGTACGCTACACTAAAGTGTGAGTACGCTACACTAAAGTGTGGGTACGCTACACTAAAGTGTGAGTACGCTACACTAAAGTGTGGGTACGCTACACTAAAGTGTGAGTACGCTACACTAAAGTGTGAGTACGCTACACTACAGTGCGAGTACGCTACACTACAGTGCGGGTACGCTACACTACAGTGTGGGTACGCTACACTAAAGTGTGGGTACACTACACTACAGTGTGAGTACGCTACACTACAGTGTGGGTACGCTACTCTAAAGTGCGGGTACGCTACACTACAGTGTGGGTACGCTACACTAAAGTGTGGGTACGCTACACTAAAGTGTGAGTACGCTACACTACAGTGTGAGTACGCTACACTACAGTGTGGGTACGCTACACTAAAGTGTGGGTACGCTACACTACAGTGCGGGTACGCTACACTACAGTGTGAGTACGCTACACTACAGTGTGGGTACGCTACACTAAAGTGTGGGTACGCTACACTAAAGTGTGGGTACGCTACACTACAGTGTGGGTACGCTACACTACAGTGCGGGTACGCTACACTACAGTGCGGGTACGCTACACTAAAGTGTGGGTACGCTACACTACAGTGTGGGTACGCTACACTACAGTGGGGGTACACTACACTAAAGTGTGGGTACGCTACACTACAGTGCGGGTACACTACACTACAGTGTGGGTACGCTACACTACAGTGTGGGTACACTACACTACAGTGCGGGTACGCTACACTACAGTGTGGGTACGCTACACTACAGTGTGGGTACGCTACACTACAGTGCGGGTACGCTACACTACAGTGTGGGTACGCTACACTACAGTGTGGGTACACTACACTACAGTGCGGGTACGCTACACTACAGTGTGGGTACGCTACACTACAGTGTGGGTACGCTACACTACAGTGTGGGTACACTACACTACAGTGCGGGTACGCTACACTACAGTGTGAGTACGCTACACTACAGTGTGGGTACGCTACACTACAGTGTGGGTACGCTACACTAAAGTGTGGGTACGCTACACTACAGTGCGAGTACGCTACACTACAGTGTGAGTACGCTACACTACAGTGCGAGTACGCTACACTACAGTGTGGGTACACTACACTAAAGTGTGGGTACGCTACACTACAGTGCGGGTACGCTACACTACAGTGTGGGTACGCTACACTAAAGTGTGGGTACACTACACTAAAGTGTGGGTACGCTACACTACAGTGCGGGTACGCTACACTACAGTGCGAGTACGCTACACTACAGTGCGAGTACGCTACACTAAAGTGTGGGTACACTACACTAAAGTGTGGGTACGCTACACTAAAGTGTGGGTACACTACACTACAGTGCGAGTACGCTACACTACAGTGCGAGTACGCTACACTAAAGTGTGGGTACGCTACACTACAGTGTGGGTACGCTACACTACAGTGTGGGTACACTACAATACAGTGTGGGTACACTACAATACAGTGTGGGTACACTACACTAAAGTGTGGGTACGCTACACTAAAGTGTGGGTACGCTACACTAAAGTGTGGGTACACTACACTAAAGTGTGGGTACGCTACACTAAAGTGTGGGTACGCTACACTAAAGTGTGAGTACGCTACACTAAAGTGTGAGTACGCTACACTACAGTGTGAGTACGCTACACTACAGTGGGGGTACGCTACACTACAGTGTGAGTACGCTACACTACAGTGGGGGTACGCTACACTAAAGTGTGAGTACGCTACACTACAGTGTGGGTACGCTACACTACAGTGTGGGTACGCTACACTACAGTGTGGGTACGCTACACTAAAGTGCGGGTACGCTACACTACAGTGTGAGTACGCTACACTACAGTGTGAGTACGCTACACTACAGTGCGGGTACGCTACACTAAAGTGTGAGTACGCTACACTACAGTGTGAGTACGCTACACTACAGTGTGAGTACGCTACACTACAGTGTGGGTACGCTACACTACAGTGTGGGTACGCTACACTACAGTGTGGGTACGCTACACTACAGTGTGAGTACGCTACACTACAGTGTGAGTACGCTACACTACAGTGTGGGTACGCTACACTACAGTGTGAGTACGCTACACTACAGTGTGGGTACGCTACACTACAGTGTGAGTACGCTACACTACAGTGTGGGTACGCTACACTACAGTGTGGGTACACTACACTACAGTGTGGGTACGCTACACTACAGTGTGGGTACGCTACACTAAAGTGTGGGTACGCTACACTAAAGTGTGGGTACGCTACACTACAGTGCGGGTACGCTACACTACAGTGCGGGTACGCTACACTACAGTGTGGGTACACTACACTACAGTGTGGGTACGCTACACTACAGTGTGGGTACGCTACACTACAGTGGGGGTACGCTACACTACAGTGTGAGTACGCTACACTACAGTGTGGGTACGCTACACTACAGTGTGGGTACGCTACACTACAGTGCGGGTACGCTACACTACAGTGCGAGTACGCTACACTACAGTGCGAGTACGCTACACTAAAGTGTGGGTACGCTACACTACAGTGTGGTTACGCTACACTACAGTGTGAGTACGCTACACTAAAGTGTGGGTACGCTACACTACAGTGTGGGTACGCTACACTACAGTGTGAGTACGCTACACTAAAGTGTGGGTACGCTACACTACAGTGGGGGTACGCTACACTAAAGTGTGAGTACGCTACACTAAAGTGTGAGTACGCTACACTACAGTGCGGGTACGCTACACTAAAGTGGGGGTACGCTACACTACAGTGTGAGTACGCTACACTAAAGTGCGGGTACGCTACACTAAAGTGGGGGTACGCTACACTACAGTGTGAGTACGCTACACTACAGTGTGAGTACGCTACACTACAGTGCGAGTACGCTACACTAAAGTGTGAGTACGCTACACTACAGTGCGGGTACGCTACACTAAAGTGTGAGTACGCTACACTAAAGTGTGAGTACGCTACACTAAAGTGTGAGTACGCTACACTACAGTGCGGGTACGCTACACTAAAGTGTGAGTACGCTACACTACAGTGTGAGTACGCTACACTACAGTGCGAGTACGCTACACTAAAGTGTGAGTACGCTACACTACAGTGCGGGTACGCTACACTAAAGTGTGAGTACGCTACACTACAGTGTGAGTACGCTACACTACAGTGTGAGTACGCTACACTAAAGTGTGGGTACGCTACACTACAGTGTGAGTACGCTACACTACAGTGCGAGTACGCTACACTAAAGTGTGAGTACGCTACACTACAGTGCGGGTACGCTACACTACAGTGTGAGTACGCTACACTAAAGTGTGAGTACGCTACACTACAGTGCGGGTACGCTACACTAAAGTGTGAGTACGCTACACTAAAGTGTGAGTACGCTACACTACAGTGTGAGTACGCTACACTAAAGTGTGGGTACGCTACACTAAAGTGTGAGTACGCTACACTACAGTGCGGGTACGCTACACTAAAGTGTGGGTACGCTACACTAAAGTGTGAGTACGCTACACTACAGTGCGGGTACGCTACACTAAAGTGGGGGTACGCTACACTACAGTGTGAGTACGCTACACTACAGTGTGAGTACGCTACACTACAGTGCGAGTACGCTACACTAAAGTGTGAGTACGCTACACTACAGTGCGGGTACGCTACACTAAAGTGTGAGTACGCTACACTAAAGTGTGAGTACGCTACACTAAAGTGTGAGTACGCTACACTACAGTGCGGGTACGCTACACTAAAGTGTGAGTACGCTACACTACAGTGTGAGTACGCTACACTACAGTGCGAGTACGCTACACTAAAGTGTGAGTACGCTACACTACAGTGCGGGTACGCTACACTAAAGTGTGAGTACGCTACACTACAGTGTGAGTACGCTACACTACAGTGTGAGTACGCTACACTAAAGTGTGGGTACGCTACACTACAGTGTGAGTACGCTACACTACAGTGCGAGTACGCTACACTAAAGTGTGAGTACGCTACACTACAGTGCGGGTACGCTACACTACAGTGTGAGTACGCTACACTAAAGTGTGAGTACGCTACACTACAGTGCGGGTACGCTACACTAAAGTGTGAGTACGCTACACTAAAGTGTGAGTACGCTACACTACAGTGTGAGTACGCTACACTACAGTGTGGGTACGCTACACTACAGTGTGAGTACGCTACACTACAGTGTGAGTACGCTACACTACAGTGTGAGTACGCTACACTACAGTGTGGGTACGCTACACTACAGTGTGGGTACGCTACACTACAGTGTGAGTACGCTACACTACAGTGTGAGTACGCTACACTACAGTGTGGGTACGCTACACTAAAGTGTGAGTACGCTACACTAAAGTGTGAGTACGCTACACTACAGTGTGAGTACGCTACACTACAGTGCGGGTACGCTACACTAAAGTGTGGGTACGCTACACTAAAGTGTGAGTACGCTACACTAAAGTGCGGGTACGCTACACTACAGTGTGGGTACGCTACACTACAGTGTGGGTACACTACACTACAGTGTGGGTACGCTACACTACAGTGTGAGTACGCTACACTACAGTGTGGGTACGCTACACTAAAGTGTGGGTACGCTACACTACAGTGCGGGTACGCTACACTACAGTGTGGGTACGCTACACTACAGTGTGGGTACACTACACTACAGTGTGGGTACGCTACACTAAAGTGTGGGTACACTACACTAAAGTGTGGGTACGCTACACTAAAGTGTGGGTACGCTACACTACAGTGCGGGTACGCTACACTAAAGTGCGGGTACGCTACACTAAAGTGCGAGTACGCTACTCTAAAGTGCGAGTACGCTACACTAAAGTGTGGGTACACTACACTAAAGTGCGGGTACGCTACACTAAAGTGCGAGTACGCTACTCTAAAGTGCGAGTACGCTACACTAAAGTGCGAGTACGCTACACTACAGTGTGGGTACACTACACTACAGTGCGGGTACGCTACACTAAAGTGTGGGTACACTACACTAAAGTGCGGGTACGCTACACTAAAGTGCGAGTACGCTACTCTAAAGTGCGAGTACGCTACTCTAAAGTGCGAGTACGCTACACTACAGTGCGAGTACGCTACACTACAGTGTGGGTACACTACACTACAGTGCGGGTACGCTACACTAAAGTGGGGGTACACTACACTACAGTGTGGGTACACTACACTAAAGTGTGGGTACGCTACACTACAGTGTGGGTACACTACACTACAGTGTGGGTACACTACACTACAGTGTGGGTACGCTACACTACAGTGCGGGTACGCTACTCTAAAGTGCGGGTACGCTACTCTAAAGTGCGGGTACGCTACACTAAAGTGCGGGTACGCTACACTAAAGTGCGAGTACGCTACTCTAAAGTGCGAGTACGCTACACTAAAGTGTGGGTACACTACACTAAAGTGCGGGTACGCTACACTAAAGTGCGAGTACGCTACTCTAAAGTGCGAGTACGCTACACTAAAGTGCGAGTACGCTACACTAAAGTGCGAGTACGCTACTCTAAAGTGCGAGTACGCTACACTAAAGTGCGAGTACGCTACTCTAAAGTGCGAGTACGCTACACTAAAGTGCGGGTACGCTACACTAAAGTGCGAGTACGCTACACTAAAGTGCGGGTACGCTACACTAAAGTGCGAGTACGCTACACTAAAGTGCGAGTACGCTACACTACAGTGCGGGTACGCTACACTAAAGTGCGAGTACGCTACTCTAAAGTGCGAGTACGCTACACTAAAGTGCGGGTACGCTACACTAAAGTGCGGGTACGCTACACTACAGTGTGGGTACGCTACACTAAAGTGCGGGTACGCTACACTACAGTGTGGGTACGCTACACTAAAGTGTGGGTACGCTACACTAAAGTGCGGGCACGCTACTCTAAAGTGCGGGTACGCTACACTAAAGTGCGGGTACGCTACACTAAAGTGCGGGTACGCTACACTAAAGTGCGGGTACGCTACACTAAAGTGTGGGTACGCTACACTAAAGTGCGGGTACGCTACTCTAAAGTGCGGGTACGCTACACTAAAGTGTGGGTACGCTACACTAAAGTGCGGGTACGCTACTCTAAAGTGCGAGTACGCTACACTAAAGTGTGGGTACGCTACACTAAAGTGCGAGTACGCTACACTAAAGTGCGGGTACGCTACTCTAAAGTGCGAGTACGCTACACTACAGTGTGGGTACGCTACACTAAAGTGCGGGTACGCTACTCTAAAGTGCAGGTACGCTACACTACAGTGCGAGTACGCTACTCTAAAGTGCGAGTACGCTACACTAAAGTGTGGGTACGCTACACTACAGTGCGAGTACGCTACACTAAAGTGCGGGTACGCTACACTAAAGTGTGGGTACGCTACACTAAAGTGCGGGTACGCTACACTACAGTGTGGGTACACTACACTACAGTGTGGGTACACTACACTACAGTGTGGGTACACTACACTACAGTGTGGGTACACTACACTACAGTGTGGGTACGCTACACTAAAGTGCGGGTACGCTACTCTAAAGTGCGGGTACGCTACACTAAAGTGCGGGTACGCTACTCTAAAGTGCGAGTACGCTACACTAAAGTGCGGGTACGCTACTCTAAAGTGCGGGTACGCTACACTAAAGTGCGGGTACGCTACTCTAAAGTGCAGGTACGCTACACTAAAGTGCGGGTACGCTACTCTAAAGTGCGAGTACGCTACACTAAAGTGTGGGTACGCTACACTACAGTGCGAGTACGCTACACTAAAGTGCGGGTACGCTACACTAAAGTGCGAGTACGCTACACTAAAGTGCGGGTACGCTACACTAAAGTGCGAGTACGCTACTCTAAAGTGCGAGTACGCTACACTAAAGTGCGGGTACGCTACTCTAAAGTGCGAGTACGCTACACTAAAGTGCGGGTACGCTACTCTAAAGTGCGAGTACGCTACACTAAAGTGCGAGTACGCTACTCTAAAGTGCGAGTACGCTACACTAAAGTGCGGGTACGCTACACTAGAGTGTGGGTACGCTACACTAAAGTGCGGGTACGCTACACTAAAGTGTGGGTACGCTACACTAAAGTGCGAGTACGCTACACTAAAGTGCGAGTACGCTACTCTAAAGTGCGAGTACGCTACACTAAAGTGCGGGTACGCTACTCTAAAGTGCGAGTACGCTACACTAAAGTGCGAGTACGCTACACTAAAGTGCGAGTACGCTACACTAAAGTGCGGGTACGCTACTCTAAAGTGCGAGTACGCTACACTAAAGTGCGAGTACGCTACACTAAAGTGCGAGTACGCTACTCTAAAGTGCGAGTACGCTACTCTAAAGTGCGAGTACGCTACACTAAAGTGCGGGTACGCTACACTAAAGTGCGAGTACGCTACTCTAAAGTGCGAGTACGCTACACTAAAGTGCGGGTACGCTACTCTAAAGTGCGAGTACGCTACACTAAAGTGCGAGTACGCTACTCTAAAGTGCGAGTACGCTACACTAAAGTGGGTGTACGCTACACTAAAGTGCAGGTACGCTACACTAAAGTGGGGGTACGCTACACTAAAGTGCGGGTACGCTACACTAAAGTGCGAGTACGCTACACTAAAGTGCGAGTACGCTACACTAAAGTGCGAGTACGCTACACTAAAGTGCGAGTACGCTACACTAAAGTGGGGGTACGCTACACTAAAGTGCGAGTACGCTACACTAAAGTGCGAGTACGCTACACTAAAGTGCGAGTACGCTACTCTAAAGTGCGAGTACGCTACTCTAAAGTGCGAGTACGCTACACTAAAGTGCGGGTACGCTACACTAAAGTGCGAGTACGCTACTCTAAAGTGCGAGTACTCTACACTAAAGTGCGGGTACGCTACTCTAAAGTGCGAGTACGCTACACTAAAGTGCGAGTACGCTACTCTAAAGTGCGAGTACGCTACACTACAGTGCGAGTACGCTACACTAAAGTGCAGGTACGCTACACTAAAGTGGGTGTACGCTACACTAAAGTGCAGGTACGCTACACTAAAGTGGGGGTACGCTACACTAAAGTGGGGGTACGCTACACTAAAGTGGGGGTACGCTACACTAAAGTGGGGGTACGCTACACTAAAGTGGGGGTACGCTACACTAAAGTGGGGGTACGCTACACTACAGTGCGAGTACGCTACACTAAAGTGCAGGTACGCTACACTAAAGTGGGTGTACGCTACACTAAAGTGCAGGTACGCTACACTAAAGTGGGGGTACGCTACACTAAAGTGCGGGTACGCTACACTACAGTGTGAGTACGCTACACTAAAGTGCAGGTACGCTACACTAAAGTGGGGGTACGCTACACTAAAGTGCAGGTACGCTACACTAAAGTGGGGGTACGCTACACTAAAGTGTGGGTACGCTACACTACAGTGTGGGTACGCTACACTAAAGTGCAGGTACGCTACACTAAAGTGGGGGTACGCTACACTAAAGTGCGGGTACGCTACACTACAGTGTGAGTACGCTACACTACAGTGCGGGTACGCTACACTACAGTGGGGGTACGCTACACTAAAGTGCAGGTACGCTACACTAAAGTGGGGGTACGCTACACTAAAGTGCAGGTACGCTACACTAAAGTGGGGGTACGCTACACTAAAGTGCGGGTACGCTACACTACAGTGTGAGTACGCTACACTAAAGTGGGGGTACGCTACACTAAAGTGCGGGTACGCTACACTACAGTGGGGGTACGCTACACTAAAGTGCAGGTACGCTACACTAAAGTGCAGGTACGCTACACTAAAGTGGGGGTACGCTACACTACAGTGTGGGTACGCTACACTACAGTGCGGGTACGCTACACTAAAGTGCAGGTACGCTACACTAAAGTGCAGGTACGCTACACTAAAGTGGGGGTACGCTACACTACAGTGTGAGTACGCTACACTACAGTGTGAGTACGCTACACTACAGTGTGAGTACGCTACACTACAGTGCGGGTACGCTACACTAAAGTGCAGGTACGCTACACTAAAGTGCAGGTACGCTACACTAAAGTGGGGGTACGCTACACTACAGTGCGGGTACGCTACACTACAGTGTGGGTACGCTACACTAAAGTGTGGGTACGCTACACTACAGTGCGAGTACGCTACACTACAGTGTGGGTACGCTACACTACAGTGCGAGTACGCTACACTACAGTGCGAGTACGCTACACTACAGTGCGGGTACGCTACACTACAGTGCGAGTACGCTACACTACAGTGTGGGTACGCTACACTACAGTGTGGGTACGCTACACTAAAGTGCGAGTACGCTACACTAAAGTGTGGGTACACTACACTAAAGTGTGGGTACGCTACACTAAAGTGTGGGTACACTACACTACAGTGCGAGTACGCTACACTACAGTGCGAGTACGCTACACTAAAGTGTGGGTACGCTACACTACAGTGCGGGTACACTACACTACAGTGCGGGTACGCTACACTAAAGTGTGGGTACACTACACTAAAGTGTGGGTACGCTACACTAAAGTGTGGGTACGCTACACTAAAGTGTGGGTACACTACACTAAAGTGTGGGTACGCTACACTAAAGTGTGGGTACGCTACACTACAGTGCGAGTACGCTACACTACAGTGCGAGTACGCTACACTACAGTGCGAGTACGCTACACTACAGTGTGGGTACACTACACTAAAGTGTGGGTACGCTACACTACAGTGTGGGTACGCTACACTAAAGTGTGGGTACGCTACACTAAAGTGTGAGTACGCTACACTAAAGTGTGAGTACGCTACACTACAGTGTGAGTACGCTACACTACAGTGTGGGTACACTACACTAAAGTGTGGGTACACTACACTACAGTGTGGGTACACTACACTACAGTGTGGGTACGCTACACTACAGTGTGGGTACGCTACACTAAAGTGTGGGTACACTACACTAAAGTGTGGGTACGCTACACTACAGTGGGGGTACGCTACACTAAAGTGTGGGTACGCTACACTACAGTGTGGGTACGCTACACTACAGTGTGAGTACGCTACACTACAGTGGGGGTACGCTACACTAAAGTGTGAGTACGCTACACTACAGTGTGGGTACGCTACACTACAGTGTGGGTACGCTACACTAAAGTGCGGGTACGCTACACTACAGTGTGAGTACGCTACACTACAGTGTGAGTACGCTACACTACAGTGCGGGTACGCTACACTAAAGTGTGAGTACGCTACACTACAGTGTGAGTACGCTACACTACAGTGTGAGTACGCTACACTACAGTGTGGGTACACTACACTAAAGTGTGGGTACGCTACACTACAGTGTGGGTACGCTACACTACAGTGTGGGTACGCTACACTACAGTGTGGGTACACTACACTAAAGTGTGGGTACGCTACACTACAGTGTGGGTACGCTACACTACAGTGCGGGTACGCTACACTACAGTGTGAGTACGCTACACTACAGTGTGAGTACGCTACACTACAGTGCGGGTACGCTACACTACAGTGTGGGTACACTACACTAAAGTGTGGGTACGCTACACTACAGTGCGGGTACGCTACACTACAGTGTGGGTACGCTACACTACAGTGTGAGTACGCTACACTACAGTGTGAGTACGCTACACTACAGTGTGGGTACGCTACACTAAAGTGTGGGTACGCTACACTACAGTGTGGGTACGCTACACTACAGTGTGGGTACGCTACACTACAGTGCGGGTACGCTACACTACAGTGTGGGTACGCTACACTACAGTGTGGGTACGCTACACTACAGTGTGAGTACGCTACACTACAGTGCGGGTACGCTACACTAAAGTGTGGGTACGCTACACTACAGTGTGAGTACGCTACACTAAAGTGTGAGTACGCTACACTACAGTGTGAGTACGCTACACTACAGTGTGGGTACACTACACTACAGTGTGGGTACGCTACACTACAGTGTGGGTACACTACACTAAAGTGTGGGTACGCTACACTACAGTGTGGGTACGCTACACTACAGTGTGAGTACGCTACACTACAGTGTGGGTACGCTACACTACAGTGTGAGTACGCTACACTACAGTGTGGGTACGCTACACTACAGTGTGGGTACACTACACTACAGTGTGGGTACACTACACTAAAGTGTGGGTACGCTACACTACAGTGTGGGTACACTACACTACAGTGTGAGTACGCTACACTACAGTGTGGGTACGCTACACTACAGTGTGGGTACACTACACTACAGTGTGGGTACACTACACTAAAGTGTGGGTACGCTACACTACAGTGTGGGTACGCTACACTACAGTGGGGGTACGCTACACTACAGTGCGAGTACGCTACACTACAGTGCGAGTACGCTACACTACAGTGTGGGTACACTACACTAAAGTGTGGGTACGCTACACTACAGTGTGGGTACGCTACACTACAGTGCGAGTACGCTACACTACAGTGCGGGTACGCTACACTAAAGTGTGGGTACGCTACACTACAGTGCGAGTACGCTACACTACAGTGCGGGTACGCTACACTACAGTGCGGGTACGCTACACTACAGTGCGAGTACGCTACACTACAGTGCGGGTACGCTACACTAAAGTGTGGGTACGCTACACTACAGTGTGGGTACGCTACACTACAGTGTGGGTACGCTACACTACAGTGTGAGTACGCTACACTACAGTGTGGGTACGCTACACTACAGTGCGAGTACGCTACACTACAGTGCGGGTACGCTACACTAAAGTGTGGGTACGCTACACTAAAGTGTGGGTACGCTACACTACAGTGTGGGTACACTACACTACAGTGCGAGTACGCTACACTACAGTGTGGGTACACTACACTACAGTGTGAGTACGCTACACTAAAGTGCGGGTACGCTACACTACAGTGCGAGTACGCTACACTACAGTGTGGGTACGCTACACTACAGTGTGAGTACGCTACACTACAGTGTGGGTACGCTACACTAAAGTGCGGGTACGCTACACTAAAGTGTGGGTACGCTACACTAAAGTGTGAGTACGCTACACTAAAGTGCGGGTACGCTACACTACAGTGTGGGTACGCTACACTACAGTGTGGGTACACTACACTACAGTGTGGGTACGCTACACTACAGTGTGAGTACGCTACACTACAGTGCGGGTACGCTACACTAAAGTGTGGGTACGCTACACTACAGTGTGGGTACACTACACTACAGTGTGGGTACGCTACACTACAGTGCGGGTACGCTACTCTAAAGTGCGGGTACGCTACTCTAAAGTGCGGGTACGCTACACTAAAGTGCGGGTACGCTACACTACAGTGTGGGTACGCTACACTACAGTGTGGGTACGCTACACTACAGTGCGGGTACGCTACACTACAGTGTGGGTACGCTACACTACAGTGGGGGTACACTACACTAAAGTGTGGGTACGCTACACTACAGTGTGGGTACGCTACACTACAGTGGGGGTACACTACACTAAAGTGTGGGTACGCTACACTACAGTGCGAGTACGCTACACTACAGTGCGGGTACACTACACTACAGTGCGGGTACACTACACTACAGTGCGGGTACGCTACACTACAGTGCGGGTACGCTACACTACAGTGCGGGTACGCTACTCTAAAGTGCGGGTACGCTACTCTAAAGTGCGGGTACGCTACACTAAAGTGCGGGTACGCTACACTAAAGTGCGAGTACGCTACTCTAAAGTGCGAGTACGCTACACTAAAGTGTGGGTACACTACACTAAAGTGCGGGTACGCTACACTAAAGTGCGAGTACGCTACTCTAAAGTGCGAGTACGCTACACTAAAGTGCGAGTACGCTACACTACAGTGTGGGTACACTACACTACAGTGCGGGTACGCTACACTAAAGTGTGGGTACACTACACTAAAGTGCGGGTACGCTACACTAAAGTGCGAGTACGCTACTCTAAAGTGCGAGTACGCTACTCTAAAGTGCGAGTACGCTACACTACAGTGCGAGTACGCTACACTACAGTGTGGGTACACTACACTACAGTGCGGGTACGCTACACTAAAGTGGGGGTACACTACACTACAGTGTGGGTACACTACACTAAAGTGTGGGTACGCTACACTACAGTGTGGGTACACTACACTACAGTGTGGGTACACTACACTACAGTGTGGGTACGCTACACTACAGTGCGGGTACGCTACTCTAAAGTGCGGGTACGCTACTCTAAAGTGCGGGTACGCTACACTAAAGTGCGGGTACGCTACACTAAAGTGCGAGTACGCTACTCTAAAGTGCGAGTACGCTACACTAAAGTGTGGGTACACTACACTAAAGTGCGGGTACGCTACACTAAAGTGCGAGTACGCTACTCTAAAGTGCGAGTACGCTACACTAAAGTGCGAGTACGCTACACTAAAGTGCGGGTACGCTACACTAAAGTGCGAGTACGCTACTCTAAAGTGCGAGTACGCTACACTAAAGTGCGGGTACGCTACACTAAAGTGCGGGTACGCTACACTACAGTGTGGGTACGCTACACTAAAGTGCGGGTACGCTACACTACAGTGTGGGTACGCTACACTAAAGTGTGGGTACGCTACACTAAAGTGCGGGTACGCTACTCTAAAGTGCGGGTACGCTACACTAAAGTGCGGGTACGCTACACTAAAGTGCGGGTACGCTACACTAAAGTGCGGGTACGCTACACTAAAGTGTGGGTACGCTACACTAAAGTGCGGGTACGCTACTCTAAAGTGCGGGTACGCTACACTAAAGTGCGGGTACGCTACACTAAAGTGCGGGTACGCTACACTAAAGTGCGGGTACGCTACACTAAAGTGCGGGTACGCTACACTAAAGTGCGGGTACGCTACACTAAAGTGCGGGTACGCTACTCTAAAGTGCGGGTACGCTACACTAAAGTGCGGGTACGCTACACTAAAGTGCGGGTACGCTACACTAAAGTGCGGGTACGCTACTCTAAAGTGCGAGTACGCTACACTAAAGTGTGGGTACGCTACACTAAAGTGCGAGTACGCTACACTAAAGTGCGGGTACGCTACTCTAAAGTGCGAGTACGCTACACTAAAGTGTGGGTACGCTACACTAAAGTGCGAGTACGCTACACTAAAGTGCGGGTACGCTACTCTAAAGTGCGAGTACGCTACACTAAAGTGTGGGTACGCTACACTAAAGTGCGGGTACGCTACACTAAAGTGCGGGTACGCTACTCTAAAGTGTGGGTACGCTACACTAAAGTGCGAGTACGCTACACTAAAGTGCGGGTACGCTACTCTAAAGTGCGAGTACGCTACACTACAGTGTGGGTACGCTACACTAAAGTGCGGGTACGCTACTCTAAAGTGCAGGTACGCTACACTACAGTGCGAGTACGCTACTCTAAAGTGCGAGTACGCTACACTAAAGTGTGGGTACGCTACACTACAGTGCGAGTACGCTACACTAAAGTGCGGGTACGCTACTCTAAAGTGCAGGTACGCTACACTAAAGTGCGGGTACGCTACTCTAAAGTGCGAGTACGCTACACTAAAGTGTGGGTACGCTACACTACAGTGCGAGTACGCTACACTAAAGTGCGGGTACGCTACACTAAAGTGCGAGTACGCTACACTAAAGTGCGGGTACGCTACACTAAAGTGCGAGTACGCTACTCTAAAGTGCGAGTACGCTACACTAAAGTGCGGGTACGCTACTCTAAAGTGCGAGTACGCTACACTAAAGTGCGGGTACGCTACTCTAAAGTGCGAGTACGCTACACTAAAGTGCGAGTACGCTACTCTAAAGTGCGAGTACGCTACACTAAAGTGCGGGTACGCTACACTAGAGTGTGGGTACGCTACACTAAAGTGCGGGTACGCTACACTAAAGTGTGGGTACGCTACACTAAAGTGCGAGTACGCTACACTAAAGTGCGAGTACGCTACTCTAAAGTGCGAGTACGCTACACTAAAGTGCGGGTACGCTACTCTAAAGTGCGAGTACGCTACACTAAAGTGCGAGTACGCTACACTAAAGTGCGAGTACGCTACACTAAAGTGCGGGTACGCTACTCTAAAGTGCGAGTACGCTACACTAAAGTGCGAGTACGCTACACTAAAGTGCGAGTACGCTACTCTAAAGTGCGAGTACGCTACTCTAAAGTGCGAGTACGCTACACTAAAGTGCGGGTACGCTACACTAAAGTGCGAGTACGCTACTCTAAAGTGCGAGTACGCTACACTAAAGTGCGGGTACGCTACTCTAAAGTGCGAGTACGCTACACTAAAGTGCGAGTACGCTACTCTAAAGTGCGAGTACGCTACACTACAGTGCGAGTACGCTACACTAAAGTGCAGGTACGCTACACTAAAGTGGGTGTACGCTACACTAAAGTGCAGGTACGCTACACTAAAGTGGGGGTACGCTACACTAAAGTGCGGGTACGCTACACTAAAGTGCGAGTACGCTACACTAAAGTGCGAGTACGCTACACTAAAGTGCGAGTACGCTACACTAAAGTGCGAGTACGCTACACTAAAGTGGGGGTACGCTACACTAAAGTGCGAGTACGCTACACTAAAGTGCGAGTACGCTACACTAAAGTGCGAGTACGCTACTCTAAAGTGCGAGTACGCTACTCTAAAGTGCGAGTACGCTACACTAAAGTGCGGGTACGCTACACTAAAGTGCGAGTACGCTACTCTAAAGTGCGAGTACTCTACACTAAAGTGCGAGTACGCTACACTAAAGTGCGAGTACGCTACTCTAAAGTGCGAGTACGCTACACTACAGTGCGAGTACGCTACACTAAAGTGCAGGTACGCTACACTAAAGTGGGTGTACGCTACACTAAAGTGCAGGTACGCTACACTAAAGTGGGGGTACGCTACACTAAAGTGGGGGTACGCTACACTAAAGTGGGGGTACGCTACACTAAAGTGGGGGTACGCTACACTAAAGTGGGGGTACGCTACACTAAAGTGGGGGTACGCTACACTACAGTGCGAGTACGCTACACTAAAGTGCAGGTACGCTACACTAAAGTGGGTGTACGCTACACTAAAGTGCAGGTACGCTACACTAAAGTGGGGGTACGCTACACTAAAGTGCGGGTACGCTACACTAAAGTGGGGGTACGCTACACTACAGTGTGAGTACGCTACACTACAGTGTGAGTACGCTACACTACAGTGTGAGTACGCTACACTACAGTGCGGGTACGCTACACTACAGTGTGGGTACGCTACACTACAGTGTGAGTACGCTACACTACAGTGTGGGTACGCTACACTACAGTGTGGGTACGCTACACTACAGTGTGGGTACGCTACACTACAGTGTGGGTACGCTACACTACAGTGTGGGTACGCTACACTACAGTGTGAGTACGCTACACTACAGTGCGGGTACGCTACACTACAGTGTGAGTACGCTACACTACAGTGTGGGTACGCTACACTACAGTGTGGGTACGCTACACTAAAGTGCGGGTACGCTACACTAAAGTGTGAGTACGCTACACTACAGTGTGAGTACGCTACACTACAGTGTGGGTACGCTACACTACAGTGTGGGTACGCTACACTACAGTGTGAGTACGCTACACTACAGTGTGGGTACGCTACACTACAGTGTGGGTACGCTACACTACAGTGGGGGTACGCTACACTACAGTGTGGGTACGCTACACTACAGTGTGGGTACGCTACACTACAGTGTGGGTACGCTACACTACAGTGCGGGTACGCTACACTACAGTGTGGGTACGCTACACTACAGTGTGGGTACGCTACACTACAGTGCGGGTACGCTACACTACAGTGCGGGTACGCTACACTACAGTGTGGGTACACTACACTACAGTGTGGGTACGCTACACTACAGTGTGGGTACACTACACTACAGTGTGAGTACGCTACACTACAGTGTGGGTACGCTACACTACAGTGCGGGTACGCTACACTACAGTGTGGGTACGCTACACTACAGTGTGGGTACGCTACACTACAGTGTGAGTACGCTACACTACAGTGTGAGTACGCTACACTACAGTGTGAGTACGCTACACTACAGTGTGGGTACGC
This sequence comes from Meconema thalassinum, assembly GCA_946902985.2. NCBI lineage: Eukaryota > Metazoa > Arthropoda > Insecta > Orthoptera > Tettigoniidae > Meconema > Meconema thalassinum. The sequence goes on along the minus strand of OX336390.1, from coordinate 964,382,383 downwards.
TACACTACAGTGTGGGTACGCTACACTACAGTGCGGGTACGCTACACTACAGTGTGAGTACGCTACACTACAGTGCGGGTACGCTACACTACAGTGTGAGTACGCTACACTACAGTGTGAGTACGCTACACTACAGTGTGAGTACGCTACACTACAGTGTGAGTACGCTACACTACAGTGCGAGTACGCTACACTACAGTGTGGGTACGCTACACTACAGTGCGGGTACGCTACACTACAGTGTGGGTACGCTACACTAAAGTGTGAGTACACTACACTAAAGTGGGGGTACGCTACACTACAGTGTGAGTACGCTACACTAAAGTGCGAGTACGCTACACTAAAGTGTGAGTACGCTACACTACAGTGTGGGTACGCTACACTACAGTGTGGGTACGCTACACTAAAGTGCGGGTACGCTACACTAAAGTGCGGGTACGCTACACTACAGTGCGGGTACGCTACACTAAAGTGTGGGTACGCTACACTAAAGTGCGGGTACGCTACACTACAGTGCGGGTACGCTACTCTAAAGTGCGAGTACGCTACACTAAAGTGCGAGTACGCTACACTAAAGTGTGAGTACGCTACACTACAGTGCGGGTACGCTACACTAAAGTGTGGGTACGCTACACTAAAGTGCGGGTACGCTACACTACAGTGCGGGTACGCTACTCTAAAGTGCGAGTACGCTACACTACAGTGTGGGTACGCTACACTAAAGTGTGAGTACGCTACACTACAGTGCGAGTACGCTACACTAAAGTGCGAGTACGCTACACTAAAGTGTGAGTACGCTACACTACAGTGTGGGTACGCTACACTAAAGTGTGAGTACGCTACACTAAAGTGTGGGTACGCTACACTACAGTGTGAGTACGCTACACTACAGTGTGGGTACGCTACACTACAGTGTGAGTACGCTACACTACAGTGTGAGTACGCTACACTACAGTGTGAGTACGCTACACTACAGTGCGGGTACGCTACACTACAGTGCGAGTACGCTACACTACAGTGTGGGTACGCTACACTAAAGTGTGAGTACGCTACACTACAGTGCGAGTACGCTACACTACAGTGTGAGTACGCTACACTACAGTGTGAGTACGCTACACTACAGTGTGAGTACGCTACACTACAGTGTGAGTACGCTACACTACAGTGTGAGTACGCTACACTACAGTGTGAGTACGCTACACTAAAGTGTGAGTACGCTACACTACAGTGCGAGTACGCTACACTACAGTGTGAGTACGCTACACTACAGTGTGAGTACGCTACACTACAGTGTGAGTACGCTACACTACAGTGTGGGTACGCTACACTACAGTGTGAGTACGCTACACTAAAGTGTGAGTACGCTACACTACAGTGTGAGTACGCTACACTAAAGTGTGGGTACGCTACACTACAGTGTGAGTACGCTACACTACAGTGTGAGTACGCTACACTACAGTGTGAGTACGCTACACTACAGTGCGGGTACGCTACACTACAGTGCGAGTACGCTACACTACAGTGTGGGTACGCTACACTAAAGTGTGAGTACGCTACACTACAGTGCGAGTACGCTACACTACAGTGCGAGTACGCTACACTAAAGTGCGAGTACGCTACACTACAGTGCGAGTACGCTACACTACAGTGTGGGTACGCTACACTAAAGTGTGAGTACACTACACTAAAGTGGGGGTACGCTACACTAAAGTGTGAGTACGCTACACTAAAGTGCGAGTACGCTACACTACAGTGTGAGTACGCTACACTACAGTGTGAGTACGCTACACTACAGTGTGGGTACGCTACACTACAGTGTGGGTACGCTACACTACAGTGTGGGTACGCTACACTACAGTGTGGGTACGCTACACTACAGTGTGGGTACGCTACACTACAGTGCGGGTACGCTACACTACAGTGCGAGTACGCTACACTACAGTGTGAGTACGCTACACTACAGTGTGGGTACGCTACACTACAGTGTGGGTACGCTACACTACAGTGTGGGTATGCTACACTACAGTGCGAGTACGCTACACTAAAGTGCGGGTACGCTACACTACAGTGTGGGTACGCTACACTACAGTGTGGGTACACTACACTACAGTGCGGGTACACTACACTACAGTGTGGGTACACTACACTACAGTGTGGGTACGCTACACTACAGTGCGAGTACGCTACACTAAAGTGCGGGTACGCTACACTACAGTGTGGGTACGCTACACTACAGTGTGGGTACACTACACTACAGTGTGAGTACGCTACACTACAGTGCGAGTACGCTACACTAAAGTGCGGGTACGCTACACTACAGTGTGGGTACGCTACACTACAGTGTGGGTACACTACACTACAGTGTGGGTACGCTACACTACAGTGCGAGTACGCTACACTAAAGTGCGGGTACGCTACACTACAGTGTGGGTACGCTACACTACAGTGTGGGTACGCTACACTACAGTGTGAGTACGCTACACTACAGTGCGAGTACGCTACACTAAAGTGCGGGTACGCTACACTACAGTGTGGGTACGCTACACTACAGTGTGGGTACACTACACTACAGTGCGGGTACACTACACTACAGTGTGGGTACACTACACTACAGTGTGGGTACGCTACACTACAGTGCGAGTACGCTACACTAAAGTGCGGGTACGCTACACTACAGTGTGGGTACGCTACACTACAGTGTGGGTACACTACACTACAGTGTGGGTACACTACACTACAGTGTGGGTACGCTACACTACAGTGTGGGTACACTACACTACAGTGTGGGTACACTACACTACAGTGTGAGTACGCTACACTACAGTGTGGGTACACTACACTACAGTGTGGGTACACTACACTACAGTGTGGGTACGCTACACTACAGTGTGGGTACACTACACTACAGTGTGGGTACACTACACTACAGTGTGGGTACACTACACTACAGTGTGGGTACACTACACTACAGTGTGGGTACACTACACTACAGTGTGGGTACGCTACACTACAGTGTGGGTACACTACACTACAGTGTGGGTACACTACACTACAGTGTGGGTACGCTACACTACAGTGTGGGTACACTACACTACAGTGTGGGTACACTACACTACAGTGTGGGTACACTACACTACAGTGTGGGTACACTACACTACAGTGTGGGTACACTACACTACAGTGTGGGTACGCTACACTACAGTGTGGGTACACTACACTACAGTGTGGGTACACTACACTACAGTGTGGGTACACTACACTAAAGTGTGAGTACGCTACACTACAGTGCGAGTACGCTACACTACAGTGTGGGTACACTACACTACAGTGTGAGTACGCTACACTACAGTGTGGGTACGCTACACTACAGTGTGGGTACACTACACTACAGTGTGGGTACACTACACTACAGTGTGGGTACGCTACACTACAGTGTGGGTACACTACACTACAGTGTGGGTACACTACACTACAGTGTGGGTACGCTACACTACAGTGTGGGTACACTACACTACAGTGTGGGTACACTACACTACAGTGTGGGTACGCTACACTACAGTGTGGGTACACTACACTACAGTGTGGGTACGCTACACTACAGTGTGGGTACACTACACTACAGTGTGGGTACACTACACTACAGTGTGGGTACACTACACTACAGTGTGGGTACACTACACTACAGTGTGGGTACGCTACACTACAGTGTGGGTACACTACACTACAGTGTGGGTACACTACACTACAGTGTGGGTACACTACACTACAGTGTGGGTACACTACACTACAGTGTGGGTACGCTACACTACAGTGTGGGTACACTACACTACAGTGTGGGTACACTACACTACAGTGTGGGTACACTACACTACAGTGTGGGTACGCTACACTACAGTGTGGGTACACTACACTACAGTGTGGGTACACTACACTACAGTGTGGGTACGCTACACTACAGTGTGGGTACACTACACTACAGTGTGGGTACACTACACTACAGTGTGGGTACGCTACACTACAGTGTGGGTACACTACACTACAGTGTGGGTACACTACACTACAGTGTGGGTACGCTACACTAAAGTGTGGGTACACTACACTACAGTGTGGGTACACTACACTACAGTGTGAGTACGCTACACTAAAGTGTGGGTACACTACACTAAAGTGTGGGTACGCTACACTACAGTGTGGGTACACTACACTACAGTGTGAGTACGCTACACTAAAGTGTGGGTACGCTACACTAAAGTGTGGGTACACTACACTACAGTGTGGGTACACTACACTACAGTGCGGGTACGCTACACTAAAGTGTGGGTACACTACACTAAAGTGCGGGTACGCTACACTAAAGTGTGGGTACGCTACACTACAGTGTGGGTACGCTACACTAAAGTGTGGGTACGCTACACTACAGTGTGAGTACGCTACACTAAAGTGTGAGTACGCTACACTAAAGTGTGGGTACGCTACACTAAAGTGTGAGTACGCTACACTACAGTGTGAGTACGCTACACTACAGTGTGAGTACGCTACACTAAAGTGTGAGTACGCTACACTACAGTGTGAGTACGCTACACTACAGTGTGAGTACGCTACACTAAAGTGTGAGTACGCTACACTACAGTGTGAGTACGCTACACTAAAGTGTGGGTACGCTACACTAAAGTGTGAGTACGCTACACTAAAGTGTGGGTACGCTACACTACAGTGTGAGTACGCTACACTACAGTGCGAGTACGCTACACTAAAGTGTGGGTACGCTACACTAAAGTGTGGGTACGCTACACTACAGTGTGAGTACGCTACACTACAGTGTGGGTACGCTACACTACAGTGTGGGTACGCTACACTAAAGTGTGGGTACGCTACACTAAAGTGTGGGTACGCTACACTACAGTGTGAGTACGCTACACTAAAGTGTGGGTACGCTACACTAAAGTGTGGGTACGCTACACTAAAGTGTGGGTACGCTACACTACAGTGTGAGTACGCTACACTACAGTGGGGGTACGCTACACTAAAGTGTGGGTACGCTACACTACAGTGTGGGTACGCTACACTAAAGTGTGGGTACGCTACACTAAAGTGTGAGTACGCTACACTACAGTGGGGGTACGCTACACTAAAGTGTGGGTACGCTACACTACAGTGTGGGTACGCTACACTAAAGTGCAGGTACGCTACACTACAGTGTGGGTACGCTACACTACAGTGGGGGTACACTACACTACAGTGTGAGTACGCTACACTACAGTGTGGGTACGCTACACTAAAGTGCAGGTACGCTACACTACAGTGTGGGTACGCTACACTACAGTGTGGGTACGCTACACTAAAGTGTGGGTACGCTACACTAAAGTGTGGGTACGCTACACTACAGTGTGGGTACGCTACACTAAAGTGCAGGTACGCTACACTACAGTGTGGGTACGCTACACTAAAGTGTGGGTACGCTACACTACAGTGTGGGTACGCTACACTAAAGTGTGGGTACGCTACACTACAGTGTGGGTACGCTACACTAAAGTGTGGGTACGCTACACTACAGTGTGAGTACGCTACACTAAAGTGTGAGTACGCTACACTACAGTGGGGGTACGCTACACTACAGTGTGGGTACGCTACACTAAAGTGTGGGTACGCTACACTAAAGTGTGGGTACGCTACACTAAAGTGCGAGTACGCTACACTAAAGTGTGGGTACGCTACACTAAAGTGTGGGTACGCTACACTAAAGTGTGGGTACGCTACACTAAAGTGTGGGTACGCTACACTAAAGTGCGAGTACGCTACACTAAAGTGCGAGTACGCTACACTACAGTGTGGGTACGCTACACTAAAGTGTGGGTACGCTACACTAAAGTGTGGGTACGCTACACTACAGTGCGGGTACGCTACACTACAGTGTGGGTACACTACACTACAGTGTGGGTACACTACACTACAGTGTGAGTACGCTACACTACAGTGTGGGTACGCTACACTACAGTGTGAGTACGCTACACTACAGTGTGGGTACGCTACACTAAAGTGTGGGTACGCTACACTACAGTGTGGGTACGCTACACTACAGTGTGAGTACGCTACACTACAGTGTGGGTACGCTACACTACAGTGCGGGTACGCTACACTACAGTGCGGGTACGCTACACTACAGTGTGGGTACGCTACACTACAGTGCGGGTACGCTACACTACAGTGTGGGTACGCTACACTACAGTGTGAGTACGCTACACTAAAGTGTGAGTACGCTACACTAAAGTGTGGGTACGCTACACTACAGTGTGAGTACGCTACACTACAGTGTGAGTACGCTACACTACAGTGTGGGTACGCTACACTACAGTGCGAGTACGCTACACTACAGTGCGGGTACGCTACACTAAAGTGTGGGTACGCTACACTAAAGTGTGGGTACGCTACACTAAAGTGTGGGTACGCTACACTACAGTGTGGGTACGCTACACTACAGTGCGGGTACGCTACACTAAAGTGTGGGTACGCTACACTACAGTGCGGGTACACTACACTACAGTGTGGGTACGCTACACTACAGTGTGGGTACGCTACACTACAGTGCGAGTACGCTACACTACAGTGCGGGTACACTACACTACAGTGCGGGTACGCTACACTACAGTGCGGGTACGCTACACTACAGTGCGAGTACGCTACACTACAGTGCGAGTACGCTACACTACAGTGTGGGTACGCTACACTACAGTGCGAGTACGCTACTCTAAAGTGCGAGTACGCTACACTACAGTGTGAGTACGCTACACTACAGTGTGGGTACGCTACACTACAGTGCGGGTACGCTACTCTAAAGTGCGAGTACGCTACACTACAGTGTGAGTACGCTACACTACAGTGCGAGTACGCTACACTACAGTGCGAGTACGCTACACTACAGTGTGGGTACGCTACACTACAGTGTGGGTACGCTACACTACAGTGTGGGTACGCTACACTACAGTGCGAGTACGCTACACTACAGTGCGGGTACGCTACACTAAAGTGCAGGTACGCTACACTACAGTGTGGGTACGCTACACTACAGTGTGGGTACGCTACACTACAGTGTGGGTACGCTACACTAAAGTGCAGGTACGCTACACTACAGTGTGAGTACGCTACACTACAGTGTGGGTACGCTACACTACAGTGTGGGTACGCTACACTACAGTGCGAGTACGCTACACTACAGTGCGGGTACGCTACACTACAGTGCGAGTACGCTACACTAAAGTGTGAGTACGCTACACTAAAGTGTGGGTACGCTACACTAAAGTGTGGGTACGCTACACTACAGTGTGGGTACGCTACACTACAGTGGGGGTACACTACACTAAAGTGTGGGTACGCTACACTACAGTGTGAGTACGCTACACTACAGTGTGGGTACGCTACACTACAGTGTGGGTACGCTACACTACAGTGTGGGTACGCTACTCTAAAGTGCGGGTACGCTACACTACAGTGTGGGTACGCTACACTACAGTGGGGGTACACTACACTAAAGTGTGGGTACGCTACACTACAGTGTGAGTACGCTACACTACAGTGTGGGTACGCTACACTACAGTGTGGGTACGCTACACTAAAGTGTGGGTACGCTACACTACAGTGCGAGTACGCTACACTACAGTGTGAGTACGCTACACTACAGTGCGAGTACGCTACACTACAGTGTGGGTACACTACACTAAAGTGTGGGTACGCTACACTACAGTGCGGGTACGCTACACTACAGTGTGGGTACGCTACACTAAAGTGTGGGTACGCTACACTACAGTGCGAGTACGCTACACTACAGTGCGAGTACGCTACACTAAAGTGTGGGTACACTACACTAAAGTGTGGGTACGCTACACTAAAGTGTGGGTACACTACACTACAGTGCGAGTACGCTACACTACAGTGCGAGTACGCTACACTAAAGTGTGGGTACGCTACACTACAGTGTGGGTACGCTACACTACAGTGTGGGTACACTACAATACAGTGTGGGTACACTACAATACAGTGTGGGTACACTACACTAAAGTGTGGGTACGCTACACTAAAGTGTGGGTACGCTACACTAAAGTGTGGGTACACTACACTAAAGTGTGGGTACGCTACACTAAAGTGTGAGTACGCTACACTAAAGTGTGGGTACACTACACTACAGTGCGAGTACGCTACACTACAGTGTGGGTACACTACACTAAAGTGTGGGTACGCTACACTAAAGTGTGGGTACACTACACTACAGTGCGAGTACGCTACACTACAGTGCGAGTACGCTACACTACAGTGCGAGTACGCTACACTACAGTGTGGGTACACTACACTAAAGTGTGGGTACGCTACACTACAGTGCGGGTACGCTACACTACAGTGTGGGTACGCTACACTAAAGTGTGGGTACGCTACACTAAAGTGTGAGTACGCTACACTAAAGTGTGAGTACGCTACACTACAGTGTGAGTACGCTACACTACAGTGGGGGTACGCTACACTACAGTGTGGGTACGCTACACTACAGTGTGGGTACGCTACACTACAGTGGGGGTACGCTACACTAAAGTGTGAGTACGCTACACTACAGTGCGAGTACGCTACACTACAGTGTGGGTACGCTACACTACAGTGTGGGTACGCTACACTACAGTGCGAGTACGCTACACTAAAGTGTGGGTACGCTACACTACAGTGCGGGTACGCTACACTACAGTGTGGGTACGCTACACTACAGTGTGAGTACGCTACACTACAGTGCGAGTACGCTACACTAAAGTGTGAGTACGCTACACTACAGTGCGAGTACGCTACACTAAAGTGTGGGTACGCTACACTACAGTGTGGGTACGCTACACTACAGTGTGAGTACGCTACACTACAGTGTGAGTACGCTACACTACAGTGTGAGTACGCTACACTAAAGTGTGAGTACGCTACACTACAGTGTGAGTACGCTACACTACAGTGTGGGTACGCTACACTACAGTGTGAGTACGCTACACTAAAGTGTGAGTACGCTACACTACAGTGTGAGTACGCTACACTAAAGTGTGAGTACGCTACACTACAGTGTGGGTACGCTACACTAAAGTGTGAGTACGCTACACTACAGTGTGGGTACACTACACTACAGTGTGGGTACGCTACACTACAGTGTGGGTACGCTACACTAAAGTGTGGGTACGCTACACTACAGTGCGGGTACGCTACACTACAGTGTGAGTACGCTACACTAAAGTGTGGGTACGCTACACTACAGTGCGGGTACGCTACACTAAAGTGTGAGTACGCTACACTACAGTGTGGGTACGCTACACTACAGTGTGAGTACGCTACACTACAGTGTGAGTACGCTACACTACAGTGTGAGTACGCTACACTACAGTGTGGGTACGCTACACTACAGTGTGGGTACGCTACACTACAGTGTGAGTACGCTACACTACAGTGTGAGTACGCTACACTACAGTGTGGGTACGCTACACTAAAGTGTGAGTACGCTACACTAAAGTGTGAGTACGCTACACTACAGTGTGAGTACGCTACACTACAGTGCGGGTACGCTACACTAAAGTGTGGGTACGCTACACTAAAGTGTGAGTACGCTACACTAAAGTGCGGGTACGCTACACTACAGTGCGGGTACGCTACACTACAGTGCGGGTACGCTACTCTAAAGTGCGGGTACGCTACTCTAAAGTGCGGGTACGCTACACTAAAGTGCGGGTACGCTACACTAAAGTGCGAGTACGCTACTCTAAAGTGCGAGTACGCTACACTAAAGTGTGGGTACACTACACTAAAGTGCGGGTACGCTACACTAAAGTGCGAGTACGCTACTCTAAAGTGCGAGTACGCTACACTAAAGTGCGAGTACGCTACACTACAGTGTGGGTACACTACACTACAGTGCGGGTACGCTACACTAAAGTGTGGGTACGCTACACTACAGTGCGGGTACGCTACACTAAAGTGTGGGTACGCTACACTAAAGTGCGGGTACGCTACACTAAAGTGCGAGTACGCTACTCTAAAGTGCGAGTACGCTACTCTAAAGTGCGAGTACGCTACACTACAGTGCGAGTACGCTACACTACAGTGTGGGTACACTACACTACAGTGCGGGTACGCTACACTAAAGTGGGGGTACACTACACTACAGTGTGGGTACACTACACTAAAGTGTGGGTACGCTACACTACAGTGTGGGTACACTACACTACAGTGTGGGTACACTACACTACAGTGTGGGTACGCTACACTACAGTGCGGGTACGCTACTCTAAAGTGCGGGTACGCTACTCTAAAGTGCGGGTACGCTACACTAAAGTGCGGGTACGCTACACTAAAGTGCGAGTACGCTACTCTAAAGTGCGAGTACGCTACACTAAAGTGTGGGTACACTACACTAAAGTGCGGGTACGCTACACTAAAGTGCGAGTACGCTACTCTAAAGTGCGAGTACGCTACACTAAAGTGCGAGTACGCTACACTAAAGTGCGAGTACGCTACTCTAAAGTGCGAGTACGCTACACTAAAGTGCGAGTACGCTACTCTAAAGTGCGAGTACGCTACACTAAAGTGCGGGTACGCTACACTAAAGTGCGAGTACGCTACACTAAAGTGCGGGTACGCTACACTAAAGTGCGAGTACGCTACACTAAAGTGCGAGTACGCTACACTACAGTGCGGGTACGCTACACTAAAGTGCGAGTACGCTACTCTAAAGTGCGAGTACGCTACACTAAAGTGCGGGTACGCTACACTAAAGTGCGGGTACGCTACACTACAGTGTGGGTACGCTACACTAAAGTGCGGGTACGCTACACTACAGTGTGGGTACGCTACACTAAAGTGTGGGTACGCTACACTAAAGTGCGGGTACGCTACTCTAAAGTGCGGGTACGCTACACTAAAGTGCGGGTACGCTACACTAAAGTGCGGGTACGCTACACTAAAGTGCGGGTACGCTACACTAAAGTGTGGGTACGCTACACTAAAGTGCGGGTACGCTACTCTAAAGTGCGGGTACGCTACACTAAAGTGCGGGTACGCTACACTAAAGTGCGGGTACGCTACACTAAAGTGCGAGTACGCTACACTAAAGTGCGGGTACGCTACACTACAGTGTGGGTACGCTACACTACAGTGTGGGTACGCTACACTAAAGTGTGGGTACGCTACACTAAAGTGCGGGTACGCTACTCTAAAGTGCGAGTACGCTACACTAAAGTGTGGGTACGCTACACTAAAGTGCGAGTACGCTACACTAAAGTGCGGGTACGCTACTCTAAAGTGCAGGTACGCTACACTAAAGTGCAGGTACGCTACACTACAGTGCGAGTACGCTACTCTAAAGTGCAGGTACGCTACTCTAAAGTGCAGGTACGCTACACTACAGTGCGAGTACGCTACTCTAAAGTGCGAGTACGCTACACTAAAGTGTGGGTACGCTACACTACAGTGCGAGTACGCTACACTAAAGTGCGGGTACGCTACTCTAAAGTGCAGGTACGCTACACTAAAGTGCGGGTACGCTACTCTAAAGTGCGAGTACGCTACACTAAAGTGTGGGTACGCTACACTACAGTGCGAGTACGCTACACTAAAGTGCGGGTACGCTACACTAAAGTGCGAGTACGCTACACTAAAGTGCGGGTACGCTACACTAAAGTGCGAGTACGCTACTCTAAAGTGCGAGTACGCTACACTAAAGTGCGGGTACGCTACTCTAAAGTGCGAGTACGCTACACTAAAGTGCGGGTACGCTACTCTAAAGTGCGAGTACGCTACACTAAAGTGCGAGTACGCTACTCTAAAGTGCGAGTACGCTACACTAAAGTGCGGGTACGCTACACTAGAGTGTGGGTACGCTACACTAAAGTGCGGGTACGCTACACTAAAGTGTGGGTACGCTACACTAAAGTGCGAGTACGCTACACTAAAGTGCGAGTACGCTACTCTAAAGTGCGAGTACGCTACACTAAAGTGCGGGTACGCTACTCTAAAGTGCGAGTACGCTACACTAAAGTGCGAGTACGCTACACTAAAGTGCGAGTACGCTACACTAAAGTGCGGGTACGCTACTCTAAAGTGCGAGTACGCTACACTAAAGTGCGAGTACGCTACACTAAAGTGCGAGTACGCTACTCTAAAGTGCGAGTACGCTACTCTAAAGTGCGAGTACGCTACACTAAAGTGCGGGTACGCTACACTAAAGTGCGAGTACGCTACTCTAAAGTGCGAGTACGCTACACTAAAGTGCGGGTACGCTACTCTAAAGTGCGAGTACGCTACACTAAAGTGCGAGTACGCTACTCTAAAGTGCGAGTACGCTACACTAAAGTGGGTGTACGCTACACTAAAGTGCAGGTACGCTACACTAAAGTGGGGGTACGCTACACTAAAGTGCGGGTACGCTACACTAAAGTGCGAGTACGCTACACTAAAGTGCGAGTACGCTACACTAAAGTGCGAGTACGCTACACTAAAGTGCGAGTACGCTACACTAAAGTGGGGGTACGCTACACTAAAGTGCGAGTACGCTACACTAAAGTGCGAGTACGCTACACTAAAGTGCGAGTACGCTACTCTAAAGTGCGAGTACGCTACTCTAAAGTGCGAGTACGCTACACTAAAGTGCGGGTACGCTACACTAAAGTGCGAGTACGCTACTCTAAAGTGCGAGTACTCTACACTAAAGTGCGGGTACGCTACTCTAAAGTGCGAGTACGCTACACTAAAGTGCGAGTACGCTACTCTAAAGTGCGAGTACGCTACACTACAGTGCGAGTACGCTACACTAAAGTGCAGGTACGCTACACTAAAGTGGGTGTACGCTACACTAAAGTGCAGGTACGCTACACTAAAGTGGGGGTACGCTACACTAAAGTGGGGGTACGCTACACTAAAGTGGGGGTACGCTACACTAAAGTGGGGGTACGCTACACTAAAGTGGGGGTACGCTACACTAAAGTGCAGGTACGCTACACTAAAGTGGGTGTACGCTACACTAAAGTGCAGGTACGCTACACTAAAGTGGGGGTACGCTACACTACAGTGCGAGTACGCTACACTAAAGTGCAGGTACGCTACACTAAAGTGGGTGTACGCTACACTAAAGTGCAGGTACGCTACACTAAAGTGGGGGTACGCTACACTAAAGTGCGGGTACGCTACACTACAGTGTGAGTACGCTACACTACAGTGTGAGTACGCTACACTACAGTGCGGGTACGCTACACTACAGTGTGGGTACGCTACACTACAGTGTGGGTACGCTACACTACAGTGTGAGTACGCTACACTACAGTGTGAGTACGCTACACTACAGTGCGGGTACGCTACACTAAAGTGCGAGTACGCTACACTACAGTGTGGGTACGCTACACTACAGTGCGGGTACGCTACACTAAAGTGCAGGTACGCTACACTAAAGTGCAGGTACGCTACACTACAGTGCGGGTACGCTACACTAAAGTGCGAGTACGCTACACTACAGTGTGGGTACGCTACACTACAGTGCGGGTACGCTACACTAAAGTGCAGGTACGCTACACTACAGTGCGAGTACGCTACACTAAAGTGTGAGTACGCTACACTACAGTGTGGGTACGCTACACTACAGTGTGAGTACGCTACACTACAGTGTGAGTACGCTACACTACAGTGCGGGTACGCTACACTAAAGTGCAGGTACGCTACACTAAAGTGCAGGTACGCTACACTAAAGTGTGAGTACGCTACACTACAGTGTGAGTACGCTACACTACAGTGTGAGTACGCTACACTAAAGTGTGGGTACGCTACACTAAAGTGCAGGTACGCTACACTAAAGTGCAGGTACGCTACACTAAAGTGGGGGTACACTACACTACAGTGCGAGTACGCTACACTACAGTGTGGGTACGCTACACTACAGTGTGGGTACGCTACACTACAGTGTGGGTACGCTACACTAAAGTGTGGGTACGCTACACTAAAGTGCGAGTACGCTACACTACAGTGTGGGTACGCTACACTACAGTGTGGGTACGCTACACTACAGTGTGAGTACGCTACACTACAGTGCGGGTACGCTACACTACAGTGTGGGTACGCTACACTACAGTGTGAGTACGCTACACTACAGTGCGGGTACGCTACACTACAGTGTGGGTACGCTACACTAAAGTGTGGGTACGCTACACTAAAGTGTGAGTACGCTACACTAAAGTGTGGGTACGCTACACTACAGTGTGGGTACACTACACTAAAGTGTGAGTACGCTACACTAAAGTGTGGGTACGCTACACTAAAGTGTGGGTACGCTACACTAAAGTGCGAGTACGCTACACTACAGTGCGGGTACGCTACACTACAGTGTGGGTACGCTACACTACAGTGCGGGTACGCTACACTACAGTGTGGGTACGCTACACTACAGTGTGAGTACGCTACACTACAGTGCAGGTACGCTACACTACAGTGCGGGTACGCTACACTACAGTGTGGGTACGCTACACTACAGTGTGGGTACGCTACACTACAGTGCGGGTACGCTACACTACAGTGCGGGTACGCTACACTACAGTGCGGGTACACTACACTACAGTGTGAGTACGCTACACTACAGTGCGGGTACGCTACACTACAGTGCGGGTACACTACACTACAGTGTGAGTACGCTACACTACAGTGTGGGTACGCTACACTACAGTGTGGGTACGCTACACTACAGTGGGGGTACGCTACACTACAGTGTGAGTACGCTACACTAAAGTGTGAGTACGCTACACTACAGTGTGGGTACGCTACACTACAGTGTGGGTACGCTACACTAAAGTGTGGGTACGCTACACTAAAGTGTGAGTACGCTACACTAAAGTGTGAGTACGCTACACTAAAGTGTGGGTACGCTACACTACAGTGTGAGTACGCTACACTACAGTGTGGGTACGCTACACTACAGTGCGGGTACGCTACACTACAGTGTGAGTACGCTACACTACAGTGTGAGTACGCTACACTACAGTGTGGGTGCGCTACACTACAGTGCGGGTACGCTACACTAAAGTGTGGGTACGCTACACTAAAGTGTGGGTACGCTACACTAAAGTGTGGGTACGCTACACTACAGTGTGGGTACGCTACACTACAGTGCGGGTACGCTACACTAAAGTGTGGGTACGCTACACTACAGTGCGGGTACACTACACTACAGTGTGGGTACGCTACACTACAGTGTGGGTACGCTACACTACAGTGCGAGTACGCTACACTACAGTGCGGGTACACTACACTACAGTGCGGGTACGCTACACTACAGTGCGGGTACGCTACACTACAGTGCGGGTACGCTACACTACAGTGCGAGTACGCTACACTACAGTGTGGGTACGCTACACTACAGTGCGAGTACGCTACTCTAAAGTGCGAGTACGCTACACTACAGTGTGAGTACGCTACACTACAGTGTGGGTACGCTACACTACAGTGCGGGTACGCTACTCTAAAGTGCGAGTACGCTACACTACAGTGTGAGTACGCTACACTACAGTGCGAGTACGCTACACTACAGTGCGAGTACGCTACACTACAGTGTGGGTACGCTACACTACAGTGTGGGTACGCTACACTACAGTGTGGGTACGCTACACTACAGTGCGAGTACGCTACACTACAGTGCGGGTACGCTACACTAAAGTGCAGGTACGCTACACTAAAGTGTGAGTACGCTACACTACAGTGTGGGTACGCTACACTACAGTGTGGGTACGCTACACTACAGTGCGGGTACGCTACACTAAAGTGCAGGTACGCTACACTACAGTGTGAGTACGCTACACTACAGTGTGGGTACGCTACACTACAGTGCGAGTACGCTACACTACAGTGCGGGTACGCTACACTAAAGTGCAGGTACGCTACACTACAGTGTGGGTACGCTACACTAAAGTGTGGGTACGCTACACTAAAGTGTGAGTACGCTACACTAAAGTGTGGGTACGCTACACTAAAGTGTGGGTACGCTACACTAAAGTGTGGGTACGCTACACTACAGTGTGGGTACGCTACACTACAGTGTGGGTACGCTACACTACAGTGTGGGTACGCTACACTAAAGTGTGGGTACGCTACACTACAGTGTGGGTACGCTACACTAAAGTGTGGGTACGCTACACTACAGTGTGGGTACGCTACACTAAAGTGTGGGTACGCTACACTAAAGTGTGGGTACGCTACACTAAAGTGTGGGTACGCTACACTAAAGTGTGGGTACGCTACACTACAGTGTGGGTACGCTACACTACAGTGTGGGTACGCTACACTACAGTGTGGGTACGCTACACTACAGTGCGGGTACGCTACACTACAGTGTGGGTACGCTACACTACAGTGTGGGTACGCTACACTACAGTGTGGGTACACTACACTAAAGTGTGGGTACGCTACACTACAGTGTGGGTACGCTACACTAAAGTGTGGGTACACTACACTAAAGTGTGGGTACGCTACACTACAGTGTGGGTACACTACACTAAAGTGTGGGTACACTACACTACAGTGTGGGTACGCTACACTACAGTGTGGGTACACTACACTAAAGTGTGGGTACGCTACACTACAGTGTGGGTACACTACACTACAGTGTGGGTACACTACACTAAAGTGCAGGTACGCTACACTACAGTGTGGGTACACTACACTACAGTGTGGGTACACTACACTACAGTGTGGGTACACTACACTAAAGTGCAGGTACGCTACACTACAGTGTGGGTACACTACACTACAGTGTGGGTACGCTACACTACAGTGTGAGTACGCTACACTACAGTGTGGGTACGCTACACTACAGTGTGGGTACACTACACTAAAGTGTGGGTACACTACACTACAGTGTGGGTACACTACACTACAGTGTGGGTACGCTACACTACAGTGTGGGTACGCTACACTACAGTGTGGGTACACTACACTACAGTGTGAGTACGCTACACTACAGTGTGGGTACACTACACTACAGTGTGGGTACACTACACTACAGTGTGGGTACGCTACACTACAGTGTGGGTACACTACACTAAAGTGTGAGTACGCTACACTACAGTGTGGGTACACTACACTACAGTGTGGGTACGCTACACTACAGTGTGGGTACACTACACTACAGTGTGGGTACGCTACACTACAGTGTGGGTACACTACACTAAAGTGTGGGTACACTACACTACAGTGTGGGTACACTACACTAAAGTGTGGGTACGCTACACTACAGTGTGGGTACACTACACTAAAGTGTGGGTACACTACACTACAGTGTGGGTACGCTACACTACAGTGTGGGTACACTACACTAAAGTGTGGGTACGCTACACTACAGTGTGGGTACGCTACACTACAGTGTGGGTACACTACACTAAAGTGTGGGTACGCTACACTACAGTGTGGGTACGCTACACTACAGTGTGGGTACACTACACTAAAGTGCGGGTACGCTACACTAAAGTGTGGGTACGCTACACTACAGTGTGGGTACGCTACACTACAGTGTGGGTACGCTACACTACAGTGTGGGTACGCTACACTAAAGTGTGGGTACACTACACTAAAGTGTGGGTACGCTACACTACAGTGCGAGTACGCTACACTACAGTGCGAGTACGCTACACTAAAGTGTGGGTACGCTACACTACAGTGCGGGTACGCTACACTACAGTGTGGGTACGCTACACTACAGTGTGGGTACGCTACACTACAGTGTGGGTACGCTACACTACAGTGGGGGTACACTACACTAAAGTGTGGGTACGCTACACTACAGTGTGAGTACGCTACACTACAGTGTGGGTACGCTACACTACAGTGTGGGTACGCTACACTACAGTGTGGGTACGCTACTCTAAAGTGCGGGTACGCTACACTACAGTGTGGGTACGCTACACTACAGTGGGGGTACACTACACTAAAGTGTGGGTACGCTACACTACAGTGTGAGTACGCTACACTACAGTGTGGGTACGCTACACTACAGTGTGGGTACGCTACACTAAAGTGTGGGTACGCTACACTACAGTGCGAGTACGCTACACTACAGTGTGAGTACGCTACACTACAGTGCGAGTACGCTACACTACAGTGTGGGTACACTACACTAAAGTGTGGGTACGCTACACTACAGTGCGGGTACGCTACACTACAGTGTGGGTACGCTACACTAAAGTGTGGGTACGCTACACTACAGTGCGAGTACGCTACACTACAGTGCGAGTACGCTACACTAAAGTGTGGGTACACTACACTAAAGTGTGGGTACGCTACACTAAAGTGTGGGTACACTACACTACAGTGCGAGTACGCTACACTACAGTGCGAGTACGCTACACTAAAGTGTGGGTACGCTACACTACAGTGTGGGTACGCTACACTACAGTGTGGGTACACTACAATACAGTGTGGGTACACTACAATACAGTGTGGGTACACTACACTAAAGTGTGGGTACGCTACACTAAAGTGTGGGTACGCTACACTAAAGTGTGGGTACACTACACTAAAGTGTGGGTACGCTACACTAAAGTGTGGGTACACTACACTAAAGTGTGGGTACGCTACACTACAGTGCGGGTACGCTACACTAAAGTGTGGGTACACTACACTAAAGTGTGGGTACACTACAATACAGTGTGGGTACACTACAATACAGTGTGGGTACACTACACTAAAGTGTGGGTACGCTACACTAAAGTGTGGGTACGCTACACTAAAGTGTGGGTACACTACACTAAAGTGTGGGTACGCTACACTAAAGTGTGGGTACACTACACTAAAGTGTGGGTACACTACACTAAAGTGTGGGTACGCTACACTAAAGTGTGGGTACACTACACTAAAGTGTGAGTACGCTACACTACAGTGCGAGTACGCTACACTACAGTGCGAGTACGCTACACTACAGTGTGGGTACACTACACTAAAGTGTGGGTACGCTACACTACAGTGCGGGTACGCTACACTACAGTGTGGGTACGCTACACTAAAGTGTGGGTACGCTACACTAAAGTGTGAGTACGCTACACTAAAGTGTGAGTACGCTACACTACAGTGTGAGTACGCTACACTACAGTGGGGGTACGCTACACTACAGTGTGAGTACGCTACACTACAGTGGGGGTACGCTACACTAAAGTGTGAGTACGCTACACTAAAGTGTGAGTACGCTACACTAAAGTGTGAGTACGCTACACTAAAGTGTGAGTACGCTACACTAAAGTGTGAGTACGCTACACTACAGTGCGGGTACGCTACACTACAGTGTGAGTACGCTACACTACAGTGTGAGTACGCTACACTACAGTGCGAGTACGCTACACTACAGTGTGGGTACGCTACACTACAGTGTGGGTACGCTACACTAAAGTGTGGGTACGCTACACTACAGTGCGGGTACGCTACACTACAGTGTGAGTACGCTACACTACAGTGTGGGTACACTACACTACAGTGTGGGTACGCTACACTACAGTGTGGGTACACTACACTAAAGTGTGGGTACGCTACACTACAGTGTGGGTACGCTACACTACAGTGTGAGTACGCTACACTACAGTGTGGGTACGCTACACTACAGTGTGAGTACGCTACACTACAGTGTGGGTACGCTACACTACAGTGTGGGTACACTACACTACAGTGTGGGTACGCTACACTACAGTGTGAGTACGCTACACTACAGTGCGGGTACGCTACACTAAAGTGGGGGTACGCTACACTACAGTGCGGGTACGCTACACTAAAGTGCGGGTACGCTACACTAAAGTGGGGGTACGCTACACTACAGTGTGAGTACGCTACACTACAGTGCGAGTACGCTACACTAAAGTGTGAGTACGCTACACTACAGTGCGGGTACGCTACACTAAAGTGTGAGTACGCTACACTAAAGTGTGAGTACGCTACACTAAAGTGTGAGTACGCTACACTACAGTGGGGGTACGCTACACTACAGTGTGAGTACGCTACACTACAGTGCGAGTACGCTACACTAAAGTGTGAGTACGCTACACTACAGTGCGGGTACGCTACACTACAGTGTGAGTACGCTACACTACAGTGCGGGTACGCTACACTACAGTGTGGGTACGCTACACTAAAGTGCGAGTACGCTACACTAAAGTGTGAGTACGCTACACTACAGTGTGAGTACGCTACACTACAGTGTGGGTACGCTACACTACAGTGTGAGTACGCTACACTACAGTGTGAGTACGCTACACTACAGTGTGAGTACGCTACACTACAGTGTGGGTACGCTACACTACAGTGTGGGTACGCTACACTACAGTGTGAGTACGCTACACTACAGTGTGAGTACGCTACACTACAGTGTGGGTACGCTACACTAAAGTGTGAGTACGCTACACTAAAGTGTGAGTACGCTACACTACAGTGTGAGTACGCTACACTACAGTGTGGGTACGCTACACTACAGTGTGGGTACGCTACACTACAGTGTGGGTACGCTACACTACAGTGCGGGTACGCTACACTAAAGTGTGGGTACGCTACACTAAAGTGTGAGTACGCTACACTAAAGTGCGGGTACGCTACACTACAGTGTGGGTACGCTACACTACAGTGTGGGTACACTACACTACAGTGTGGGTACGCTACACTACAGTGTGAGTACGCTACACTACAGTGTGGGTACGCTACACTACAGTGTGAGTACGCTACACTACAGTGTGGGTACGCTACACTACAGTGTGAGTACGCTACACTACAGTGTGGGTACGCTACACTACAGTGTGAGTACGCTACACTACAGTGGGGGTACACTACACTAAAGTGTGGGTACGCTACACTACAGTGCGAGTACGCTACACTACAGTGCGGGTACACTACACTACAGTGCGGGTACACTACACTACAGTGCGGGTACGCTACACTACAGTGCGGGTACGCTACACTACAGTGCGGGTACGCTACTCTAAAGTGCGGGTACGCTACTCTAAAGTGCGGGTACGCTACACTAAAGTGCGGGTACGCTACACTAAAGTGCGAGTACGCTACTCTAAAGTGCGAGTACGCTACACTAAAGTGTGGGTACACTACACTAAAGTGCGGGTACGCTACACTAAAGTGCGAGTACGCTACTCTAAAGTGCGAGTACGCTACACTAAAGTGCGAGTACGCTACACTACAGTGTGGGTACGCTACACTACAGTGTGGGTACGCTACACTAAAGTGTGGGTACGCTACACTAAAGTGCGGGTACGCTACACTAAAGTGCGAGTACGCTACTCTAAAGTGCGAGTACGCTACACTAAAGTGCGGGTACGCTACTCTAAAGTGCGAGTACGCTACACTAAAGTGCGGGTACGCTACACTACAGTGCGGGTACGCTACACTAAAGTGCGAGTACGCTACTCTAAAGTGCGAGTACGCTACTCTAAAGTGCGAGTACGCTACACTACAGTGCGAGTACGCTACACTACAGTGTGGGTACACTACACTACAGTGCGGGTACGCTACACTAAAGTGGGGGTACACTACACTACAGTGTGGGTACACTACACTAAAGTGTGGGTACGCTACACTACAGTGTGGGTACACTACACTACAGTGTGGGTACACTACACTACAGTGTGGGTACGCTACACTACAGTGCGGGTACGCTACTCTAAAGTGCGGGTACGCTACTCTAAAGTGCGGGTACGCTACACTAAAGTGCGGGTACGCTACACTAAAGTGCGAGTACGCTACTCTAAAGTGCGAGTACGCTACACTAAAGTGTGGGTACACTACACTAAAGTGCGGGTACGCTACACTAAAGTGCGAGTACGCTACTCTAAAGTGCGAGTACGCTACACTAAAGTGCGAGTACGCTACACTAAAGTGCGAGTACGCTACTCTAAAGTGCGAGTACGCTACACTAAAGTGCGAGTACGCTACTCTAAAGTGCGAGTACGCTACACTAAAGTGCGGGTACGCTACACTAAAGTGCGAGTACGCTACACTAAAGTGCGGGTACGCTACACTAAAGTGCGAGTACGCTACACTAAAGTGCGAGTACGCTACACTACAGTGCGGGTACGCTACACTAAAGTGCGAGTACGCTACTCTAAAGTGCGAGTACGCTACACTAAAGTGCGGGTACGCTACACTAAAGTGCGGGTACGCTACACTACAGTGTGGGTACGCTACACTAAAGTGCGGGTACGCTACACTACAGTGTGGGTACGCTACACTAAAGTGTGGGTACGCTACACTAAAGTGCGGGTACGCTACTCTAAAGTGCGGGTACGCTACACTAAAGTGCGGGTACGCTACACTAAAGTGCGGGTACGCTACACTAAAGTGCGGGTACGCTACACTAAAGTGTGGGTACGCTACACTAAAGTGCGGGTACGCTACTCTAAAGTGCGGGTACGCTACACTAAAGTGCGGGTACGCTACACTAAAGTGCGGGTACGCTACACTAAAGTGCGAGTACGCTACACTAAAGTGCGGGTACGCTACACTACAGTGTGGGTACGCTACACTAAAGTGTGGGTACGCTACACTAAAGTGCGGGTACGCTACTCTAAAGTGCGAGTACGCTACACTAAAGTGTGGGTACGCTACACTAAAGTGCGAGTACGCTACACTAAAGTGCGGGTACGCTACTCTAAAGTGCGAGTACGCTACACTACAGTGTGGGTACGCTACACTAAAGTGCGGGTACGCTACTCTAAAGTGCAGGTACGCTACACTACAGTGCGAGTACGCTACTCTAAAGTGCGAGTACGCTACACTAAAGTGTGGGTACGCTACACTACAGTGCGAGTACGCTACACTAAAGTGCGGGTACGCTACTCTAAAGTGCAGGTACGCTACACTAAAGTGCGGGTACGCTACTCTAAAGTGCGAGTACGCTACACTAAAGTGTGGGTACGCTACACTACAGTGCGAGTACGCTACACTAAAGTGCGGGTACGCTACACTAAAGTGCGAGTACGCTACACTAAAGTGCGGGTACGCTACACTAAAGTGCGAGTACGCTACTCTAAAGTGCGAGTACGCTACACTAAAGTGCGGGTACGCTACTCTAAAGTGCGAGTACGCTACACTAAAGTGCGGGTACGCTACTCTAAAGTGCGAGTACGCTACACTAAAGTGCGAGTACGCTACTCTAAAGTGCGAGTACGCTACACTAAAGTGCGGGTACGCTACACTAGAGTGTGGGTACGCTACACTAAAGTGCGGGTACGCTACACTAAAGTGTGGGTACGCTACACTAAAGTGCGAGTACGCTACACTAAAGTGCGAGTACGCTACTCTAAAGTGCGAGTACGCTACACTAAAGTGCGGGTACGCTACTCTAAAGTGCGAGTACGCTACACTAAAGTGCGAGTACGCTACACTAAAGTGCGAGTACGCTACACTAAAGTGCGGGTACGCTACTCTAAAGTGCGAGTACGCTACACTAAAGTGCGAGTACGCTACACTAAAGTGCGAGTACGCTACTCTAAAGTGCGAGTACGCTACTCTAAAGTGCGAGTACGCTACACTAAAGTGCGGGTACGCTACACTAAAGTGCGAGTACGCTACTCTAAAGTGCGAGTACGCTACACTAAAGTGCGGGTACGCTACTCTAAAGTGCGAGTACGCTACACTAAAGTGCGAGTACGCTACTCTAAAGTGCGAGTACGCTACACTAAAGTGGGTGTACGCTACACTAAAGTGCAGGTACGCTACACTAAAGTGGGGGTACGCTACACTAAAGTGCGGGTACGCTACACTAAAGTGCGAGTACGCTACACTAAAGTGCGAGTACGCTACACTAAAGTGCGAGTACGCTACACTAAAGTGCGAGTACGCTACACTAAAGTGGGGGTACGCTACACTAAAGTGCGAGTACGCTACACTAAAGTGCGAGTACGCTACACTAAAGTGCGAGTACGCTACTCTAAAGTGCGAGTACGCTACTCTAAAGTGCGAGTACGCTACACTAAAGTGCGGGTACGCTACACTAAAGTGCGAGTACGCTACTCTAAAGTGCGAGTACTCTACACTAAAGTGCGGGTACGCTACTCTAAAGTGCGAGTACGCTACACTAAAGTGCGAGTACGCTACTCTAAAGTGCGAGTACGCTACACTACAGTGCGAGTACGCTACACTAAAGTGCAGGTACGCTACACTAAAGTGGGTGTACGCTACACTAAAGTGCAGGTACGCTACACTAAAGTGGGGGTACGCTACACTAAAGTGGGGGTACGCTACACTAAAGTGGGGGTACGCTACACTAAAGTGGGGGTACGCTACACTAAAGTGGGGGTACGCTACACTAAAGTGGGGGTACGCTACACTACAGTGCGAGTACGCTACACTAAAGTGCAGGTACGCTACACTAAAGTGGGTGTACGCTACACTAAAGTGCAGGTACGCTACACTAAAGTGGGGGTACGCTACACTAAAGTGCGGGTACGCTACACTACAGTGTGAGTACGCTACACTACAGTGTGAGTACGCTACACTACAGTGCGGGTACGCTACACTACAGTGTGGGTACGCTACACTACAGTGTGGGTACGCTACACTACAGTGTGAGTACGCTACACTACAGTGTGAGTACGCTACACTACAGTGTGGGTACGCTACACTACAGTGCGAGTACGCTACACTACAGTGCGGGTACGCTACACTAAAGTGCGAGTACGCTACACTACAGTGTGAGTACGCTACACTACAGTGCGGGTACGCTACACTAAAGTGCAGGTACGCTACACTAAAGTGCAGGTACGCTACACTAAAGTGGGGGTACGCTACACTACAGTGTGGGTACGCTACACTACAGTGTGGGTACGCTACACTACAGTGTGGGTACGCTACACTACAGTGTGGGTACGCTACACTACAGTGTGGGTACGCTACACTAAAGTGTGGGTACGCTACACTAAAGTGCGAGTACGCTACACTACAGTGTGGGTACGCTACACTACAGTGTGGGTACGCTACACTACAGTGTGAGTACGCTACACTACAGTGTGGGTACGCTACACTACAGTGCGGGTACGCTACACTACAGTGTGGGTACGCTACACTACAGTGTGGGTACGCTACACTACAGTGTGGGTACGCTACACTACAGTGTGGGTACGCTACACTACAGTGTGGGTACGCTACACTACAGTGTGAGTACGCTACACTACAGTGTGGGTACGCTACACTACAGTGGGGGTACGCTACACTACAGTGTGGGTACGCTACACTACAGTGTGGGTACGCTACACTACAGTGTGGGTACGCTACACTACAGTGCGGGTACGCTACACTACAGTGTGGGTACGCTACACTACAGTGCGGGTACGCTACACTACAGTGTGGGTACGCTACACTACAGTGTGGGTACGCTACACTACAGTGTGAGTACGCTACACTACAGTGTGGGTACACTACACTACAGTGCGGGTACGCTACACTACAGTGTGGGTACGCTACACTAAAGTGTGGGTACGCTACACTACAGTGTGGGTACGCTACACTACAGTGCGGGTACGCTACACTACAGTGTGGGTACACTACACTACAGTGTGGGTACGCTACACTACAGTGTGGGTACGCTACACTACAGTGCGAGTACGCTACACTACAGTGTGGGTACGCTACACTACAGTGCGGGTACGCTACACTACAGTGTGGGTACGCTACACTACAGTGTGGGTACGCTACACTACAGTGCGAGTACGCTACACTACAGTGTGGGTACGCTACACTACAGTGTGGGTACGCTACACTAAAGTGTGAGTACGCTACACTACAGTGTGGGTACGCTACACTACAGTGTGGGTACACTACACTACAGTGCGGGTACGCTACACTACAGTGTGGGTACACTACACTACAGTGCGGGTACGCTACACTACAGTGTGGGTACGCTACACTACAGTGTGAGTACGCTACACTACAGTGTGGGTACGCTACACTAAAGTGTGAGTACGCTACACTACAGTGTGGGTACGCTACACTACAGTGTGAGTACGCTACACTACAGTGTGGGTACGCTACACTAAAGTGTGAGTACGCTACACTACAGTGTGGGTACGCTACACTACAGTGTGGGTACACTACACTACAGTGCGGGTACGCTACACTACAGTGTGGGTACACTACACTACAGTGCGGGTACGCTACACTACAGTGTGGGTACGCTACACTACAGTGTGGGTACGCTACACTACAGTGTGGGTACGCTACACTACAGTGTGGGTACGCTACACTACAGTGTGGGTACGCTACACTACAGTGTGGGTACGCTACACTACAGTGTGAGTACGCTACACTACAGTGTGGGTACGCTACACTAAAGTGTGAGTACGCTACACTACAGTGTGGGTACGCTACACTACAGTGTGGGTACACTACACTACAGTGCGGGTACGCTACACTACAGTGTGGGTACACTACACTACAGTGCGGGTACGCTACACTACAGTGTGGGTACGCTACACTACAGTGTGGGTACGCTACACTACAGTGTGGGTACGCTACACTACAGTGTGGGTACGCTACACTACAGTGTGGGTACACTACACTACAGTGCGGGTACGCTACACTACAGTGTGGGTACGCTACACTACAGTGCGAGTACGCTACACTACAGTGTGGGTACGCTACACTACAGTGCGGGTACGCTACACTACAGTGTGGGTACGCTACACTACAGTGTGGGTACGCTACACTACAGTGTGAGTACGATACACTACAGTGTGAGTACGCTACACTACAGTGTGAGTACGCTACACTACAGTGTGGGTACGCTACACTACAGTGTGGGTACGCTACACTACAGTGCGGGTACGCTACACTACAGTGTGGGTACGCTACACTACAGTGTGGGTACGCTACACTACAGTGTGAGTACGCTACACTACAGTGTGGGTACACTACACTACAGTGCGGGTACGCTACACTACAGTGTGGGTACGCTACACTAAAGTGTGGGTACGCTACACTACAGTGTGGGTACGCTACACTACAGTGCGGGTACGCTACACTACAGTGTGGGTACACTACACTACAGTGTGGGTACGCTACACTACAGTGTGGGTACGCTACACTACAGTGCGAGTACGCTACACTACAGTGTGGGTACGCTACACTACAGTGCGGGTACGCTACACTACAGTGTGGGTACGCTACACTACAGTGTGGGTACGCTACACTACAGTGCGAGTACGCTACACTACAGTGTGGGTACGCTACACTACAGTGTGGGTACACTACACTACAGTGTGGGTACACTACACTACAGTGCGGGTACGCTACACTACAGTGTGGGTACGCTACACTACAGTGCGAGTACGCTACACTACAGTGTGGGTACGCTACACTACAGTGCGGGTACGCTACACTACAGTGTGGGTACGCTACACTACAGTGTGGGTACGCTACACTACAGTGTGAGTACGCTACACTACAGTGTGAGTACGCTACACTACAGTGTGAGTACGCTACACTACAGTGTGGGTACACTACACTACAGTGTGGGTACGCTACACTACAGTGTGGGTACGCTACACTACAGTGTGGGTACGCTACACTACAGTGCGGGTACGCTACACTACAGTGTGAGTACGCTACACTACAGTGCGGGTACGCTACACTACAGTGTGAGTACGCTACACTACAGTGTGAGTACGCTACACTACAGTGTGAGTACGCTACACTACAGTGTGAGTACGCTACACTACAGTGCGAGTACGCTACACTACAGTGTGAGTACGCTACACTAAAGTGTGGGTACACTACACTACAGTGTGGGTACGCTACACTACAGTGTGGGTACGCTACACTACAGTGTGGGTACGCTACACTACAGTGTGGGTACGCTACACTAAAGTGTGGGTACGCTACACTACAGTGCGGGTACGCTACACTACAGTGTGGGTACGCTACACTACAGTGCGGGTACGCTACACTACAGTGCGAGTACGCTACACTACAGTGTGAGTACGCTACACTACAGTGTGGGTACGCTACACTACAGTGCGGGTACGCTACACTACAGTGTGAGTACGCTACACTACAGTGTGGGTACGCTACACTACAGTGCGGGTACGCTACACTACAGTGCGAGTACGCTACACTACAGTGTGAGTACGCTACACTACAGTGCGGGTACGCTACACTACAGTGCGGGTACGCTACACTACAGTGCGAGTACGCTACACTAAAGTGTGAGTACGCTACACTAAAGTGCGAGTACGCTACACTACAGTGTGAGTACGCTACACTACAGTGTGGGTACGCTACTCTACAGTGGGGGTACGCTACACTACAGTGTGGGTACGCTACACTACAGTGTGGGTACGCTACACTAAAGTGTGAGTACGCTACACTACAGTGTGGGTACGCTACACTACAGTGTGAGTACGCTACACTACAGTGGGGGTACGCTACACTACAGTGTGGGTACGCTACACTAAAGTGTGGGTACGCTACACTAAAGTGTGGGTACGCTACACTACAGTGTGGGTACGCTACACTACAGTGTGAGTACGCTACACTACAGTGTGGGTACACTACACTACAGTGTGGGTACACTACACTACAGTGTGGGTACGCTACACTACAGTGTGGGTACGCTACACTAAAGTGTGGGTACGCTACACTACAGTGTGAGTACGCTACACTACAGTGTGGGTACGCTACACTACAGTGTGGGTACGCTACACTAAAGTGTGGGTACGCTACACTAAAGTGTGAGTACGCTACACTAAAGTGTGGGTACGCTACACTAAAGTGTGGGTACGCTACACTACAGTGTGGGTACGCTACACTAAAGTGTGGGTACGCTACACTACAGTGTGGGTACGCTACACTACAGTGTGAGTACGCTACACTACAGTGTGGGTACGCTACACTAAAGTGTGGGTACGCTACACTACAGTGTGGGTACGCTACACTACAGTGTGGGTACGCTACACTACAGTGTGGGTACGCTACACTACAGTGTGGGTACGCTACACTAAAGTGTGGGTACGCTACACTAAAGTGTGGGTACGCTACACTAAAGTGTGGGTACGCTACACTAAAGTGTGGGTACGCTACACTAAAGTGTGGGTACGCTACACTAAAGTGTGGGTACGCTACACTACAGTGTGAGTACGCTACACTACAGTGTGGGTACGCTACACTACAGTGTGGGTACGCTACACTACAGTGTGGGTACGCTACACTAAAGTGTGGGTACGCTACACTAAAGTGTGGGTACGCTACACTAAAGTGTGGGTACGCTACACTAAAGTGTGGGTACGCTACACTAAAGTGTGGGTACGCTACACTACAGTGTGGGTACGCTACACTACAGTGTGGGTACGCTACACTACAGTGTGGGTACGCTACACTACAGTGTGGGTACGCTACACTAAAGTGTGGGTACGCTACACTAAAGTGTGAGTACGCTACACTAAAGTGTGGGTACGCTACACTAAAGTGTGGGTACGCTACACTAAAGTGTGGGTACGCTACACTACAGTGTGAGTACGCTACACTAAAGTGTGGGTACGCTACACTAAAGTGTGGGTACGCTACACTAAAGTGTGGGTACGCTACACTAAAGTGCGGGTACGCTACACTAAAGTGTGGGTACGCTACACTACAGTGTGGGTACGCTACACTAAAGTGTGGGTACGCTACACTACAGTGTGGGTACGCTACACTAAAGTGTGGGTACGCTACACTACAGTGTGGGTACGCTACACTAAAGTGTGGGTACGCTACACTACAGTGTGGGTACGCTACACTAAAGTGTGGGTACGCTACACTAAAGTGTGGGTACGCTACACTAAAGTGTGGGTACGCTACACTAAAGTGTGAGTACGCTACACTAAAGTGTGGGTACGCTACACTAAAGTGTGGGTACGCTACACTAAAGTGTGGGTACGCTACACTAAAGTGCGAGTACGCTACACTAAAGTGTGGGTACGCTACACTAAAGTGTGGGTACGCTACACTAAAGTGCGAGTACGCTACACTAAAGTGTGGGTACGCTACACTAAAGTGTGGGTACGCTACACTAAAGTGTGGGTACGCTACACTAAAGTGTGGGTACGCTACACTAAAGTGCGAGTACGCTACACTAAAGTGCGAGTACGCTACACTAAAGTGTGGGTACGCTACACTAAAGTGTGGGTACGCTACACTAAAGTGCGGGTACGCTACACTAAAGTGTGGGTACGCTACACTAAAGTGTGGGTACGCTACACTAAAGTGCGAGTACGCTACACTAAAGTGTGGGTACGCTACACTAAAGTGTGGGTACGCTACACTAAAGTGCGGGTACGCTACACTAAAGTGTGGGTACGCTACACTAAAGTGTGGGTACGCTACACTAAAGTGGGGGTACGCTACACTACAGTGTGGGTACGCTACACTAAAGTGCGAGTACGCTACACTAAAGTGTGGGTACGCTACACTACAGTGTGGGTACACTACACTACAGTGCGGGTACGCTACACTACAGTGTGGGTACGCTACACTACAGTGCGGGTACGCTACACTACAGTGTGGGTACGCTACACTACAGTGTGGGTACGCTACACTACAGTGTGAGTACGCTACACTACAGTGTGAGTACGCTACACTACAGTGCGGGTACGCTACACTACAGTGTGGGTACGCTACACTACAGTGTGGGTACGCTACACTACAGTGTGGGTACGCTACACTACAGTGTGGGTACGCTACACTAAAGTGTGGGTACGCTACACTACAGTGTGGGTACGCTACACTAAAGTGTGGGTACGCTACACTACAGTGTGGGTACGCTACACTACAGTGTGGGTACGCTACACTACAGTGTGGGTACGCTACACTAAAGTGTGAGTACGCTACACTACAGTGTGAGTACGCTACACTACAGTGCGGGTACGCTACACTAAAGTGTGGGTACGCTACACTACAGTGTGGGTACGCTACACTACAGTGTGGGTACGCTACACTAAAGTGTGGGTACGCTACACTAAAGTGTGAGTACGCTACACTAAAGTGTGAGTACGCTACACTAAAGTGTGGGTACGCTACACTACAGTGTGAGTACGCTACACTACAGTGTGAGTACGCTACACTACAGTGTGGGTACGCTACACTACAGTGCGAGTACGCTACACTACAGTGCGGGTACGCTACACTAAAGTGTGGGTACGCTACACTACAGTGTGGGTACGCTACACTACAGTGCGGGTACGCTACACTAAAGTGTGGGTACGCTACACTACAGTGCGGGTACACTACACTACAGTGTGGGTACGCTACACTACAGTGTGAGTACGCTACACTAAAGTGCGAGTACGCTACACTAAAGTGCGGGTACGCTACACTAAAGTGTGGGTACGCTACACTAAAGTGTGGGTACGCTACACTACAGTGCGGGTACACTACACTACAGTGCGGGTACGCTACACTACAGTGCGGGTACGCTACACTAAAGTGTGGGTACGCTACACTACAGTGCGGGTACACTACACTACAGTGTGGGTACGCTACACTACAGTGCGGGTACACTACACTACAGTGCGGGTACGCTACACTACAGTGTGGGTACGCTACACTACAGTGCGAGTACGCTACACTACAGTGCGGGTACACTACACTACAGTGCGGGTACGCTACACTACAGTGCGGGTACGCTACACTACAGTGCGAGTACGCTACACTACAGTGCGAGTACGCTACACTACAGTGTGGGTACGCTACACTACAGTGCGAGTACGCTACTCTAAAGTGCGAGTACGCTACACTACAGTGTGAGTACGCTACACTACAGTGTGGGTACGCTACACTACAGTGCGGGTACGCTACTCTAAAGTGCGAGTACGCTACACTACAGTGTGAGTACGCTACACTACAGTGCGAGTACGCTACACTACAGTGCGAGTACGCTACACTACAGTGTGGGTACGCTACACTACAGTGTGGGTACGCTACACTACAGTGTGGGTACGCTACACTACAGTGCGAGTACGCTACACTACAGTGCGGGTACGCTACACTAAAGTGCAGGTACGCTACACTAAAGTGTGAGTACGCTACACTACAGTGTGGGTACGCTACACTACAGTGTGGGTACGCTACACTACAGTGCGGGTACGCTACACTACAGTGCGGGTACGCTACACTAAAGTGTGGGTACGCTACACTACAGTGTGGGTACGCTACACTACAGTGTGGGTACGCTACACTACAGTGTGGGTACGCTACACTACAGTGTGGGTACGCTACACTAAAGTGTGGGTACGCTACACTACAGTGTGGGTACGCTACACTAAAGTGTGGGTACGCTACACTACAGTGCGAGTACGCTACACTACAGTGTGGGTACGCTACACTAAAGTGCGGGTACGCTACACTAAAGTGCGAGTACGCTACACTAAAGTGTGGGTACGCTACACTAAAGTGTGGGTACGCTACACTACAGTGTGGGTACGCTACACTACAGTGTGGGTACACTACACTAAAGTGCGGGTACGCTACACTAAAGTGTGGGTACGCTACACTACAGTGTGGGTACGCTACACTAAAGTGTGGGTACACTACACTAAAGTGTGGGTACGCTACACTAAAGTGTGGGTACGCTACACTACAGTGTGGGTACGCTACACTAAAGTGTGGGTACGCTACACTACAGTGTGGGTACGCTACACTACAGTGGGGGTACGCTACACTACAGTGTGGGTACGCTACACTACAGTGCGGGTACGCTACACTACAGTGTGGGTACGCTACACTAAAGTGTGGGTACGCTACACTACAGTGCGGGTACGCTACACTACAGTGTGGGTACGCTACACTACAGTGCGGGTACGCTACACTACAGTGTGGGTACGCTACACTACAGTGCGGGTACGCTACACTACAGTGTGGGTACGCTACACTACAGTGTGGGTACGCTACACTACAGTGTGGGTACGCTACACTACAGTGTGAGTACGCTACACTACAGTGTGGGTACACTACACTACAGTGTGGGTACGCTACACTACAGTGTGGGTACACTACACTAAAGTGTGGGTACGCTACACTACAGTGCGGGTACGCTACACTACAGTGGGGGTACGCTACACTACAGTGTGGGTACGCTACACTACAGTGCGGGTACGCTACACTACAGTGTGGGTACGCTACACTAAAGTGTGGGTACGCTACACTACAGTGCGGGTACGCTACACTACAGTGTGGGTACGCTACACTACAGTGTGGGTACGCTACACTACAGTGTGGGTACGCTACACTACAGTGTGGGTACGCTACACTACAGTGTGGGTACACTACACTACAGTGTGGGTACGCTACACTACAGTGTGGGTACGCTACACTAAAGTGTGGGTACGCTACACTACAGTGCGGGTACGCTACACTACAGTGTGAGTACGCTACACTACAGTGTGGGTACACTACACTACAGTGTGGGTACGCTACACTACAGTGTGGGTACACTACACTAAAGTGTGGGTACGCTACACTACAGTGTGGGTACGCTACACTACAGTGTGAGTACGCTACACTACAGTGTGGGTACGCTACACTACAGTGTGAGTACGCTACACTACAGTGTGGGTACGCTACACTACAGTGTGGGTACACTACACTACAGTGTGGGTACGCTACACTACAGTGTGGGTACGCTACACTAAAGTGTGGGTACGCTACACTAAAGTGTGGGTACGCTACACTACAGTGCGGGTACGCTACACTACAGTGCGGGTACGCTACACTACAGTGTGGGTACACTACACTACAGTGTGGGTACGCTACACTACAGTGTGGGTACGCTACACTACAGTGGGGGTACGCTACACTACAGTGTGAGTACGCTACACTACAGTGTGGGTACGCTACACTACAGTGTGGGTACGCTACACTAAAGTGTGGGTACGCTACACTAAAGTGTGGGTACGCTACACTACAGTGTGGGTACGCTACACTACAGTGCGGGTACGCTACACTACAGTGTGAGTACGCTACACTAAAGTGTGGGTACGCTACACTACAGTGTGGGTACACTACACTACAGTGTGGGTACGCTACACTACAGTGCGGGTACGCTACACTACAGTGCGGGTACGCTACACTAAAGTGGGGGTACGCTACACTACAGTGTGAGTACGCTACACTAAAGTGTGGGTACGCTACACTACAGTGTGGGTACACTACACTACAGTGTGGGTACGCTACACTACAGTGCGGGTACGCTACACTACAGTGTGGGTACGCTACACTACAGTGTGGGTACGCTACACTACAGTGTGGGTACACTACACTACAGTGTGGGTACGCTACACTACAGTGGGGGTACGCTACACTACAGTGTGAGTACGCTACACTACAGTGCGGGTACGCTACACTAAAGTGGGGGTACGCTACACTACAGTGCGGGTACGCTACACTAAAGTGCGGGTACGCTACACTAAAGTGTGAGTACGCTACACTAAAGTGTGAGTACGCTACACTACAGTGGGGGTACGCTACACTACAGTGTGAGTACGCTACACTACAGTGCGAGTACGCTACACTAAAGTGTGAGTACGCTACACTACAGTGCGGGTACGCTACACTACAGTGTGAGTACGCTACACTAAAGTGTGAGTACGCTACACTACAGTGCGGGTACGCTACACTAAAGTGTGAGTACGCTACACTAAAGTGTGAGTACGCTACACTACAGTGTGAGTACGCTACACTACAGTGTGGGTACGCTACACTACAGTGTGAGTACGCTACACTACAGTGTGAGTACGCTACACTACAGTGTGAGTACGCTACACTACAGTGTGAGTACGCTACACTACAGTGCGAGTACGCTACACTAAAGTGTGAGTACGCTACACTACAGTGCGGGTACGCTACACTACAGTGTGAGTACGCTACACTAAAGTGTGAGTACGCTACACTACAGTGCGGGTACGCTACACTAAAGTGTGAGTACGCTACACTAAAGTGTGAGTACGCTACACTACAGTGTGAGTACGCTACACTACAGTGTGGGTACGCTACACTACAGTGTGAGTACGCTACACTACAGTGTGAGTACGCTACACTACAGTGTGAGTACGCTACACTACAGTGTGGGTACGCTACACTACAGTGTGGGTACGCTACACTACAGTGTGAGTACGCTACACTACAGTGTGAGTACGCTACACTACAGTGTGGGTACGCTACACTAAAGTGTGAGTACGCTACACTAAAGTGTGAGTACGCTACACTACAGTGTGAGTACGCTACACTACAGTGCGGGTACGCTACACTAAAGTGTGGGTACGCTACACTAAAGTGTGAGTACGCTACACTAAAGTGCGGGTACGCTACACTACAGTGCGGGTACGCTACACTACAGTGCGGGTACGCTACTCTAAAGTGCGGGTACGCTACTCTAAAGTGCGGGTACGCTACACTAAAGTGCGGGTACGCTACACTAAAGTGCGAGTACGCTACTCTAAAGTGCGAGTACGCTACACTAAAGTGTGGGTACACTACACTAAAGTGCGGGTACGCTACACTAAAGTGCGAGTACGCTACTCTAAAGTGCGAGTACGCTACACTAAAGTGCGAGTACGCTACACTACAGTGTGGGTACACTACACTACAGTGCGGGTACGCTACACTAAAGTGTGGGTACGCTACACTACAGTGCGGGTACGCTACACTAAAGTGTGGGTACGCTACACTAAAGTGCGGGTACGCTACACTAAAGTGCGAGTACGCTACTCTAAAGTGCGAGTACGCTACTCTAAAGTGCGAGTACGCTACACTACAGTGCGAGTACGCTACACTACAGTGTGGGTACACTACACTACAGTGCGGGTACGCTACACTAAAGTGGGGGTACACTACACTACAGTGTGGGTACACTACACTAAAGTGTGGGTACGCTACACTACAGTGTGGGTACACTACACTACAGTGTGGGTACACTACACTACAGTGTGGGTACGCTACACTACAGTGCGGGTACGCTACTCTAAAGTGCGGGTACGCTACTCTAAAGTGCGGGTACGCTACACTAAAGTGCGGGTACGCTACACTAAAGTGCGAGTACGCTACTCTAAAGTGCGAGTACGCTACACTAAAGTGTGGGTACACTACACTAAAGTGCGGGTACGCTACACTAAAGTGCGAGTACGCTACTCTAAAGTGCGAGTACGCTACACTAAAGTGCGAGTACGCTACACTAAAGTGCGAGTACGCTACTCTAAAGTGCGAGTACGCTACACTAAAGTGCGAGTACGCTACTCTAAAGTGCGAGTACGCTACACTAAAGTGCGGGTACGCTACACTAAAGTGCGAGTACGCTACACTAAAGTGCGGGTACGCTACACTAAAGTGCGAGTACGCTACACTAAAGTGCGAGTACGCTACACTACAGTGCGGGTACGCTACACTAAAGTGCGAGTACGCTACTCTAAAGTGCGAGTACGCTACACTAAAGTGCGGGTACGCTACACTAAAGTGCGGGTACGCTACACTACAGTGTGGGTACGCTACACTAAAGTGCGGGTACGCTACACTACAGTGTGGGTACGCTACACTAAAGTGTGGGTACGCTACACTAAAGTGCGGGTACGCTACTCTAAAGTGCGGGTACGCTACACTAAAGTGCGGGTACGCTACACTAAAGTGCGGGTACGCTACACTAAAGTGCGGGTACGCTACACTAAAGTGTGGGTACGCTACACTAAAGTGCGGGTACGCTACTCTAAAGTGCGGGTACGCTACACTAAAGTGCGGGTACGCTACACTAAAGTGCGGGTACGCTACACTAAAGTGCGAGTACGCTACACTAAAGTGCGGGTACGCTACACTACAGTGTGGGTACGCTACACTACAGTGTGGGTACGCTACACTAAAGTGTGGGTACGCTACACTAAAGTGCGGGTACGCTACTCTAAAGTGCGAGTACGCTACACTAAAGTGTGGGTACGCTACACTAAAGTGCGAGTACGCTACACTAAAGTGCGGGTACGCTACTCTAAAGTGCGAGTACGCTACACTACAGTGTGGGTACGCTACACTAAAGTGCGGGTACGCTACTCTAAAGTGCAGGTACGCTACACTACAGTGCGAGTACGCTACTCTAAAGTGCGAGTACGCTACACTAAAGTGTGGGTACGCTACACTACAGTGCGAGTACGCTACACTAAAGTGCGGGTACGCTACTCTAAAGTGCAGGTACGCTACACTAAAGTGCGGGTACGCTACTCTAAAGTGCGAGTACGCTACACTAAAGTGTGGGTACGCTACACTACAGTGCGAGTACGCTACACTAAAGTGCGGGTACGCTACACTAAAGTGCGAGTACGCTACACTAAAGTGCGGGTACGCTACACTAAAGTGCGAGTACGCTACTCTAAAGTGCGAGTACGCTACACTAAAGTGCGGGTACGCTACTCTAAAGTGCGAGTACGCTACACTAAAGTGCGGGTACGCTACTCTAAAGTGCGAGTACGCTACACTAAAGTGCGAGTACGCTACTCTAAAGTGCGAGTACGCTACACTAAAGTGCGGGTACGCTACACTAGAGTGTGGGTACGCTACACTAAAGTGCGGGTACGCTACACTAAAGTGTGGGTACGCTACACTAAAGTGCGAGTACGCTACACTAAAGTGCGAGTACGCTACTCTAAAGTGCGAGTACGCTACACTAAAGTGCGGGTACGCTACTCTAAAGTGCGAGTACGCTACACTAAAGTGCGAGTACGCTACACTAAAGTGCGAGTACGCTACACTAAAGTGCGGGTACGCTACTCTAAAGTGCGAGTACGCTACACTAAAGTGCGAGTACGCTACACTAAAGTGCGAGTACGCTACTCTAAAGTGCGAGTACGCTACTCTAAAGTGCGAGTACGCTACACTAAAGTGCGGGTACGCTACACTAAAGTGCGAGTACGCTACTCTAAAGTGCGAGTACGCTACACTAAAGTGCGGGTACGCTACTCTAAAGTGCGAGTACGCTACACTAAAGTGCGAGTACGCTACTCTAAAGTGCGAGTACGCTACACTAAAGTGGGTGTACGCTACACTAAAGTGCAGGTACGCTACACTAAAGTGGGGGTACGCTACACTAAAGTGCGGGTACGCTACACTAAAGTGCGAGTACGCTACACTAAAGTGCGAGTACGCTACACTAAAGTGCGAGTACGCTACACTAAAGTGCGAGTACGCTACACTAAAGTGGGGGTACGCTACACTAAAGTGCGAGTACGCTACACTAAAGTGCGAGTACGCTACACTAAAGTGCGAGTACGCTACTCTAAAGTGCGAGTACGCTACTCTAAAGTGCGAGTACGCTACACTAAAGTGCGGGTACGCTACACTAAAGTGCGAGTACGCTACTCTAAAGTGCGAGTACTCTACACTAAAGTGCGGGTACGCTACTCTAAAGTGCGAGTACGCTACACTAAAGTGCGAGTACGCTACTCTAAAGTGCGAGTACGCTACACTACAGTGCGAGTACGCTACACTAAAGTGCAGGTACGCTACACTAAAGTGGGTGTACGCTACACTAAAGTGCAGGTACGCTACACTAAAGTGGGGGTACGCTACACTAAAGTGGGGGTACGCTACACTAAAGTGGGGGTACGCTACACTAAAGTGGGGGTACGCTACACTAAAGTGGGGGTACGCTACACTAAAGTGGGGGTACGCTACACTACAGTGCGAGTACGCTACACTAAAGTGCAGGTACGCTACACTAAAGTGGGTGTACGCTACACTAAAGTGCAGGTACGCTACACTAAAGTGGGGGTACGCTACACTAAAGTGCGGGTACGCTACACTACAGTGTGAGTACGCTACACTACAGTGTGAGTACGCTACACTACAGTGCGGGTACGCTACACTACAGTGTGGGTACGCTACACTACAGTGTGGGTACGCTACACTACAGTGTGAGTACGCTACACTACAGTGTGAGTACGCTACACTACAGTGCGGGTACGCTACACTAAAGTGCGAGTACGCTACACTACAGTGTGGGTACGCTACACTACAGTGCGGGTACGCTACACTAAAGTGCAGGTACGCTACACTAAAGTGCAGGTACGCTACACTACAGTGCGGGTACGCTACACTAAAGTGCGAGTACGCTACACTACAGTGTGGGTACGCTACACTACAGTGCGGGTACGCTACACTAAAGTGCAGGTACGCTACACTACAGTGCGAGTACGCTACACTAAAGTGTGAGTACGCTACACTACAGTGTGGGTACGCTACACTACAGTGTGAGTACGCTACACTACAGTGTGAGTACGCTACACTACAGTGCGGGTACGCTACACTAAAGTGCAGGTACGCTACACTAAAGTGCAGGTACGCTACACTAAAGTGTGAGTACGCTACACTACAGTGTGAGTACGCTACACTACAGTGTGAGTACGCTACACTAAAGTGTGGGTACGCTACACTAAAGTGCAGGTACGCTACACTAAAGTGCAGGTACGCTACACTAAAGTGTGGGTACGCTACACTAAAGTGCGAGTACGCTACACTACAGTGTGGGTACGCTACACTACAGTGTGGGTACGCTACACTACAGTGTGAGTACGCTACACTACAGTGCGGGTACGCTACACTACAGTGTGGGTACGCTACACTACAGTGTGAGTACGCTACACTACAGTGCGGGTACGCTACACTACAGTGTGGGTACGCTACACTAAAGTGTGGGTACGCTACACTAAAGTGTGAGTACGCTACACTAAAGTGTGGGTACGCTACACTACAGTGTGAGTACGCTACACTACAGTGCGGGTACGCTACACTACAGTGTGGGTACGCTACACTACAGTGCGGGTACGCTACACTACAGTGTGAGTACGCTACACTACAGTGTGGGTACGCTACACTACAGTGTGGGTACGCTACACTACAGTGTGGGTACGCTACACTACAGTGGGGGTACGCTACACTACAGTGTGGGTACACTACACTACAGTGCGGGTACGCTACACTACAGTGTGGGTACGCTACACTACAGTGCGGGTACGCTACACTACAGTGCGGGTACGCTACACTACAGTGCGGGTACACTACACTACAGTGTGAGTACGCTACACTACAGTGCGGGTACGCTACACTACAGTGCGGGTACACTACACTACAGTGTGAGTACGCTACACTACAGTGTGGGTACGCTACACTACAGTGTGGGTACGCTACACTACAGTGGGGGTACGCTACACTACAGTGTGAGTACGCTACACTAAAGTGTGAGTACGCTACACTACAGTGTGGGTACGCTACACTACAGTGTGGGTACGCTACACTAAAGTGTGGGTACGCTACACTAAAGTGTGAGTACGCTACACTAAAGTGTGAGTACGCTACACTACAGTGTGGGTACGCTACACTACAGTGTGAGTACGCTACACTACAGTGTGAGTACGCTACACTACAGTGTGAGTACGCTACACTACAGTGTGGGTACGCTACACTACAGTGCGGGTACGCTACACTACAGTGTGGGTGCGCTACACTAAAGTGTGAGTACGCTACACTACAGTGTGAGTACGCTACACTACAGTGTGGGTACGCTACACTACAGTGTGAGTACGCTACACTACAGTGTGAGTACGCTACACTACAGTGTGGGTACGCTACACTACAGTGTGAGTACGCTACACTACAGTGTGAGTACGCTACACTACAGTGTGAGTACGCTACACTACAG
The DNA here is from genome assembly GCA_946902985.2 of Meconema thalassinum. Classification (NCBI taxonomy): domain Eukaryota; kingdom Metazoa; phylum Arthropoda; class Insecta; order Orthoptera; family Tettigoniidae; genus Meconema; species Meconema thalassinum. Next base: position 964,341,675 of record OX336390.1, on the reverse strand, counting down.
TGTGGGTACACTACACTACAGTGCGGGTACGCTACACTACAGTGTGAGTACGCTACACTACAGTGTGAGTACGCTACACTACAGTGTGAGTACGCTACACTACAGTGTGGGTACGCTACACTACAGTGCGGGTACGCTACACTACAGTGTGAGTACGCTACACTACAGTGTGGGTACGCTACACTACAGTGTGGGTACGCTACACTACAGTGCGGGTACGCTACACTACAGTGCGGGTACGCTACACTACAGTGTGGGTACGCTACACTACAGTGTGGGTACGCTACACTACAGTGCGGGTACGCTACACTACAGTGTGGGTACGCTACACTACAGTGTGGGTACGCTACACTACAGTGCGGGTACGCTACACTAAAGTGGGGGTACGCTACACTAAAGTGCGGGTACGCTACACTACAGTGTGGGTACGCTACACTACAGTGTGGGTACGCTACACTACAGTGCGGGTACGCTACACTACAGTGTGGGTGCGCTACACTACAGTGTGGGTACGCTACACTACAGTGTGGGTACGCTACACTACAGTGCGGGTACGCTACACTACAGTGCGGGTACGCTACACTACAGTGTGGGTACGCTACACTAAAGTGTGAGTACGCTACACTAAAGTGTGGGTACGCTACACTACAGTGTGAGTACGCTACACTACAGTGTGGGTGCGCTACACTACAGTGCGGGTACGCTACACTAAAGTGTGGGTACGCTACACTAAAGTGTGGGTACGCTACACTAAAGTGTGGGTACGCTACACTAAAGTGTGAGTACGCTACACTAAAGTGTGGGTACGCTACACTAAAGTGTGAGTACGCTACACTAAAGTGTGGGTACGCTACACTACAGTGCGGGTACGCTACACTAAAGTGTGAGTACGCTACACTACAGTGTGGGTGCGCTACACTACAGTGCGGGTACGCTACACTAAAGTGTGGGTACGCTACACTAAAGTGTGAGTACGCTACACTACAGTGTGGGTGCGCTACACTAAAGTGTGGGTACGCTACACTAAAGTGTGGGTACGCTACACTAAAGTGTGAGTACGCTACACTAAAGTGTGGGTACGCTACACTACAGTGTGAGTACGCTACACTACAGTGTGGGTGCGCTACACTACAGTGCGGGTACGCTACACTAAAGTGTGGGTACGCTACACTAAAGTGTGGGTACGCTACACTAAAGTGTGGGTACGCTACACTAAAGTGTGGGTACGCTACACTAAAGTGTGGGTACGCTACACTACAGTGTGAGTACGCTACACTACAGTGTGGGTGCGCTACACTACAGTGCGGGTACGCTACACTACAGTGTGGGTGCGCTACACTACAGTGCGGGTACGCTACACTAAAGTGTGGGTACGCTACACTAAAGTGTGGGTACGCTACACTAAAGTGTGGGTACGCTACACTACAGTGTGGGTACGCTACACTACAGTGCGGGTACACTACACTACAGTGTGGGTACGCTACACTACAGTGTGGGTACGCTACACTACAGTGCGAGTACGCTACACTACAGTGCGGGTACACTACACTACAGTGCGGGTACGCTACACTACAGTGCGGGTACGCTACACTACAGTGCGGGTACGCTACACTACAGTGCGAGTACGCTACACTACAGTGTGGGTACGCTACTCTAAAGTGCGAGTACGCTACACTACAGTGCGAGTACGCTACTCTAAAGTGTGGGTACGCTACACTACAGTGCGGGTACGCTACACTACAGTGCGAGTACGCTACTCTAAAGTGTGGGTACGCTACTCTAAAGTGTGGGTACGCTACACTACAGTGCGAGTACGCTACACTACAGTGTGGGTACGCTACACTACAGTGCGGGTACACTACACTACAGTGCGGGTACGCTACACTACAGTGCGGGTACGCTACACTACAGTGCGGGTACGCTACACTACAGTGCGGGTACGCTACACTACAGTGCGGGTACGCTACACTACAGTGCGGGTACGCTACACTACAGTGCGAGTACGCTACACTACAGTGCGAGTACGCTACTCTAAAGTGCGAGTACGCTACACTACAGTGTGAGTACGCTACACTACAGTGTGGGTACGCTACACTACAGTGCGGGTACGCTACTCTAAAGTGCGAGTACGCTACACTACAGTGCGAGTACGCTACACTACAGTGTGGGTACGCTACACTACAGTGTGGGTACGCTACACTACAGTGTGGGTACACTACACTACAGTGTGAGTACGCTACACTACAGTGTGGGTACGCTACACTACAGTGTGGGTACGCTACACTACAGTGTGGGTACGCTACACTACAGTGCGAGTACGCTACACTACAGTGCGGGTACGCTACACTAAAGTGCAGGTACGCTACACTACAGTGTGAGTACGCTACACTACAGTGTGGGTACGCTACACTACAGTGCGAGTACGCTACACTACAGTGCGGGTACGCTACACTAAAGTGCAGGTACGCTACACTACAGTGTGGGTACGCTACACTAAAGTGTGGGTACGCTACACTAAAGTGTGAGTACGCTACACTAAAGTGTGGGTACGCTACACTAAAGTGTGGGTACGCTACACTAAAGTGTGGGTACGCTACACTACAGTGTGGGTACGCTACACTACAGTGTGGGTACGCTACACTACAGTGTGGGTACGCTACACTAAAGTGTGGGTACGCTACACTAAAGTGTGGGTACGCTACACTACAGTGTGGGTACGCTACACTACAGTGTGGGTACACTACACTACAGTGTGGGTACGCTACACTACAGTGTGGGTACACTACACTAAAGTGTGGGTACGCTACACTACAGTGTGGGTACGCTACACTAAAGTGTGGGTACACTACACTAAAGTGTGGGTACGCTACACTACAGTGTGGGTACACTACACTAAAGTGTGGGTACACTACACTACAGTGTGGGTACGCTACACTACAGTGTGGGTACACTACACTAAAGTGTGGGTACGCTACACTACAGTGTGGGTACACTACACTACAGTGTGGGTACACTACACTAAAGTGCAGGTACGCTACACTACAGTGTGGGTACACTACACTACAGTGTGGGTACACTACACTACAGTGTGGGTACACTACACTAAAGTGCAGGTACGCTACACTACAGTGTGGGTACACTACACTACAGTGTGGGTACGCTACACTACAGTGTGGGTACACTACACTAAAGTGTGGGTACACTACACTACAGTGTGGGTACGCTACACTACAGTGGGGGTACGCTACACTACAGTGTGAGTACGCTACACTAAAGTGGGGGTACGCTACACTACAGTGTGGGTACGCTACACTACAGTGTGGGTACACTACACTACAGTGTGGGTACACTACACTAAAGTGCAGGTACGCTACACTACAGTGTGGGTACACTACACTACAGTGTGGGTACGCTACACTACAGTGTGGGTACACTACACTAAAGTGTGGGTACACTACACTACAGTGTGGGTACACTACACTAAAGTGTGGGTACGCTACACTACAGTGTGGGTACACTACACTAAAGTGTGGGTACACTACACTACAGTGTGGGTACGCTACACTACAGTGTGGGTACACTACACTAAAGTGTGGGTACGCTACACTACAGTGTGGGTACGCTACACTACAGTGTGGGTACACTACACTAAAGTGTGGGTACGCTACACTACAGTGTGGGTACGCTACACTACAGTGTGGGTACACTACACTAAAGTGCGGGTACGCTACACTAAAGTGTGGGTACGCTACACTACAGTGCGAGTACGCTACACTACAGTGCGAGTACGCTACACTACAGTGTGGGTACGCTACACTACAGTGTGGGTACGCTACACTACAGTGTGGGTACGCTACACTAAAGTGTGGGTACGCTACACTAAAGTGTGGGTACGCTACACTACAGTGCGAGTACGCTACACTACAGTGCGAGTACGCTACACTACAGTGTGGGTACGCTACACTACAGTGTGGGTACGCTACACTACAGTGCGGGTACGCTACACTACAGTGTGGGTACGCTACACTACAGTGCGGGTACGCTACACTAAAGTGTGGGTACACTACACTACAGTGTGGGTACGCTACACTACAGTGGGGGTACGCTACACTACAGTGCGGGTACGCTACACTACAGTGTGGGTACGCTACACTACAGTGTGGGTACGCTACACTACAGTGTGGGTACGCTACACTACAGTGTGGGTACACTACACTAAAGTGCGGGTACGCTACACTAAAGTGTGGGTACGCTACACTACAGTGCGGGTACGCTACACTAAAGTGTGGGTACACTACACTACAGTGTGGGTACGCTACACTACAGTGGGGGTACGCTACACTACAGTGCGGGTACGCTACACTACAGTGTGGGTACGCTACACTACAGTGTGGGTACGCTACACTACAGTGTGGGTACACTACACTAAAGTGCGGGTACGCTACACTAAAGTGTGGGTACGCTACACTACAGTGTGGGTACGCTACACTACAGTGTGGGTACGCTACACTAAAGTGTGGGTACACTACACTAAAGTGTGGGTACGCTACACTACAGTGCGAGTACGCTACACTACAGTGCGAGTACGCTACACTAAAGTGTGGGTACGCTACACTACAGTGCGAGTACGCTACACTACAGTGCGAGTACGCTACACTACAGTGTGGGTACGCTACACTACAGTGCGAGTACGCTACACTACAGTGCGAGTACGCTACACTAAAGTGTGGGTACGCTACACTACAGTGTGGGTACGCTACACTACAGTGTGGGTACGCTACACTAAAGTGTGGGTACACTACACTAAAGTGTGGGTACGCTACACTACAGTGCGAGTACGCTACACTACAGTGCGAGTACGCTACACTAAAGTGTGGGTACGCTACACTACAGTGTGGGTACGCTACACTACAGTGTGGGTACGCTACACTACAGTGTGGGTACACTACACTAAAGTGCGGGTACGCTACACTAAAGTGTGGGTACGCTACACTACAGTGTGGGTACGCTACACTAAAGTGTGGGTACACTACACTAAAGTGTGGGTACGCTACACTACAGTGCGAGTACGCTACACTACAGTGCGAGTACGCTACACTACAGTGTGGGTACACTACACTACAGTGTGGGTACGCTACACTACAGTGCGAGTACGCTACACTACAGTGTGGGTACGCTACACTACAGTGTGGGTACGCTACACTACAGTGTGGGTACGCTACACTAAAGTGTGGGTACGCTACACTACAGTGCGGGTACGCTACACTACAGTGTGGGTACGCTACACTACAGTGTGGGTACGCTACACTACAGTGTGGGTACGCTACACTACAGTGTGGGTACGCTACTCTAAAGTGCGGGTACGCTACACTACAGTGTGGGTACGCTACACTACAGTGGGGGTACACTACACTACAGTGTGGGTACGCTACACTACAGTGTGAGTACGCTACACTACAGTGTGGGTACGCTACTCTAAAGTGCGGGTACGCTACACTACAGTGTGGGTACGCTACACTACAGTGTGGGTACGCTACACTACAGTGTGGGTACGCTACACTACAGTGGGGGTACACTACACTAAAGTGTGGGTACGCTACACTACAGTGTGAGTACGCTACACTACAGTGTGGGTACGCTACACTACAGTGTGGGTACGCTACACTAAAGTGTGGGTACGCTACACTACAGTGCGAGTACGCTACACTACAGTGTGAGTACGCTACACTACAGTGCGAGTACGCTACACTACAGTGTGGGTACACTACACTAAAGTGTGGGTACGCTACACTACAGTGCGAGTACGCTACACTACAGTGCGAGTACGCTACACTAAAGTGTGGGTACACTACACTAAAGTGTGGGTACGCTACACTAAAGTGTGGGTACACTACACTACAGTGCGAGTACGCTACACTACAGTGCGAGTACGCTACACTAAAGTGTGGGTACGCTACACTACAGTGTGGGTACGCTACACTACAGTGTGGGTACACTACAATACAGTGTGGGTACACTACAATACAGTGTGGGTACACTACACTAAAGTGTGGGTACGCTACACTAAAGTGTGGGTACGCTACACTAAAGTGTGGGTACACTACACTAAAGTGTGGGTACGCTACACTAAAGTGTGGGTACACTACACTAAAGTGTGGGTACGCTACACTACAGTGCGGGTACGCTACACTAAAGTGTGGGTACACTACACTAAAGTGTGGGTACACTACAATACAGTGTGGGTACACTACAATACAGTGTGGGTACACTACACTAAAGTGTGGGTACGCTACACTAAAGTGTGGGTACGCTACACTAAAGTGTGGGTACACTACACTAAAGTGTGGGTACGCTACACTAAAGTGTGGGTACACTACACTAAAGTGTGGGTACACTACACTAAAGTGTGGGTACGCTACACTAAAGTGTGGGTACACTACACTAAAGTGTGAGTACGCTACACTACAGTGCGAGTACGCTACACTACAGTGCGAGTACGCTACACTACAGTGTGGGTACACTACACTAAAGTGTGGGTACGCTACACTACAGTGCGGGTACGCTACACTACAGTGTGGGTACGCTACACTAAAGTGTGGGTACGCTACACTAAAGTGTGAGTACGCTACACTAAAGTGTGAGTACGCTACACTACAGTGTGAGTACGCTACACTACAGTGGGGGTACGCTACACTACAGTGTGAGTACGCTACACTACAGTGGGGGTACGCTACACTAAAGTGTGAGTACGCTACACTAAAGTGTGAGTACGCTACACTAAAGTGTGAGTACGCTACACTAAAGTGTGAGTACGCTACACTAAAGTGTGAGTACGCTACACTACAGTGCGGGTACGCTACACTACAGTGTGAGTACGCTACACTACAGTGTGAGTACGCTACACTACAGTGCGAGTACGCTACACTACAGTGTGGGTACGCTACACTAAAGTGTGGGTACGCTACACTACAGTGCGGGTACGCTACACTAAAGTGTGGGTACGCTACACTACAGTGTGGGTACACTACACTACAGTGTGGGTACGCTACACTACAGTGTGGGTACACTACACTAAAGTGTGGGTACGCTACACTACAGTGTGGGTACGCTACACTACAGTGTGAGTACGCTACACTACAGTGTGGGTACGCTACACTACAGTGTGAGTACGCTACACTACAGTGTGGGTACGCTACACTACAGTGTGGGTACACTACACTACAGTGTGGGTACGCTACACTACAGTGTGGGTACGCTACACTAAAGTGTGGGTACGCTACACTAAAGTGTGGGTACGCTACACTACAGTGCGGGTACGCTACACTACAGTGCGGGTACGCTACACTACAGTGTGGGTACACTACACTACAGTGTGGGTACGCTACACTACAGTGTGGGTACGCTACACTACAGTGTGGGTACGCTACACTACAGTGTGGGTACACTACACTACAGTGTGGGTACGCTACACTACAGTGGGGGTACGCTACACTACAGTGTGAGTACGCTACACTACAGTGCGGGTACGCTACACTAAAGTGGGGGTACGCTACACTACAGTGCGGGTACGCTACACTAAAGTGCGGGTACGCTACACTAAAGTGGGGGTACGCTACACTACAGTGTGAGTACGCTACACTACAGTGCGAGTACGCTACACTAAAGTGTGAGTACGCTACACTACAGTGCGGGTACGCTACACTAAAGTGTGAGTACGCTACACTAAAGTGTGAGTACGCTACACTAAAGTGTGAGTACGCTACACTACAGTGGGGGTACGCTACACTACAGTGTGAGTACGCTACACTACAGTGCGAGTACGCTACACTAAAGTGTGAGTACGCTACACTACAGTGCGGGTACGCTACACTAAAGTGCGAGTACGCTACACTAAAGTGCGGGTACGCTACACTAAAGTGTGGGTACGCTACACTAAAGTGCGGGTACGCTACACTAAAGTGCGAGTACGCTACTCTAAAGTGCGAGTACGCTACACTAAAGTGCGGGTACGCTACTCTAAAGTGCGAGTACGCTACACTAAAGTGCGGGTACGCTACACTACAGTGCGGGTACGCTACACTAAAGTGCGAGTACGCTACTCTAAAGTGCGAGTACGCTACTCTAAAGTGCGAGTACGCTACACTACAGTGCGAGTACGCTACACTACAGTGTGGGTACACTACACTACAGTGCGGGTACGCTACACTAAAGTGGGGGTACACTACACTACAGTGTGGGTACACTACACTAAAGTGTGGGTACGCTACACTACAGTGTGGGTACACTACACTACAGTGTGGGTACACTACACTACAGTGTGGGTACGCTACACTACAGTGCGGGTACGCTACTCTAAAGTGCGGGTACGCTACTCTAAAGTGCGGGTACGCTACACTAAAGTGCGGGTACGCTACACTAAAGTGCGAGTACGCTACTCTAAAGTGCGAGTACGCTACACTAAAGTGTGGGTACACTACACTAAAGTGCGGGTACGCTACACTAAAGTGCGAGTACGCTACTCTAAAGTGCGAGTACGCTACACTAAAGTGCGAGTACGCTACACTAAAGTGCGAGTACGCTACTCTAAAGTGCGAGTACGCTACACTAAAGTGCGAGTACGCTACTCTAAAGTGCGAGTACGCTACACTAAAGTGCGGGTACGCTACACTAAAGTGCGAGTACGCTACACTAAAGTGCGGGTACGCTACACTAAAGTGCGAGTACGCTACACTAAAGTGCGAGTACGCTACACTACAGTGCGGGTACGCTACACTAAAGTGCGAGTACGCTACTCTAAAGTGCGAGTACGCTACACTAAAGTGCGGGTACGCTACACTAAAGTGCGGGTACGCTACACTACAGTGTGGGTACGCTACACTAAAGTGCGGGTACGCTACACTACAGTGTGGGTACGCTACACTAAAGTGTGGGTACGCTACACTAAAGTGCGGGTACGCTACTCTAAAGTGCGGGTACGCTACACTAAAGTGCGGGTACGCTACACTAAAGTGCGGGTACGCTACACTAAAGTGCGGGTACGCTACACTAAAGTGTGGGTACGCTACACTAAAGTGCGGGTACGCTACTCTAAAGTGCGGGTACGCTACACTAAAGTGCGGGTACGCTACACTAAAGTGCGGGTACGCTACACTAAAGTGCGAGTACGCTACACTAAAGTGCGGGTACGCTACACTACAGTGTGGGTACGCTACACTACAGTGTGGGTACGCTACACTAAAGTGTGGGTACGCTACACTAAAGTGCGGGTACGCTACTCTAAAGTGCGAGTACGCTACACTAAAGTGTGGGTACGCTACACTAAAGTGCGAGTACGCTACACTAAAGTGCGGGTACGCTACTCTAAAGTGCGAGTACGCTACACTACAGTGTGGGTACGCTACACTAAAGTGCGGGTACGCTACTCTAAAGTGCAGGTACGCTACACTACAGTGCGAGTACGCTACTCTAAAGTGCGAGTACGCTACACTAAAGTGTGGGTACGCTACACTACAGTGCGAGTACGCTACACTAAAGTGCGGGTACGCTACTCTAAAGTGCAGGTACGCTACACTAAAGTGCGGGTACGCTACTCTAAAGTGCGAGTACGCTACACTAAAGTGTGGGTACGCTACACTACAGTGCGAGTACGCTACACTAAAGTGCGGGTACGCTACACTAAAGTGCGAGTACGCTACACTAAAGTGCGGGTACGCTACACTAAAGTGCGAGTACGCTACTCTAAAGTGCGAGTACGCTACACTAAAGTGCGGGTACGCTACTCTAAAGTGCGAGTACGCTACACTAAAGTGCGGGTACGCTACTCTAAAGTGCGAGTACGCTACACTAAAGTGCGAGTACGCTACTCTAAAGTGCGAGTACGCTACACTAAAGTGCGGGTACGCTACACTAGAGTGTGGGTACGCTACACTAAAGTGCGGGTACGCTACACTAAAGTGTGGGTACGCTACACTAAAGTGCGAGTACGCTACACTAAAGTGCGAGTACGCTACTCTAAAGTGCGAGTACGCTACACTAAAGTGCGGGTACGCTACTCTAAAGTGCGAGTACGCTACACTAAAGTGCGAGTACGCTACACTAAAGTGCGAGTACGCTACACTAAAGTGCGGGTACGCTACTCTAAAGTGCGAGTACGCTACACTAAAGTGCGAGTACGCTACACTAAAGTGCGAGTACGCTACTCTAAAGTGCGAGTACGCTACTCTAAAGTGCGAGTACGCTACACTAAAGTGCGGGTACGCTACACTAAAGTGCGAGTACGCTACTCTAAAGTGCGAGTACGCTACACTAAAGTGCGGGTACGCTACTCTAAAGTGCGAGTACGCTACACTAAAGTGCGAGTACGCTACTCTAAAGTGCGAGTACGCTACACTAAAGTGGGTGTACGCTACACTAAAGTGCAGGTACGCTACACTAAAGTGGGGGTACGCTACACTAAAGTGCGGGTACGCTACACTAAAGTGCGAGTACGCTACACTAAAGTGCGAGTACGCTACACTAAAGTGCGAGTACGCTACACTAAAGTGCGAGTACGCTACACTAAAGTGGGGGTACGCTACACTAAAGTGCGAGTACGCTACACTAAAGTGCGAGTACGCTACACTAAAGTGCGAGTACGCTACTCTAAAGTGCGAGTACGCTACTCTAAAGTGCGAGTACGCTACACTAAAGTGCGGGTACGCTACACTAAAGTGCGAGTACGCTACTCTAAAGTGCGAGTACTCTACACTAAAGTGCGGGTACGCTACTCTAAAGTGCGAGTACGCTACACTAAAGTGCGAGTACGCTACTCTAAAGTGCGAGTACGCTACACTACAGTGCGAGTACGCTACACTAAAGTGCAGGTACGCTACACTAAAGTGGGTGTACGCTACACTAAAGTGCAGGTACGCTACACTAAAGTGGGGGTACGCTACACTAAAGTGGGGGTACGCTACACTAAAGTGGGGGTACGCTACACTAAAGTGGGGGTACGCTACACTAAAGTGGGGGTACGCTACACTAAAGTGGGGGTACGCTACACTACAGTGCGAGTACGCTACACTAAAGTGCAGGTACGCTACACTAAAGTGGGTGTACGCTACACTAAAGTGCAGGTACGCTACACTAAAGTGGGGGTACGCTACACTAAAGTGCGGGTACGCTACACTACAGTGTGAGTACGCTACACTAAAGTGCGAGTACGCTACACTACAGTGTGGGTACGCTACACTACAGTGTGGGTACGCTACACTACAGTGTGGGTACGCTACACTACAGTGTGGGTACGCTACACTACAGTGTGGGTACGCTACACTAAAGTGTGGGTACGCTACACTACAGTGTGGGTACGCTACACTAAAGTGTGAGTACGCTACACTAAAGTGCGAGTACGCTACACTACAGTGTGGGTACGCTACACTACAGTGTGAGTACGCTACACTACAGTGTGGGTACGCTACACTACAGTGTGGGTACGCTACACTACAGTGTGAGTACGCTACACTACAGTGTGGGTACGCTACACTAAAGTGTGGGTACGCTACACTACAGTGTGGGTACGCTACACTACAGTGTGGGTACGCTACACTACAGTGTGGGTACGCTACACTACAGTGTGGGTACGCTACACTACAGTGTGAGTACGCTACACTACAGTGTGGGTACGCTACACTAAAGTGTGGGTACGCTACACTACAGTGTGAGTACGCTACACTACAGTGTGAGTACGCTACACTACAGTGTGAGTACGCTACACTACAGTGTGGGTACGCTACACTACAGTGCGAGTACGCTACACTACAGTGCGGGTACGCTACACTAAAGTGCGAGTACGCTACACTACAGTGTGAGTACGCTACACTACAGTGCGGGTACGCTACACTAAAGTGCAGGTACGCTACACTAAAGTGCAGGTACGCTACACTAAAGTGGGGGTACGCTACACTACAGTGTGGGTACGCTACACTACAGTGTGGGTACGCTACACTACAGTGTGGGTACGCTACACTACAGTGTGGGTACGCTACACTAAAGTGTGGGTACGCTACACTAAAGTGCGAGTACGCTACACTACAGTGTGGGTACGCTACACTACAGTGTGGGTACGCTACACTACAGTGTGAGTACGCTACACTACAGTGTGGGTACGCTACACTACAGTGCGGGTACGCTACACTACAGTGTGGGTACGCTACACTACAGTGTGGGTACGCTACACTAAAGTGTGGGTACGCTACACTAAAGTGCGAGTACGCTACACTACAGTGTGGGTACGCTACACTACAGTGTGGGTACGCTACACTACAGTGTGGGTACGCTACACTACAGTGTGGGTACGCTACACTACAGTGTGAGTACGCTACACTACAGTGTGGGTACACTACACTACAGTGCGGGTACGCTACACTACAGTGTGGGTACGCTACACTAAAGTGTGGGTACGCTACACTACAGTGTGGGTACGCTACACTACAGTGCGGGTACGCTACACTACAGTGTGGGTACACTACACTACAGTGTGGGTACGCTACACTACAGTGTGGGTACGCTACACTACAGTGCGAGTACGCTACACTACAGTGTGGGTACGCTACACTACAGTGCGGGTACGCTACACTACAGTGTGGGTACGCTACACTACAGTGTGGGTACGCTACACTACAGTGCGAGTACGCTACACTACAGTGCGGGTACGCTACACTACAGTGTGGGTACACTACACTACAGTGCGGGTACGCTACACTACAGTGTGGGTACGCTACACTACAGTGCGAGTACGCTACACTACAGTGTGGGTACGCTACACTACAGTGCGGGTACGCTACACTACAGTGTGGGTACGCTACACTACAGTGTGGGTACGCTACACTACAGTGCGAGTACGCTACACTACAGTGTGGGTACGCTACACTACAGTGTGGGTACACTACACTACAGTGTGGGTACACTACACTACAGTGCGGGTACGCTACACTACAGTGTGGGTACGCTACACTACAGTGCGGGTACGCTACACTACAGTGTGGGTACGCTACACTACAGTGTGGGTACGCTACACTACAGTGTGGGTACGCTACACTACAGTGTGGGTACACTACACTACAGTGCGGGTACGCTACACTACAGTGCGGGTACGCTACACTACAGTGTGGGTACGCTACACTACAGTGTGGGTACGCTACACTACAGTGTGGGTACGCTACACTACAGTGCGGGTACGCTACACTACAGTGTGGGTACACTACACTACAGTGCGGGTACGCTACACTACAGTGTGGGTACGCTACACTACAGTGTGGGTACGCTACACTACAGTGTGGGTACACTACACTACAGTGCGGGTACGCTACACTACAGTGCGGGTACGCTACACTACAGTGTGGGTACGCTACACTACAGTGTGGGTACGCTACACTACAGTGCGGGTACGCTACACTACAGTGTGGGTACACTACACTACAGTGTGAGTACGCTACACTACAGTGCGGGTACGCTACACTACAGTGTGAGTACGCTACACTACAGTGTGAGTACGCTACACTACAGTGTGAGTACGCTACACTACAGTGTGAGTACGCTACACTACAGTGCGAGTACGCTACACTACAGTGTGAGTACGCTACACTAAAGTGTGGGTACGCTACACTACAGTGTGGGTACGCTACACTACAGTGCGGGTACGCTACACTACAGTGCGAGTACGCTACACTACAGTGTGAGTACGCTACACTAAAGTGTGGGTACGCTACACTACAGTGTGAGTACGCTACACTAAAGTGTGGGTACGCTACACTACAGTGCGGGTACGCTACACTACAGTGTGAGTACGCTACACTACAGTGTGAGTACGCTACACTACAGTGTGAGTACGCTACACTACAGTGTGAGTACGCTACACTACAGTGTGAGTACGCTACACTACAGTGTGAGTACGCTACACTAAAGTGTGGGTACGCTACACTACAGTGTGGGTACGCTACACTACAGTGCGGGTACGCTACACTACAGTGTGGGTACGCTACACTACAGTGTGGGTACGCTACACTACAGTGCGGGTACGCTACACTACAGTGCGGGTACGCTACACTACAGTGTGAGTACGCTACACTACAGTGCGGGTACGCTACACTACAGTGCGGGTACGCTACACTACAGTGTGGGTACGCTACACTACAGTGCGGGTACGCTACACTAAAGTGCGGGTACGCTACACTACAGTGTGAGTACGCTACACTACAGTGTGGGTACGCTACACTACAGTGTGGGTACGCTACACTAAAGTGTGGGTACGCTACACTACAGTGCGGGTACGCTACACTACAGTGTGGGTACGCTACACTACAGTGTGGGTACGCTACACTACAGTGTGAGTACGCTACACTACAGTGTGGGTACACTACACTACAGTGTGGGTACGCTACACTACAGTGTGGGTACGCTACACTACAGTGCGGGTACGCTACACTACAGTGCGAGTACGCTACACTACAGTGTGAGTACGCTACACTACAGTGTGGGTACGCTACACTACAGTGTGGGTACGCTACACTACAGTGCGGGTACGCTACACTACAGTGCGAGTACGCTACACTACAGTGTGAGTACGCTACACTACAGTGTGAGTACGCTACACTACAGTGTGAGTACGCTACACTACAGAGTGGGTACGCTACACTACAGTGTGAGTACGCTACACTAAAGTGTGAGTACGCTACACTACAGTGCGGGTACGCTACACTACAGTGCGAGTACGCTACACTACAGTGTGAGTACGCTACACTACAGTGTGAGTACGCTACACTACAGTGTGAGTACGCTACACTACAGAGTGGGTACGCTACACTACAGTGTGAGTACGCTACACTAAAGTGTGAGTACGCTACACTACAGTGTGAGTACGCTACACTACAGTGTGAGTACGCTACACTAAAGTGTGAGTACGCTACACTACAGTGTGAGTACGCTACACTACAGTGTGAGTACGCTACACTACAGTGTGGGTACGCTACACTACAGTGCGGGTACGCTACACTACAGTGTGAGTACGCTACACTACAGTGTGAGTACGCTACACTACAGTGTGGGTACGCTACACTACAGTGTGAGTACGCTACACTACAGTGTGAGTACGCTACACTACAGTGTGAGTACGCTACACTACAGAGTGGGTACGCTACACTACAGTGTGAGTACGCTACACTAAAGTGTGAGTACGCTACACTACAGTGTGAGTACGCTACACTACAGTGTGAGTACGCTACACTAAAGTGCGAGTACGCTACACTAAAGTGTGGGTACGCTACACTAAAGTGCGAGTACGCTACACTAAAGTGTGGGTACGCTACACTACAGTGTGAGTACGCTACACTAAAGTGCGAGTACGCTACACTAAAGTGTGGGTACGCTACACTAAAGTGCGAGTACGCTACACTACAGTGTGAGTACGCTACACTACAGTGCGAGTACGCTACACTACAGTGTGGGTACGCTACACTAAAGTGTGAGTACGCTACACTAAAGTGCGAGTACGCTACACTACAGTGTGAGTACGCTACACTACAGTGTGAGTACGCTACACTACAGTGTGAGTACGCTACACTACAGTGTGAGTACGCTACACTACAGTGCGAGTACGCTACACTACAGTGTGAGTACGCTACACTACAGTGTGAGTACGCTACACTACAGTGTGAGTACGCTACACTAAAGTGCGAGTACGCTACACTAAAGTGTGGGTACGCTACACTAAAGTGCGAGTACGCTACACTACAGTGTGAGTACGCTACACTACAGTGCGAGTACGCTACACTACAGTGTGGGTACGCTACACTACAGTGCGGGTACGCTACACTACAGTGTGAGTACGCTACACTACAGTGTGAGTACGCTACACTACAGTGTGGGTACGCTACACTACAGTGTGGGTACACTACACTACAGTGTGAGTACGCTACACTACAGTGTGAGTACGCTACACTACAGTGTGGGTACGCTACACTACAGTGCGAGTACGCTACACTACAGTGTGGGTACGCTACACTAAAGTGTGAGTACGCTACACTACAGTGCGAGTACGCTACACTACAGTGCGAGTACGCTACACTAAAGTGCGAGTACGCTACACTACAGTGCGAGTACGCTACACTACAGTGTGGGTACGCTACACTAAAGTGTGAGTACACTACACTAAAGTGGGGGTACGCTACACTAAAGTGTGAGTACGCTACACTAAAGTGCGAGTACGCTACACTACAGTGTGAGTACGCTACACTACAGTGTGAGTACGCTACACTACAGTGTGGGTACGCTACACTACAGTGTGGGTACGCTACACTACAGTGTGGGTACGCTACACTACAGTGCGGGTACGCTACACTACAGTGTGGGTACGCTACACTACAGTGCGAGTACGCTACACTACAGTGTGGGTACGCTACACTACAGTGCGGGTACGCTACACTACAGTGTGAGTACACTACACTACAGTGTGGGTACACTACACTACAGTGCGAGTACGCTACACTACAGTGTGGGTACACTACACTACAGTGCGAGTACGCTACACTACAGTGTGAGTACGCTACACTACAGTGTGGGTACGCTACACTACAGTGTGGGTATGCTACACTACAGTGCGAGTACGCTACACTAAAGTGCGGGTACGCTACACTACAGTGTGGGTACGCTACACTACAGTGTGGGTACACTACACTACAGTGCGGGTACACTACACTACAGTGTGGGTACACTACACTACAGTGCGAGTACGCTACACTACAGTGTGGGTACGCTACACTACAGTGTGGGTACACTACACTACAGTGTGGGTACACTACACTACAGTGCGAGTACGCTACACTAAAGTGCGGGTACGCTACACTACAGTGTGGGTACGCTACACTACAGTGTGGGTACGCTACACTACAGTGTGAGTACGCTACACTACAGTGCGAGTACGCTACACTAAAGTGCGGGTACGCTACACTACAGTGTGGGTACGCTACACTACAGTGTGGGTACACTACACTACAGTGCGGGTACACTACACTACAGTGTGGGTACACTACACTACAGTGTGGGTACGCTACACTACAGTGCGAGTACGCTACACTAAAGTGCGGGTACGCTACACTACAGTGTGGGTACGCTACACTACAGTGTGGGTACACTACACTACAGTGTGGGTACACTACACTACAGTGTGGGTACGCTACACTACAGTGTGGGTACACTACACTACAGTGTGGGTACACTACACTACAGTGTGAGTACGCTACACTACAGTGTGGGTACACTACACTACAGTGTGGGTACACTACACTACAGTGTGGGTACGCTACACTACAGTGTGGGTACACTACACTACAGTGTGGGTACACTACACTACAGTGTGGGTACACTACACTACAGTGTGGGTACACTACACTACAGTGTGGGTACACTACACTACAGTGTGGGTACGCTACACTACAGTGTGGGTACACTACACTACAGTGTGGGTACACTACACTACAGTGTGGGTACGCTACACTACAGTGTGGGTACACTACACTACAGTGTGGGTACACTACACTACAGTGTGGGTACACTACACTACAGTGTGGGTACACTACACTACAGTGTGGGTACACTACACTACAGTGTGGGTACGCTACACTACAGTGTGGGTACACTACACTACAGTGTGGGTACACTACACTACAGTGTGGGTACACTACACTAAAGTGTGAGTACGCTACACTACAGTGCGAGTACGCTACACTACAGTGTGGGTACACTACACTACAGTGTGAGTACGCTACACTACAGTGTGGGTACGCTACACTACAGTGTGGGTACACTACACTACAGTGTGGGTACACTACACTACAGTGTGGGTACGCTACACTACAGTGTGGGTACACTACACTACAGTGTGGGTACACTACACTACAGTGTGGGTACGCTACACTACAGTGTGGGTACACTACACTACAGTGTGGGTACACTACACTACAGTGTGGGTACGCTACACTACAGTGTGGGTACACTACACTACAGTGTGGGTACGCTACACTACAGTGTGGGTACACTACACTACAGTGTGGGTACACTACACTACAGTGTGGGTACACTACACTACAGTGTGGGTACACTACACTACAGTGTGGGTACGCTACACTACAGTGTGGGTACACTACACTACAGTGTGGGTACACTACACTACAGTGTGGGTACACTACACTACAGTGTGGGTACGCTACACTACAGTGTGGGTACGCTACACTACAGTGTGGGTACACTACACTACAGTGTGGGTACACTACACTACAGTGTGGGTACGCTACACTACAGTGTGGGTACACTACACTACAGTGTGGGTACACTACACTACAGTGTGGGTACGCTACACTACAGTGTGGGTACACTACAGTACAGTGTGGGTACGCTACACTACAGTGTGGGTACACTACACTACAGTGTGGGTACACTACACTACAGTGTGGGTACGCTACACTACAGTGTGGGTACACTACACTAAAGTGCGAGTACGCTACACTAAAGTGCGGGTACGCTACACTACAGTGTGGGTACGCTACACTAAAGTGGGGGTACGGTGCAGAAAATTGGGGGTACGGTGCAGAAATGTGGGGGTACGGTGCAGAAATGTGGGGGAGTACAAAATGTGTGTCAGTGTTAAATATCTTATGTAGCCTAATATTTATTTTTGGTTACTGTAGGCTATATTAATACTTGTTTTCCCGCTAAATGTTATTGGCCGAAATTAGTGTTGACCGACTGAAAAGCTCTCCTTAATAACTTTTGCCCTGCGGAACTCCTCAATGACCCTGCCCTACCTGATCTCCCCAACGCGTGTGCTTGCTCACATTCCGGCAGCGACTGTACCTTGCGAGCTATTCCACTCCAATGCTCGGTCCCGCGCGGTATGTATCTTGGAGGAGGAATATCATGCATGGCTCGTTCTGAAAGAGATAAAAACGGTTCCTAGTTGGCGTGCAATTTTAAAAGTTAACTCTGCATGTACGAGCTTTGAGCAGGCCTACCACAGCAGCCACACGAAAGTGCAGGTAACAAGAGGAGTTGACTTGGCAATAAGCACACCTCATCCAGTGCTTCCTCCCGCCCATTGGACTGTTCTCTACCCAATCAAATTGAGCGGGAATTAACAATCGATTTCCTAGTAAAAATGAAAATCCACAGCCTGCCTCCAGTCTCCGACCGGGTCAGGGAATGGAATAAATGAAGTCCCCATCTAGCGGCGAGGATATGAACTGTGCCGACTGCCGAAGCCTGTCGCACTCCCCTGGGGCAATGATTAAATGAATGACAGATGAAATGAAATGATAGTGGAGAGTGATGCTGGAATGAAATTGTGACAGGGAAAACCGGAGTACCCGGAGAAAAATTTGTCTGCCTTCGCTTTTTCCAGCACAAATCTCACATGGAGTGACCGGGTTTTGAACCACGGACCCAGCGGTGAGACGCCGGAGTGCTGCCGCCTTAACAGTGTTAAAATACATCACATTTAAGGAACATTTTCTCACTAACTGGTTGACACAGACACCTGAATTTTTATATACTATAAACAAGTATATTACCATTGTATGGATGCAAAGATCTTGAAAACAAAGGTCACAGTTTGGATTTTTTTTTATAATGCAAAACTGTTTGCAAATTTTCTCATGATTTATTTCCATCCCTCTTCATGAATTTTTCAACATGTTTGTTTTCATAGCTTCAGATTGTATACAAAAGAGCCCTGCAAATTTTAAATGATATCAGTAATAGTTTCTTAGATAATGTTCCTTTTGCAGGGGAGAAATGAATTTATAGGAAATCAGCTCCAAAGTTTCAATATCGCATGACTGGGATTATCAGCATCCTCTTGTAATTCATCAAGAATCTTCCTCTTGGTGGCTCTCCTGTTTCTTCCACAGTTCATGAAGTCTTAGATAGCATTTTCCTATGATCTTAGTCTCTCCTTGCCTATAGAATACTTAGCCTTTACCATTCGGGAGCCCACACACAATCTTAGCTTCTCCAGAACTTTTGCATATTTAATGTTACATTGATTGAAACAGCATGAAACACACCAAGATGAAGTGTATTAATCCCAACAAACACTGTTTTGGTAGTCTGTCACATATGACCCTATTCACACATTCATTGGGATTCTGAGTTCCGTAACAAGGGAGCAACGTCACACAGAGCATGGAAGGGAGAAGGCGCGAAGCCTCGTAGCTTGGAAACGTCACTATTCGAAGCGAAGGCTGGTATGGATACCTGCTGTTAAACTTAAAACGAGTCAGATTGTTTCAAGCAAATATTATGTATTCCATTACTCTGTCACAATTCTGTAAGTGTTCCGTTTTTTGTTGCCAGTGTTTATGTATGAAAAACTTTGAATCGTTAACTTCTACCGTAGCGAGCCTTTCAAGTGATTTCGTCCCAAACTATTTTATTAGTAACCAATATTCCTCAAAGTGGCGGCTTCGGTGGCGTAGTTGATAGCCTGCCGAGCTTCTATGCCCAAGATCCCGGGTTCAAACCGGGCCAAAGTCATCGGATTTTCAAGAGCGTTAAAATCCCTCAGGATGCCTTCCTTCGGAGGGGAAGTAAAGCCGGCCGGCGCATGTCATAGATTTATGGCATGATAAAGGACCTTCCACTAACTACAATATTGTGTGAAGCTAAAATTTGTAGGTTATATTGATAACGCTATATTAGTTCCAACGTTCGTCACTAGGTGCTGGCTGCGATGGCATCTAATAGTCTAACCAAATTCACAGCTAGGTGTCGTGGACGGTAGCATTTGGTAGCAAAAGTAGGAATTACTTAAAAATTGTTCGTCTGCAGTCCTTACCTGAATTAAAAACAGATAACACACACTAATACAGTCCTCACAATTAACACCGGTTATCAGACAGATTCTACACACACCCAAAGTACACGGGGCTACATGACCGCGTTGTCGCAGCCCCTGAACTGAGGAACCAACCAACCACACTTATATTTCATTTTCACTGACAACATTGAAATAATTGAAGTCATTGTTCAGTGTTGGCTAGGTAACCTTCAGTAGTCAAAAGGAGTGTAGCCCCGTGTACTTTGGTTGTGTATAGAATCTCTCTGATAACCGGTGTTATTTGTGATGGCTGTATTAGTGTGTGTTATCTGTTTTATTTCAAGGAAGGACAGCTGACGATAATTGCAAGTAGTTCCTACTTTCGCTACCAAATGCCACCGTCCACGACACCTAGCGGTGATCTTGGCTACTACTAGGTTCCATCGCAACCAGCGCCTGGTGACGAACGTTGGAACTTAAGAACCTAACCTACAAATTTTGCTACACACAAGTTTAGTTAGTGGAAGGTTCTTTTACATGCTATAAATCTATGACATGGGACCGCCGGCTTTACTTCCCCTCCGAAGGAAGGCATACTGAAGGATTTTAACGCTCTTAAAAAATTCTACGACTTCGGCCGTGTTTGAACCCGCGACCTTTGGCGGGGTGTTACAATAAACTTCCTAAAACCTGAAAAAGTCTAATAATAAACTTTCACTGTCATCCTTATCTAAAGTGGCAGATGATCTAGATGTTACATTCCTTACACAAAAATCACCACCACTACTTATCCGTTAGTGTGTGGTCACTGCTCTCCAGTGTCCTGTGTTCACTTGTGGTGCTTCCTCCAGGGGCTCACAACTTGTGGGACGTGGGTTGGCGACCACGGGACCCCAGCTGAGTCTGGCATTGCTTCCACTTCCTTGTGCCGGTCTCCTCTCCGTCTTCTTTCCTGTCGACCTCCCTTGGTCAGCTCTTGTTCTCTTCCGACCCCGACGGTATTAGGGTATCCGAGGCCTAGGGAGTCTCTTCCTTTCCCGCCTTAATTGGCCCTTGTCTCATCTTTCCTGATACCCTCATTCTTGAGGGGTCAGCCTTCATGTTCTATTCATGTTATCTCCTGCCTTCTGCTCAAGTCCCTCAAGGAGGCAGAGTGTGTGTAGCCCCACCACTTCTGGTGCACCCTGGATAGTGCCACCCCCTCAAGGGCTCATGGCAGTTGAGTTCGGGAGTTGGCGATCCCGAGGGATTCCTCCTAGGTCCGTTTTGTCACCTTTTTCCTCTGACTTTTGGGCGGGCCCTCTCCTCTTTCCCCTTTCCCATCTGACTTTCATGGCTCTCCTTCCTTCCAAGTCCCTCAATCCTCATTCTTCGAGGGTTGAGGGCATTTCTTTTCTTCCTGTCCTTTATTTGGCTTATCCTTTATTTGTTTACCATTCCTTCTTCTAGTTTGTAAGTCTGTAGTTAGTATTAGTTATAGTTTACATTCTCATCTCATCTTTCACTCTCACCCAAACTATTAGGGGCCGATAACCTAGATGTTAGGCCCCTTAAAACAACAATTATCATCATCACGTGTGATGGTGATGCCTTACATTAATAATCCAATACGGCTTAGAGCAATAGGCCTACTCCGCGCGGTAATTATCGTAAAAGCTCTCTTCGCCGACCATTATTGAAATGAATGCCTGCTTCAAGCAGCTCGGAACTTACATTTAATTCAAATAATTCTTCTAACAGAGGCTCGTTCCATCTCGTCGATGAATACTTTTGATAACATGGAAAGTGCATTGTGATCAAGGGTTCGTGGCTTTGATTCCAGTAGTTAAAAGGGACGTATAACCCATCCTTACTTTGATTCCATACGGTAAAGGAGTTATAAGAGCTTTTCAGTATCAGACTTTATTCAATGTGCTTGGGCTTGAAAAGAGCATAGTTGTTGTTAATTTATTTAGGGACATGTAGTTCTGTGTTTTTGGGTGTGCACAAAATCTGATGGCTGCGGTAGTGTGTGTATTTGTACTGGAATTGAGCCAAGGATTTGGTAAGAGGCGGGACTAGGATTGGGAACGAGGTGGCTGTGGCATAACTGTAAGTTACCAACCATTTTTAGAACAGCTCTTCTCCGTTTTGCCTCAAAATATGAGAGCACCCCTTCCTGATCTTCAGATCAGAATTACTGTAAATTTCTTGGCAAAGTCGGCAATCGAAACCAGGACCTTTGGATGCAAAGACTCAACACATTCCTCGTGACTACAGAAGATTTCTTCAATCTAAATCAGTACCTTGTGCATTCACAGACTTTCCTTTGCACAAACAAATGACAGCCTGAAACTACTGTTGACCAAAGTATTATGTGCACTCGAGTTTGAAGGTTGTTTGTGAAGTAACCAATAGACCTATATAAAATCCAATAACATCATCATTTTCATCGTTTTATTTTACGTTAGTTCATGCAGGTTTGGAATTTTTAATTCATATTTTAATATTTTTATCGCAGTTGGAACACAAAAAGTGCCCGTTTTAGGCGTGTTTCAACCATGCGTCACATTTAAGAATTATTATCTCACAAACCCGTTATCAGATCGAATCCAATGTTTAACACAATATACATTGGAATGTTGTATAACTGGTTTATTAATTTCAAAATGTTGTGTATCCAAGAAACAAAGTTGTTATCATTTTTGTCAGGTAACTTTTTCTCGGCTTGGGGTCGTTGGAAAATGTAGTTCTTGGTCGCGTTGTAATCCTTATACATGAAAAGTTATGCTGTATGACTGTGAAATACGTAAATTAATTCAATTATTTTATATCGGTTTGTATTTGTATGGGGAAATAAGGCATGTTTCCGAGGCTAGTGGATACGGCGAAAGCTATACAGCGTTGCCAAGACGGAGCCCATCACGCGTCATGGCGCGCCTCGCTCCGAAGTGATGGGCTCCATCTCAGCAACGCTGTACAGCATTCCCCGGAGCGGCTAGCTGGTGAACCATGCCTTATTTCCCCGTACAAATTCAAACCGATATAAATTAAGTGAATTAATTTACGTATTTCATAGTCGTACAACATACCCTTTTGACGTATAAGGATTACAACGCGACCAAAAACTACATTTTCTAACCACCCCGAGCCGAGAAAAAGTTACCTTACAAAAATGATAACAACTTTGTTTCTTGGACACACAAAATTTTGAAAATAATAAACCAGTTATACAACATTCCAATGTATATTGTGTTAAACATTGTATTCGATCTCATGACGGGTTTCTGAGATAATAATTCTTAAATGTGACGCATGCTTGAAACACGCTTAAAAACGGGCACTTTTTGTGTTCCAAATGCGATTTTTTTAAATATTAAAATATAACGACGAAAATGATGATGTTATTTGATTTTTTGTAGGCCTATTGGTTACTTCACAAACAACCTTCAAACTCACGTACACATAATATTTTTGCTTTCACCCTTCAAAATGTAAAACTTGTTTTTACTTGTGTTTTATTACACTACTTTCGATTTTCGCAAAAAATGAAAGTAGACTTATGAGATCTACACAGGGCCAAAATTTGTGTGTCTGTATGTGTGTGCGTGTGTGTGTCTGTATGTGTGAGTGTACTCTGAATGTCTGCCCCCCCCCCCTATCAATTCGAACACGGTAAACCGAATTGAACAAAATTTGGTACAGAGGTAGAACTAGCAATGGGCCCCTCAGTGTCATGATTTATATCGCCGCCTTCTTGACGGAAACGTAATGGCGGCCACCCAAATGATCAAAGCTTAAATCAAATTACGAGATACCTAATCATCCTATTTCTACCAAATTTTGCAACAACATATATTTATTTGGCGAACGTCTTTTGACTAAACTACAAGGTCATCAGACCAATAGTTTGCAGATGGCGGCCATGTATGTGTTCAAATCGATTCCCCCTATCAATTCAAACACGGTGAAACCGAATTGAACGAAATTTGGTACAGTGGTAGCACTAGCAAAGGGAACTCTAGTGTCATGTTTTATATCCACCATCTTGACGAAAACGTAATGGAGGCCACCCAAATGTTAAAAACTTGAATCAAATTACGACCAAGCTAATCATCTGATCTCTACCAAATTTTCCAATAACATATCTTTTTGTGGGAAGCATTCTTTGACCAAACTACAAGATCATCAGTCCAATAGTTTGCATATGGCGGCCATGTATGTGGGAAAATCGATTCCCCCTATCAATTCAAACATGGTAAAACCGAATTGAACGGAATTTGATACAGAGGTAGCACTAGCAAAGGGCACCTCAGTGTCATGTTTTATATCGTCGCCATCTTGACGGAAACGGAATGGTGGCCACCCAAATGTTAAAAGCTTAAATCAAATTAAGACCAACCTAATCATTTGTTCTGTACTAAATTTTGCAATAACATACGTTTTTGTGGGAAGCATCTTTTGAACTACAAGGTCATCAGTCCAATAGTTTGCTGATAGCGACCATGTATGTGTGCAAATCGATTCCCCATATCAATTCAAACATGGTGAAACCGAATTGAATGATTTTTTACTGAGGTAGCACCAGCAAAGGTCACGTCATATTCATGTTTAATATCCGTATAACTGGTTGTAGTTCAAGAAGCTACTACTACCAACATTCAATTATATTCAGTTACTAGCAGAAGTACCCATTCTTCGAACGGTCTTCGGTAATAATAGCCAGACGTAATCAATTGAGCTACTGTTGCAATTGTTAGAGGCTTGGAACCTCCGAAACTAAATTTACCTAACGTGTACTTCCTGACTTGAAAATAAAATTGAAAACCTCGTAGACGAAATGCAATACACGTTACATAAAAACTGACCCTCACTGTTGTGTCAAATCCCCTTGTGGTGCGTGAAAATTCAGGTTTTTTTAGCCTCCAATGGCCCAAATTCCTAAAAGCAAGAAATAAAATACTGTTTCAATTCAGAAATTTTTGAAAATAATGTTGCTGTTTGGAGATATAATAGACCTTCTGTACGACATATCGCATGTTTAAGTCATGTGAAGAAATCTAAGGTAACCACTGACCCCCTTAAGCGCATTGATGAATTTTACAGTTTTAGTTGGTTCCGTGATAACCTTATAGACATTTTCAAACGTTAACAGAAATTTTCAAACGTTCACAGAAATTTAATAAATGGAGTGGCATGACTTCTTGCAGAAATAAATGGAAAGTTGGATGTCACCTTTTGAAATGCTTTTGTCATGGCTATTGGCGTGCATGCCTTCGTTAGTTTATAAAATGAAATTAGTTTTCTGTAAATATCAGAAACTGTTGGTATTAGAGCCTTAAAATGTAGTTTTCGGGGACCCTTTACGGCTATTTAGGGTCCCCGAGTTTTGTTTCTGACACCAAGGGGCAGAAAATAAGCTTTGTCTCGTCGTTGTAGGCCGTAGTATAATAATAATATAAATAATTATAGTAATAATATAACAATATAGAGATAGAGACGTAATAGACCTTTCGTACCACACCCGCACGTGCAAATCGCGTGAAAAAATTCTAAAGTACCCCTTGACCCCCTTAAGCGCAATATATGTATTGATGAATTTTACAGCTTGATTTGGTTCCGTTATAACCTTATAGCCGTTTGCAAACTATCTCAGTAATGTAATAAATGGAATTGTATTGCGTCTTACAGCAATAGATGGACCTGTGAAGTTCTGTTGCCATGGTTACCGGATTGCATTCTTTCATTATTGTATTAAATGAAATTAATTTTCTGGGAATATCTCAAAAACTGTTGGTTTTAGGACCTTAAAATGTGATTTTTGGGCCCTTAGGGCCCCCAAGTTTCGTTTCTCACATTGAAGGGCTAAAAATGAACTTTGTCTCGCCCTTCTACGCCTATTTCAGCAAGTGTTTTAAGGGGGTAGGCCCCCTTTTATGAGAGCTACAGAGAAAGTTACAACAATGATTAGTGTCGTGCCTCTGAAGGATATCTGTACCAAATTTACCAAGACCGCTGAACGTCTTCGACGATCGCACAAGCATTTATGCTGCTAATGTGTTTTTTTGATGAGTCCATGTCGGCACCTATGCCACAACCAAACTTTTTGTCTAATGACAAAGCAAACGAAGATTGATCGACTTGTTGCTCGTCAAATTCGAAAGCGAAGGAATCGAAACCAGGCAAGCTCCAGAAGATGCCAATGTGCTCATCGTTACCACCGCACTCGAGTTATCTCGGCCAGACAATTCGGTCATTATAGTGGCTGAAGATATAGATATCCTGGTCATCTTGGCGGCTCGTGTACCACCCTCCACGAATATGTATTTTATGAAACCCGCCAAAGGTTCAACCAAACAACAACTATTTTGCACAACAAGTTTCAATCTCCCGCCGTGTGTGCAAGAAAACTTCCTCTTTTTGCATGCGTTTAGTGGATGCGATACAACGACTTCGTTTCACAGGCAGGTCAAAATGAAATTCGTAACACTGCTGAAGAGTAATGAGGAACTGCAAACAGCTGTTAGGGTTTTCCGAGACGTGAACGCAAACCCCGATGAAATTGACAAAGCGGGCCAGTTGGTTTTGGCTAGGCTTTAAGACAACAAAACCACGGGAAATACCCTGAATGAGTTGCGGTTCCAAATGTTTGTAAAATCTCTAATCAAACATCGATTTAATCTCGCAAGCTTACCTCCCACCGAATCAGCGGCACGTGAGCACTCTTTAAGAACATACCATCAAATCCAAACATGGTACGGAAATTACACAAATCCACTGGATTGGGGCTGGAAAAATTCTCAATGTGGTTTGGCTCCCATACCTACGACGAGGGATCCGGCGCCACAAGCGCTTCTAAACACAGTGTCCTGCAAATGCTCAAAAGGATGTAACGCAGCGTGTGTTTGCAGGAAAACAGGCCTCCGATGCTCCAGAATCTGCATGAATTGTATGGGACGGTCAAGCACAAATGCTGCCGAGGAAGATGATATGGATGATTGTGACGGAGACATCGATGTTAATCTTGAGCGCCCTGTGACGTCGGGCAAATGTACCAATACAGACGAAGAAAGCGATGACGGAGAAATTGAGGCAGACGATCAAGACTGCCAGCCTTCATCAATACGGTTTAAAATCGACTAACTTTGACATTTGAACTGTGGATTAGGCCTCCTGGGGACACCACTTTAAAAGAAACGCGCCATTTACTCTACCGCCGGTGGTGCGGAAAAGAGTGATTTTATGCCAATACTACGCAATAATAATACTAATGGTAGGTACTTTGCCACAGCTGTTTACATAGAAAAGCTGTTATACTTGTAACAAGTTAACAGCTTGTGCACCCGGAATGCTGACAAATATTTATAACATGAAGAAACTTTGATATGGCATATCATTTCCATAGATTTTCCGCAAGAATCAAAAAGGGCTCAAATTTGAATGGCCGTAGCATCGTCACGGTTCACATTAGAGACAAAAGGTAGGGAATATTTTTGTAGTAAATTTACTCTAGATTATTTTCTATAATTGGTATTTTGTTGATAAAGTTCATGGTATGGGAGATATTTGTAAAAAAAAACGAAAAATGGTACCTTCTTAGGGCCAGAAGGGCCAACGCCGACTTCGCTCGAGGGGGAAAACTTGGGAGAGTAATATCTGGGTCCAAATAAAGCGATTAAAGCAATTTCCAGCTTTCCACTAATTAATTCCTTATTGAACCACCTGTCGCCTGGCCTAATATAAAGAATACTATTTTGTTTATGTGTTGGAATAATGTTGGCTGTGGTAAACTCTAGTTATTGTTGTTTAAGGGGCGGAGGTCATCTGTCTCGTAGTAAACTCTACTTCAGATCAAGGACAAGGAATGGAAATCGCTGTGGGGGCGTGCTGAAATATGTGGTGCTATAAGTATATGCGGTATATCCATTTGCAAAATACCGGATAGTCCACCAGCCCCTTGCTATCCAGTTTTATGCATCCCGTCACATGTTCTATAATTCTGAGTGACATCGGCTCCCCTCGAGCACTATCAACTATCACACATCCAACCCACCGCGCTTGCCATGTGAGCTACTACGACGCTTGACCTGCAGAGCGCACTTCCCAGTCTATACAATACCTGCTCTCGATCTATGCGTGCACCTCCTGTTTTAAAGTACGTGTTCTGCGTGTCTGTGCTCGTTTTACGGGTTCATTCGAGGTACCCATACTGAATTAATAGTGGCGCTCACGATTCCTGCTGTATTCTAGCCCGTAAACACACACATCTCGTTATATTACCCCAGTTTAGGCAGAGGGACCGATGTCTTTCAGAATTGTAGTACATGTGACGGGATGCATACAACTGGATTGCAAGGGGCTGACGGTCCACCCGGTATATTCTTAATATTATAACATGTGAGTTATTATAAAACAATAAATATGAAAAAATCAAGTAGAAAAACAACCCTATTTGCATTTGAACCGCAGTTCTACGGGTGAGAGTCTGGGAAACTAACTCTGATCATTGCTTCAATAATGTTATTAATCGGCTTAGTATAACTAGCTAGCATATAATGTCTTGGTGTAAACGATTTCTTCAACGCATTATGCCCCTATTATAAGGGGGGGAGCTGTGGGGGCTCTACCCCCCACCCCCCTGGAAAAAAACTATAAAAATTAAGAAAGTGTTGTTTTGGTAAGAGCATAAAATAATTGTAAATTCGGTTGTACCCTAATCTTAACTTATTGGCTAAGTTACAAACAATATTAAGATTGAAATTAGACCACCACGTGGTTTAGTGGCTGGCATTCTTGGCTGCCACACCACAGGTCCGAATGCCAAGAAATTTTAATTCTGCTCTGAGGGCTGGAACGGGGTACATTCAGCCTCGTGAGGCAAAACTGAGAATTACACAGTTTACCTTTCTGCTTAATAAATTGACAAATATTTAGATAGCCTATTTGCGATCCAGACTCCCGAGGCCATACTAGCAAATTCATTAAGTATAAAATTTTATTTTGTGTTGTGTTGTATTTTACAACTTATTTGT
The DNA here is from genome assembly GCA_946902985.2 of Meconema thalassinum. Lineage (NCBI taxonomy): Eukaryota > Metazoa > Arthropoda > Insecta > Orthoptera > Tettigoniidae > Meconema > Meconema thalassinum. The sequence goes on along the minus strand of OX336390.1, from coordinate 964,311,819 downwards.
GTTGCCACAATTACAATTAACTCTTATCTAAAATAATTACACTAACTTATTTGATATTTCTGAGTATTTTGCGGTGACAATCCCCTGAGAATATTCACAATTTTCCAGGATAGTCCGCCCTACCCCCGAAACAAAATGTGTAATACACAGGCGGAATAAATTATCCCAACGCCATGAAATAAAGAATGTAGAGTAGGGAAATGTCGGCAATATATTTGGCGAGGTAACATATTTATTTGATTAAAGGTACAAGACAACAGGTTAATGTCCGCGCAAGAATAACCATCGCAAATGTGCCACGCTGGTCCATAATCGCCAGACTGTTGAATGCAGGCATGCGTTGTGTCGTACAAGTCAGCTTGTGGGATGGAGTTCCATGCCTGATGCACTTGGTCGGTCAATACAGGGACGGTTAAAGCCGGTTGTAGATGACGCTGGAGTTGTCGTCCAATGATGTCCCATACGTGCTCGATTGGGGACAGGTCGGGGATCGAGCAGGCCAAGGCAGCATGTCGACACTCTGTAGAGCAGGTTGGGTTACAGCAGCGGTATGGGGGCGTGCGTTATTTTGTTGGAAAACACCCCCCAGGAATGCTGTTCATGAATGGAAGCACAACAGGTCGAATCACCAGACGGACGGACGTACACATCTACAGTCCGAGTGAGTGGGATAACGACGAGAGTGCTCCTGCTGTCATAGGCAATTGCTCCCCAGACCAGAACACCCGGTTTAGGCCCAGTATGTCGACGCCGCAGACAGGTTGAGTGCATGCGCTCACCTGGCCTCCCTCTAACCAACACATGGCTATCACTGGCACCAAGCCAGAATCCGGTTTCAATCGGAAAACATAACGGATCTCCACTCCATCCTCTAATGAGCTCTGGCTTGACACCACTGTAGTCGCAGACGGCGGTGGTTTGGGGTAAGTGGAATGCACGCCACAGGGCGTCTTTCACGGTGCTGTCCTTCAAGAAACCGATTTCAAACAGTTCGTTGCGTCACTGTGGTGCCAACTGCCGCACAAATTGTTGCTGCAGACGCCGACCGATGCGCAAAGCCATACGCTGAATACTGCGGTCCTCCCTCTCGGTGGTGCCACGGCCACGTCCGGAGCCCGGTCCTCTTGCGACCGTACCTTCTCGTGACCACTGCTGCCAGCACGCATGCACAGTGCAGACATTCCTGCCAAGTCATTCTGCAATAGCGCGGAAGGGAAATCCACCTTCACGTAGTCCTATTACACGGCCTCGTTCAAACGCAGTGAGCGGTTGATACTGACCTCATCGTCGTTGTAAAGGCATTCTTGACCCACTCACAGTCACTCACGCCTAGCCTTGGGTTATCCAGGGAGTAGACAGCGCCCTTGCAAAATACAGAAAGAGAAGCACTCCAATATCTAATGTTTCCTTTACATTGTGCCCGTATACACGGATGATGATCAGTCAACACTCGGCTTTTGCTCTTGCGGTTTCGGAGTGTGGTACGTTCCCTCCACCGCTGATTAAACATCTGATATGGAATACTCAACGTTCACAAGGATATTAAGGAAAAACACAACATTTTAAATATTACAAAATTTAATTCATAAAAGAAAAATATATTCACTCAAAAACATGTAAGAAAAATCAATCACTTGGCATTGTCTCTTCAAGTGCCATTAAAAAAATCACTTTGTTAAAATTTATCAGATCACTGTAATGTCGTTTCATTATTTTATGAACTTTATAACCACTTTGTAACCGCTTTGTCTTGCTTAAATCTAATTATAAATATGTGTAGTATATTTTACTAAGGCGTCAAGCGCGCCTATCATTCAAGTCATACAACTTTCCAAGGATTTGGGCATTTATATTCATTTCAATCTTTACCCTTCTGGGTTTCTTTAACGTTACATAATATTCATTTATCTATCACTTATTTAGTACTTTGGACCTGACTATTAACTCCACAAAGCCTTAGATTTTACACATTTAAAATACTGTACAAGAACATGCCATGTCTGTGAATCTAACCCTTGCTCGACCAGTTTCATTCTCATGCATCAGATGATCCTTCTTTGCAGCGTACCATGCACTGTGTTATTTATTTTTGTGGGATCTTTATTCATCTTTAAACTGTATTTTCCACAACCCGTTCTTTCATTCTTTTGAGGAAGGAATCCTTTTATTTACAATAAAAGTGTTTGACAAAACCCGTCAAAATTCATGTATATGCTTCAAACTTATATTCTGGAGAAATGTCTCCATCCCAGCATTGTGATTTTGTAAGTTAATTTCAGCTTGCATCTTTTTATAAAACTTTTACATAATGGCCTTTTTATTATTAGTCTTTTGATAGACTTTCACTTTTCCGCAGAACCCATTAACTTTCTGTCTCACTCACACATTACGGTAGGTCAGGCGCTCACAGCTGCCTTGCCGCTCTGGTGATGCTTCGCTTGATATATGGCGTCAGCCAGCCACCTCGCTTACACTTTGTATATCTCCCTCACCATATGATTTTACCAAGACTTTCGTTTCACTTCTAAAACAGCTACTTGTTCTTGCTTTTAATTATTATTATCATTATTTATATTTCGTTCTTACAGGATATTTATAACTTATTCCGGAGAGGATGCCTAATAGTTGGCTACACCAACTTTAATCACAAATTGTATGACGCCTTTTAACAATATTATTTTTAACAACGCCGTTAATCGGTCTTACTTGCAAATTTTATTCGACGATTATTTCCTACAACAATTAGATATAACAATGCCTCATGGTCTCACATGTCTATTCACTTACAACGCGTTATTTTGACGATTATGGCCTTTCACAATTATAACAATGCTCTCATGGTCTTACATGTATATTTCATTCGACGATTTTGGCCTACAATATTATTTTAACACAGCCTGATCGGACTTACAATCTAATTATTTTAACGCTTCAATATGGCAATACAATTTATGGGAATTTCACCTACCCAATACAATACGACGCTTACCTACAACAACAATACAGAAAGGGGAATCTTTCACCCAAAATATTTCGATGAGACTCTCCATTTCCCGATTAATTATAACCTGATTAACGCACATTTATTAGCTTTTAGCTTCATTTATTTATTTTTCGGCCCTTTTCTTGCTTGGTTATTCGCGGTTTATTTAATATCTCAAATTAATATTTCATTTATAGCGGTAAGACCTCGGCCTTCCCATCATTTAATTTTCATAATTCTGGCTCGCTAGCCGGTGATAATACATTTCTTTGTGTGTTTTTATTCACCAATTACTTTAAAAGATTTATAAAATTGATCATTTGACAACAATGCGTCAAGACATTTTAATTTATTTCGTTCTGTTTATTACTTGAGTTCCTTATTACAAATTTCATTATCACTTTATTTTTAGTGCATAACAACTCGATAATATTTATTTTTATTATTTTTACTTCGAACTTCCATGTATTTTTCATTTCAACTTTTGTCTTATTTGCAATTTAATTATAAGAACAAACTATTTTATAATTCTTCCTTTCCATTATTTATTTTAATAACTTTACTATGATGCATATTTATTTCATTATCTGCTTTTGCTATGGTGAAAATTTTAAGCCATTTAAATTATTATCTTCGGTTCCTTCCTCCAAATCATTTATTATTCGTTATTTCATTTCTTGGGTTTTTATTACTTTACATTACCGATCCCATTCATATAATTATTTTGCGAGGTCATTCTCGCAATTATTTATTATTATTATTTCAACATTTCAGTTATATAAGTGCATTCAACTACCCGATGAGTTCGATCGTTAAACTCCCCAGTTACGACCGAACCCATCGGGCCAGTACATCGTACATCTGCAATTTTAATGAAAAATCATGACTCACCATCGTGATCCGTCTTCTGATCCATCCTTGGGAAGGATTTCACCCACCTAGCGACATAATTAGCACTCTTTCATGGCACTTTCATTTGTGAGCGACACCTCACTTAGGTCCAATCGACCTTCACTTAAATTTAAACACATCACTAATTTGTAAAACACTATATTAACACTAAAACACATGTATCTTGTAGCTTATTTACACTGCATAAATGTTCACCACCTCTCAGTGACTCTTGGCACGTTTTATCGGTGTTCAACGCCCTGATGAGATCCCCGGACCCTGCATTGGACGTGATGCAAACTCGAACGGCTCCTAATTCTTCACTGGATCTAGTCTCTGCCCTGTCCTTTAGATAGTCTATTTTGACTTCTATTATCGTCTTTTATTAGCGATTTTCAATTCGTACTTGTTCTAGGTTTACGTAGCGGTCTATCAAGCCTATGGCCCGCGTACTTCGTGACCGTATTTTGTCCTTATCTGCGACAAGTTTTCCTTTATTTCTCCTACGAGAATGTCTTTATTGCTACGTTCTTATTTGACACCTGTAGCTTCGCTTAAGTTCACTATATTTGTTCTTGGGTCTCGAACCCGTGTTCATTTACTTGAATTATTGGATTTCGTTCCAATATCGGTCCCTCAATACTGTAGTCTTTCACTTAACTTTCACGGAGACCTGTCTGTATATTTCGAAACGATGACCTCCAGCGTAATGTCTCTACTGATCTGGACTGCTGTATTCTAGCTTATTACTGTTCTAGAATTTAGAATTTTGATCTAGCACAAGTGCTTTAGTGATCACTTATAACAACCGTAGCGGATTTAATTTACCACGCACATACAACTCTTTGTTATTACTGCGGATACTGGTGATTGTTAATTCGTCTTAACACGATCCACTTTTTTGCGGTTGGTAACGAACTGCGTTACTTGCTGTGACTTCTCCATACAGGAGTAGGATGAGTCTTTACTAGTGTGAGGACGAACTTCCGTCCCGGCAGTTTGATAATACTGCGTACTGTATACGTAAATACTGTGCGGAATTGCGCTGAGCCTCCCCGGGCTTACTGATCTGCGACGAGCATAGTGCAGCGCTTCTGCATTTTAGGAGACAGCGTGTAGCTTCTCCCCGATTGCTGATGATGAACTGCTTCTGACACAACCTATAGCCTCACTTGGCTGACGGATACTGCATTCGATATAACACCTCCATACGAGGTCTGTGGTAGACTGTACTTGATGCTCCAGCGTCACGCCCCTCTCGGGTGGACAGATACTGCATTTGATGTAGCCTGACGCCCCCTCTCGGGCTGTCGGAAAAATGCATGCTCTGTGGTTGAAACCTGGGCTATTTATTGGGAACTTGCAAAAATAAACTACTTTTGCCTTCTTCCTGGAACTAACTTCTGAACTAGAAATCGCACGTTTTTGAAAAATATATCATTATGTTCCCTATAATTCAAACGTCTCATTACCATTTCGTTTCTTGAAAATCGATCGTCCAATTAATTTAAACAAAATCTACAAGGCTCCTCAGCTGCGTGGGAGACTGAGTTTTTTTTCTCTTCTTCCAACTACCTTCGCTTGGCTACGCCTAAGGACGTAGTTGCTGACTAAGTACGTTTTTCCTGGGCCTAAATTATTCATTCTTAACCTCGCTTAATTCATAATTTCCTGGATTATTCTGATCCCCATAGGCCTATTGTTGTAATTTTGCATCGTTTCCGCGAAAACTGCTTATTTTACAACTTTGCGGTGTTGATTCGCAATCCAATGTTGCCAGAAAAGTGCCGATCTATGCACTCAGTGGTGATTCCCCTGCTAATCTGCTCTGGCTGATTCATCCCAGCGTGACTGCTCTCGTGATTCACATATCGCTTGGACTACGTATCTCCAGATAAAGCTGTCAATGTTCTGAGTCATAGCCTGACTCACTTCCTTATTACCTCACTGCTAGCTCATAGCTGGACCTCTTTTCATCTTAAAGATCAGAAGTTCATATCCTGTACCGACCCAGTTGGGTACAACATGCTCAACAAGATGTTCAGTAATGAACATATAGCCTATTTTTTTCTAATTGCATGGGTATTGTTATAACTCTTTGTCCTTTTCAAGACGTATAATTTAATTTTGGGTGTAGTAGCTTGTTGAAATACAACGTGCTATAGGGATATTAAACATGAATATGAGGTGCCCTTTGCTAGTGTTACCTCTGTAAAAAAAATGCATTCAATTCGGCTTCACCGTGTTTGAATTGATATAGGGAATCGATTTGCACACATACATGGCCACTATCTGCTAACTATTGGGCTGATGACCTTGCAGTTCAGTCAAAAGATGCTTTCCACAAACAGGTGTGTTGTTGCAAAATTTAGTAGAGATCAAATGATTAGGTAGGTCGTAATTTGATTTAAGCTTTTAACATTTGGGTGGCCACCATTTCGTTCCTGTCAAGATGGCGGCGATATAAAACATGACTCTGAGGTGCCCTTTTCTAGTGCTACCTTTGTATCAAATTTCGTTCAATTCGGTTTCACCGTGTTTGAAAATATAGGGGGAATCCATTTGCACACATACATGGCCGCCATGTGCAAACTATTGGAATGATGACCCTGTAGCTTCGTGCAAGAACGCTTCTCACACAAAGGTATGTTGTTGCAAAATTTGGTAGAGATCAGATGATTAGGTTGGTCGTAATTTGATTTGAGCTTTTTACATTTGGGTGGCCACCATTACGTTTCCTTCAAGATGGCGGCGATATAATACATGACACTGAGGTGCCCTTTGCTAGTGTTACCTCTGTACCAAATTTCGTTCAATTCGGTTTCACCGTGTTCGAATTGATAGGGGGGACAGACATTCAGAGTACACACACTCACACACACACACAAACTCACATTTTTTTCGCCCTGTGTTGATATCATAAGTCTACTTTAATTTTTTGCAAAAATCGAAAGTAGGCTAATAATGACGAAGAGTGAATGAACATGTTACCAGTAACTACTTGGCTCGCTGGACCTGTGAAGAGACGTGCCACAATCATCCGTACGTAGGAAGGAAACTGCTCCAACACTGAACCTTTCCTGGAGCTTTCAGCACTGGGTGTTGGCGACACTGGAGTTGTTAATTAGGCGCACGCAGGAAGGAAACCACGAGTCTCCTACAACAGATGTCACTAGCCGAATCCAATCAACTCTTAATTGAACTAGCTGAGAGCTCGACCATGTGACGGGAACAATACTGTATTATCGATATGCTTCTTATTATTGGTTGACGAGTATACTCGCTCCCCTTTGCCACAACATTGTCGCTGTTTCACATATTTATTTGCAAATCCGTGCAAATCGAAATCGATGGTATATGTTAAGCCTATTTTCATTTATGAAAAAATAGGCTTATGAGATCACTTTTTGTCCGTGTGTCTGTCTGTGTGTGCGTGTGTGTGTGTGGTGTGTGTCCCCCTAATAACTTCTAAACGGCTGGAGCGATTTCAATGAAACTCGGTGGCATAGTACTATTTTGGCCAACCCCGACCGTGCCCTTCAAATTTTGTTACGTCTCACCAATCCAACATGGTGGCTGTGCGAAATATTTATCCGGCAATCTATATCTCAGAAACTAATACTGATATCACCCTGAAATGTTGTACGGTGATAAAGGGCACTACTAGAAGTTTACCTATTGGAATTTCAAAAACCTAGTAACTACAAAACGAGCATGGCGGCAAGCGAAATGGAAAAAGACTTTTCTCGCGATTTAACCATCCTAACGCAATGAAACTTGGAACAGCAAATGCTCATTCACATTGTAATGCACTGGCATCTAATTAAGTTTAATTGATTACATAACCTGAAGATGGCGGCTGTGCGAATTACTTCACCGGCATACTATATCTCCGAAACTATTACTGATATCAGCCTGGAATTTTGTACGGTGGTAAAGGGTACTACTAAAAGTTCAGCTACGAGACTTCCAAAAACCTATAAAATACAAAACGAACATGGCGGCCAAGCGAAGGTGAAACATATTAATAGACTTTTCTCGCGATTTAACCATCTGAGCGCAGTGAAATTTGGTACAGTAAATGTTTATACACATTGTAATGCACTGGTATCTAATTTAGTTTAATTGTTCACATAACCTAAGGATAGCGGCTATGCGCAATTTGAAAATTAAGTTTTTATTTCTTATGTAGCACTGTAATCCTTTAATCAGGCACTTCATTAAAAGAGTTAGTGGAGTTATTATAATATTTATTAATCAAGCGATCGAAGTGAACGTTTGAATAACGAACCTACGCAATAATCGTCATCTTATAGTACATATCTCTATGGCCAACATATATTAAAATCCAATATGGCGACTATCCGAAATATTTAGACTGTTCTGAATATCTACGAATCTATTACAGCAATCAAACTGCATTTTTTTATTTTCATAGAGGCAATTAACATATGTAGGATATATGAAAATAGGCTATTTAGTTCTTCACAGACCGACATGTTATGTAATGAGGTCATGTGGGCCCTCCCTACTCTAGCTAGTGCTGTAAACCCCCCGTCTGAAATCATTCATAGGGCGATTCGCGTCATGCGTTGCTTTCAAAGGTTAAGACGTATTTTTTCAAAATTTTACATCTTAGAGTGGCTTATTGTTTGATAATTATGAGGTATTTTTAGTCATTCCAACTATGTCTATCATTAATTGTCATGTGCTCTAGAAAATAATGCATAGATGTCACGTGATTTCTTCCTCGGAAACATTATCGTCTTAGTTTCACACAAAGGAAAGTGACTCCCGGTGTTCATTCTGCGTATTTCTGACTATGATTTGTTGCCTGTCCCTCTATCATAAACAAGGATTAGTGTCAGTAACTCTCTGGTTGCGTACGAAATATTATTATTATTATTTATACTTCCGAATTTACTTAAATTCGATGCAGCTCTACAAGGGTGAAACACATACATACCAGGGATGGGTAAGTTACTTTTCAGACGCAACTCCTTTATAACTCAGCAATTTTTCCAGGTTTGTACCGTGTCTTGTGTGGGGTTTCACCTAGTACACTAAGCTGGCTTATCAGCGGGCACGTGGTGTCCTTACCCAAACCCCCACCAGAGTAGCGAACTGCGCGCCACCTCCCTATTTATGAAGCGCACCTGCGCCTCTTTACTGCGAGAACTAAACGCTCAAGCAGCCATAACCTCCCTATGAAGGCTTCTAAAAAGATGGTGTCCTAGGCGAAACCACACTCAAGACACGGCATACACCTAGAAAAATTGCTGAGTTTTAATTCACTGTCCGTGAGTAAGAATAAAAGAGCGGTTCTGGCGCAGGGGCTAATGGGCAAGATGGCTGCCGTGCACAACCAGCCGTATGTCATTCAGAGCTGGCGCAGTGGCTAATGGGCAATATGGCCATCACGCCCCGAGACCGTGAATGACGTCACAAGGAGAGGTTGGCCGTGTAGTTGCTAAATGGAATATTTATTATTATTGTTATTGTTATTATTATTTATTTATTTATTTAGTATGTTTCGACCCATACAGGATCACATAAAGCAAGTTATGATCAGTTGCTGTTGTTTCTCTTGTTCTTCCAGAATTCCTTCATGTCGCTATGTCTAGCTCGACATTCGTCAGTCCATTTTCCCCTAGGTCTGCTGGGCTTATCTTCTGATGCAGCTTCCCAAGTGTAGATCTTATGTCTGAAAGTTTTGCGGTCTTCGATATCTGTGGGTGTGATGTTGGCGTTATTGAGATCAGTTAAGACTTGTTAAATCCAAACCGTTGTCGTCTTAAATTTTTGTGAGTACATCAATATTTTCTTTGTTAATCGGTTGTCATCTAGCCTCATAATGTGTCCATAAATTTTCAAGCGTCGTTTACGGAAATCGGTTTCAATATTTGAATATTTTTCTGTGATCTTGTGCGATTGTAAACGATATCCTTCATCTGTAAGTCTTGGGCCAAGAATTTTATTATTATTATTATTATTATTATTATTATTATTATTATTATTATTATTATTAGGTAATTATAAATTGATCATCTGCAATCCAGACCAGCGTTATATTGTAACCCACTGGGTGTAGTGGCTAGCATTCTAGGCTGTTATTGCGAAGGCCCGGGTTCGATTCCTGGCTCTGCCAAGAAATTTAATTTCTGGTCTCACGAGTGGAACGGGGTACACTCAGTCTTGTAAGGCAAAAGAGAGAAAAGGCGCGTTTTAATTCAGCCTAACCCAACTTCATTTAACCTCACCTAACCTAACCTAACCTCACCTAACCTAACCTAACCTAACCTAACCTAACCTAACTTCAAAGTCAAAGCAAATATGAGAGCAAATGTGAGAGCACACATAATAAACTAAGTTATAACCTAACCTAACCTAACCTAACCTAACCTAACTTCGCCTAACCTAACCTAACTTCACCTAACCTAACCTAACCTAACTTCAAAGTGAGAGCAAAAAAAAAGTAAGAGCAAAAATTGTGAGCAAAAAAGTAAGAGCAAATGTGAGAGCAAAAATAATAAACTTAGTTATAACCTAACCTAACCTAACCTAACATAACCTAACATAACCCACAGAAACCTCATTTAAAGATTTTAGATTAAACATTTTAACATTTTACATTTTAATATTTCAGATTTTTGATTTTTTCATTTTACATTTTTTTAGATTTTACATTTTACATTTTTGATTTTTTGTATTTTAGATTTTAGTTTTTTTTAGATTTTACATTTTACATTTTTGATTTTTTGAATTTTAGATTTTAGTTTTTTTAGATTTTACATTTTAAATTTAAGATTTTTTGATTTTAGATTTTACATTTTACATTTTCCGAAAAGAGTAAACTACAAGTTCACATACCTAACCTCACTAAACCTAACTTTACCAAACCTAACTTAAGCTAATCCAAAGGCTAATGCACATACACAAAGTATATAAGGTACATGCATCTATCCTTATGCTAGTCTTATAGGCTACTGTACAACATGATCACTACCCCAACCGGGTTTATTTTTCATTCTGTTGTTTACGCATTTGTCAATTTTCCAATTTCCCATTTTCAGTTTTTTTAATGTCAGTTTTAAGTTTTTCAATTTCATAATATGGAAACATGGAATTTGCCTTTTGTTGTTTACACATTTGTCAATTTCACAATTTCCCATTTTCAGTATTTTTTAAATGTCAGTTTTTAGTTTTTCAATTTAATAATATGGAAACATGGATTTTGCATTTTGTTGTTCACACATTTAACAATTACACAATTTCCCATTTACAGTTTTTAAAATGTCAGTTTAAAGTTTTTTCTATTTTATCAATATGGAAACATGGATTTCCAATTTGTGTTTTACATGTTCATTTTGCATTAGGAGTGGAGAGAGGTGGGTAGTGATTAAAAATGTACAAGCAATGTCCATACAATATTTTTTATTTTAATACATGTACACTATTTACACATAATACATATTTATATATTCCTTTTTTGTTATAAATTGTACAGTTGTTTTTAATTTGGTTTCTATTTTATTTATTTTTGAGTATGAATATCATTTTTTCTTTTCGTGTTTTTCTATTTTTGTAGTGCTATTGTTTTATTTCCTAAATTGTTTTGTTTTATGTATTTGCTAGTTGCCGGCAGAAGATTTTGATATACATAACTTAACTCTTTACGCATGGTTAATGATTGAGTAATGACCATAGGCATGTGTACCTATACCATCAGTATCAATCACTCTTTCTTCATCACCAAGACACAAAGCAATTTTTATTAGTCTTATAGATGATATGTCATATTGTTTAGAAGCGATAATGTACATGGGTATTCTTTTTACATTGTTTTTCATGACTCAATCCTTATAATCTTGAAAGCTTATACATTTTTTGACAACACCTCTGCTAATATCTTTAATCTTGTTGATTTCTTTACCATTTATGTCCAAAGCATACATTTTAGCTCTAAGTACAACAAATGCTTTTATAATTTGTCCACAAGCCTCGTCTTTAAATTTCACCCAACGTTTTCTTGTTTGAAGTAGAGTAACATATGTGATTAGTAGGATAATCTGATGTGTCCAGGTGTTCTAGGAAATCCAACTTGTCTTGATATAGATCTGGGGTGTTAACCAAATAAATGCACGAGTCAGTATCCATATACATGAGTTTAAGATTGCCCGTGCCATAATAGGGTAGCAGGACATCATAGTGGTGGGAATACATTCGAGTTTTTGAAATATCCAGTATACACATTCCAATATATATATAGGCTTATTGAATACAATGTTACGTTTAGCCATGTGGAAAGCAGCTAGGTTAGGATCATAAATTGTTCTGTCAATAAATGTCGGCTTTGCTATTAGCTTTTCTGCCTTTTTGCTGTCAGTCACAAGACGTATTGTACCTGATAATCCGGAAAGGATCCTGTTGGAATATCCATTGCCCCCGCTGGATTGCCTATTGGTGTATTCTTTGGAATACACGGTAAGATAGAGTAAACTTTTACTTCTCTTTGCTATAGTTCATTCCTTCCTTTTTCTCAAACACCAACAGTGATCTTCACATTTCTCCTTGCTGTTTATGGTTCTCATGTTACCTATGAGTCCGTTCTAGATATATATCTTCCATGACCCGCCTAGCGTCATCTAGCAGCGAATCTCTGAAGTTCCTCAATTCTCCCCTGTTCAAGAGGACTTCCTTATCAATCTGGCCACCAGATCTCGTCGCCATCGCCAGCTATCATCTCAGTGATCAAGAGAACTTCGTCTACTTTTTCACCCACCAGGCTGCGCTAGTGTCGCCTACTATCAACTCTTTGAAGACCATTTCATCAAGAGAAAATTTATTTTTGTTAAGTTGTCTATTCTTATATGTATTCCTTTGTCTCCTAGCCCCACTCTTTTCCCTTCCCTGGTCCCTCCGTGCTTCGCTGAGCGTGTCTCACTTGTACGTCGGATGTAGACTCAGTCAGAGCTCAACTAGAGCTTGCCTCCTCAACTCAAGAGGCAATCCTTTAAATTCTACGCCATGTTAGAATTTTAATCTCAACCGTCAAAGGGAACATCACCTTCGCCATGAAACAAAGCTAAGTACTACTTCTACGTTCTTCAACTAATTTTAATGGATTTTAAATAGCTACATGCTTTTAATGATCATTTTTATAGGCAGTGTGAAATTACTATATTTGGGGCAATAATCATCCTTCGCGGGATTTTCTATGTTGCGCTTTTGTCTATCTAAGCCAATCTTAACAGGAAAAAGCATTTCTTATGTTTATTAAATGAGAGATTTTCTCACAACGTGGGATACCATTAAATAACCCACTGTCTATAAAATACTTAGCTCGTTCCACCGCTGGAATAACTTTTTCCCTATTCTTCAGTCAGGATTGCTCTGGAACCTTCCAGAATCTGCACTCTATCTACCAGTTATACTGTCATGTATTTTCCACTCACATATGGGAATACTTTTTCAAACTAAGGAATCTTCCGAATGAACTACTAATCAACAGCTAATTTTTCTTCCTCCGTTGGGATTTTCTCTGGCGCATTCAACTGTAATCTACAACTTTCTCAAGCAATAGACTCTCGCCTATCTAGTGTAACTAGTTATTTTCCATCATTGCAATAACTTTCCTTGCCATAAACTTTTTGTACTACTACAGTGAACTTTTCATCTATTTAACAGACTATAGTGAAAACAGTGTTTGTTCAACATTTCATCCGCGTCGCGTTCGTCCGATTACTATAAATACGGCCATGAACACTTATGCTCAATCCCATTTGATCTTCCCCAAACTTCTTACTAACAAACCATAATAACAAAATTGTTATTTTAAGTCTTTTCCAATGAGATGTCACTCTCAATAAGTGCCTTCCCTCTCTTGATTTATTTAAAACGAATTAATGTCTGCATAACTACGTGTCTGGTACACGTCTTAAATTATATTGTTTCTCCCTTCTAATCAGGGAATACAATTCTTTCAGCTCATAAGTGAGTTAATTCTAGGTTTCACGAAAGGGAAACTTGCCCCATTTGTCTTGTGATCCCTACTTAAACATAGGAATTCTAGAAACTTCCTTTCGACTTTTCTCTTCAGGTTCCACAGTAAGTGACCTGCCCTATTTGTATAACCACTAAAAAGTCATTCAGCTTTAATATAAGAAGTTATAGAAACTTCTCTTTTATTCGTCCTGCTTTTTGTTGTTGTCCGAAGTTGTTACTCTTTCTAAGATATTTACCTGGAATTTCTTAAAAGTACACAACTTGTACTTGATTTATTGTCTAACTTTAATCACTTCAATTGTCTTTAAATTTTTCATTTTATCTTCGCCATTTCAAAATCTTGCGAAGATTTAAAAGTAATAAAAGGTTTGAAACCAAAAGAATTGTTAATTGCCTGGCGCAAGCTTTAGATGTTTTTCGGAGGTCTGTGACCCCATTTGTTACAAAATCTAAATTATATATTTGTCAAAAAACTACTACCCAACATAGTTAAATACATTCAAGAGTTCTTTTTCGCTTTATCATTTCTCTAACATAACGGTTAGGCAAGATCCTGTCTTCCTTGACTCTTCCCACTTAATGCAAATAAATCTATTGATAGGGCTTTCACCACTTGTTGCATTTGAGCAAAAACTCTTAGTTGGTAACTTGGTAAAGTCTCTCTTAGCTTTAATAACTAATTCTAACTGGCCAGTAAGGCAAGCATAGCTCGCTACGCCAGCTTCCTGCTTGTGGAGATTCTCTCCAACACTTATGGTTGGATTTTCAAAATATAAGCGTTTCTCACTTTTAGTCGGCTCCTTGCTGGGTAAAAGCTTAGCCCTTTCCAAATGCAACTATTCGTTTACTTACCAAAATTATTCCCAAAGGTATAATTGTTTTATCCCTATCCTTTTTGGAAGCATTTGGTCACTCTTTAAGAATTCTACAATTTCAAAAACAAAAAATATCGAAACCGATTCAAATTATTGGCATTCTTCAAATTACTTGTTTAAAAACAAACTCCTTTGAACAGATGCACAATAAATCTGATACTCTTTGTCTTGCCAGACCATCACCCTTCCCCATAGTAGGCATATGTATGCTTGAGAGGGAATACACTAAAGCCACTTTCTTGCAAACCGCCCAAGTTCCAGCTGCGTTTCCCGTTAGCTCAGCCCAGGTCCCTACTCACTTTAGGTATCGGAGAGCGGATTTGCAGTGGCAGTCGTCTTTGAGTACATTTAAAGTTAAAATTATAACTTCTTTTGGACTCTCGTCCTATTTCTCTATCCTTTTTCTCCAGTACGAAACCCACTTCCTTTTCTTTATCATCTTCCCTGGGGTGTTAGGTTATTCCCAAGCTAATAATCTACCCACCTATTTCTCATTGCTCCGGCATATACAACATTAGAAATCGCTTCCAACGTGGTCTTTAGGGATTTACAGACAGCAGTTACAAGAATATTGTGGATCAACAACCAACTACACAGCGCACTCACCTTTACTTACCTCGGGGACTGGGACTTCAGCTTCGCCTAAACTATATCCACAATATTCTGCTCCTTATATTTAAAATGAATCACTCCAAAAACAATGGAAAACAACCTGAACAAATTTATTAACAAAAAGGTAAACTACTCTACTATAAACAAAATAACAACAAATGAATTTAGCAATTAACATTAAAATTTTAAAAAACGCACTCATTCACACCTCCTTTTCAATTCTACATCTTACTACAATGCTGTATTAAAAATTTTGAGTATAATACTTGGCTTGTTCTCGGCCTACGACAGCGTAGAAATAAAAACGTTTAGTGAAGCCTCTGAATGGCATTCCATACACATGTTTTCATTCACAAACCTACGTTGTAGAACGCACGTGCAGAAACTTGGTTTTATCAATGAAATATCGGCACCATGCCGTACTCGAAACTGGTTTATACAATAAACAGAAGGCAGTGAGTCTACACCTGCTTAAATATTATGTCATCGCTCCCCAGAGCAAACGGTGAATCATGCTTGCTAGCCCACAGAGACTGCATGCGTGCATTTATAAAACACGTAAAAATTAACATTTAGATCTTACAAAGGTTCATATAACTGCTCTGTTTCTTAACCAATCATTCTAAAAATGTTTATACATTCTTTCATTCGCACTCCGGATTGTTCTATACCAATACGGTTCCACGTATGCTCTTAACAATAAACAATCATTCATCCCCAAAACATCCGCTCATAAACACACACTATTCCAAAACAATTGATTGATAAATCCTATTAAATTGTTTAACTAATTAAATCATTTCCACAAAATTATTTACATGTAATATGTTTATCATAATATCCATTATCTAGTGTTGCTAACGCGACACTTTCGAGATTCTAAATTCTCGGTTACAACAAAAATCTTAACTAAATATATGCACTGGTTTTTCACATAACCACTCTTTCTTTAACGTTCTGTAGTCTTAATATACTGCGTACACCTCGTCTTATATAGGTTTCATTACAATATCGGTATAATACAGTCGACTGATTAAGGTAAGCTGTACGTAATTACATAAATTCGGGTTTAATAAGAATTTAATAATAGTATTATAGACGTGAGTAGACAATCTTTCTCATGTTGCTTTTCCGCTGAAACCCTCCTGTTAACACAGCTAAATCGTTAATTCACAAGAACTGAACTACTTGTATACAACGGCTCTTATCATGATACATGCCTTTTAATCAAAGAACAACAATACTTTGACTTCCTTAAAATGCGGAATTCCCTCGCCTGAGCACTCCATAGCTCTACAAAACCTCTAATAACAGTATATATGGCATAAAAAATTTTCATCTACTATGTTAAACAATAATCAAAAGGGATTAATTGTTATTAACATATCTTATGTAGGAATTTCTCTCAAATACTGGCATGACCCTCAGTATCATTGCACATGATTACTGGACTACAATTATACATACGTAAATTCTTCAAACGAAACTTCCAATTGTAATGAACTATATTAGACAGTCGTGATTAACCTCCTAAAGTTTACTCCACAACAAGATAATTAACTGTTAAATCGTCTGTCGCAAATACATGTAATAAAAATAATACTCCTGTTTCATCTCACTTGTCTAGCTATAAATTGTTTATCGTTGTAATATCATGTCCACAAAATGACTTGATGTTACACAAATAGAATGAAATAACACACATGCTATTTATAGTGTCAGATAGAATTCAATCCTCACCGGGATAAACTAGCTTTGAATTCCTAGCCAAAGATTTGAATAATCTTCTATCAAAAGGTAATTTCCTCTAACATATTAAATGAACAAAGCTCTTAGCTTTACAAATAATAATAAGAAAGGTTTGTCAATATCGTAAAGTTTTTCCACTCTACACAAAGAATGTTCATAGGAATAAAGACTTTGGTCTTATCAAACGACTAGTATTTCTTAGATCGTCGATAGTTTATGTACAATAATGATATAACAATATCATTCGATGTTTCTTCTTTTCTTGAAGTAATATGATGTTACATTAAAGTGCTCAAATTAAATTTAATAAGAATTTAATTTGAAGCTATGACACAATGTCAGAATACTTGGTTAAATGAAATTGTTAAAATTCGAGAGTCGAAACGACTAGTCTCCAATGAGGCAGTATGGTTCCTCAAACAAAATTTTTAATGTCAGTTCCACAACTGATCCGTAGAATAAAATTGAAAAATAGATGAAATGCAATCATCTTCTAAATAATCTTGCAGTATAAAAATCTCAACACACATCTGAAGTGTAAAATACATAAAAGCACTGAAATACATGAAATGTGGAAACATAGAAATATGTAATAAAATCACCGAACATATGGAATAAGATTGCTGGAAATATGGAATAAAATCGCTGCTCAGAATGTCACTAATCAAGCGCTATATAACAATTGAGATACACTAATACCTTATTTAGACGAAATCTCGAAGATCAATGTAAGTATTGCCACAATACTTTAGATGTTTCCTCAGTACAAGACACTGAGATGGATCTGCATTCGAACCTCGGATCTGCGACCTCAGAGATAAGAAACGTCTCTCTCTGGAATTCACCAACATTCGCTTGGGCTCGAACGACATCCTTATGGCAAATTCTTCTGGGTTGCTGGGTTATATTTCCCTAGCATCTTGACAAATCTCTTCTGTAAATTCTCCATTCTCCGTCGTAAATATGTATTGGCTTCATCATTGGAATATACTGTAATTATGGAATTATTCATATAAATAGTGAATGAAATGTTTCCATTGCTAATTGATGTTATATTAGTGTCCGTAGACTGACGAAAATGCACAAGGTGGACTGTACACTACGTCTGTATTCAAGAATACGTTGTCTAACGAAGCTCCATCGTTGTATCTTCACTTCTGCTATTGAATATGTCTCTGGCGCATGGCTGTTTAGTTCATCATATCAACAATATTAATTAAGTTGAATGATAATGTTTGAAGAATAATTATAGTCATACTGTTAATGTTTATGTGTTGTGCCAATACTAAAAGTTCTCCGCCACTGTTTACTTGAACTGCGTTTGCCAACTTCACGTTGCAATTTATAATGATCTTCAGCTCTGTTTCCAACACATTTGGAAATCTAACTTAACAGGCTTATATTGTCGAAACGGTGAATATTTAAGCGCTCGACTTTCCTCACCATTTAGTAGGTGACCTGTTCTTGATAAATGTTCACTTATTTAACTTCCAATCTCAATATTATAAGAGATATAATCAATACCATGTTCCTCGCAACTTCACACAGAATGGAAGCGAGGTGATCTCTAACGCTCCACCTAGCTATCCTTGCGTCTTCACAAGTCGACACTCGTCGCACTCGGACTAAGTTTTGGGATCTCCTTTAACCCAGTAAAATCACTTCCTCACTCTTCAAAGTCTGCTGGAATAAGAACCTCGCTCCTTGGATCTCCCCCTCCAAGTCAAATTTTTGGCAGCCATATCAATCTCCCACCATAATTTTAGAGCGTAGATTACTAATGCTTATTACTGCGTAGATTAACCGATCTACGGTTTTTAAAGTATCAGATATAATTTCTCTTAATATTCTCTTCATTACCCAATCTCCTTCTAAGGGCCTAAATGCATAATTTCCTCATGTTGTGTAATTAAAGTTGATCCCTTCTTCAATAAGACCTCTCCTCATTGGCTGTGGACTGGGATCCAATAGCATAATTTATAACAGTATTTATAATATTAATTTCCAAACTCGCTGTTGCTATGCTAAGAATAGCCTTCTAGAAGCGTCCATTGTGCAACATATCACGTGATCGGGCTCTCCCACAGCGTCGAGCTTGTAACACGACCCTCTTGTGTCACACTTCCAGAAATTATATTTGCTAGTTAAATTGTATCATGGGGACGGAAAATACTCTCATTTTGTCCCTGAATAATTCAATTTACGGGGGCAGTATGTCTATTCTTTTGCGGATATTTTCCATTGTTTTTCCAAAAATGGCGTTGTTGAATAATTTGTACAGATTTTTCTCAAAATAATTTTTGGATTGTTTTCGAAGGTTGTTATTAAAATCAACGTATGCCTTTAACCAAGATCTTTGCTTAAACTTTAACACACGATGAACTTTTATCAATTTTATTCCATGATCTAAAGCCTGTTTTAATGCCATGTAGTGAACAACATATCGCCTTCGACTTCCAAGATGAGGAATTAGTTTTTTCAGAGACGAATCCTTAGGTTGTTTATATTGTGAAAGACCGTTGAAACAACCAGTCTTTAGTCTTGTCATATGCAACAAGCAGCTGTTACCCTTAACTAGGGGTATTTTAGAGGACCCTTAGCAATAATATCATTAGTTGACTACCACTACTCACAGTGACCACATCGTGAAAGACTGTCAAAACAACTATTGTACAGCCTTGTACTACTCAGTAAGTAGCTGTTGGTCTTGACTATGGAATATTAGAGAACCCTTAGCAAGAATATCATCGGTTGACTACCACCACTCACAGTGACCACATCGCGAAAGACTGTCAAAACAACTATTGTACAGCCTTGTACTACTCAGTAAGTAGCTGTTGATCTTGACTATGGTATATTAGAGAACCCTTAGCAAGTATATAATCAGTTGACTACTACTTGCTACAGTGTTCACATCGTGAAAAACCGTTTCACTGTCCAGTCTACAGCCTTGTCATACGCTGTAAAGAGCTGTTGGTCTAGACTAGGGTATATTAGAGGACCCTTAACAAGAATATCACCAGTTCACTACTACCTCTCACGGTGTTCACATCGTGAAAGACCGTCTCACCGACCAACCTCCAGCCCTGTGATACGCAGTAAGCAGCTGTTTGTAGAAATTAACATTCGTGATGGAAGAACCCATTCCTAGCTATATGTGCAAAGAGTGTGGAAAAACTTTCCTTCGGGACTATCATAGGAAGCGTCATGAAGTTTCGTGTCGGGAATTTCATGAGTGTAAAACGTGTGGCAGTAAATTCAACAATGCCTACAATTGACGTCGTCATGAAGAATGTTGTAATGTTGTGTCGGCAGCTAAAAGACAAAAATCTGAGCCTACAAAACATTACCAACTGTCATTGGTCCCTGCCAAGAATGGACTTATTGAATATGAGACATCTTTTCAAGGTCGACTTAAATCCTATTTCATTCGTTGCGATACGTGCAAGGATTTAAATTCATACCTTTATGAGTCCAAACAGCAAATAATACAAGCTATGCAGAAAGAACTAGCAATGCACAAGTCGATAAAAGTTAATCTTGTGGCTGAATGTAGATTCATTCATACATCTACCAATGAAATTACAGATCGTGCTTTTAAAACACGAAATCAGGCCCTATTTTTGGAAACAGACTTGAGTAGTTTCTTGGAAACACAATTTACAAAGTTAACTACGGAAATGGAAGAATCTGAGCTAAAAGGCAGTAATTGGGCTTTGTTAGCAGTGGAAGGAGTACGATTGAAAATAAATAAGTACAATCCCTTGCGTGGCAGCACATATATTCCATTACCATCAGCTATAAAAGCAAGAAAAGCCTGCATTAATCCTGAAAATGTTAATGATGAAAAGGGTTTTATGTATGCCATTTTAGCAAAACTGGTTAAAAAGGAGGCTCAACGCATTAGTAAATACAAGGACCTGGAAAACAAGTATGATTTTTCTGTAATATCATTTCCTACATTACTAGCTGACATTCCCAAATTTGAAAAAGCCAACGATATATCCATTAATGTATTTGGATTGGAACAAGACAACAAATTGTTCCCTCTAAAGGTTGTGGATCAAGAGCTGCAAGACCATCGCGACCTCCATCTGCCAAGTTCATCATCCGGCCAGAACTACTACGTCTTTATCAAAGATTTTGATAAACTAGTAAGACATCAGATTACCCGCTATGACCATAAGATATATACGTGTAAACGGTGTTTTACACACTTTGATAATCGATATGGACAACAAGGAATGGAAAAATTGAAAGAACATAGAGCTTTGTGTGTCCAGCATGACATTGCTAGGGTTGAAATGCCTATTAAGAACCCCATTGTCAAATTCTTAAATGTGGAAAACATTGCTGAGAATACCTTACGTTATCTATGCTGATTTTGAAAGTATACTGTTACCCTATCAAACATGTCTACCCAATCCAGAAGCAAGTTATACAGTGCCATACCAGAGTCATCTTCCTATGAGCTTTGGTATATACGTTAAACCCTCACCTGCTGTGGAACACATAAAGACACACCTTCCAAGCCAAGCTCTTATTTATCGTGGACCTGACGCTGCAGAAAAGTTTATGGACTGTTTGATTTCAATAGCTAATGAAATCGATCGCCTTTACAGCTTAAATGTTCCAAAGGCTTTAACTGAGGATCAAGAAGCAGAGTTCCAATGTTCTGAAACCTGTTATTTGTATCAAAAACCATTTACCCAACAGGACTGGAAAGTTCGAGACCACTGCCATATTACAGGGGAATACCGTGGAAGTGCTCACAATAACTGTAATTTGAGGTGTAAAACACGTAACCCCGTTCCTCTGTTTCTACATAATATGAGTGGCTACGACGCAAATTTCATTGTAAAGCAATTGGGGTGTACTACTGAGAGAGTGGATGTTATCGCTAACTCCAAAGAAAAGTACATTTCCTTTACCAAATATGTAGGAAATGTAAAGCTTAGATTTGTGGATACGTTTCGGTTAATGCCGAGTAGCTTGAAAAACTTAGTTTCCAACTTAACATCATACCCTGAAACAGACAAGTACTTTGGAAAAGAAAATGCAATGCTCATTACTCGCAAAGGGGTATTTTGTTATGACTACATTGACTCATTGGAAAAGTTAAGTGAAACGTGTTTACCTCCTCTTTAACAAATTAAGACAAGAAATTGTTAGTCAAGAAGACTATGAACATGCCAAAAATGTCTGGAAACAGTTCAACATTAAAACTCTAGGGGAATATAGTGACCTCTACCTAACTTCAGATGTACTCCTTCTTGCAGACAGCTTTGAAACGTTTAGAAATAAAACACTAGAAACACACCGAGTGGATGCTGCACACTTTTTTACTTCGCCTGGTTTAATTTTCGAGGCAATGCTCCTTTACACAGGCATTGAACTGGAATTGCTACAGGATTACGATCAGATTCTTCTAATCGAGTCTGGAATACGTGGAGGCATATGCCAAGTGTCTCATCGGTATGCTGAAACTAACAATAAATACATGGAAACCTATGATTCTGAGAAACCATCGCAGTTTATTACCTATGATGATGCCACAACCAATTCGGGTGGGCTATGTGGCACTCCCTTCCTTATGGTGGATTTCAGTGGGTTTCTCCAGATACTGTAGATCTAGAAAAACTAAAGGAAGACGATCCTGTGGGATACATTCTAGACGTTGATGTTGATTACCCATCTGACCTTCATGATCTACACAACGATTTACCTTTCCTACCAGAGTGTACACAACCTAAGGATTCGTCTTTGAAAAAACTAATTCCTCATCTTGGAAATCGAATGCGATATGTTGTTCACTACATGGCATTAAAACAGGCTTTAGATCATGGAATAAAATAGATAAAAATTCATCGTGTGTTAAAGTTTAAGCAAAGACCTTGGTTAAAGGCATACGTTGATTTTAATAACAACTTTTGAAAACAAGCCAAAAATTATTTTGAGAAACATCTGTACAAATTATTCAACAACGCAATTATTGGAAAAAAAAATGGAAAATATCCGTAAAAGAATAGACATACGTCTTGTGACTGACAGCAAAAAGTCAGAAAAGCTAATAGCAAAGCCGACATTTATCGACAGAACAATTTATGGTCCTAACCTAGCTGCTTTCCACATGGCTAAACGTAACATTGTATTCAATAAGCCTATATATACTGGAATGTGTATACTGGATATTTCTAAAACTCTAATGTATTCCCACCACTATGATGTCCTGCTACCCTATTATGGCATGGACAATCTTAAACTCATGTATATGGATACTGACTCGTTCATTTATTTGGTTAACACCCCAGATGTATATCAAGACAAGTTGGATTTCCTAGAACACCTGGATACATCAGATTATCCTACTAATCACATATGTTACTCTACATCAAACAAGAAAACGTTGGGGAAATTTAAAGACGAGGCTTGTGGACAAATTATAAAAGCATTTGTTGGACTTAGAGCTAAAATGTATGCATTAGACATAAATGGTAAAGAAATCAAAAAGGTTAAAGGTATTAGCAGAGGTGTGGTCAAAAATTGTATAAGCTTTCAAGATTATAAGGATTGTGTCATGAAAAACAATGTAAAATGAATACCCATGAACATTATCGCTTCTAAACAATATGACATATCATCTATAAGACTAATAATAACAAGAAGTTCCGTGACGAACTAAAGAGCCTACTTTTAATGCCAATGATTATTCTACAGTATATGAACCTATCTAGAATAATGACGAAATTAAGTTGCTAATATCAAAATTTCTAATTAGTTCGAAATACTGTATACCTTGCATAATGTTGCCTAATAGAGCACTACAGTTGGCAGACCTGATGACTGAATATATTCTTAGTTCCATCTCTTAAGGTACAGAATACAAAATTTGGTTGAAGTCCAATGAATAGCATGGACGTTATATGCAGTTAAACATTGGATCTAACAGCGCACGTAAAATCATGTTGGCAACAATGTCCTGCATGTATTGGTCAGAAATAATCTGAAATAGTATGATCTATTGTTGTGCCAATTTTGAATGAAAACCATTATATAGTATAGAAGTTACATGCATTTTAAAATTGGACCTATCAGCAGGCTTAGAATCATGTTGGCAGCACTGACGTATATTAGTTACTCCAAATTCATCTAGAATGCCAGGTACTATACGTGTGCAAAGTTTAGAGCTATTGGCTTGCATACTTTCTGATACTGTATATTGATATTAGGGTAACAAAAATAGGGACAGCACATATTAAGAGTTCGCAGCCCTGGTTGCTCTTAAGAATACGCATAGTCATATCTGTTATGGTACACATAGCACATACGAAATTTGGTTGAAATCCAAATGATAGTATGGAAGTTACATGTATTTAAAGTTGGACCTGTCAGCAGGCTTAGAATCTTGATGGTAGCACTGGCGTATATAAGTTACTCCAAATTAATATAGAATGTCGGGTATTATACGTGTGCATAGTTTAAAGCTGTCGGCTTGCATACTTTCTGATATATTGGTATTTGGATAAATTAATTAGGAGCATTTATTAACTGTTGGCTGCCCTGGTGGGTCTCAAGAATACGCTCAGTCGTATCTGGTTATGTACACATACAACATACGAAATTTGGTTGAATTCCAATTGATAGTGTAGAAGTTATATACATTTAAAAATTGGAACAATCAGCAGGCTTATGATCATTTTGGCAACACTGCCATGTATGGCCTCCTGGAAATTAAACTGCAATATTATTATCTATACGTGTGCCAATTTTGAAATAGCTCCCATTCATACCTTCCAAGATATCCAACATGGAGCTCAAATTTCAATTGCGATTTTTTAGCAGTTGGTAGCACTGACATCATTTTCAAATATGGCCGTGAGATATTCGGGTGTAGATATTTACTCCTACCAAATTTTGTTTCGATTGCTCCAGCGGTTTAGGAGTTGATAGGGGGGGACACACACACAGCCAGCCAGAGACAGAAGGACAGACAGACAGACAGAAGGACAGACAGACAGACAGACACACATTTGCCCGATCTCATAAGTCTACTTTTTGCTCATTTTTGCAAAATGTGAAAAGTAGGCTAAAAATTGCTTTGTGTCCTGGTGATGATAAAAGAGTGATTGATACTGATGGTATAGGTACACATGCCTATGGTCATTACTCAATCATTAACCATGCGTAAAGAGTTAAGTTATGTATATCAAAATCTTCTGCCTGCAACTAGCAAATACATAAAACAAAACAATTTAGGAAATAAAACAATAGCACTACAAAAATAGAAAAACACGAAAAGAAAAAATGATATTCATACTCAAAAATAAATAAAATAGAAACCAAATTAAAAACAACTGTACAATTTATAACAAAAAAGGAATATATAAAAATGTATTATGTGTAAATAGTGTACATGTATTAAAATAAAAAATATTGTATGGACACTGCTTGTACATTTTTAATTACTACCCACCTCTCTCCACTCCTAATGCAAAATGAACATGTAAAACACAAATTGGAAATCCATGTTTCCATATTGATAAAATAGAAAAAACTTTAAACTGACATTTTAAAAACTGTAAATGGGAAATTGTGTAATTGTTAAATGTGTGAACAACAAAATGCAAAATCCATGTTTCCATATTATTAAATTGAAAAACTAAAAACTGACATTTAAAAAATACTGAAAATGGGAAATTGTGAAATTGACAAATGTGTAAACAACAAAAGGAAAATTCCATGTTTCCATATTATGGAATTGAAAAACTTAAAACTGACATTAAAAAAACTGAAAATGGGAAATTGGAAAATTGACAAATGCGTAAACAACAGAATGAAAAATAAACCCGGTTGGGGTAGTGATCATGTTGTACAGTAGCCTATAAGACTAGCATAAGGATAGATGCATGTACCTTATATACTTTGTGTATGTGCATTAGCCTTTGGATTAGCTTAAGTTAGGTTTGGTAAAGTTAGGTTTAGTGAGGTTAGGTATGTGAACTTGTAGTTTACTCTTTTCGGAAAATGTAAAATTTAAATCTAAATGCAAAAAATCTTAAATTTAAAATGTAAAATCTAAAAAAAACTAAAATCTAAAATACAAAAATTCTGAAAAGTAAAATGTTAAATCTAAAAAAATGTAAAATGAAAAATTCTAAAATCTAAAATGTTAAAATGTAAAATGTTAAAATGTAAAATCTAAAATCTTTAAATGAGGTTTCTGTGGGTTATGTTACAGTAGGTTAGGTTAGGTTAGGTTATGTTAGGTTAGGTTAGGTTAGGTTATAACTAAGTTTATTATTTTTGCTCTCACATTTGCTCTTACTTTTTTGCTCACACTTTTTGCTCTTACTTTTTTTGCCCTCACTTTGAAGTTAGGTTAGGTTATGTTAGGTGAAGTTAGGTTAGGTTAGGCGAAGTTAGGTTATGTTAGGTTAGGTGAGGTTAGGTTAGGTTATAACTAAGTTTATTATTTGTGCTGTCACATTTGCTCTCATATTTTCTCTCACTTTGAAGTTAGGTTAGGTTAGGTTAGGTTAGGTTAGGTGAGGTTAAATGAAGTTGGGTTAGGCTGAATGGCAGAGGTATGAATTAAAACCCGCCTTTTCTCACTTTTGCCTTAAAAGACTGAGTGTACCCCGTTCCACTCGTGAGACCAGAAATTAACAGCCAAGAATGCTAGCCACTACACCAAGTGGTTGACAATATAAAGCTGGTCTGGATTGCACATGATCAATTAATAATTACCTAATAATAATAATAATAATAATAATAATAACAATAATAATAATAATAAATATTCCATTTAGCAACTACACGGCCAACCTCTCCCTGTGACGTCATTCACGGTCTCGGGGCGCGGTGGCCATATTGCTTATTAGCCACTGCGCCAGCTCTGAATGACCCCTCCATAAGAATAACATAAGGCTGGTTGCGCGCGGCGGCCATCTTGCCCATTAGCCCCTGCGCCAGAACCGCTCTTTTATTCCCACTTTCGTGAAAGCCAATATACCCAACTTCTTTACAGTTACATTTATCGAAGTAATGAATCGTTACTTCTCGGTTACTATAATTCACAAGATCTGAACGCAATTGTGGACTGCAGCATATTGGCACTCGTAGCACACCTTGTGCCTTTATTCACTTCATAGAAAGTGAAATGTGTGCAAAGCATATGATTTGAAAACATAAGACAGAAGTTTAATCCTTCTATCATCATATATATTATTTCAGTGGTATACACACATCAAAAAAAGTTTTGCATCACCTCGGTTCCAAGAGTTCCGGAACCTTTAAATACAAAGGGAATAGAGATCAACACAAACAACATTTCAGCTCGTTTTATTGCTCATGAGACCCACACATTGCATGTTGTACCATCATACAGCTAGACTTTCAGCATTTGTGGTCCGGATTGCAGTACACACCACTACCTCTAATACCCAGTAGCACGTCCTCTTGCATTGATGCATGCCTGTATTCGTCGTGGCATACTATCCACAAGTTCATCAAGACACTGTTGGTCCAAATTGTCCCACTCCTCAACGACAATTCGGCGTAAATCTCTCAGAGTGGTCGGTGGGTCAAGACGTCCATAAACAGCCCTTTTCAACATATCCCAGGCATGTTCGATAGGGTTCATGTCTGGCGAACATGCTGGCCACTGTAGTCGAGCGATGTCGTTATCTTGAAGGAACGCATTCACAAGATGTGCACGATGAGGTCGAGAATTGTCGTCCATGAAGACAAATGCCTCTCCAATATTCTGCCGATATGGGTGCACTATGTGTCGGAGGATGTCATTCAGGTATCGTAAAGCCGTTTCGGAGCCTTCCATGACCACCAGTGGCGTACGTCGGCCCCACATAATGCCACCCCAAAACATCAGGGAACCACCACCTTGCTGCACTCGCTGGACAGTGTGTCTAAGACGTTCAGCCTGACCAGGGTGCCTCCAAACACGTCTCCGACGATTGTCTGGTTGAAGGCATATGCGACACTCATCGGTGAAGAGAACGTGATGCCAATTCTGTGGGGTCCATTCAGCATGTTGTTGGGCCCATCTGTACCGCGCTGCATGGTGTCGGGGTTGCAAAGCTGGACCTCGCCATGGACGTCGGGAGTGAAGTTGCGCATCATGCAGCCTATTGCGCACAGTTTGAGTTGAAACACGACGTCCTGTGGCTGAACGAAACGCATTATTCAACATGGTGGCATTGCTGTCAGGGTTCCTCCGAGCGGCAATCCGTAAGTAGCGGTCATCCACTATAGTAGTAGCCCTTGGGCGGCCTGAGCGAGGCCTGTCATCGACAGTTCCTGTATCTCTGTACCTCCTCCATGTCCGAACAACATCGCTTTGGTTCACTCTGAGACGCCTGGAAACTTCCCTTGTTGAGAGCCCTTCTTGACACAAAGTAACAATGCGGACGCGATCGAACTGCGGTATTGACCTTCTAGGCATGGTAGAACTACAGACAACATGAGCAGCGTACCTTCGTCCTGGTGGAATGACTGGAACTGATCGGCTGTCGTACCCCCTCCGTCTAATAGGCCCTGCTCATGCATGGTTGTTTACATCTTTGAGCAGTTTTAGTGATATCTATGAACAGTCAAAGGGACTGTATCTTTGATACAATATACACAGTCAACGTCTATATGCCGGAGATCTGGGAACCGAGGTGATGCAAAACTTTTTTTGATGTGTGTAGATCCCTCCTGCGGCGCTCTCAAGCGACCGATCGTGACAAATGAGCATTCAAATGAAAGAGAATAGACATTAGCAGTGACGAATTGCACTCTAAATTCATAAATATCTATAATTTCTTTAAAAAATTACTTTTAAAAAATGTACGAAGTGTGCGATGTGCAGATATTGTTGCTATAGGAAAGTACGATCCATAATTGCTGTCCACTTCACATTTTGGCCACTGTGACTCCTGTTTCATGTCATTTCAACATTCTGAGTTCTTTCCTTTATTATTTTGCATGGATTTCAGAAACAGTAAATCAAAGGAATGAGTACTCAAATTGTATAATTTCATAAATATCGAATAACCGGTGAGTGTTATGATGATCCAATTTTCAGTGATTGCCTTCTTAAGTTAGGGAACGTAGAACTTGGAATTCTAACTGAAATGTAAATAGTGTTCTATAATCATTTGGTTGAAATAAAAACATAACAACCTTTCTCCTCAAGACTCTCTTTATAAACCTATTGGTTTCTCGCACGGGTCCGCTAGTAATAAATAAACTTATACTAAAATAAATGGTAATTATTGCCAATATAGGCTCGTTGCAAGGTGTACTATTATAGTTATTATATTTTCTGGTCGGAACCACACCTCATTACACACGCCACGATTAGCCGATGTCCTCACCAGTTTGCGCATTCAAGCCTCCGGCTCGTTACTTTTTGAACGCACCTTTTAAATTTGACGCGTTGCACAAGATTTATAGGATATTTTTGCATAAGGGTAATTCATAGACATTGTACATTCATTAAGGCTAAGTACAGGGATAGGAGGCTGCTGTACAATCCATACAGAAACCAGACAGCAGTCATTCGAGTTGAAGGACATGAGAGAGAAGCTAGTATTCAGAAAGGTGTAAGGCAAGGCTGCAAGTTATCGCCCATACTTTTCAATCTTTACATTGAACAAGCAATGAAGGAAATTAGATAATAATTTAAAGTGGCAGTGAAGATTCATGGAGAAATAATTTCAACTCTGAGATTTGCTGATGACATCGTCATCTTGGCCGACACGCCAGAGGATTTGAATGAGTTTTTGAATGGTATGGACTCTGTTTTACGGAAAGAATTCATGATGAAAATTAATAATTATAAAACAAAAGTATTGAAATGCAGCCGAAATAAATCAGAAACCTCTACGGACATAAAATTGGACGGTGAAAAGCTGAAGGACTTAGGAGACTTCTGTTACTTAGGAAGCTAAATAACCAGTGATGGACGAAGCAAAGAGGATATAAAAAGTGGGTTAGCTCAGGCAAGGAAAGCATTTCTACAGAAAAAGAATATGGATTTAGGTATTAGATACTCATTTTTGAAAGCCATTGTCTGGAGCGTGGCACTATATGGAAGTGAAACATGGACTATTGTTGCAGCTGAAAAGAGGAGAATTGAAGCGTTTGAAATGTGGTGTTACGGGAGAATGATGAAGATCAGATGGGTAAATCTTATATCAGGC
The DNA here is from genome assembly GCA_946902985.2 of Meconema thalassinum. Classification (NCBI taxonomy): domain Eukaryota; kingdom Metazoa; phylum Arthropoda; class Insecta; order Orthoptera; family Tettigoniidae; genus Meconema; species Meconema thalassinum. The sequence continues at coordinate 964,281,499 of OX336390.1, read as the reverse complement.
TAGGGCACGAAAATAATTGTGTCCCGCCTAATGTAGTTGAGCACAATTAGTGTTGATCGACTGAAAAGCGTTATAGCGGCTTCGGTGGCATAGGGGGTAGCATACTGACCTTCTATGCCCAAAGTTGAGGGTTCAAACCCGGCCGAAGAGATTTAAAAAACCCTCAGTATGGCTTCCTTCGGAAGGGAAGTAAAGCCGGCGGTCCCATGTTATAGATTTATGGCATGCAAAAGAACCTTCCACTAATTACATTTGTGTGAAGTTAAATTATAGGATATATTTGACTAAAGCGCTTAGGTTCCAACGTTCGTCGCCAGGTGACATCTAGTAACCACGTTCAGAACTAGTTGTCTTTGACGGTGGCGTTTGGTAGACCATTTTCCTGGTTCACTAGCAAAAGTAGGACTAGTTGAAAATTGAATGTCTGCAGTCCTTACTTGCCACGGTGGGTGTGTGGTTATAGTGTCGGACTACTAACCCCGAGATTGCAGGTTCGCTCCTGGCCATGGTAAGTGATTTTTGAAAGGCCACAAAAATCACGATACGCATGTGATATGTTGTTGGCATGTTAAAGAACCCATATGAATTCTGTAGGCCGTGTTCATAATGGCAAAATTCATCTCGGGATTTTCCGCCAACACAAAGTTCCTCATGTCTCTACTAGAAAGCGCTATATTGTCAAGGAGCTTAAATATCTAACCTCCTTGACATTCATAGCTCTCCAAGGATCATTAAATTCGACACGCAAGCTGCTTTCTGGGTGTCCGTTAACAAAGCTTGCACCCGGCACCCGAGGCCATACGATATTATTTATATTATTATTGTCATACTTGAATTAGAAACAGATAACACACACTAATACAGCCATCGCAGACCCTAAACTGAGGAACCAACCAGATTCGTTATGGAGATAACTATTGGAATTATAAGTCAAAATTAGCACATAATGCATTTTAGGGGCACATATTAGGTCTCGAACAACTCTCGAGCTTGACAAGTTTCGAAGCAGCTGGCGATGGCTACTCCATGTACTTTTCAATCCACCTTTGCTCAGAAAAGGTAATAATAATAATAATAATAATAATAATAATAATAATAATATAATGTTACGAGAGCCAGACAGTTGCTTCGCGCGTGACTCAGGCTGCCCCAGGCTATCCCTGACTGTGTGTTGCCAGCGCCTTACGCAACGGGACTGTAAGAACAAAAAGGGCATGGCCCAGAAGGTTCGTGGCCCACCTAGTATTGGAAATCTCGAGAAGTTGTGAACCCTGGTCTACTCTAAAAACATCGTTGAATCATCAGCCCCGATATATAAAGAGCCGTAGATGAGGGACTGTGTTTTTGAGCGAGTGTGTTTCACTGTACGACAGAGGTTATTGTGGTGTAGTGCTGTGTGAATTGCGAAACCCAGTGGACTGTTTCCTAGCCTGCGGTGTGCGGTATTCAAGCATTTAGTGGTGAGTGCCAGACTATCGTAAATAACTCTAGCTTGTGTACTCAAGGAAGTGTTGTAGGTATTTCTACCGAGGACACCGGTCTCATTAGCGAGGGATTTACTGCGTGAGCAATTGAAAGGGTGAGTGTCCTCCATAAGGAAGCAAACACGAAGAAAGACAGCTAATTGTTGCTATTTGCTTATTGTGTGGTGTAACTTTCTGACCTGCAATAAAGCTAATATTTCCTTAAAGGACCATTTGTGTTGTGCTTTACCTACTTTGATCCAATTAACGAACTTGCTACTAGGGGTTGCACGTATCAATAGTATGAACCTAAGCATTTTTCAGTTCTCATGCCAAAATATATTCAAATATTCAGTTCTTAACACTAGTATTGCATCTTATCACATCGACAATTCGTATCCACACAAGTACCTTATCCTTGTCTATTGGTGAAGCAACAAAAATAGTATCTTACAAGACGTAATTTCAACCTATTGATCAGGTTAATAATCCTTGTCTCCCGACTAACTATTTGTCTCTGTATGTTAGGATTTACAAGAAACGGCATTTTGGTTGATCACCAAACTAAAAGGCGAGGTTAGTAAATAAGCCAACACAGCTTTTCATCTACACCAACGTGATCCGCATTAAACACTTATTATTTTGTGTTCCGCCTTGGATCTTCGTTTATTTCATTCTCATGATAAACAATTAGTTTTAGCCTATTTTCAATTTTGAAAAAATAGGCGTATGAGATCACCTTTTGTCCGTGTGTGTGTGTGTGCGTGTGTGTGTTTGTGTGTTAGGTGTGTGTGTGTGTCCCTAATAACTTCTAAACGGCTGGTGCGATGTCAATGAAAGTTCATAGCACTATTCCGGACGACCCCGACCGTGCCCTTCAAATTTTGTTAATTCTCACCAATCCAACATGGCGGCTGTGCGAAATATTTCACCAGCATTCAATATTCCGAAACTATTCCTGATATCACCCTGGATTTTTTTTACTGTGATAAAGGGAAATACTAGAAGTTCACCTATGTGAATTTTGAAAAACTGTTAACTACAAAACCAACATGGTGGCCACGCGAATTTGCGACTTTTAAATAGACGTTTCTCGCGATTTAACCAACCGAACGCAATAAAACGTGGTACAGTATATGTCTATACACATTGTAATGCACCGACATCTAACTTCGTTCAATTGTTTACATAACCACAAGATGGCGGATGTGCGAAATATTTCACCGGCATTTTATATCTATATCTCTGAAACCATTAGCGGTATCACCCTGAAATTTAGTACGGGGATAAAGGGCACTACTGGAAGTTCATCTATAAAACTTTCAAAAACCAGTTAACTAAAAAACGAACATGGCGGCCAAGCAAATTCGAAAATTTTAAATAGACCATTCTCGCTATTTAATGTTCCAAACGCCATGAAATCCGGTACAGAAAATGTTTATGCACATTGTAATGCACTGGTATCTAATTTAGTTCAATTGTTTACATAACCTCAAGATGGTGGCTGTGCGAATTTTAAAATTAAGTTTTTTATTTCTTGTGCCGTAATCATGCGATCGAAGTGAAAGTTTGAATAATGAACCTACGCAATAATTTTTCTTTAATGGTAAATGACTCTACGGCCTACACATATAACAATCCAACATGGCAACCATCCGAAATATTCAGACGGATCTCAATATCTACGAATCTATTACAGCAATCAAACTGATTCGTTTTATGTTCATAGGGGCTACGAACATAAGTTCACCTATAGGACTTTAAATAACCTGGTGATCACATATCCAACATGGCGGCGACGCGAAGTATAAATATTCACTTGGGCGTTTCTCGCAAATTAACCATCCCAGTGCAATGAAACTTGGTACAGTAAATCCTTATACAAATGTTAATCCACAGGCATCTAATTTATTTCAATTGTTTCCATAACCACAAGATGGCAGCTGTGCGAAATTTTAAAAACTCGATTTTACTTCCTTTGTCCTAATCATGCCATTGAAATTTGAATAATACACGTACACAATAATCTTCATGTAACAGTACATAACTCTAAGGCATACATATATATGAAAATCCAACATGGCGACCATCCGCAATATTTAGTCGGTTCTCAATGTCTACGAATCAATTACAGCAATCAAACTGAAATTTTGTATTTTGATAGTAGCAATTAACATAAGTAGGATATATGAAAATAGGCTTTAGATCTAGTTCTATCTAGAATAATGACGAAATTAAGTGGGTAATATCGAAATTTCTAATTAGTTCGAAAAACTGTATACCTGGCATAATGTAGCCTAATAGAGCAGTCTCGGTGACTGAATATATTGTTAGTTCCATCTCTTAAGGTACAGAATACAAAATTTGGTTGAAGTCCAATGGATAGCATGGACGTTACATGCAGTTAAACATTGGATCTAACAGCGCGCGTAAATTCATGTTGGCAACAATGGCATGCATGTATTGGTCAGAAAAAAATCTGAAATAATATGATCTATTGTTGTGCCAGTTTTGAATGAATTCCATATGTTAGTATAGAAGTTGCATGCATTTTAAAATTGGAACTATCAGCAGGCTTAGAATCATGTTGGCAGCACTGACGTATATTAGTTACTTCAAATTAATCTAGAATGCCCGGTACTATACGTGTGCAAAGTTTAGAGCTATTGGCTTGCATACTTTCTGATATATTGATATTAGGGTAAAACAAATAGAGACAGGATATATTAACAGTTGGCAGCCCTGGATGCTCTTAAGAATACGCATAGTCATATCTGTTATGGTACACATAGCACACACGAAATTTGGTTGGAATCCAAATGATAGTATAGAAGTTACATGTATTTAAATTTGGACCTGTCAGCAGGCTTAGAATCATGTTGGAAGCACTGACGTATATAAGTTACTCCAAATTAATATAGAATGTCAGGTAGTGTACGTGTGCATAGTTTAAAGCTGTCGGCTTGCAAACTTTTTGATGTATTGGTATTCGGATAAAATAAATTGAGAGCATTTATTTACACTTGGCAGCCCTGGTGGCTCTTAAGAATACGCTCTTTCGAAACGCGTCGAATTTCTATATAATAAAACACGGCATAAGCCCAAAATTCAACATTATGAATAGTAACACGGGCCGTGAAAGTCTAAATGACAATATTATGAAATATTATTATCTATACGTGTGCCAATTTTGAAATAGCTCCTCTTCATACCTTCCAAGATATCCAACATGGAGCTTAAATTTCAATTGCGATTTTTCAGCAGTTGGTAGCCCTGACATAATTTTCAAATACGGCATTGAGATACCAAATTTTGTTTCGATTGCTGCAGGCGTTTAGGAGTTGATAGTGGGACACACACGCACAGAGACGGATAGACAGACAGACACACATTTGGCCGGATCGATCTCAGAAGTCTACTTTTTCCTCATTTTTGCAAAATGGGAAAAGTAGGCTTAAAATGAGGAATAAGTAGTGTGTCTCTCGGTCCGTCTGTCCTTTTGTCTGTCTGTCTGTCTGTCTATCTGTCTGTGTGTGTCGCCTCCCCCTATCAACTTCTAAACGGCTACAGCTATCGAAACCAAATTTGGTATGAGTAAAGACCTATACCTGAATATCTCAGGACCATATTTGAAAATGATGTCAGTGCTACCAAATGCTGAAAAATCCCAATTGAAAATCAGGTCTATGTTGGATATCTCGAAAGATATGCTTGGGAAATGTTCCAAAATTGACACACACATATATAGATAATATTACATCAAACTTATTTACATGAGCCCATACATGAGAGTGTTGCCAACATGATTCTATGCCTTCAGATAAGTCCAATCTTTAAATGCATGTTACTTCCATACTATCTATTGGATTTGAACCTAATTTGGTATGCGATTCGTGCACCGGAGCAGATATGAATATGCATATTTTAGTGTCAGCAGGGTGGCCATCTGTTGAATAATGCACTCTATACATTTTTATCCTAATCTCAATATATCAGAAAATATGCAGGTCAACAGTTCTAAACTTTTCATACATACAGTACCAGCAAATGTAGGTTAATTTTCAGTAACCGATATTATGACAGTGCTGACAACATGATTCTACGCGTACTGAAAGGTTTAATGTTGAATCACATGTAGGCTAACTGCCATACTGATAAACGACGTTCTCTCGAAATTGGCACATATATAGATCATAATATTTCAATTTAAGTTTTAAAAAAAGTCAACCCCTGGCACTATACAGCCCATGAAGGGCCTAGGCCGACCAAGCGACCGCTGCCCAGTCATTTGGCCTGCAGATATTGGGGTGAAGCGTGATCAGCGCATCAGGTCCCCTCGGCCGTTAATCTTGGTTTTCGTGATCGGGGCGTTGCGTCACAGTCAGACAGCTACTCAATTGTACTCACGAGGCTGAGTGCACCCCGTTCCAACCCTCACGTCAGTTTTAAAATCCCTGACGGAGCCGGGAATCGAACCCGGGGCCTCCGGGTGGGAGGCAGGCGCGCTACCCCAACACCACGGGGAATTTAGTTGGAGGATCCGATTTATGGCAGTGTCGCCAACCTGATTTAACGCAAGCTGATAAATTCAATATTTAAATACATGTACCGTGCATACCATCTATTGGACCTCAACCAAATTCTGCATGTGCATTGTGTATCTCAAGAGATGGAACTAAGGATATATTTAGATTCACCAGGTCTGCCAACTGTTGATATATGGTCTCTATAATGTGAAGAAAAGTAGGCTCTTTAGTTCGTCACGTACTGCTTGTTAATAGCCAATTTTCATTTATGAAAAATAGGCTTATGAGATAACCTTTTGTCCGTGTGTCGATGTGTGTGTCCGTGTGTGTGTCCCCCTCCCCCTCCCTAGTAACTTCCAAACGGCTGGAGCTATTTAAATGAAACTCGGTAAGTTCATAGCACTATTCCAAACAACCCCGACCGTGCCCTTCATTTTTTTTTACCTCTCACCAATCCAGCATGGCGGCTGTGCGAAATATTTCACTAGTATTCGATATCTCCGAAACTATTACCGATATCACCCTGGAATTTTGTACGGTGATAAAGTGAACTACTAGAAGTTCGCCTATGTAACTCTCAAGAACATGGTAACTACAAAACTAACATGGCGGCCAAGCGAATTTGTGACTTTTAAATAGATGTTTCTCGCGATTTAACCAGCCAAAATGCAATGAAACTTGGTACAGTATATGTTTATACACATTGTAATCCACCGACATCTAACTTTGTTCAATTGTTTACATAATCAAAAGATGGCGGCTGTGCGAAATATTTCACCGGCATTCTATATCTCTGAAACTATTACAGGTATCACCCTGAAATTTTGTACGGAGATAAAGGACACTAGTGGAAGCTCATCTATGAGACTTTCAAAAACCGGTTAACTATAAAACGAAGTTCGCGGCCAAGCGAAGTTGAAAGTTTTAAATAGGCTTTTCTCGCGATTTAATGATCCAAACGCAATGAAATTTGGTACAGTAAATGTTTATACACATTGTAATGCACAGGTATCTAATTTAGTCCAATTGTTTACATAAACTCAAGATGGCGGCTGTGCGAATTTTAAAAATAAGTTTTTATTTCTTGTGTCGTAATCATGCGATCGAAGTGAAAGTTTGAATAATGAACCTACGCAATAATTTTCCTTTAATGGTAAATGACTCTACGGCCTATACATATAACAATCCAACATGGCAACCATCCGAAATATTTAGACGGATCTCAATATCTACGAATCTATTACAGCAATCAAACTGATTCGTTTTATGTTCATAGGGGCTACGAACATAAGTTCACCTGTAGGACTTTCAGTAACCTGATGATCACAAATCCAACATAGCGGCGACTCGAGGTATAAATATTCATATGGACGTTTCTCGCAATTTAACCATCCGAGTGCAGTGACACTTGCTACAGTAAATCCTTATCAAAATGTTAATCCACTGGCATCTAATTTATCTTAATTGTTTCCAAAACCAGAAGATGGCGGCTCTGCGAAATTTAAAAATCTCGCTTTTACTTCTTGTGTCCTAATCATGTGATTGAAGTTTGAATACTACACGTACACAATAATATTCATGTAACAGTACATAACTCTAAGACCGACATATATAAAAATCCATCATGGCGACCATCCGCAATATTTAGTCGATTCTCTATATCTACGAATCTATTACAGCAATCAAACTGGAATTTTGTATGTTGATAGTGGCGATTAACATGAGTAGGATATATGAAAATAGGCTGTATAGTTCTTCACGGAACTACTTGTTTTTTATTGTATCCTCTTCAAAGCGATTGGAAAGAATGATGGACTATTGGTACTACTGTACATTCTATAGCATACGTTAAGTAAATCATAGAAACCGTGCATTTGATCTTCCGTGACTCGTTACAGAAAGCTGCCCCGATGCTGAAAGTAATGGTGTTAGTGTGGACAAGGGTCGTATAGGCCGGGAGAGGTTTTTTGGTAAAGCTCACGATGCATGGGTCACCGATTCGAACTATCTTTAGTACACGTGTAGGGCTTGACCAGGCGTATACCAGGTGCAAGTAGTAAGGTGCGCTTCTGAGCCGTTTCCGAGAAATTAATTAATTGCAATTATAGTGTGGCGTTCGTTGCCAAGAGCCGACTGCGGTGGCGTCTGGTTGCTAAGTTCTGAACTAGTAGTCGTTGACGGTGGCGTTTGGCAGCAAAAGTAGGAACTATTTGAAAAAATCAAGAGTCTGCAATCCTTACTTCAATTTAAAAAGCCGAAAACCTAGATGTTACGCCCCTTAAAACAACAATAATCATCATCATCATTATTATTAAATTAAAAAAAACAGATAACACACACTAATACAGTCATCACAATTAACACCGGTTATCAGACAGATTCTACACACACCCAAAATACACGGAGCTACATGACCGCAGCCCCTAAATTTAAGAACCAACCTATAGTGCGGCGTCCATGTGCGTTAGAAACTTGCAAGTGGCCAACAAGTGCGTGGTGCAGCGGTCAGAGCCCTGCTTCGTGATTGCTGGATCGAATCCCACCGGTGAGCTTTTGCAATGTGTTGTGTTTTTTCCTTTTTATAAACATTGGCAATTCGTAGGTGTCGTCAATAATGTTTATTTCGAGCTCAATTGTAATTACGTGTTATGTGAGCGGAAATTCTGTAATCATCGTATGGGGGTGAACGTTTGAGAAATGACATAACGTACAGTAACAGCATTGCAAAAACACTGGTGTTGTAAACGGTCAGGTGTATTCTATTATATGTATATTTTTTTACATTGAAGGGCCAGTCTGTTTCGTGCATTGCACGCCTGTGAACCATCAGACCACGGAGTACACGCAAGCAGTGACTTATGCTATGGGCATTGGTTGTAAATTGCCAATGGTTACAAGTAAGAGAAACACAACACTCTGCAAAGGCTCACCAGTGGGATTCGATCCAGCGATCCCGCACTTACGAAGCAGGGATCTTATTGCTGCACGACGTTCTCGTTGGCTTCTTGCTGGCGTAAAACGCACATGGACGCAGCACTATAATTGCAATTAATTAATTTCTCGGAAACGGCTCAGAAGCGCACCTTACTACTTGCACCTGATATACGCCTGGCCATGTCCTACAAGTGTACTAAAGATGGTTCGAATTGGTGACCCATGCATCGTATCCTCCCTTGTCAGTAGGATGTTTATGGAAACAGGCAATTCAGATCTTCATCGAACTATTTGTTTTAATATAAATGTGATTGCTGTTATTGTCGAAAACTGTTTCAGCATCAGCTGAAGAAGGAACATTTGTGTTCTGTGGAATTGTATCAAGACGGATCAATTTTCGGGTAGAATAATCAATTTAATGTCCATGTAGGCTGTGGCAGCCCACCGTCAGCGTAACTAGTCCCAACGGTTTTCTTGATCCATCGATTGTAGAACAGCAAGTCCACATAAATATGAGGTAAGTTTGGAGCTGCACAATTTTCAATACCCCCTGATACTAGACCAGTCAGCATGCCCTCACACACCAATGGACCACCGGAATCGCCCTGGAAACATATCATATCATTGGTAAGTGCATGTCACGCAATTCCTCGAGTTCAGAATCAATATCTAACACAAATGTCCGAATGATTTCTGAAGTAAAGATTTTAATATTGCATAATGTTCAATTTTGAGGCTGTGCTTAATTTTAATCATACCACCCTGAGGACCAAAACCTTATATTATACTGTACATACCATGGATAGTCGCTAGCATCCCTGAACCCTCTACCAGAGCTTTTACGTGCATTATTTCTTCTAAACCAGAAAATTGTACTTAAACTAAAAACAAGAAATTCCGTGACGAACTAAAGAGCCTACTTGTCTTAACATTTTAGATTCATGCCAATGATTAATCAATATGGATCTATCTAGAAAAATGACGAAATTAAGTTGGTAATATCGAAATTTCTAATTAGTTCGAAATACTGTATACCTGGCATAATGTAGCCTAATAGAGAACTACAGTTGGCAGCCCTGGTGACTGAATATATACTTAGTTCCATCCCTTAAGGTACAGAATACAAAATTTGGTTGAAGTCCATTGGATAACATGGACGTTACATGCAGTTAAACATTGGATATAACAGCACGCATAAAATCATGTTGGCAACAATGGCATACATGTATTGGTCAAAAATAATCTGAAATAATATGATCTAGGGTTGTACCAATTTTGAATGAAATCCATTAGTTACTATAGAAGTTACAAACATTTTAAAATTGGACCTATCAGCAGGCTTAGAATCATGTTGGCAGCACTGGCGAAGGCCTATATTAGTTACTCCAAATTGGAGTACTATACGTACTATACGTGTGCAAAGTTTAGAGCTATTGGCTATTTCTGATATATTGATATTAGTGTACCAAAAATAGAGACTTTATTAATTAACAGTTGGCTGCCCTGGTTACTCCTAAGAATCGGCATAGTCATATCTGTTATGGCACAGATAGCACACACGAAATTTGGTTGAAATCCAAATGATATTATAGAAGTTACATGTATTTAAAGTTGGAACTCTCAGCAGGCTTAGAATCATGTTGGTAGCACTGACGTATATAAGTTACTCCAAATTTATATAGAATGTCAGGTACTATACGTGTGCATAGTTTAAAGCTATCGGCTTGCATACTATCTGATATATGGGTATCTGGATTAAAAAAATTGAGAGCATTTATTAACAGTTGGCAGCCCTGATGGCTCTTAAGAATACGCTCAATCATATCTGTTTATGTAAACATAGCACATACGAAATTTGGGTGAAATCCAATTGATAGTGTAGAAGTTATATGCATTTAAAATTTGGACCTATCAGCAGGCTTATGATCATTTTGGCAACACTGCCAAGTATGGCCCCCTGGAAATTAAACTGCAATATTATTATCTATAAGTGTGCCAATTTTGAAAAAGCTCCCATTCATTCCTTCCAAGATATCCAACATGGAGCTCAAATTTCAATTGCGATTTTTCAGCGGTTGGTAGCACTGACATCATTTTTAGACTACTTTTCACATTTTGCAAAAATGAGGAAAAAGTAAACTTATGAGATCGGGCAAATGTGTGTCTGTCTGTCTGTCTGTCTGTCTGTCTGGCTGGCTGTGTGGTCCCCCCCCCCCCCCCAATCAACTCCTAAACGGCTGCAGCAATCGAAACAAAATTTGTTGGGAGTAAAGATCTATACCTGAATAACTCACGGCCATAGTTGAAAATGATATCAGTGCTACCAACTGCTGACAAATCGCAATCGAAATTTGAACTCCATGTTGGATATCATGGAATGTATGAATGGGAGCTCTTTCAAAATTGGCACACGTATAGATAATAATATTGCAGTTTAAATTCCAGGAGTCCATACCTGGCAGTGTTGCCAAAATGATTATAAGCCTGCTGATAAGTCCAAATTTTAAATGCATATAACTTCTACGCTATCAATTGAATTTCAACCAAATTTCGTATGTGCTATGTGTACATAAACAGATATGACTGAGCGTATTCTTAGGAGCCACCAGGGCTGCCAACACTGTTAATAAATGCTCTCATTTTTTTAAATCCAAATACCCATATATCAGAAAGTATGCAAGCCGACAGCTTTAAACTATGCACACGTATATTACCTGACATTCTATATTAATTGGGAGTAACTTATATACGTCAGTGCTACCAACATGATTCTAAGCCTGCTGAGATGTCCAACTTTAAATACATGTAACTTTTATACTATCATTTGGGTTTCAACCAAATTTCGTGTGTGCTATGTGTACCATGACAGATATGGGTATGCCGATTCTTAAGAGTAACCAGGGATGCCAACTGTTAATAAATACTGTCTCTATTTTTGTTACCCTAATATCAAAATATGACAAAGTACGCAAGCCAATAGCTCTAAACTTTGCACACATACAGTACCTGGCATTCTAGAGTAATTTGGAGTAACTAATATAGGCCTACGCCAGTGCTGCCAACATGATTCTAAGTCTGCTGATAGGTCCAATTTTAAAATGCATGTAACTTCTATACTAACTAATGGATTTCATTCAAAATTGACACAACAATAGATCATATTATTTCAGATTATTTCTGACCAATACATGTATGTCATAGTTGCCAACATGATTTTAAGCGCGCTGTTAGATCCAATGTTTAACTGCATGTAACGTCCATGCTATCCATTAGAATTCAGCCAAATTTTGTATTCAATACCTTAAGAGATGGAACAAGGAATATATTCAGTCACCAGGGCTACCAACTGTAGTTTTCTATTAGGCTACATTATGCCAGGTATAGAGTATTTCGAGCTAATTAGAAATTTCGATATTACTAACTTAATTTCGTCATTATTCTTGATATATCCACGTACAGTAGATTAATCATTGGTATGAATCGTAAATTTTAAGAAAAGTAGGCTCTTTAGTTCGTCACGGAACGTCTTGTTGTTTTTCATTTTATCATAGAGAATTTCAAATTCCGAAATGAATGGTATCAATTTATCCTTTTCAATCGGTCAACACGCCTTTGCCCAATTACATTAGGCGGGGTAACTGCGAGTATATAAACACATTTTCCTTAAACATAATAGGCTCGTCCCAACGGTTTTCGAGTAACTTTTCTGATGTTCGGTTCTTGAACTATTCAAAGATTCATGAACTATGGATTGAAGGTTGACGCTGATAAAGGGGGATTTTAGGATTGCTCGTTTCGACCGTCACGTGGTCAACATCAGATCCTGATCACTAGATCTGAAGTTAAAATTTATACAAGTACAGCGGTGTGCAAATTATTAGAATCGACGCCAGCTTCGCAAAGTAACATTTATACTTTTCATGGCTTAATGCATTAAATATGTGTACAAGGTGGTGAAATTACTTCCAATGCTTAACCACGAATGTCCACACGTTCTTTACAATATACTTGTTCAATGGGGTCCTGTGTTTGATCTGGGATTTCAACGACGAAGGGCCTATGACCTGAATTTCGGCATATAGTCAAATTCTTTAAGCATTTTATGTCTATTTTGAAATAACTTTGACGATTGTAAAAAGATTTCCTTAAATGTTTTTAACAAGATCACCACACAGATTGTCTTATGAGAATCATCAATATGTTTTGATTGAAGAAGGCTCACAGAGCCGAAACATGTATCTCAGAGTGTAAGGACATCGTACAAAAATTTGTTGTATTGTAAAGTGGCTATTGGTATAATATATGAAGGTGTACTCCATAGCTCAATATCTCTTTAATTAGTATTCGTCTTAAAATTTTATACATATCGATGTGATTCATTTTTAATTTCAAACAGATGTCTGACATTTAATTTCTTCTAAACATATTTCCAAGTAATTATTAAAATTTTGTTCTCCGCCAAAATATAATATGCTGGTTGGCTATTTCCAGTCATGTGATCTCTATTGTTTTAATTTCCTTGCGATGCACAGTGGGTCAAAATCAAAATCTAGGAGGACAAAATTATTTATTTTCATAATTAAAAAATTAAAATTTATTACTTCTACAGCATTCTCATATAATTTCCGCTCACTATTCTGGGATATAAACGCATTTTAGTGTAAATCTGTCACCACTGTTCGAGCAGTCTGAATTGGAGGGTGAATGTAAGTGGCTGTGGTTTGGTTGTCTTTGTGGTTAGAGTGATGCTTTAAGATGGAACATGCAGCTGAAGGTATGATCTTTGTAACGTGTTTCAGTTATTAATGGGCGTAATTGTTACGTAATGTTAGCTATATGTGCATTATATAATATTTAACTATTAATTTTGAAATTATATTTTCACTTAGATTTTTAGTATTTCGTGTCACTCTGCGTCACTTTCTACTTAATGTTAAAATGTAGGTAAAGTCTTGTAGTTTACGCCTGGTATAAGATTGTTTGCATCTTTTTGCAACTTACTTAGTTATTTTACGTTTTAGAAGATGCCACGCAACCAGTTCGACGATTATGTCAAAAGTGAAACTGTGTGACTTTGTTAAAAGTAAATTATGGCTAGAAAATTGTTCTGAAGAGGTAACTGAACTCTCTATCCAACTCCTAGTCATAGACAATGTCTTGTATGTGTAGAGGTAGCCTAAAAAGGTCTTAACTGATGTTTATTATGAAGTAAACAAATTATATACGTTGTACACTCTAAATTCATGATTGAAACGTAAAAATAATTTTTTCCCCCTAGATTTCGATTTTGAACCACTGTGCGATGGTCTCAAGTGCAAAGCGTGACGGAGAAATTTCGCGCCTGCCATGGTGACCTCTCTCCCCCTTTCTTCCACGTGATCTACAGAACTGGTTTTGTGCTTGAAAGTATTACTGACAACTTAGTAACTTGTCATATTCCTGATAGAGCTAAATCTCATTTATGTCATGTTAAATATGTCACGCTACAAAACTCTCCTCTTCTCTGCTTATAAAAATGGGCAGACAAGACATTCAACTCCGCTAGCGGGCTTGCTTGCATTCTGAGATTCCTGTAAATGATGCGGGCGGCCTATACAGTCCCTTTTTTTTTTCAGAACATAAATTCTTACGTGCGGGCAGTTCGATGCGCAACTTGTGACATGCCCTGAGTCTTAAAAATACGAGTTCAGTACCATGGAGAGTCCTGCGGGAAGTTCTAAAATAACGGAATGCGGAATGCTGCCAATGTGCTGATATAATAATAATAATAATAATAATAATAATAATAATAATAATAATAATAATATCGTATGGCCTCGGGTGCAGGGTAAAAGCTTTGTTAATTGACGCCCAGAGGGCAACTTGCATGTCGAATTTTATTTCTCCTTGAAGTGCTATGAAAGTTAAGGAGGTTAGATATCTAAGCTCCTTGACACTATAGCGCTTTCTAGTAGGGAAATGAGGAACTTCGTGTTGGCGGAAAATCCCAAGATTAATTTTGCCATTATGAACACGGCCTACTGATTTCATGTGGGTTATTTAATATGCCAACATCGAATGACATGCGTATCGTGATTTTTGTTGACTTTCAAACCTGCAAGCTTGGGGGTTCGCAGTCCGACAGGATAACCACTGACTCACCGTGGCAAGCTGTGCTGATATGAGCGCCCTCTACGAGTATGTATGGACTACTTTTGTAAGCTCCTTGGATAGTGCAGCTCGCATCATCCAATGGGCCGTGGTTTTAGATAGTTTATAACGCTGCGCTGTCGGCACTCAATTGTAAAAACAACCATGGCATTGGCATTGATAAGATATAAGGTAATAAGCAAGCAACAAAAGTCATTTTTATTTAAGAGTAAAAAAATTCATTACGCCACCAAAACAAACCCAACTCATTAACACTGCCTTATTCAAGCAATTAGGAGCTTCTACAAAAGCTGTTGAAATCAGAATTCACAGGAGTTCAACAGGGAGACATTCTGTCACCTTATTTGTTCGTCATAATTTTGGATGAGGTCATAATGAGATGAAAGGAACGCAGCAAGTTTCCATGTTCCTGTGGTTACGTATATATTGGTCAGACATATCCTTCCGTATGCCTTCCTTCGGAGGGGAAGTAAGGCCGGCGGTCCCATGTCATAGATTTATGGCATGCAAAAGATCCTTTCACAGACTAAACTTGTGTAAAGCAAAATTTGTTAGGTTAGATTTCGTCAGAACGCTCTATTAAAGTTCCAACGTTCACCACTAGGTATCATTGATATCAGGTGGCGAAAGTTGGAACTACTTGAATTGAACGGAACTTGTAGCTCACCCTTTAGGGTATCCGCTGGAAGCAGCTACAGACTCAGGCGAGCCGAACATGTCCTGGGACACTCCCGGCACTAAACGCCATACGATAAATAAATAAATAAATAAATAAATAAATAAATAAATAAATAAATAAATAATATTGGTCAGACATGTAGGAGAATCACAACAAGGCTCAATGAACATCGTAAGCATTTAGTCTTTCCCAACCTGAGAAGTCTACGGTTGCTGAACATGGGATACAGAATGACCATCAAATTATTTTTGATGAACCTTATGTCATTTATATGGAGAACCATTTCACAACTCGTATGATTGGGGAGGCGATATAAATTAGTAAAAACCACACAACTTTAATTGAGGTGAAGGCTGCCCTCAATAGTTTCATTACCAACATGTTCTTGGTCTCAGGGGGTCATGAGATAACATGGCTTCCTATCTTATACCAGTTATCTATGGAGGCCACATGCCATTGTTTACTCATTTCTTCTTTCTTTCTTTCTTTCTTTCTTTCTTTCTTGACAAACCTTGATAAAGACATTGTGGGGTTTGAAGCCATTTTTCAGTGTTGCCTAAGTAAACAAAAGTTTGGAAAAACCAGTTTCGTCCAGTTAACACCCGGTTCAGTCGACCACAACTGGTGCTAGAGTGAACACGAAAATGCTCGAAGTTCCAACCGGATAAGTAATCAGCCTGTATTATTACAGTATAACCATAGTTGATTTTTCACAACCATATAATCACCCCAAACAGACAAACTCCGGATTTCTATCACCATTTTAGCATTTCACCTAACATTAGATATAGTACATTTAGCATACACCGACAGTTGCATTACCAACACTGCAACTAAATAATTGTACATATTGTAAATAGTTTTCACAAACGTATATGTTATAGCCTAAGTGTAATGGATCTGATGATGATCGCTTGACGATCGAAACTGGTCATCCAAATGTATTTATTAATCTCATGTAATTTATTTCAGGATTAAGGAATAACCCAGCTCTTTTTGGGTACATTCGTGTTGATCGACTGAAAAGCACTAAACTTTTGTTTTGCCTTGATAAAGAGACAAGTAGGTGTCTTGAAACGTCGGTTTTTAGTGTCCTTCGACTATATTATGTAAGAAATTCAAAGTTGGGAACTACATATGCAGATGATGGTGTTATAAAAGCAAAGACTCCTCGAGAGCTACAGCACAATTTGGGCATCTGGAATGAAGAACTGAAGAAGGCAGGAATGGTGATCAGTACAGGGAAGAGTACTGAACGTCAAGATGGATGGCGAGGAATTGTAACAAGTACCAACATTGAAGTAATTAGGGGCCATTATATCTGAAGACCGAATGATTGACACGGAAATAAACAGTCAGATTGCTTCAACAGGACGACTTTATAACTCACTAACCCGCAAGTTCATCAGCAAAAAAAAGTGAGCAAGAAGGCCAATCTCTCAGGGTGTAATTCAACATATGTTAATAGTACATTTTGCAACGAGCCTATAATGGCAATAATTAAGACACGAATATGTTTATAAAACGAGCGTATGCGAATTTTAACATTTCTATACGAGTGTCTTGATTATCATTATAGGCGAGTTGCATACGACTGTTTATGTTCGACGATAATTATTACTTTATTATATGTTTTAACATAAATATTCATAAATATCTGTTGAGAGTCAGCCACATGAATTATTTGTGCTGGGTATGATATATCTGTCTTTCAAGCTCTCTGACCGACGCAT
The DNA here is from genome assembly GCA_946902985.2 of Meconema thalassinum. Lineage (NCBI taxonomy): Eukaryota > Metazoa > Arthropoda > Insecta > Orthoptera > Tettigoniidae > Meconema > Meconema thalassinum. Next base: position 964,264,014 of record OX336390.1, on the reverse strand, counting down.
GCGCTCTGTGTGCTTGCAATGCCATATGTTTACATCTGCCGTGCAGCTCTTTAGCATTCACTAATATTGTCACCGAAGTAGTTTGAAAGCAATGCTCTGTTTAGAAATTGGAGTTGAGGATATTAAGGTACAGTGCTATTTCTTGTCTCATATTTGCCAGTATATTTTTACGAACATATGGACGGTGCGTATTCCATGTCGGTAATTTATATAGGAAGATGTTGTGTTTATGTCCGACATGTTGGATTTTGAGCGCATGCGCGGAGGTATCCTTACCTAATTGGTAAATGAATGAGCTCTGATTGGCGGGAGAAACTGTATCATAATGAACAAGAAGTTCCGTGAAGAACTAAAGAGCCTACTTTTCTTAAAATTTAAGATTCATGCAAATGATTAATCTATATGGATCTATCTAGAATAATGACGAACTTAAGTTGGTAATATCGAAATTTCTAATTAGTTCGAAATACTGTATACCTGGCATAATGTAGCCTAATAGAGAACTACAGTTGGCAGCCCTGGTGACTGAATATATTCTTAGTTCCATCTTTTAAGGTACAGAATACAAAATTTGGTTGGAGTCCAATGGATAGCATGAACGTCGCATGCAGTTAAACATTGGATCTAACAGTGCGCGTAAAATCATGTTGGCAACAATGACATACATGAATTGGTCAGAAATAATCTGAAATAATATGATCAATTGTTGTGTCAATTTCGAATGGTATCCGTTAGTTAGTATAGAAGTTACATATATTTTAAAATTGAACCTATCAGCAGGCTTAGAATCATGTTGGCAGCTCTGACGTATATTAGTTACTCCAAATTAATCTAGAATTCTAGGTACTATACGTGTGCAAAGTTTAGAGCTATTGGCTTGCCTACTTTCTCATATATTGATATTAGGGTAACAAAAATAGAGACAGTATATACCAACATTCGGCAGCCCTGGTTACTCTTAAGAATCCGCATAGTCTTATCTGTTATGGTACACCAAGCACACACGAAATTTGGTTGAAATCCAAATGATAGTATAGAAGTTGGTGTATTCTTGGAATACACGGTACGAGAGAAAATAATTTTTAATGCTTTTGCATGTTCATTCCTTCCTTTTCATCAAACACCAACAGTGATCTTCTAGTTTCTCTTTGCTGATCATGTCGCTTATATCTTTTGTGAGTCTGTTCTAGATATATATCTTCCATGACCCACCTAGCGTCATCTAGCAGCGAATCTCTCAAGCTCCTCAATTCTTCCTGGTGCAAGAGGACTTCCTTTTCCATCTGGCCACCAGATCTCGTTACCATCGCCAGCTATTATCTCCATGAGCAAGAGAACTTTGTTTACTTTTTCACTCACCTTGCTGTGCTAGTATCGCCTGCTATCAACTCTTTGAAGACCATCTCCTCAAGAGAATTTAATTTCTTATGTTGGTTATTCTGATATATATTCCTTTTGTCTCCTACCCCCACTCTTTCCCATCCTTGGACCCTCCGCGCTTTGCTGAGCAGGTCTCACTTCTAAGTCAGCAGTTGACTCGGTCAGTCAAGGCTCAACCAGAGCCAGTCTCCTCAAACCCAGAGACACTCTCTACTCTCTACGCCATGTTGGCACATTAGGTATCCGTCAAAGGGAACTTCACCTTCGACATGCAACCAAGATAAGTACAGCTTTAAGATTTTAACCTCATCTTCATCAGTCTTATTCTCTACATGCTTTTATTGATTATTTTATAGACAGCGTGAGATTACTTATTTGGGGCGGTAATCATTCTTCGCGGGATTTGCCATGTTGAGCTTTTGTCTGTCTAAGCCAACCTTAACAGAAAGTAGCTTTTCTTAAGCTATTTAAATGAGAAATCTTCTCACCACGTGGGATATTATCTAATACCCGCTGTCTATAAATCACCAAGCTAATTCCTCCGCTGGATTAACTTTGGCCCCATTCTTCTATTAAGATCGTTCTGGAACCTTCCAGATCCTGTACTTTATCTACAAGTCCCGCCGTCATGTATTTTTCACTCACTTGTGAGAATACTAGTTAAAATTGAAGAATCTCACCTCTGAATTAAAGCTCAATGGCTAATTTTCTTCCACCGTTGGAATGTTCTATGGCGCATTTAATTGTAATCCACAACTTTCTCAAGCAATAGACTTTCGCCTATCTAGTGCAACCAGTCCTTTTTCATCATTGCAATAACTTTCTTTGCCATAAACTTTCGTGTTACTACAGTGAATTTTTCATCTATTCAAAAGACTATAGTGAGAAACAGTGCTTTCAGTATTTCTTCCGCGTCGCGATCGTCCGTTTACATTAAATAAGGCCATGAACATTTATCCTCAATCCCAATTGATCTTTCTTAAACCTTCTACTAACAAACTATATTAATAAAATTATAAATCTGGATCATTTCCAATAAGGTGTCACTCTAACGAAGTGCCCTTCTATCTTGCTTGTTTAGCATTAATTAATTTCTGCATAACTACGTGTTTTACACACGGTTCAAACTTACATTGTTTCTACCTTATAATCAGGGAAAACAATTCTTTCAACTCTTGAGTGAGTTATTTCTAGGTCGCACGAGATGGAAACTGCCCCATTTGGCTCGAGATTCCTATTTAAACATAGGAGGTCGAGAAACTTCCTTCTGATTTTCTCTTCAGGTTTCACAGAAAGAGACCTGCCCTTATTTGTATATTAACCAACAGTAATTCTGTATAAATATAAGAAGTTATAGGAACTTCTATCTTATTCTTCATGTTTTCTTATTGTTATTTTCGAAGTTGTAACTTTTTTCAAAATAGTTACCTGGAAATTTCTTAAAGTACACTCCTTGTACTTAATTTAATCTTTAATCTTTGATCACTTCATTTGTCTTTTTAAAATCTTACTAAGATTTTAGTACATATAAAGGTTTGAAACCTAAAGGATTGTTATTTGCCTGGAGCAATCTCTAAATGTTAGGAGGTCTGCGACCCCATTTGTTAAGATGATGATGATAATTGTTGTTTTAAGGGGCCTAACATCTAGGTTATCGGCCCACATTTGTTAAGAAATTTAAATGATCTATATTTGTCAAAAAGATATTACATACTTGTTAAATTCATTAAACTTCTTTGAATTGTTAAATAAATTAAATATTTGTTTTTGGATTTATCATTTCGCAAGTGAAGCCTCCGTGGCTTAGGCGGCAGCACGCCGGCCTCTCACCGCTGGGTCCGTGGTTCAAATCCCGGCCACTCCATGTGAGATCTGTGCTGGACAAAACGGAGGCAGACAGGTTTTTCTCCGGGTACTCCGGTTTTCCCTGTCAAAATTTCATTCCAGCAACACTCTCCACTAACATTTCATTTCATCTGTCATTCATTTAATCTTTGCCCCAGAGGAGTGCGTCAGGCCTCGGCAGCCGGCACAGTTCATATCCTCGCCGCTAGATAGGGGCTCCATTCATTCCCTACCTGACCCGGTCGAAGACTGGAAGCAGGCTGTGGATTTTCATTCATTTCGCAAGTACAACGGTTAGGCAAGATCCTGTCTTCCCTGACTCTTCCCAAGTTCATGCCATCGTTAATACACAACAAATCTGCTACTATTTGTCTTGCCAGACTATCACCCTTCCCCATAGTAGTCTTATGCATGCTTGGGAGGAAATACACTAAAGCGTTTCTCTGGCAAACCGCCCAAGTCTTAGCTGCGGTTCCCGTCAGCTTAGACCAAGCTCTTACCCATTTTAGGTATCAAAGAACGGATTTTCAATGGAAACCGCCTCTAAGTGTATTAAAGGTTAAATTTATAACTTTTGTGGGACTCTCATCCTATTTTTCTATCCTTTTTCTCCAGTCCGAAACCCACCTCCTTTTATTTATCATCTTCCCTTCGTGGTTAGGTTATTCCTCAGCCAATAATCTACCCAAAATTTTGGTCCCAGAAACCCGGGAGAGTCCATTTTCTATTCTTATTCTTTTTAAATGTGTCATTTGACAATACCTTGCAAATTATTAATACCTGCTTTGAATCTTTCAGCTATAACTACATCGTGCAAAGCCTGTGAAGGGGAAAGAGGCCGCTCCTGTCTCCTTTGGTGTGTCCCGTTCTTTCTACATATTCGCTGCTGCCAGCTTGACAGCATCTCCAAGGTTCCACAGTTTCGTGAGTTACATTTCAATCTATTTTCTTTGTCATGGCTCCTACTGAAAAGGATGAAACTCTCATTGCTAGACGTTCTTCCTACAAAGGGCAACTCACCAGATTCAGAAATTTCATCAACAAATTAAATCCCGCCGAGTGTGATTTAGACATCTTGACACAACGCCTTAAGTTGTACGAACGGTCCTATGATTATTACGATCAAACTCAAACCGAGATTGAATCCGCTTGCCCAGAACTTCAGTCGAATCGGGACGAGGTCGAACCCTTGTACTTTGAAGGGATTGCCAAGGCCCACCAACTGATCCGCAGTATCTCAGAACCGGACACTAGGGTCATCAATCCGGCCCAGTTCGCATCCGCTTCAGTTCATAAGGATAAACCGAAACCGTTACTTCCTAAGATAAGCCTACCTCACTTCACAGGCCAGGAAGGTGAATGGTATTCTTTTTATGAACTTTACTGCTCACTCGTTCATGACAATAAGGAAATTCCCGACATTCATAAATTCTACTTCTTACGTACGTCTTTGGAAGGCGAGGCCTTGTCCTTGGTTCAGTCACTGCCTTTAAGCGCAGATAACTACCACATCGCCTTTAATCTCCTTAAAGAGAGATATGGTAATTTACGTTTGTGTGTAGCCCGTCATATCCGCTGTCTGTTCAACTTGCCAGCCGTCAAACCTAATGACGTCACCTCTTTAAGAGACCTGTTAGACTCTATGCAATTAAATGTTAGAGCATTATATCAACTTAAGCAACCTGTCCAAACATGGGACACCATACTTATTCATCTAGCTACATCCAGATTAGATTTTTCTACTTTAAAGGCTTCGGAGATCGAACTCGCTCGCAAGGAGGAATACTCGTTCGAACACCTCATCTCGTTTCTCAACAGCCGATGCCAAGTCCTTACAGCACTCTCATTTCAGTGCGAAAATGTCGAAACGAATCATCAGTGTCACATTTTTGAGAAAAACCTTGCTTTTTCAAAGGGTCATCAGCCCCCATCTGTCGAGATCAAGCAAACCCGTTCTGCTTCTTTCAACCATGCAAGAGAACATATCAGGCCGCTCAAGAAATCTTTAAAATGCATGCTCTGCAAAAACTTGCACATTTTGTATTTGTGCAAATTTTTTAAAGAATTGCCTGTCGAAGATCGAAGGAAGTTTGTCTTCAATAGCAAACATTGCTTCAACTGCTTGTCACCTAAGCATTCTTCTTCAAACTGTACGTCATCCAATCTCTGTTTCCATTGTAAAAAAACCGCACCATTCTTTATTGCACGTTCATGATAAATCGAGGTCATCAGTACCTGCCTCTTCAAACTCCATGCAGAGCAGCTCCGAACAAACTAATGCTTCTTCCTGCATTTCTAACGCCGAAACTTCTCACAGCGCAAGTCCTTTTGTCCACTGTACAATTCGAAATCCAAGATAAATTTGGAAATTGGTTTCGAACCCGCGGTCTTCTCGATTTTACTTCAACTCATAACTTTGTTTCGCAATCATTAATTAAAAAACTAGGTCTTTCGTCAGCGCCTATTTCCATCAATGTATCTGGCATTGACAATTTGAAAACTCAAGTCTTGCTGTCTTCAAAATTGAAAATCAGAGACGTTTGCCAAAGAAACACCAATCTTAACTTAAACTGTCTCATTCTTACCAGTATTGGCAAGGACACTCCTAGCAGCTCTATTAATACTTCCGGTTTAAAGATTCCTTCGCACTTAAGGTTAGCTGATCCTCAGTTTAATGCTCAAGGTCCCATTGATATACTTTTCAGTGCCAATGTTTTTTGGAATTGCCTCCGTAAACAGGTTCGCAAGTTATCTTCAACCGTAGTCGCTAGAGACACCGATTTTGGTTGGGTTATTACTGGTGAAATCCAACAACCCAGTCTTCAAACCAAATCGCAATGTCATTTTGTTACAGCTGACATAAATCTAATTTCTGAAAAAGAGAACGCTCATGTTTTCGATCTCGATACTTTTGAAAAACACTTGCCGAAACGATATCTTATCGTGAACAACTACGCCACCTTTGTAAGTTGTTTAAATGATTTTGCCTTCTTTCCGCACAAAATGGCAATTCAAGTTTGCCTCGCCTTGTGTTACTTCGTTTACCTTCTCATGTCATTTTTTCTAGCAGGTAATTGCTTAAACTCTCTATCGAAAACTATCTTCCCTTTGTGTAAAACCATGGCTATCAGTCACCATCACTTCGCTGTAAGCTATGTTTCACTTCTTTCGCTATTTAGAAGGATGGCCACGGCCAGCTCCCTCCTCCTTCCTCACAATTGGAAACCGCTTTTGAAACCGCTTGAAAATCTGAATTCTCTAGCATCTAGAATAACTATTCTTACGCATAAACTCCTTCTCAATGTTCCAGCTTCTCTTCCTATTTCGGAAGAATCAAGCTTTTTTCTGTTGAAAATTGTCGGATTCCGTGATCCTCAAAATTATACGAAATTGATTTCTTACTTTATTTCATATGTCTCTAAATTGTTTGTTCACGTCCAGGCTACGGATGACTGCATGTCGTGTTACTCGTTCCGCTTTAAGTCAAAGCTGATTCAACTATTGTTGTTTGTTTATTTCGAACTGCTTGTTTTTCAATCTTGTTTGTATACAAGCTTGAGTAAGGCCAAGTTGCTGTTTATTTCCTGTATGCTTGACAAAGGTCAGAGCAAGTTTTTCTTATCTCAACTCTGGCTGACTGCCAACCATTGTCTTGCGAGTCGCTTCTGTAAGTTCAGAAGCTGCTCAACTCATCACCAAAATAAACTTGTTCCGGTCAAGGACTCTTTCAGATATTTATATTCCTCATCTCGCTGTACTATGTGGGTCAAGGCCGCGCTTGCCTGTGTCTCCCACATGTTCAGACTCGTATCCTACAACTGCTTCGATTCTTGTTTCATAACATCGTTGCATATCCTTTACGCGCTTATGTATTGCACTCTGCTTACATATTTTGCACTTTTATTGTTCATTGATGAACAAACCTGTTTTTTCTCGTCGTCACATTCGATGTGTTTTTGTATTTATACTTGCCACGTCACGTTTCTCGCTGACTTAAGTATTTTTCTGATTAACCCCTTTGATACTTATTATAACTTAAGGTCATTGTTTATGGCTACTAGATTGTTACCTATGGCGTTCTTGCCTCCTACTCGCATAGTTCCTTTGTTTATTTGGTATATTCTTATCCTTAATAGATGTACTTGTTTCTATACGCTTTGTTTTAACTTGTCAATTCTTCTTTCGCATCTTATCGCAATCTTTACTAGTGCCTTATTTCCCGCAGTTTCTAGATATTTTGTGATTGAAGGTGTTGTTAATTATCGTTTTTTAACTCCGCTTTCCAATAACCCTGATGACCTGCTTCCACTCACACCTGGTCACTTCCTTACACGCACTTCTCTTTCTGCCCCTCCTCCTCTTCCCAATTCTTACAGGGATTCTAATCTACCTATCGTTTGGCGTAAACTTGCAGCCCTCCGTAATTCTTTTTGGAAGAGGTGGAACTTGGAATATTTAACTTCCTTGCAACGGAGACAGAAGTGGTTTCTTTCCAGTCCCGACATTAAAGTGGGGGACTTGGTCTTGGTTAGGGATGTTTCACCCCCCCCCCCCCCCTAGTCTGGACCTCTGGTAGAGTGACCGAGTGTTATCCTGGAAGAGATGGGAGAGTCAGGGTGGCCAAAGTCTTGACCACTAATGGTCCGATCACAAGACAACTTTCCTTGATCGCTCCATTACCTTTAAATGTTTACTTGTTTTTCTTGTTCTCTGTTGGTGTTTTCCCTCCCAGTATGGTGTATTCTTGGAATACTTGGTACGAGAGAATATAATTTTTAATGCTTTTGCATGTTCATTCGTTCCTTTTCATCAAACACCAACAGTGATCTTCTATTTTCTCTTTGGTGATCATGTCGCTTATATCTTTTGTGAGTCTGTTCTAGATATATATCTTCCATGACCCACCTAGCGTCATCTAGCAGCGAATCTCTGAAGCTCCTCAATTCTTCCTGGTGCAAGAGGACTTTCTTTTCCATCTGGCCACCAGATCTCGTTACCATCGCCAGCTATTATCTCCATGAGCAAGAGAACTTCGTTTAATTTTTCACTCACCATGCTGTGCTAGTATCGCCTGCTATCAACTCATTGAAGACCATCTCCTCAAGAGAATTTAATTTCTTATGTTGGTTATTCTGATATGTATTCCTTTTGTCTCCTACCCCCACTCTTTCCCTTCCTTGGACCGTCCGCGCTTTGCTGAGTAGGTCTCACTTCTAAGTCGGCAGTTGACTCGGTCAGTCAAGGCTCAACCAGAGCCAGTCACCTCAAACCCAGAGACACTCTCTACTCTCTACGCCATGTTGGCATATCAGGTATCCGTCAAAGGGAACTTCACCTTCGACATGCAACCAAGATAAGTACAGCTTTAAGGTTTTAACCACATCTTCATCATTCTTATTCTCTACATGCTTTTATTGATTATTTTATAGACAGCGTGAGATTACTTATTTGGGGCGGTAATCATTCTTCGCGGGATTTGCCATGTTGAGCTTTTGTCTGTCTAAGCCAACCTTAACAGAAAGTAGCTTTTCTTAAGCTATTTAAATGAGAAATCTTCTCACCACGTGGGATATTATCTAATACCCGCTGTCTATAAATCACCAAGCTAATTCCTCCGCTGGATTAACTTTGGCCCCATTCTTCTATTAAGATCGTTCTGGAACCTTCCAGATCCTGTACTTTATCTACAAGTCATGCCGTCATGTATTTTTCACTCACTTGTGAGAATACTAGTTAAAATTGAAGAATCTCACCTCTGAATTAAAGCTCAATAGCTAATTTTCTTCCACCGTTGGAATGTTCTATGGCGCATTTAATTGTAATCCACAACTTTCTCAAGCAATAGACTTTCGCCTATCTAGTGCAACCAGTCCTTTTTCATCATTGCAATAACTTTCTTTGCCATAAACTTTCGTGTTACTACAGTGAATTTTTCATCTATTCAAAAGACTATAGTGAGAAACAGTGCTTTCAGTATTTCTTCCGCGTCGCGATCGTCCGTTTACATTAAATAAGGCCATGAACATTTATCCTCAATCCCAATTGATCTTTCCTAAACCTTCTACTAACAAACTATATTAATAAAATTATAAATCTGGATCATTTCCAATAAGGTGTCACTCTAACGAAGTGCCCTTCTATCTTGCTTGTTTAGCATTAATTAATTTCTGCATAACTACGTGTTTTACACACGGTTCAAACTTACATTGTTTCTACCTTATAATCAGGGAAAACAGTTCTTTCAACTCTTGAGTGAGTTATTTCTAGGTCTCACGAAATGGAAACTGCCCCATTTGGCTCGTGATTCCTATTTAAACATAGGAGGTCGAGAACCTCCCTTCTGATTTTCTCTTCAGGTTTCACAGTAAGTGACCTGCCCTTATTTGTATATTAACCAACAGTAATTCTGTATAAATATAAGAAGTTAGAGGAACTTCTATCTTATTCTTCATGTTTTTCTTATTGTTATTTTCGAAGTTGTAACTTTTTTCAAAATAGTTACCTGGAAATTTCTTAAAGTACACTCCTTGTACTTAATTTAATCTTTAATCTTTGATCACTTCATTTGTCTTTTTAAAATCTTACTAAGATTTTAGTACATATAAAGGTTTGAAACCTAAAGGATTGTTATTTGCCTGGAGCAATCTCTAAATGTTAGGAGGTCTGCGACCCCATTTGTTAAGAAATTTAAATGATCTATATTTGTCAAAAAGATATTACATACTTGTTAAATTCATTAAACTTCTTTGAATTGTTAAATAAATTAAATATTTGTTTTTGGATTTATCATTTCGCAAGTACAATGGTTAGGCAAGATCCTGTCTTCCCTGACTCTTCCCAAGTTCATGCCATCGTTAATACACAACAAATCTGCTACTATTTGTCTTGCCAGACTATCACCCTTCCCCATAGTAGTCTTATGCATGCTTGGGAGGAAATACACTAAAGCCTTTCTCTGGCAAACCGCCCAAGTCTTAGCTGCGGTTCCCGTCAGCTTAGACCAAGCTCTTACCCATTTTAGGTATCAAAGAACGGATTTTCAGTGGAAACCGCCTCTAAGTGTATTAAAGGTTAAATTTATAACTTTTGTGGGACTCTCATCCTATTTTTCTATCCTTTTTCTCCAGTCCGAAACCCACCTCCTTTTATTTAACATCTTCCCTCCGTGGTTAGGTTATTCCTCAGCCAATAATCTACCCAGAAGTTACATGTGTTTAAAATTGGACCTCTCAGCAGGCTTAGAATCATGTTGGTAGCACTGATGTATATGAGTTACTCCAAATTAATATAGAATGTCAGGTACTATACGTGTGCATAGTTTAAAGCTGTCGGCTTACATAATTTCTGATATATTAGTATTTGGATAAAAGAAATTGAGAGCATTTATTAACAGTTGGCAGCCCTGGAGGATCTTAAGAATACGCTTAGTCATATCTATTTATGTACACATAGCACACACGAAATTTGGATGAATTCCAATTGATAGTGTAGAAGTTATATGCATTTAAAAATTGGATCTATCAGCAGGCTTATAATCATTTTCGCAACACTGCCATGTATGGCCGCCTGGAAATTAAAATGCAATATTATTATCTATACGTGTGCTGATTTTGAAATAGCTCCCATTCATACCTCCCAAGATATCAAACATGGAGCTCAGATTTCAATTGCGATTTTTCAGCAGTTGGTAGCACTGACATCATTTTCAAATATGGCCGTGAGATATTCAGGTATAGATCTTTACTCCTACCAAATTTTGTTTCGATTGCTTCAGCCGTTTAGGAGTTGATAGGGGGGGGACACACACACAGACAGACAGACAGACAGAAGGACAGACAGACAGACAGAGAGGATCGATCTCATAAGTCTACTTTTTCCTCATTTTTGCAAAATGTGAAAAGTAGGCTAAAAACAGTGTTATAATGACTATCATTTTGATACAGTTTTCTGACACATAAATGTTTACATTTCGGCATCGTGGAACATAAATATTATAATATAATGTATTTAACCATGAGTCGATATTTATTTGTGACTTTAAATAGACGTTTCTCGCCATTTAACCAACCTAACGCAATACAACTTGGTACAGTATATGTTTATACACATTGTAGTGCACCGACATCTAACATCGTTCATTGGTTTTCATAACCACAAGATGGCGGTTGTGCGAAATATTTCACCGGCATTCTATATCTCTGAAACTATTAGCGTTATCACCCTGAAATTTTGTGCGGATATAAAGGGCACTACTGGAAGTTCATCTATAAGACTTTCAAATACCGGTTAACTACAAAACGAACATGGCGGCCAAGCGAATTTGAAAACTTTAAATGCACATTTCTCCCGGTTTAATGTTCCAAACGCAATGAAATCTGGTACAGGAAATGTTTTTACACATTTTAATGCACTGGTATCTAATTTAGTTCAATTGTTTATATAACCTCAAGATGGCGGCTGTGCTAATTTTAAAATTAAGTTTTTATTTCTTGTGTCGTAATCATGCGATCGAAGTGAAAGTTTGAATAATGAACCTACGCAACAATTTTCCTTTAATGGTACATGACTCTATGGCCTATACATTTAACAATCCAACATGGCGACCATCTGAAATCTTTAGACGGCTCTGAATATCTACGAATCTATTATAGCAATCAAACTGATTATGTTCATTGGGGCTATGAACTTAAGTTCACCTATAGGACCTTAAATAACCTGGTGATCACAAATCCAACATGACGGCAACGTGAAGTATAAATATTCACATGGACGTTTCTCGCAATTTTACCATCCGAGTGCAGCGACACTTACTACAGTAAATCCTTATACAAATGTTAATCCAATGGCATATATTTTTTCAATTGTTTCCATAACCACAAGATGGCAGCTGTGCGAAATTTTAAAATCTCGTTTTTACTTCTTGTGTCCTAATCATGCGATTGAAGTTTGAATGCTACACGTACACAATAATCTTCATGTAACAGTACATAACTCTAGGACCAACATATATAAAATCCAACATGGCGACCATCCGAAAAATTTAGTCGGTTCTCAATATCTACGAATCTATTACAGCAATCAAACTGAAATTTTGTATGTTGATAGTGGCAATTATCATAAGTAGGATATATGAAAATAGGCTGTATAGTTCTTCACGGAACTACTTGTTTTTTATTTCAATTTGAGAGCTTAGATATTTAACCTCCTTGTCTTTCATAGCGCTTCAAGGATAGATAAAATTCGACATGCAAGTTTCCCTCTGGGCGTCAATTAACAAAGCTTGCACCCAGCATCCGAGGCCATACGAAATTATTATTATTATTATTATTATTATTATTATTATTATTATTATTGTATCAGCACATTAGCAGCTAACAGGCAGCATTCCGCATTCCGTTACATTAGGACTTCCCGCAGGACTCTCCACACAAACATCACACTGTATTGATAACTGTTCCAACCAGCCAAACGCACATAAACTAGCAGGTCTCAACCCGATGGTTCACAGGAAGCCCATGACAAAAGATAATTACAACAAATACATTAACACTATAGAGCAAGTAGCTAAAGAAATCAACTTCACACCCAATAAGATAGATCAAATAATACTAAGACATCGGACAAAATGCGTAGTTCGTAGCATGCTGAACTGCTGTTCCCAAAATAGTGGGTTCGAACCCAGCCGAAGTCGTCGTATTTTAAAGAGCGTTAAAATCCTTCAGTATGCCTTCCTTCTGAGGGGAAGAAAAGCCGGCGGTCCCATGTCATTGATTTATTACATGTAAAAGATCCTTCCGCATACTAAACTTGTGTGAAGCTATATTTCTAGGTTAGATTCGTTGGAACGCTCTATCAGTGTTCCAACGTTCACCACTAGGAATCATTGACGTCTGGTAGCGAAAGTTGGTACTACTTGAAATTGAACGGAACTTGTAGCTCACACTATGGGTGTCCGCTTGAAGCAGCTAAAGCCTCTGGCGAGCCGAGCATATCCTCGGACACTCCCGGCACAAAAATTCATACGATAAATATATAGCAAATCGGACAAAATATAGTGTATTACAAACGTCAAACTCGTAAAAAATCACTATTCATTTCAAAAATGAAGGTAGCATTCAGAACAAATAGCATACTTGGTAAGCACGTTCACAATAGCAATTTAAATAAACAAAACCTATATTAAAATCAGGACTGTATTTATTATCATACCAAGAAACTTGGTGTTTTGCAAATTACGTTGGACAGACAGGAAGGAGGATGGACACACGTTATAAAGAGCATAGAAATGCTATCAAACACAGGAAACATTCAGCAGCATGCGAACACATGTATGACACCGGACATAGCTTCACAATTATGGAAACAGACATAAGAATCATACACTCCGAATTAAAAGGCAGGGAACATGTCATAATAGAAGCCATAGAAATTCATTTAGCCAAAGTAAACAATCCAGATAATCTAAATAAACACATATTCTTGGAGAGTTCACCCCTGTTCGAACTATAAGGCAATAATCCCGTCAGTAAAAAGCTAACAACATAACGAAAGAAACCAGGTGATGAATAAAAATGGGGAATAATCAACACTAGGGGGAAATGCTAATCGGGAATGATGTACGTTGTACCATATTGTGGGAGCCAGATGAGGATCAGGACGACCGAGTGTGGGATCTAGAGGGCGCAGGAGTAAGCCTAGCGTCATTGTCTTAGAATAAAAAGAAGAGAAACAATATTCCGAGTTCTGACGAGGCGCGAAACACATCCCCTTAATTCTCTATATTGTATTTTAATCAGTTTCTTTGTTTAAATAAAAAATTGAGTCTTATATTCGATGCTCGTGAGTGTCATGATCTGGTAACCGTTTCCCACAAATGGGGGCCCGTCCGGGACGAACTGAAACAACGAGTTTCGACGCCATCCACGACACGAAGTACGACACAAAATACGACGCTATTTTCGACGAAGTGGACGGCAAATCATCTTTGTTGCTGTTGCCTACGACGCTGACAATGAGACGACGTGCAGTTTTGTGAGCCCACGACGTGCGAATCAACGACGAGGATTCATAGGCTAGCAAATTTTGTCTTCAGTTCCAGCGACAATTAGTGGTGCCGTGACGACGACGACGACGACTAACTGTGTGAAGTGTCTGGTGGTTAACAGGAAAGCAGGCAAGAAAGAAGGTTGGTTGCATCCGCTGTTCAAGGAGAGTGTACCCCTGCACACCTACCACATGGATCACATTGGACCACTTCAATCTACACACAAGGGATATGATCACATCTTCTGTGTGATAGACGCCTTCACGAAGTTCACCTGGCTGTATCCTGTGAAAACTACCAAATCAGCCGAGACGATTGAAAAGCTGGAGTTTCAGAGGACGAACTTTGGAAACCCAGTTCAAGTGATCAGACTCAGATCGGTCTACATCTGAAACTAAAAACCAAAAGTCTAGGACCTTATCGAGTGACACGAGTTAAACTCAACAACACATATGACGTCGGCAGAGAAGGAGACCATCACCAACAGGGGGCCATCGTTCACCTCCCATGAGTTCCAGGACTACTGCAAATCGCAGGGTATCAAGCACGTCTTGATCACAGCTGGACTACCAAGAGCCAATGGTCAAATCGTGAGAGTCAGCTCAACTGTGACCAAGATCATCGCTAAACATAGCTTTGACGATCCGACGAAATGGTACAAGGTTGTACCATCCATCCGACCAGCTATCAGCTCTACGTTCCAGAGGAGCATCGGAATGTCACCATTCGAGCTGCTGACAGGAGTCATAACGAACAACCAAAATGATCTACATATGGTAAACTCATCGAAGAGGAGCTGATCGATTCGTTCAACGAAAAACGTGATCAGATGAGTGAAGATGCAATAACGCAGATAGGAAATGTACCATCTGCAAATCGTGCTGAATTCAACCAACGACGTAAGGAGCCTAGGAAGTATCAGGTCAACGACCTGGTTGCCATCAAACGCACTCAGATCG
Source organism: Meconema thalassinum (assembly GCA_946902985.2). Taxonomy (NCBI): domain Eukaryota; kingdom Metazoa; phylum Arthropoda; class Insecta; order Orthoptera; family Tettigoniidae; genus Meconema; species Meconema thalassinum. The sequence goes on along the minus strand of OX336390.1, from coordinate 964,248,786 downwards.
GTCTACATCTGAAACTAAAAACCAAAAGTCTAGGACCTTATCGAGTAACACGAGTTAAACTCAACAACACATATGACGTCGGCAGAGAAGGAGACCATGCTGGGCCAAGAATCACATCGTCGTGTGCGGAGTTCGTGAAGCCCTGGCCGGGTGGATCATCTTCATCCGGGTCGGAAGAGGATCAGGACGGCCGAATGTGGGAGCCGGATGAGGTTCAAGACGGCCAAGTGTGAGATCTAGAGGGCGGAGGAGTAAGCTCAGCGCCATTGTCTTAGAATAAAAAGAAGAGAAGCAATATTCCGAGTTCCGACGAGCCGTGAAACACATCCCCTTAATTCTCCATATTGTATATTAATTAGTTTCTTTATTTAAATAAATAATTCAGTCTTATATTCAAAGCTCGTGAGTGTCATGATCTGGAAACCGGTTCCCACAATATTCTCAATACACCAAGGCCTTAGTTAGGCAGTTTAACGAGCCCGATACACCCCCATAGACTTGGTGCGCTTATGAAGGACTAGTTTAAGCGAGGAGAGGAGGAGATTGGTCGTTAAAAGTTGAGATCGTCCTGCTCCATTATCATACATATACGACTCAGGTACGTTGTACCATATTCCCAATAAGCCAAGGCCTACGTTGGGCATTTTTAACGAGCTCAAGACGCCCCAATAGACCTGGAGTGCTTGTAGAGGACTCATTAGTTTATGCCAGGCGGGGAAGAGATTGGTCGTTAATAGTCGAGATCGTCCTTCACCATTATCATATATATAGGACTCAGGTACGTTGTACCATATTCTCAATAAGCCAAGGCCTACGTTGGGCAGTTTTAACGAGCTGAAGACGCCCCAATAGACCTGATGCGCTGGTAGAGGGCTCACTAGTTTATGCGAGGCGGGGAAGAGATTGGTCGTTAATAGTTGAGATCGTCCTTCATCATTATCATATATATAGGACTAAGGTACGTTGTACCATATTCTCAAAAAACAAGGGCTTACTTTGGGCAGTTTTAACGAGCTCAAGACGCCCCAATAGACCTGGTGCGCTTGTAGAGGACTCACTAGTTTATGCGAGGCTGGGAAGAGATTGGCCGTTAATAGTTGAGATCGTCCTTCACCATTATTATTCATATAGGACTCAGGTACGTTGTACCATATCCTCAATAAACCAAGGCTTACGATGGACAGTTTTAACGAGCTCAAGGCGCCCCAATAGACCTGGTGCGCTTGTAGAGGACTCGTTAGTTTATGCGAGGCGAGGAAGAGATTGGTCATTAATAGTTGAGATCGTCCTTCACCATTATCACACATATAGGACTCAGGTACGTTGTACCATATTCTCAATGAACCAAGGCTTACGTAGGGCACTTTTAACGAGCTCAAGACGCCCCAATAGACCTGGTGTGCTTGTAGAGGACTCATTAGATTATGCGAGGCGGGGAAGAGATTGGTCGTTAATAGTTGAGATCGTCCTTCACTGTTATCATTCATATAGGAATCACGTACGTTGTAACATATTCTATATAAACCAAGGCTTACTCTGGGTAGTTTTAACGAGCTAAAGACGCCCCAATAGACCTGGTGCGCTTGTGGAGGACTCATTAGTTTATGCGAGGTGCGGAAGAGATTGGCCGTTAATAGTTGAGATCGTCCTTCACTATTATCATTCATATAGGACTCAGATACGTTGTACCATATTCTCAATAAACCAAGGTCTACGATGGGCAGTTTTAACGAGCTCAAGACGCCCCAATAGATCTGGTGCGCTTGTAGAGGTCTCACTATTTTATGCGAGGCGGGGAAGAGATTGGTCGTTAATAGTTGAGATCGTCCTTCACCATTATCATACATATAGGACTAAGGTACGTTGTACCATATTCACAATAAACCAAGGCTTACTCTGGGCAGTTTTAACGAGCTCAAGACGCCCCAATAGTCCTGGTGCGTTTGTAGAGGACTCGTTAGTTTATGCGAGGTGAGGAAGAGATTGGTCATTAATTGTTGAGATCGTCCTTCATCATTATCATACATATAGGACTCAGGTACGTTGTACCATATTCTGAATAAACCAAGGTCTACGATGGGAAGTTTTAACGAGCTCCAGACGCCCCAATAGACCTGGAGCGCTTGTAGAGTACTCATTAGTTTATGCGAGACGGGGAAGAGATTGGTCGTTAATAGTTGAGATCGTCCTTCACTGTTATCATTCATATAGGACTCACGTACGTTGTACCATATTCTAAATAAACCAAGGCTTACGTTGGGCAGTTTTAACGAGCTCAAGACGCCCCAACCAACCTGGTGCGCTTGTAGAGGACTCATTAGTTTATGCGAGGCGGGGAAGAGATTGGCCGTTAAGAGTTGAGATCGTCCTTCACTATTATCATTCATATAGGATTCAGGTACGTTGTACCATATTCTCAATAAACCAAGGCTTACGTTGGGCAGCCTTAACGAGCTCAAGATGCCCGAATAGATCTGGTGCGCTTGTAGAGGACTCATTAGTTTATGCGAGGCGGGGAAGGGATTGGGCGTTAATAGTTGAGATCGTCCTTCACTATTATCATACATATAGGACACAGGTACGTTATACCGTATTCTTAATAAACCAAGGACTACTTTGGGCGGCTGTAACGAGCTCAAGACGCCCCAATAGACCTGGTGCGCTTGTAGAGGACTCACTAGTTTATGCGAGGCGGGGAAGAGATTGGTCGTTAATAGTTGAGATCACCATTATCATATATATAGGACTCAGGTACGTTGAACCATAATCTCAATAAACCAAGCCTTACGTTGGGCAATTTAACGAGCTCAAGACGCCCCAATAGACCTGGTACGCTTGTAGAGGTCACATTAGTTTATGCGAGGCGGGGAAGAGATTGGGCGTTAATAGTTGAGATCGTCCTTCACCATTATCAAACATATAGGACACAGGTATGTTGTACCACTAGTTTATGCGAGGCGGGGAAGAGATTGGTCGTTAATAGTTGAGATCACCATTATCATATATATAGGACTCAGGTACGTTGAACCATAATCTCAATAAACCAAGCCTTACGTTGGGCAGTTTTAACGAGCTCAAGACGCCCCAATAGACCTGGTACGCTTGTAGAGGTCACATTAGTTTATGCGAGGCGGGGAAGAGATTGGGCGTTAATAGTTGAGATCGTCCTTCACCATTATCAAACATATAGGACACAGGTATGTTGTACCATATTCTCAATAAACCAAGGAGTACTTTGGGCAGCTGTAACGAGCTCAAGACGCCCCAATAGAACTGGTGCGCTTGTAGAGGACTCGTTAGTTTATGCGAGGCGAGGAAGAGATTGGTCATTAATAGTTGAGATCGTCTTTCACCATTATCATACATATAGGACTAAGGATCGTTGTACCATATTCTCAATTATCTAAGGCTTACGTTGGGCAGTTTTGACGAGCTCAAGACGCCCCAACCGACCTGGTGCGCTTGTAGAGGACTCATTAGTTTATGCGAGGCGGGGAAGGGATTGGGCGTTAATAGTTGAGATCGTCCTTCACCATTATCATACATATAGGACACAGGTACGTTATACCGTATTCTTAATAAACCAAGGACTACTTTGGGCGGCTGTAACGAGCTCAAGACGCCCCAATAGACCTGGTGCGCTTGTAGAGGACTCACTGGTTTAAGCGAGGCGGGGAAGAGATTGGTCGTTAATAGTTGAGATCACCATTATCATATATATAGGACTCAGGTACGTTGAACCATAATCTCAATAAACCAAGCCTTACGTTGGGCAGTTTTAACGAGCTCAAGACGCCCCAATAGACCTGGTACGCTTGTAGAGGTCACATTAGTTTTATGCGAGGCGGGGAAGAGATTGGGCGTTAATAGTTGAGATCGTCCTTCACCATTATCATACATATAGGACACAGGTACGTTGTACCATGTTCTCAATAAACCGAGGAGTACTTTGGGCAGCTGTAACGAGCTCAAGACGCCCCAATAGAACTGGTGCGCTTGTAGAGGACTCGTTAGTTTATGCGAGGCGAGGAAGAGATTGGTCATTAATAGATGAGATCGTCCTGCACCATTATCATGCATATAGGACTCAGGTACGTTGTACCATATTCTCAATAAACCAAGGCCTACGTTGGGCAGTTTTAACGAGCTCAAGACGCCCCAATAGACGTGGTGCGCTTGTAGAGGACTCGTTAGTTTATGCGAGGCACGGAAGAGATTGGTCGTTAATAGTTGAGATCGTCTTTCACCATTATCATACATATAGGACTCAGGTACGTTGTACCATATTCTCAATAATCCAAGGCCTACATTGGGCAGTTTTGACGAGCTCAAGACGCCCCAATAGACCTGGAGCGCTTGTAGAGGACTCATTAGTTTATGCGAGGCGGGGAAGAGATTGGTCGTTAATAGTTGGGATCGTCTTTCACCATTTTCATACATACAGGACTAAGGTACGATGTACCATATTCTCAATAAACCAAGGCTTACGTTGGGCAGTTTTAACGAGCTCAAGACGCCTCAATAGACCTGGTGCGCTTGTAGAGGACTCATTGTTTATGCGAGGCAGGGAAGAGATTGGTCGTTAATAGTTGAGATCGTCTTTCACCATTATCATACATATAGGACTAAGGATCGTTGTACCATATTCTCAATTATCTAAGGCTTACGTTGGGCAGTTTTGACAACCTCAAGACGCCCCAACCGACCTGGTGCGCTTGTAGAGGACTCATTAGTTTATGCGAGGCAGGGATGGGATTGGTCGTTAATAGTTGAGACCGTCCTTCATCGCCATTATCATATATATAGGACTCAGGTACGTTGAACCATATTCTCAATAAACCTAGCCTTACGTTGGGCAGTTTTAACGAGCTCAAGACGCCCCAATAGACATGGTGCGCTTGTAGAGGTCTCATTAGTTTATGCGAGGCGGGGAAGAGATTGGGTGTTAATAGTTGAGATCGTCCTTAACCATTATCATACATATAGGATACAGGTACGTTGTACCATATTCTCAATAAACCAAGGAGTACTTTGGGCAGCTGTAACGAGCTCAAGACGCCCCAATATACCTGGTGCGCTTATAGAGGACTCGTTAGTTTATGCGAGGCGAGGAAGAGATTGGTCATTAATAGTTGAGATCGACCTGCACCATTATCATGCATATAGGACTCAGGTACGTTGTACCATTCTCAATAAGCCAAGGCCTACGTTGGGCAGTTTTAACGAGCTCAAGACGCCCCAATAGACCTGGTGCGCTTGTAGAGGACTCGTTAGTTTATGCGAGGCGGGGAAGAGATTGTTCGTTAATAGTTGGGATCGTCCTTCACCATTATCATTCATATAGGACTCAGGTACGTTGTACCATATTCTCAATAAACCAAGGCCTACGTTGGGCAGTTTTAACGAGCTCAATACGTCCCAATAGACCTGGTGCGCTTGTAGAGGACTCATTACTTTATGCGAGGCGGGGAAGAGATTGATCGCTAATAGTTGAGATCGTTCTTCACCATTATCATTCATATAGGACTCAGGGACGTTGTACATCGTACAGTGAACAGGATCTGTTGATGATCGCGTGACGTTCGAACCATGTCATCCAATTTAAATACCCCCTCCCCCAATTCTGCACATAAAAGCGTGTTATTTTGTGATCTTATGGAATATTTCTCATGGCAGATACTTGTTTTCCCGCCTAATGTAATTGGGCATAATTTTTGACGACCGACTGGAAAGGTTTCTTTAATATTCTAATTGATAGAGATAGGCTATTTTAGACTTTAACTAAGTTTTATAGCATCGAATACCGTCTCCTGTTCCCTCTTATTTGTTTCTCATGCATGTTGTGTTTCTGATCTGTCGCTTTCCTATCCCATACTCCCTTGATAACATTAGAAATGTTCGCTTGTTTACCTGGCTTCCATCATTCCCTACTTGTTAATATTATTAAGGAGTGTTTATGGCGTTTGAAGCCATTTTTCAGTGTTGCCCTGTAACCTAACATTTGTGGGTTACAGAGACTCCTTCTAGTTTCTTTCTATTTAGTTATTTTTATTTTATCTGGTTGCCAGCCGTGGCCACCTGTTGGTGGGGTGGCATGGAGTATCTTATGTGTTGAGGCATAGAAATTCTTTAGTTGTTCCATCAGTGGGTGGCAGGTGCTTTGATCTGTGTGTGAGGTCAAAAAGGTTTCCGTGGATCTTAGGGCAAGATTGCCATGGAAATGTTGTGAATTGACATGCTGAATGAAACCTAGTTGTTTTGTGATTGGGATTGAATTACTCTTAGTGTTGATATGATAGTATGGAAGCTGGATTAAAAAGAAAGAATGTTATATGTTGAAATGAAAGAAGAATATTAAAATACAGTATTGTGAAGGCTGTTTAACTGTCTTGTGTGATATCATTTCAGCAAGTATATTGCCCCACTACTCTGAGGTGATACGTTTTAATAGAGTCTCAATGGTGGCCCAACAAGGGGTAAGTTTTAATTAATTACAATATCGCCCAACTGTGGGGATGTTGCTGTTGGTCAACCCCCTAACCAACAGAGTTTTATAAATAAATTACTGCCCCAGTAATCGAATTTTAATGTATTCCAGTCAATCTTTCTTTTTTTCTTTCTTTCTTTCTTTCTTCCTTCCTTTCTTTCTTTCTTTCTTTCTTTGTCGTTTATGTCTACTTAGGACCACGCGGCTCGTATCTACTCTTCGGTAAAGTTGTTGCTTTCTTCTTCTTCCAATAGTCCCTCATTGAGTCAGTCTTCTTTCTTCTGTCCACTTAGCGCCTGTAGTCTTCTTACTTGTACGGGACGTTGGGAAAACGCCCTGTCGGATGGCCTGACGGAACATCAGACTGTCACGAGTTTGTTCCAGTGGGATCTCTAGTTGTTCCATATGTGACTTAACTGACGCAATCCATTTGTTCTTAGAAGCCTTGCCTCTTCCTATTACTGTGAGTCTTTCAGAATCCAGACGTGCCAAGTGTCCATAAAAAGTCAGGCGTCTTTTCCTTATAGACATGATGATGTCCTCCTGGTGTTCATACAATTCATCATTTTGACGGATTCTGTAAATACCTCTTTCCTCTCTAATTGGACCTAATATCCTCCTCAGGATCTTCCTCTCTTTTAACTCCAGTTTTCTGAGTGGACCCTTTCTGGTCATTACAAGGCACTCAGAAGCATACAGAACAGATGGCTTGACGACGGAGTTATAATGTCTGAGTTTGAGGTTCTTGGAGAGGCACTTAGATGAATAGATACTACGACAGGAATGATAAGCCCTTTCAAACTTGGTACATCTGGCATCTATGGCTAGGTTCTCGCTCTGATTCGCGGAAATCCATTCTCCCAAGTACTTAACTGCAGGTACCTTTCGTATGGTAGTGTCTGTGTGAGGAATATTAGAAGGGGTCTCTTTGATATTCGTCATAAATTCAGTCTTCTGGATGGTGATCTTCAAACCAGTCTTAACTGCTACACTATAAAGGCTCAGTAAGTTGTAGTTAGTCTCCTCTATGTTATTTGCCAGTAGAATGAGGTCATCAGAAAAAGCTAGTCAAGGGACGAAGAGGATGTCTCTCTTGTAACCAAGCTTCAGTCCAGCTTCCGGTGATAGCATCGTTCTCCATTCCCTAATGAACTTTTCCAGTACACAGTTGAAGAGAATACAGGACAGACCATCACCCTGTCTGACTCCTGTTCTGATTGGAAAGCTTTCGGATAGTTCACCTCTGAACCTGACCTTGGACGTCGTGTTTCTCAGAGTGGCTTGGACTAATCGTGGGGTCTTCCAATCCAGACCAAATTCCCATAGTATGGAGAAAAGGGTATCTCTGTCCACAGAGTCATAAGCTTTCTGAAAATCTACTAGAACCACCACCCAGGGATGGCCACCTCAGTTCGTGTACATGAGGACTGTCTTAAGATTGTGTACCTGTTCTGGGCAAGATCTAGTCATACGGAAACCAGCCTGGTATTCACCTAATTGTGAGTCTAGCTGTGCAATGACTCGAATGAGAAAGACTACAGAGAGGATCTTGTGGGTAATTTGTAACAAGGAAATACCCCTATAATTGTTGCGGTCTGTCTTACTTCCCTTCTTGTGGAGAGGATTAATCACAGCAGACGTCCAACCTTCGGGTAGGGACTCTGTTGTCCATATGTCATTTATGATTTGATAGATGTTCTGTAAGGACTGGTCATCTGCATGTTGCCACATCTCGGCTACTATGCCGTCTTCACCTGGAGCCTTGTTCTTGAGACCATTCGGAATGATGTTCATTATTTGTTTTTTCTGTCATTGTAATTACAATTGAGAACAATCGAGTTGACCGACAAAAAACATATTTTTTTTATAAAACAGTGACATGTCACTTGTCCACAAACTTTCGTTTTATTATTTTGGTTTCATTGCATTCTGTGATCAGGGCGAAGGTCCTCTTCTCTCTTATACACCCCCATTAATCACTCTTCTATTTTCGTTAGACCTTCAGGTTTCACAGAATTCTGTTAAGGTTACTTACTCCACACGAACCAAGACCCCCTTGCAAATGCCCCGAGCACAGCATGCCAGGATAGATGGTAATCCGGACTGCTGTATACAGTTTCTTACAGAGGTCGTGACGAACGGCCGGTTCCAGTTGTGCTTGGAGTATTTCCGCAACTTTGCCCTGCGAACAATAACATTAAAATAACTGTAGATTAACACGGCAATGGTTGCGCACTTGATGCACCTTAATAAGGTCGCGATGGGTCACCATGACCCGCACACCTTAGCTTACTTTGCGTCATAACTTCTTCCATTTTTCAAACATTATTCTTTGTACATCAATGTACAGTATTTTGGGAATATGAATATGCCCATACTTCTATCTAAATATTCAATCTTCATTTTCAGTTTATTATAAGACATTCATTACCAATTTTACATTTAATTTGTATATACATTCAAGAATTCACCACACTTGAAAATATCGAAAATGCACAAAATTTATGCACTGGAATGCGTTGTAAAATAAACAAGGTAATATTGGAACAAATTTTCAAACGGTCATTATACTAAAGATTTTTGGTCCTAGAACTTGTGATATAGTACATTATTATTATTATTATTGTTATTATTATTATTATTATTATTATTATTAACGTTGATTGGTCACATTGGACCACTTGAGTCGTTCGACAATCACTTCTTCTTTGAAGGTAGTACTTCTTGGTTCTTGCGCTCTTTCCAGTACTTTTTCATTCTTTCAGATCGGAATTTTCTCAACTCATCTGAAATCTCCAAAGGCTTTCTATGTGTCATTTCTGCAGAACATTTGTGAGTTTTAAGAATGGTGTTAATTTTATTTTTCTCTTCAGCATCTGTTATCTTGAGTCCAACTCCTTTGAGATCTTGTTGGATTTCTTGGATCCATTTTCCTCCAGTTTTCTTTCCTAGATTTCTCATCACCAGTTGGCATACAATTCTGTTTTCTGGAAGCCGTAAGATGTGAAAAAATATGAAGTTCTTTTCTTCTTCATTGTGCTGGTGATTGGATCATCTCACGATAGACAGGTTCATTTGGGAGTATCCTCCAGACTCCCTCAACCTGATACTTTTTATTTATGCACGTTCTAATGATTCTTCATTCCGTTTTGAGGAGCTGATCAGTTCTTTGTTCATATTTAATTTGGAACAGTAAATAATATAATATAATAAATAAGTTTTCAGTTTTGCCATCTTTACCAGTTTAGTTACCTCTGTAACGAAGGGTGTGTCATCATCCAAAGTAGAGTTGTATCCAGACTACTCACTCTCATTAGCTATTGCATGACTTGAATCCGTATCGGTGTTCATGCGTGGGTCTAAGAATTCCAAAAGCAGAGACCATTTACGATGCTTGGCAATGCTATTGTTTACAGCCTGCATGATGTCTAGTGCCGATCAGAACTAGCATTCACTAATATTGTCACCGAAGTCGTTTGAAAGCAATGCACTGTGTGGAAATTGGCGTTGGGGATATTAAGGTACAGTGCTATTTATTGTCTCATATTTTACAGTTTATTTACGCAAACATATGGGACGGTGCACTTTCCATGTCGGTAATTTATGTAGAAGGATGCTGTGTTGCTAACTTCTGGACGTAGATTCATAAATTTCTTGCATATGTCATAGTATTTTCTTGTTAACGTAACGGTTCGTGCAGATTTTGTCTTTGTGTTTGGGATTGTAACAACAATGGTTGATCCGATATCCAAATTCAACTTTCAAATCATGTAATTCATGTCCGACATGTTGGATTTTGAGCGCATGCGCGAAGCTATCCTTACCTAATTGGTCAATGAATGAGCTATGATTGGCTGGAGAAACTGTTTCATAATGAAGAATACTACTATAATGACCCTCATTATGATACAGTTTTCTGACATATAATATTTACATTTCGACATGGTCGAACATAATAGTACATTATGCAACGAGCCTATAATGGCATTAATTAAGACTCGAGTATGTTTATAAAACGAGCGTATGCGAGTTTTATAATTTCCATACGAGTGTTTTAATTACCATTATAGGCGAGTTGCATACGACTGTTTATGTTCGACGATAATTATTATAACTATTTTATGTTCGAACATAAATATTCATAAATATCTGTCAAGATTTCGCCAGTTTTATGTACTGAACAGAGCGCATGGGACGCAGAATATGCCTTGTATTTGTCCATGGCCTCCTCGATTCCCCCACTATGACACTATGAAACGCAGTGAAATTTAAATTAGAAGGCCTTGGAACCCAGCGCAGGTGCGATGCTCTCCTTATCTAACTGGTCAAACAACTGTTTCTTGAGCTGTGATTGCTCGGAGAAACTGTTTCATAATGAAAAATAGTGTTATAATGACCATCATTATGATACAGTTTTCTGACATATAATAGTCAGGGTCGAACATAATAGTACATTATGCAACGAACCTATAATGTCAATAATTAAGGCACGCGTATGTTTATAAAACGAGCGTATGCGAGTTTTGTAATTTCCATACGAGTGTCTTAATTACCATTGTAGGCGAGTTGCATACGACTATTTATGTTCGACGATAATTATTACAACTATTTTATGTTCGAACATAAATATTCATAAATATCTGTCGAGATTTCGCCAGTTTTATATACTTAACAGAGCGCAAAGAATGCTTTGTATTAGTCCATGGCCTCCTCGATTAACCCACTATGACACTAGGCAACGCAGTGAAATTTAAATTAGAAGGCCTTGGAACTCAACGCAGGTCAAACAACTGTTTCTTGAGCTGTGATTGGTGGGAGGAACTGTTTCATAATGAAAAATAGTGTTATAATGACCATCATTATGATACAGTTTTCTGACATATAATAGATAGAGTCGAACATAAAAGTTATTATAATTACATCGTCAATAAATAATCGGGCTATGTCATTGGATCACAGAAATTAAAGAACTCCAAATACCACACTGGGCTACGACCTGAAGAATAAAGCTGACAAAATCAAAATTTGAAGCGTTTGCGGGAACATTTTGTGATATTTGAGATATTCACGGAACAGACATCTAGGATGTCTTCTGAATGCGTATCTGCAAGTAATGAAGCGAATTACACTTTAAAGTAATGGAACAAATGTCTATGTCACATCGCTTCCGTCTCGAACGCGGCAATAATGTTATGAAGTGAATAGATACAATGAACACATTGTCGTCAAGAGGCTGTTCTGGTGTTATCAGCTATGTATTAGTGCAAATTATTGTGTTGAAACCAAAACGAAAAGCACCATTTGTGTATTTTGAAACTGTAGTGTATCGGTTTGCGGAACAAAAGTCTATCTTACGTCCCACCTCGTAGCCCTGTCCCACGGACAACACTCACATGTATTGCTGTCTTTGTCAATAAGTAAGAAATGCAACATAAACTCCATCCAAGCAATCTGCGAAGTGCCAGTGTGAAAATACGTAGTCTGCTCACTGGAGAGACTCAGCTGACTGGCCAATGAGGCTTCAACCAACTCTCGCAACGGCTGGGCTGCCAAGCTCCACCCATAGCATTCTCTTTTCACTTCCTCTGTGTGACGTCATGCGCAAACCTACTTCACAGATTCTGTGGATTCTTTGTTCCCGCATATTAGACTGCCAAACAAAATTCGTAAAAGAGCTAAAGGGAAGCTGTTCTCCGCTGCGGACAAGAAGTTAACATCTGAGAGGATGAAAATCTACAGAGGTGTGTATATTATATATAGGTTAATAATGTAAACAACGCTCTTAGATTTCTACGTTCGTTGCCAGGAGCCGACTGTGGTGGCGTTTAGTAACTAGGTTCTGAACTAGTAGTCGTTGACGGTGGCGATTCGCGGCAAAAGTAGAAACTATTTGAAAAATTCAAAGTCTGTATTCCTTACTTGAATTAGAAAACAGATACCCACACTAATAGAGTCATCACAATTAACACCGGTTATCAGACAGATTCTACACACACCCAAAGTACACGCGGCTACGCAGCCCTTTATAGGGCTAAAGTATTTATTTTATTTGTATGTATTTTTACATGTTAATTTATTTTAATTATTATAATTATTAATGACTTTATTTTTTGTTTATATTATTTTAATTTTGTGGTGTTTGAAGCCATTTTTTCAGTGTCGCCTTTAGGAAACAAAAGCACTAAACTCTTCATTATTTTAATGTTTATATATTAATTTTTAATGCTCAATTTATGTTTTAAAAGATTTAATTTTGAAATTTTTCTATTGTATGATTTAATTAACCAATTTCCAATTGATTTAAACAATATTTTCATAATGTTTATTATTTTAATTTGTATATTATTGTAATTTTATTTTGATTTTTTTATTTCTATACAGTATTTACATTTTGTTTTTACACTTCTATTGAACACGTTTTTAGTTTTTTTTTTAAATTTTATCCAACACATTACGTCAAATAGATAAGTATATAATATTTGATTTTTAGGAATACTCGCACTTCGGGATGAAAAGTCTCCAAAATTAGGCTAAAAGATTAAACTATCAGCATCTTTGGAAGCATAAACTGTCCTTATGACAGGTGGTTAATATACTATCCAATAAAGGGTTAACATTCGTAGTTCATTTCTTTGTTGCTTCATGAATTACTAATACAGTGTGTCAGGGAATGTTCTCCGCAGTCCCTAGACACTGCTACGTTAGGTGAGAGCCGGAGTTAAGTTGGCAGACCTTTCGCTCACTCGCCGACAGCCAGGTACTAGCTTGTCTTCTCCAAGGTCGACAGGATATCAGAACATACGTGTGAGCTGTGCTGTGGAAAGCGGCGTCAGAGTGAATGCAGTATGGGAGCGTTTAGATTATTGGAAGAGTGCAACAGGATACAGTCGGTAATGTTTACTACTGAAGAGAGAGCGTTTTCGGAGGAATACGTTTTTCGTGAAGGCGATCGGTTTACAGAAAATGTAAAACTAAAATTTCAGGCGCGGTTTCCTAATTCAAAGTGTCAAACCGGGATACCGTTCGGGATTTGATAAATACATTTCGTGTGACCGGCTCAGTTCTCGATGTACCAGGAACAGGCAGGTCTACGCTGTTAACAGACGAAAAACTTGATGAAATTTCCGATATAATGCTGCGAAGTCCAAGTAAATCAACACGCAAATTAGCTCAAGAAACAGGAATCTCTAAGTGGACTGTTTGTTGTTTGTTCTGTTTAGATACAAGCGGCGGCAGCCGCGCTGTCAGCAGCAACCGTGCTGCCAACTTAACTCCAGCTCTCACCTACCGTAGCAGTGCCTGGGCACTGCGGAGAACATTCCCTGACACCCTGTAGTTGCCACACATTCTAAGATCTTACCATGGTTTTTCCTTTGGGAGGGCAGAGACCGGCAGTGTTAGGTCTGGTAGTGTTTAGTAGAGCTAGTTTGTCTTGTGTGTTTGGAAATGATGATGCTCGCTGGACGACCGAAACATATCATCCTGTAGTTTCCTCTGTAAAAAAATCCACAGCCTGCTTCCAGTCTCCGACCGGGTCAGGAATGGAATGAATGAAGCCCCCATCTAGCGGCGAGGATATGAACTGTGCCGGCTGCCGAGGCCTGACGCACTCCTCTGGGGCAATGATTAAATGAATGACAGACGAAATGAAATGATAGTGGAGAGTGTTGCTGGAATGAAATTTTTGACAGGGAAAACCGGAGTACCCGGAGAAAAACCTGTCTGCCTCCGTTTTGTCCAGCACAGATCTCACACGGAGTGACCGGGATTTGAACCACGGACCCAGCGGTGAGAGGCCGGCTTTCTGCCGCCTAAGCCACGGAGGCTTAGTTTCCTCTGTATTCCATAACAAATACATATATATATACACATTTTTGGAAATATGCTTAAACGTCATTTTTTCACACGTCCCAGTAACTGGGCAGAAAAGTTGCAATACCAACTTACGGTTTCAGTTAATCCCCAGCCCGTGACAATACACTCAGCTGGAAGATACATTGGGGTGCTGCGTAAAGGAACGGAGTTGGTAATGCCCCCTAGCAGCATCGCTGGTAACACCTGAAATCACAACCAGATACCATCTCACTAGTTAATATTAAAACTATCGGAGAATTAAGATACAATAATATTGTTACGGCTGTGAGTTTGTTTTGTCGCCTCGCCGCGTTGAGTCACAGCTGCCTCCAGGCTGTGTGTGCTCTGCCTCAGTATATTACGTGCGCGTTACGCAACGGGCTGCGAAGTGAAAGGGACGGTCCAGAAAGTTCGTGACCCAGCCAGTGAAGGAAATCTCTAGAAGCCGTGTGTCCTGGACGATTCTATAATTCATTGAGTCACCAGCCTGCTATATAAGCGGCCTCAAAGTGAGGGGACTGAGCTTTCTGTGGGTGTGTGTTTCTGAGCTAGTGCGTGTTTTCCTGAGCGACAGAAGTGTGGTGACGAAGTGCCGTGCGAGTTACAAAATCCAGTGACATTGTTTCTCCCAGCTTGTGAACAGCCTGCAGCAAGTGATCGTAAGTAACTGTAGTCGGTGTACAATAAGGGAGAGGAGCAGGTAGTTTCTGTCAAGGCCACCGTACTCATTAGGACGGATTAACTTCTGTGGTCTGTTGACAAGTGAAAGGGCCAAGAGCGCTCAAGGAAGAGACTTGAGGAAACTGGAGTAAGGTTCCAATTGCTTGTATTTGCTGATGAGTAATGTACCTCTTCCTGCAAGCAATAAAGCTAACTTCTCTTTAAAGCAGTAATTGGTGTTGTGTTTTCTACCCACCGTAATCCAGTTAACAAAAGTGCCACTAGGGGATGGCACGCAACAATATAGAGTGGTTATAGCCAGTAAATGTCAAGTTAGTTTGCAGCTTGTGTAACTATGAATTTCCATTTCTTTCCTCAAAGAAAGCCGATTCTGGTACCTCTGATAGCAATACTAGCCTAGTATATGCTATGAAATGTGTAAGGGAGGATGTAAGTTGTGTGGTTTTCTCAACCACCAATAAGATTTGACAAGATTACAAAGAACATTCAGATGCTGTGTGTGAAACTGCCAACGACTCAAGGAAGCGGTGGAAAGGCACACGGAAATAGATGAAAGTGATACTGAATTGTGTGTTTCTGTGGATGGGACATGGATGAAGAGGGCGCACATCATCAGTTGCATCATTAATACACAGATTCAGGATCAGATGCCCCAAAACAGCTTTTTGTGGCCTAAGGTTCCTACAGAGATGTGCAAATTAATAGGACAAAATAACGAATTTAAATAAGTCACAATTTAGTATGCAAAATCACTTTATTGACCAACGGCTGACATCTTTTATCCCCCTACTTAGTAACGTTTTCTCCCCTATAATCTTCCCATAAGGAAATGCGTCTGAACATTTTCGGAATGTGAGATTCCGAGGGATACGTAAACTGGGTCCGTCTTCTCTTTTATCATTGATTATCGTATGGCCACGGGTTCCGGGTGCAAGCTTCGTAATTTGACACCCAGAGGGTAGCTTGCATGTCAAATTTCGTTGTTCCTTGAATCACTATGAAAGTCAAGGAGGTTAGATATCTAAGCTCCTTGAAGACTATAGCGCTTTCTAGGAGAGAAATGAGGAACTTTGTGTTGGGGAAACTCCCGAGATTATTTTTGCCATTATGAACACGGCCTACTGAATTCAAATGGGTTATTCGACATGCCAACATCGTATGGCATGCGTGTCGTATTTTTGCCGCCATTCAAAAAATTACTTACCACGGCCAGGAGCGAACCTGCATTCTTGCGGTTAGTAGACCTACACGCTATCCACTCACCCACCGTGGGATGTAGCTTCTAAACCACGTGATTTCATCCATGGTCCACGAATCTTTGAATAGTCCCATAGCGGACCACCAGGAATAAAAGTCTTGGAGTTCCTCTGTTCTAAACGCACAAGAGAACTAGAATGCTGTACAGCAATCCAAACAAAACGTGTTGCATTTTGGATTAGCAAGGCTCCTGTTTTAGTGGAATTTCTAAAAATCATTTTACCGCCAGTTTCTTAAAAGAAAATGTAGTTTAGACTATTGGTCAAACAGTGCCTTGCAATAGATCTTTGCCGCATTAACCCTTTCAGTGCCACGCCGATCAGTGCTAAAGCCGATTCAATCTTATATTTGTAGATTTCTGTAGGCACATGTCCCTGATTATTTCATACTGTTGGAAAGGTGAGGTTCCATGCTTGTCTGTGCGGTGTTTACTGTTTTCCTTCCAAGTCCGTTACGCGATAGGTTTGAGTTTGTATTCACATCCTCCCTTTGCGCTCCTCCAATCACACACGTTCCCGCCAAAATAGCGGTGCAGTTGCTTTCTTCTTTTTGAAGTTTTCAGCCTACAGATTTATCTAGTAACTTTCTACAGCTGTAAACGTAGTGTTTCTTCGAATATGGCATTTAGGTGTCCTTAATTTAGGCTCCAAACTGATCTTTTCCAAAAAGAATTTGAAAAATTGAACAATTATCAGAATAACCTCAATTAAAAAGGTTTAGATGCCGTATTTACTGTTATGAACATAATGTATGAAATAATGAGGTATTGGTTATAATGGAATGCAAAAATAATGATTCTATCGTTGGAAATTTGATATTTATGTTTGTTTGTTTTCTTCGAATAGTCTGCATGACCACTGCAAATGGCTTGGCATTCTTGACAAGTATTTCAGGAAATGGTTTGGCACTAGTGGGGTTAAGACATGAAAAGTAAAAATTAAATGTTGGAAAATTCTAATAATTTACACACTTCTATACTCAAAATCGGTGTTTATGATGCCATATTATGCTTCAATGAGGGGAATAATGGAACAATTCAAGTGTTGGAGAGAGCTGGTGTGAATCCAGGAGTGTTCACTTTCTCAGCTTTGATGAACTTAGAGCTAAGCTTCGTGAATCAGAAGAAACGGTGAAGGATGTGACTGAACGGCTTTCTACTGGGATCAGTGTGGAAGAGGGCGTGCAGGAGCAAACTGAGGATGACGTTATCATAATGGGTGATTCTATGATACGATGGAGTGCGAATATCTCGAGGAAATCAGGTGCGAAAGTGCGGTGTTATCCGGGGATTAAAATTGACCAGCTTGCCCAACAAGTGGAAGAAGCAAATATAAAGGACTGTGAAAAAGTTAAAGTGTTGTTGCTCCATGTTGGGACGAACGATTTGAAGAAGAGGGCTACAGCTGATTACATCATGGGGGAGCTCTACGAACTAGGCAGAAAAGCTAAAAGCAAGTTTAGAAATGCAAAAATTATAATGAGTGGCATTGTTCGGCGGGGAGATGTTCCGTTAAGGCGAGTTAAGACTGTAAATGACCGCATGGACTGGGTATGTGCACAACTGGGATTAGTGTACGTAGAAGCTGACTGCTGGATTGGTGGCCGTGACTTCGCCCGAGACGGGCTGCATCTAAATCGACGGGGCGCTTACAACCTAGGGAGCCTACATGACAGGGTCATCGGTTCGTGCCGGCTTTTGTGAGGAGGAGCAGGTCCAGAGGTTGCCAGCCGATGGGAACAGAAGGAGCTACTTCAAGATATTTGCTCCGGAGGTAAGACTCTAAGATTACTGCAGGTTAATTGTCAGAGTTTAGGAAATAAATTAATTGAATTTTGGAATCTTGTAGAGACGTATTCTCCGGACATTGTCATTGCAACTGAATCTTGGTTATATGAGGACATAAATAGTAGCGAAATAATTCAAGGGACCTACGAAATGTACAGAAGGGATCGGGGGAAACGAGGTGGTGGGCTATTTATTTGTGTGCGCAAAAATATAGCTAGTTTCTTAAAGTGGGCTGATATGGATCATGAAATGTTATGTGTACAAATTTCAGATAAAGGAAATAAATTCCCTCTTCAGGTGATAGGGGCGTATAGAGCACCGAAAGATAACTTTTCTCTCCTTGAAACACTGTATGATAAAACTTGTACGGGTAATGCTATGAAAAAGAGCATAATAATTGCTGGAGATTTAAACCTCCCCAAAGTAGACTGGTCTGGTGAGTCAACTAGCTGTGGTCAAGCTCAGAGCGCTGCAAATAAATTCTTAAGGGAGGGGGGATTTTCCCAAGTAGTTGACTTCCCAACTAGAGACAATAATACCTTAGATGTTTATCTCGTAAGGCCTGTAGAGCTGTATATTAACTGTCTGAAAGTACCAGGAATTAGTGACCATTCTGGGGTTGAATTAAATATTAGATATGGTGACGTTACAAAATTAGACTCTGATGTAGCAAAAAAGATAATATTCCAGTATCGCAGGGCGGATCAGGGCAAGTTTCAGGGGTATTTGAATGAGCTATTTGTAGGATGGGCATCGGAAGGAAATCACATTAATATCCTGTGGACTAACTTTTTGAAAATTTTAAATAGCGCTGTTGATAAATTTGTCCCATTTAAATTGCTGAAACAAAACCCAGACCCTGAGTATTACACACGAGAAATTAGGAGACTAAAAAGGAAAATTAGGAAATTATACAATAAGAGACATGATAGTGACAAGTATATGTTGAAATTTAAGTCCTTATCAAGAGAGCTCGTCTTAAAAAAGAGGGCTGCTCATGACAGTTATATGCAAGGTTTACTTGGTTCGGGAGGGGGTGGGTGGAAAATTTTTTACAGTTATGTTAGGAGAAGAAAGGGAAATTCAAATAATTTGTCGATGATAATGTCCGGTGACGGTAAATTAATTACTGAGAAACAGGCCATTGCTAATGAATTAAATGTCTTTTACGGTAGTGTGTTCAATAAATCCAATAGCTGTGTGTTGGACCTTAACGACGAATCAGGGGCCCCTCTGTTCCAAATAAACCAGTCAGCAATTGTAAAGCTAATACAAAAACTGCGTTTCAATGTATCAAAGGGTCCTGATAATATTGTTAGTGAAGTACTTAAATTAGGAGGTAGGGCCGTGGCACGATACTTGGAGGTGATATTTAATGTGTCCATAAACAATTCGCAAATCCCAGATGACTGGAAAAGAGCTACAGTAGTCCCAATATTTAAGGGAGGGAGCAGACTTGAATTGGGCAACTACAGGCCGGTTAGCCTTACGTCCATCGTTTGTAAGCAGATGGAGCATCTCATTTGCGACTACTTGAGGGAACAGTGGGAAACATTATCATGGTTTAATGATAGGCAGCATGGATTTCGGAAAGGTTACTCATGCGAGAGTCAGATGCTATCACTTTTTCAAGACATTAGCGAATCGTTAGACCATGGAGTTTCAGTCGACGCCGTGGTTATAGATTTTGCGAAGGCATTTGATGTCGTGCCGCATGACATGCTACTCCATAAATTAGCTTCGACGAAGATTGATAGAAGAGTAATTTTATAGATCCAAGAATTTTTGACGGGTCGTTCCCAGAAAGTGAAAGTCGAAGGCATATTCTCGGATGAAATTACCGTAACGTCGGGTATCCCTCAGGGCAGCGTAATCGGAACTTTGTTGTTTTTGGCGTTTATAAATGACTTACCAAATGGAATTTGCAGTGACTGTCGATTGTTTGCGGATGATTGTGTAATATATCGAAAGATACATGACTCACAAGACAATGCAGTGCTGCAAGAGGACCTGAACCTGGTCTATAAGTGGGCGATTGTAAATAAAATGAAAATAAACACAAGAAAATGTAGTCTCTTAAAAATAGGGAAAGTGCGAAGGCAGGATTTTCAATATAACATTGGCTCGGAAATACTTGTAGAAGAAGATTCTTGCAAATATTTGGGCGTTCACGTAAGGAATGATATGAAATGGAGTAGTCATGTAGGATGTGTAGTTTCAAAAGCTTACAAATCCCTGCACTTTGTAATGAGGGTATTAAAAGGAAGCAGTACCTCTGCTAAAGAATTAGGCTATTTGTCACTTGTAAGACCTATTCTGGAATATGCCTCCGCGGTTTGGGATCCATATCAAGTAGGGCTCATCTATGAGTTGGAAATGGTACAAAGAAAGGCCGCTAGATTTGTGCTCAGTGACTTTAATCCCAGGAGCAGTGTGAGCCGTATGTTAAAGAAACTTGGGTGGGAATCACTGGAGGCTAGGAGGATGAAATCTAGACTCTGCGCTATGTACAACACGTATACAAATCAACCAGCATGGGGTGAGCTTAGCAAACGATTGGGAAAGCCCACTTACATGGGTAGGAGCGATCATCCTTTCAAAGTTAAGGGCCGACCACAGCGTACAAATTATGGTAAATATTCTTTTGTAAACCGTGCCATTGATAACTGGAACTCTCTACCTGCCGCAGTCTTAGAGCCTTTTCCCAAACATATAGGTGTGTTTAAGAAAAGACTGACTATTTGTGTAAATACTCCAGTTTAATTGTTGTATAATTGTTATTGAATTGTTATGTATAATTATGTATTGTTTGTATAATTATGTATTTGTTATGTATATCCAATTTGCCAACGGGGGACACACCCCCCATTGCAAATAAATGAATGAATGAATGAATGAACCTACTCTGGTTAGGTATATCTACGATATAGATCAGGCTGTTCTAGCCGAGCTGCTCGCCGAGGAGCACATGAGTACTCGCCGCCTTGTGTGAGTAAATCTGCAATATGCAATACAGCCCTGCTGTAGGGGCTGCCGTTTCTAAGCAGTGGATACATCAAGACTAGCAGGAAGCGCATGGACTTGTGTTATGACCTCCGCCCAGTTACGTATTGGCTATGACCCCCAGTCCCTCTCCAACCGTGCTCCGAGCATCACTGCTGAGTACTCGTGTGTACGCTTACTCAAACTCGTGGATTTGGAACAGCCTGATATAGTACAAGAATGAGAAAGTACTGTCAAATTTATATCTGCAGGCCAGACAGAGGAAGAGAGGAGAGAAGAGGGTGCTGGAGGATGAGGAGTACGAATTTTAAATATGAATACTTTACGTAAGAGAATAATGGTGGTGAGAAACTACAGATCGGCGACTTCGGTGGCGTAGTTGTTAGCATGCTGAGCTTCTATGCCCAAGATCGCGGGTTCAAATCCGGCCGAAGTCGTCGGATTTTTTAAGAGCGTTAAAAATCTCTCAGTATGCCTTCCTTCGGAGGGGAAGTAAAGCCGGCGGTCCCATGTCATAGATTTATGGCATGTTAAAGAACCTTCCACTAATTACACCTGTGCGAAGCTAAATTGTATAGGTTCCTACGTTCGTTGCCAAGAGCCCACTGCGGTGGCGTCTGGTACCTAAGTTCTGAACTAGTAGTCGTTGACGGTGGCGTTTGGCGGCAAAAGTACTTGAAATTAAAAGTCTGCAGTCCTCACTTGAATTGAAAACAGATAACACACACTAATACAGTCATCACAATTAACACCGGTTATCAGACAGATTCTACACACACCCAAAGTACACGGGGCTACATGACCGCGTTGTCGGAGCGCCTAAACAAAGGAACCAACCAACCAACCAAACTACAGATCGGAAATGCAGAAATTCAACAGTCACTAGATTTAAATATTTGGGTTCAATAATAGAAGCTGGGGGAACAAGTTCATTTGAAATTGAGAAAAGAGTAAGTGAGGCTGGAGAACAATTGGAGCAGACACTTGGACTTTTTTAGCGTATGGATTTTAGTGCCGGGAGTGTCCGACGACATATTCAGCTCGCCAGAGATTTTAGCTGCTTCTATGCGGACACCCATGGGGTGAGGTACAAGTACCGTCGCGTGTGGAGTGTTGTCTGGGGAGGAAAGTATGATTGTAAGGACGAGGAGTTGGAAGGTAGCGGCTGTGACCTATAGTTAGGGACCAACCCCAGCATTTGCCTGGAAAGAAGATGGGAAACCACAGAAAACCATCTTCAAGGTTGCCGGCGGGGGGATTCGAACCTCCACACCACTCGGTACTTGGACGTTAAACAAACAACAAGCACGTAACAGAGATGGATTATTGGAGGAGGGTGGCAAGAAAATCAAGATTGGATAAAATTAGAAAAACGAGAATCATGAAAAATATACAGGTAAAGAATATATAGCCTACTTTCTCCTAAATGCGTGGCTATTGACAAACTCTTTGTCCTTTTCAAGCAGTATAATTGAATGTTGGTTGTAGTAGCTTGTTGAAATACAACGTGTTATACGGATATTAAACATGTATATGTGGTGCCCTTTGCTAGTGCTACCTCTATAAAATAATCATTCAATTCAGTTTCACCGTGTTTGAATTGATATGGGGAATCGATTTGCACACATACATGGCCGCTATCTGCAAACTATTGGGCTGACGACCTTGTAGTTCAGTCAAAATATGCTTCCCACAAAAAGGCATGTTGTTGCAAAATTTGGTAGAGATCAAATAATTAGGTTGGTCGTAATTTGATTTAATCTTTTTACATTTGGGTGGCCACCATTACGTTTCCGTCATGATGGCGGCGATATAAAACATTACACTGCGGAGCTCTTTGCTAGTGCTACCTTTGTACCAAATATCGTTCAATTCGGTTTCACCGTGTTTGAATTGATGGGGGAATCGATTTGCACACATACATGGCCGCCATCTGCAAACTATTGGGCTCATGATCATGTAGTTTGGTAAAAAAATATGCTTCCCACAAAACGGTATGTTGTTGCAAAATTTGGTAGAGATCAGATTATTAAGTTGGTCGTAATTTGATTAAAGCTTTTAACATTTGGGTGGCCGCCATTACGTTTTCGTCAACATGGCGGCGATATAAAATATGACACTGAGGTGTCCTTTGCTAGTGCTACCTCTGTACCAAATTTCGTTCAATTCGGTTTCACCGTGTTCGAATTGATAGAGGGGGGGGGGGGGGGAGACAGACATTCAGAGTACACACACTGAACTCGCTGAGCTATGGTTCATGTGATATTTTTTATGACAGAGCATTTATGATGGGATGTTGTACTTTTGAACACACCCAGGAAGCCACGTGTAGCTGAGAGATCACGCGATACTTTGAAGTAGCGGTGAATCGCACTTTTGACTTTGGTCTAAACTGCTAATTATTATCTGAGGTCTTATTAATTATTTTTATCTTTCCTACGAGACTCAGAATATTCCATTTCGTCATGCTGCATTATTAAAACATTTTGGAGAATGTTTACTTTTACTTTAGGTAAGGTAATACCCTTGCAGATACGCAAAAAGGAACGTAAGTAGTCGCTCAACGTTTTCGTTTTGACGACCTACTTTCTAGAGACACCCAGTACCGGAGCACTGCGTCTTGAGAATCCGCCTTGTGTAGGCGTGGAATTACATTTGTCCTACGAGACGTAGAAGAATATCCGCTGTTTAGCGTTAAAAGTGATTATAAAGTGCCATCGAGCAAGCAAATACTAATATTCACTGTCGATGAAGTCCAGTGAATTAAATAAGAAGCTTGGGAAATAATTATTGGCAAGTATAGTGTATTGCACAACATTGCTGTGACATCACATATTACCCACGCGTATGTGGAGGGCAGATGCCTAGTGGAAATATACAGGTAATAGTGTTACAATTATCCTGAATAAGTGTGATTATAATAGTATGAGATATTTAAATTGCCAAAGTGGAAATTTCATCTTTGAAACGTCGTATAATTCACGGATGCTGCGTGATACAAAAGTAGCGTCACTAGCACGTGCAGCATTATAAAATAGTATTAGCTCACATGCTAATCCACATCTGCAAGATTAAGGCTGTGTCGTATCTTATAATTGAAGCCCATAATAGTCACGACGGACATTATAATTTTGGAAGTGAGAGGATGAATAATCACGCAACTTATTTCGCTACCCACGTGATTGGACTTTTATTCACCATGGTTGAAGCAGTCAACATGGGCTAATACCATCCCAGTATGGGGGGTGACGTTTCTACAGGAACCAGCGTGATGGTGGAACTTCCAGAACGATGAACGAGAGGGAAGGAGCCAAAATGCCATTTCCAGGCATATCCACGAAGATGTCGACAGGGACAAATCGAACCCTGGTCTTTGGGGGAGTCCAGATGGGAATCCTGAAGAGGAGGATACCGATCCAGAGAGCCAGAGAGGTTTATGTACAACCCTTGTTGTGGAATAGAGAGCTGAGTGAGAGCTCCTCCATTTCGTGAGTTTTTGTCACACCCCTTCTTTGTTCTAGTTTCTGGTGGTATAGTAGTTTTAATGTAGTTTGTGAATCGACCACACTCAGTGTCAGCCATTTTTCTAGGTAGGGATGTAACTAGATTAGTTAGATGTTATTTATTTCAGTTTAGAGTGAGACACCTTTGGGGTCAGACATTTTGGTCAGCCCTGGTGCAGCTTGGTGAACGTCGTGGAACGTCAATGCCTACCTTTTTGCTGAACCTGATCGTAGTCATTTTGAGGCTATTTTGTTCAACCCTACTTGGGGTAATTTTCAAGTCTTTGCTGACTGTAGTTATGGCAATCAGATGCCTTGGTTATTAATTGACTGCATTCTTAGCAGCCATCCTTTGTTACACCCCTGACTGTCGTTAGAACGGTCGTATCATTTAGGTAGTCGACAGTAACTACCAGTTTGTAAATGCATTATATTTCATTTTGAATAAGCTCAGAAGCTATTCTTGGTCATGTTTGAACCTAACAACTAGAAGGAATGTTTCGTTGCCTAGCATCGAACGCGGTTCCCAACGTATCATTAAACAGATCTAGTGTGTGAATCTGTGCCACATTTATCATATTTTCCTTGTGTCGTGTGAGACACGTTTTTATTTGATGTTCTAGCAACTACTGAGTTGCATTTTTAAAGCAAAGAGCTTCAGTTATTGTAAGTTTACTTTCATTTAGACGTCTTTGGTAGAAAGACGGAAGTGTATTACTATACTCAGATTTATAGCGTGCGTTTGATACACGGACTCTGTAGAGATCCGTAACATATGGTAATGTTTTTTATGAACCGGCCAAGTGCAGGTTTTGTATTGATTAAATCGCCGGCCTTGAATAAACTGGTTATGTAACCCAGTGACCTAGAGCACGCCTGCTTCATTGTGAGACAAAACTACTATAGACGAGGACAGAGTACAATTTGTATTCGTTTTTTCCTTTCATTGCTATTTTGCTTATGGAAACCAGTTTCCACTCTTGTATTTGATCACTTGTTTTATGGATCGGTTTTTGTTAGTTTAGCGCTCTGTTGCGTGTATTGTCGTATAGCAGGTACAGTTATGTAAGGTTTTCTATAGGATGGTGAAGTCTACCCTGTTATAGCAGGATGTTATTGTATGCTTTGTCCGGGGATGATCCCGTTGACCAGATGTTTTTGGAAGGTAACTGTTGTACAGACCTATCCCAGAGTTATTGAACGCGAGCTTAGCGCCGCTGGTAACCCGTGTTATTGTGTGTCCGAGTTGTTATACTCGATGATTATATTCCGACTGTTGAGTCGAGGCTTTTTTGGTGGAGAATGATCTCAGTTGGAGACACTCCGTGCCCAGGCTATTGTCAATGTTATTCGCCATAAACCTACGATAAACCTATAAACCGACATTCTAATAATAAAATGCATAATTGTTGTAAAACAAGCCTAACTAACGATTCTTTCTATCTAACTTTGTTCTTTGCATTCTGGAACTGTTGACATAGCCGTGCAGTTGAAGATAATTTCCTTGTGAGGAAATGACTAGGACAGTTGACATTTTTGTAGCGACCTGAAGCATGTGCGAACCTAGAGTTCGTAGCTTGTGGAGCTCAGGCCATGCGATGTCAGACGTGGTCTCAACTGCGCATTCGTCACCGTAACTATACACATTAGATGACTATGGTTTACAAAGAGTAAACCAAGGTATAGGCAGGAATTTTTAATAAAACTACTGTGTCTATTTCGTTATTAATTTATGATGTCAAGTGTATTAAACCCTACATGTTACTTTATTGTGTGCTGTTAGCACATAGTTATTAAGCATAATTAAATTGTTTGTTTTTCATGGCTGTACACTTAGCTTTTGGATGTAATTGTTTTCTTTTACGGACGTCATCGCCGTAAATTTTGTTAATTGATAGGACTTAGCTAGTTGAATTAATGTTAAATTTAAATGTCGAAATGGTACCATCCTAACCTAGATTTGTTTTGCTACCCTGTTAAATGTAAATTCAGATATTAGCTTGATCTTGTAACTTGAACTAGGGACTTGCGTCGTGCCATATTCCTAGCGTTGCTGTTGTTGCTTTATCATTGTGAGTTAGATCTTTCGCGAGGGTTTTCAGTAACTTCTCAGGTAGGGGACCTGTTTTTTATCTTAGTTTATTTATTAATTTGCGGACTAGCCGATTATAACCCTCCGAACTAGGCTAGGGGCTTGTGAATTTTAATAAATTTTCACGGTGTTTTACATGAGTCTGGATGTTTATTTTCTCAGTCTAGTTTTAAGGTGAACCTTTCCTTAGGCGGTCTATGACCATCGTCACCATGTACCACGATCCCTGTGGACTACGGACTCTCGTGCCGCTTTAGCCTTTATGGAATGTCACCTGATCCTCACGGTACTTTTTATTCGATTTATGTGTCGTTAGTTGAGTCATCGTGGTTGTTGACATCAACTAAACGGTCTCATAAAATGGCGCACAACGTTGTGGGCTCGACTTGGACGTCATAAAATGGCGCCCAACTCATGTGCCGACGTTAACGTGGTGACCCTCAGCACCATGTTATTTTTTTTTGAGGATCCTAATGTTGATTAATGGTAAATTGACAGGACTGGGACGAACTTAGAAAGTCGTACTGCAGATCAATTGACCGCATGGCATTCATGTTTGATAGAAGTCCATGGGGTGAGGCTTTAGTGTTGAATAAATGAAGGATAGGATTTTCTTTGATGATGCCTCATCCTAAGTAAATGTAATACTTTGCTTTGCTCACCGTTGTCTTTGTAAATGTAGAAGCACTTAGTTTGCATACTCCAGCTGTACTCGTGATATTTATATAAATGAAGCAAGCTTTATACCACCAAGTAACTAATCATACTGCTGACTTAGGTCAGAATACTCAGGCTGTAAATACTGTCAGTGGTCATGTGGACCAGGTTAGACAGGAAGTCAACAATGCCAGTGGTCATGTGGACCAGGTTAGACAGGAAGTCAACAATGTTAGACAGGACTTAGAGATTAACACTCAGTCTATGAACAATGTAAGACAGGACTTAGAGATTAACACTCAGTCTATAAACAATGTAAGACAGGACTTAGAAATTAACACTCACTCTGTAAATAATGTTAGGGCTGATTTAACTCAAGTCAGGGCAGACATGGACACATATAGGATCGAAGCGAGAAATGATCTGACGACAGGTTTAGCAGCTGTTAGGGTTGATGTCATACGACACCATCAGGAGGCTAACCAGCGCGTAGATTGCTTAACCGACCAGATGAATAGAGCTAGGGAGGAGGTGCAAAACCGATTGGAGGAGCACACAGCTCAAATTCAGACAACCTTGAATAAAGTCCAGATAGACATGAGAGCAGATCTGGAACATACCAGGGAAGAATTCGGGACTCGACTAGATCACGTCGAGGGATTTATCGGAAATGTGAAGAAGGACATGGCAACCATGAACGTTGGTTTAATCTTGATGAGAGGAGCTGCCAATGCCGTTAATAACAACGTGAAGACTATCGTTGATGGCATGATGGAGATTAAAGAGGAACTTAACGCCAACAGGAGAAACATTTCTGAATTGACGGAAACCGTAGCCAGTCTACGTGAGACAGTTGATGTTCATCATGAGGAACACAAAATTGACCTCATGTTATTGAGAGGTGACCTCAACGAACACGAAGCTACAGTCGAGGCTAAGGTAGCCGAGGTTAGAGACGATGTGGGTAAAATCCAAGAAAATATGTCCAGAGTTGAAGGAGATATCGATTCCTTACAAAAGAGATTTGAGGAAGTCGCGGTGACCGAGAGGTTAGACCTCAGTTATAACCTTAGGACGGCCATACGCGAGGTAGACACAAACCTCAAGGGAAAGGTTGACAGGATCGAGCTGCAATTGAACGACTTAGGCAACAAAGTCGCAGCCAGAACCATCCCAGGTCTTGAAGTAATAGAAAGACGCCTGGACAGACTCGAGACGACTCCAAGAGAGAGACACGTACACCCACAGATGGGAGAATCTCAGGAAACGCCTATATCTCAATCAGGAGGAATGATGCCTACCCATTTCCAACCCAGCGCGCCTATGGAACCGCAACCGTCACAATTCACTAATTTAGCGCAAGGTCAGACCTTGAACTTTGACGCTCGCCCGTTTCAACCAGCATCTAATCGAATTAGTCATGAGACTAACACTCCTACGCAGAGTTACATGCAAAATACTTTCAGACCCGCGAATACGCAGGGAAATGTCACCATAATTCGTTCAAGAGAGGAGCAACCAGCTCGCTTCTCGGGAACTGGGAGCGGTGTTACTCCCGTGGAATTCCTAGCAAATGTCGAAAGCTACTTACGTGATACTATGGTAACTCCAGAGAGGGAACTAAGAGTTATAGAGCGACTGCTTGAGGGACAAGCCGGTACCTGGTTCAGAGCATTCCGATACTCATTCACAGGCTACCAAGACTTTAAGGAAGCGTTATTAAGAACATATTGGTCGAGCGACATCCAGCAGAGTATCCGAGCTGAGATGTACACTCGAAGGTACAGTTCCAATACACCTACTCGTTATGCGAATTACTTCGCAATACAGCTCGCGAAGCTCCGTTGTCTTCAGCCTCCATTGTCCGAACAAGATTTGGTGAACACAATTGTTTGGCAGTACCCTGCGGATGTACAACGTGTGTTAATCGCTGCAGGGGCATCCACTTTCCAGCAGTGTGACCAGATACTGCGAAGGTTGGACGCTAACACAGAACAGTTTCCTACACACCGTCAGCAGAAGGCTGATAGACGCGAGGATAGACATATGAATCTGACGACTGTTGATAAAGTAAGCCAGACGCCACAACAAACACAAACCACAGAGGATTCTGGGCGACGTGACAACAATTACAGTTATAACAGGAGAGAATGGAACAACACTCCGTATACTCGAAATCAACATGATGACCGGCGAAGTCATTGGGACCGGCGATTCGACCGAAGGACGGACGACAACCGACGTCATGAAAACAACCGCCGAGGGAATGAAGGAAGAAATCAGCAACACGGACGTATCCGTAGAGACTATCGATATAGTGGGCGTTACGACAGAAATCGAGACCCTAGATACCAGCCAGACAGGGATTGGAAAGGAAGAGCGCGGGAGAGCCGTGAGTACCTCCAACAATTGAGAGAATTGCAGATCCAAGAAGAGGGAGAACGGAACCCTACTTCGAGGGAAAATAGACATTCGGCGCAGGAGACGGAGCAGAACCAGCCCAGTACTTCTCGCCATGACAGAAAAAAAAAACTCCGAAAAATCAATAGATTCTTGTTTGGTTGAGCACCGAGTAACTGCCTCTATATTACTCTGGGAGCCAATCCAAGAAGACTTGTTGGACGAACGACGAACGACGAACCACAATTATGAATTAACACGTCTACCCAAGATTGTAGCCACCTTGAATGAAGTCAGTGTAGTCATACTCATCGATACTGGGGCGAAGATTAGTGTAATTTCCGCCGATTGCCATGCCAGACTTAGAGCAAACTCTGAGGTGACGGAGTTGCCCATTTCAGCTATAAGAGTCAGAGGTGTCATACCTGACCGCGTTGTAACGTGCAAAATCTAGATTTTGTGTACTGTGAAGATTTCGAGCCACGTGTACTTGCACGAATTTCTCGTAATGAAGGGCCTGCATCATGATGTCATTTTAGGCGCAGACTTCATTAGAAAATATGATGGAATCATTGACATGGGACGGAATACGGTAGAGTTCAAGCCGAACGAACCCATTCAGATGAGCCTAATTGAAGAAGAACCGGAATTCCTATCCGAAGTAGACGTAGTCGAAGCATTAAAGGGCAAGGAAATTGAGGCGACACTAGATGCCGACGAAGAGGCAGAATCGTTATCAGCACCCACACATGAGGATCTTGAGGCAATACTGAACGAATACAGAGATATATTCGACACCACACCTGGTGAGATATTAGACTATGAGTATGATCTTGTATTACTGGACGATTCCCCATTCCAGAAAAGGATCTATCCGATTGCCGAGGAACATCTCGAAGAAGCTGCTAAGAAGATCCATGAGATGGAAGCAGCAGGTACAATCAAGAAATCACCGACTCCTTTCTTGAATCCCATAATACCTGTGGTTAAGGTAGATGGAAGCTTGAGACTTTGTCTTGATGCCAGAGCCTTGAATGAACGCCTAGCTCCTGAGCACGACAGACCGCCCAAGATTAGGGACATTCTCAGGAAGTTCAAAGGAAAAAGGATATTTTCATCATTAGACTTGGTTCAGTCTTATTACCATATCAGATTATCTGAGCATACTCAGAAATATACTGGATTCTTGTTTGATCAGACTACTTATGTATTCCAAAAACTACCATTTGGATTGAAAAATGCCGGAGCTGCATTAATCAGAGCACTTGATGCCAAGCTGACTCATGAAGTGAAGCAGAAAGTAATATGTTATGTGGATGACATAATCATAGCTTCGGGAACAGAAGAAGAGCATTTAAGGACTTTGCGCCTTGTTTTTGAGAATCTCCGACAGGCAAATTTTAAGGTCAAGTTTGACAAGTGTCGATTTTTTCAGGAAGAAGTGAAATTCGTAGGACACATAATCAATGGAGAAGGATATAGACCGAATCCGGCAAAGATTAGAACTGTTGCTGCATTTACAACACCAACCCGTGTGAAACACGTGAGACAATTCTTAGGAATTCTCCAATTCTTTGCTGCTCATTGTGAGAAGTATTCCGAAACTGTTGCACCACTGCAAGGATTATTGAAAAAGAACTGCAGGTGGAACTGGAATGATGAATGCGAGATAGCTGTCAGGAGAGCTAAACAGATGCTTGTGGACTCAATTCAGTTAGAATATCCAGATTACTCTCGGAACTTTATTCTAGAAACTGATGCATCTGCCATTGGTATAGGAGCCATTTTACTGCAGAAAGATGATGAGAAGAAACGTCATTACATCGCTTTCTTAAGCCGACGTTTAAGAGCACATTAATCTCACTACTTCACGACCGAGATAGAAGCACTTGCAATTGTTTACGCACTTGAATACTGGCAGAAACTTCTGTTAGGTCAGAGGATTATTGTGAGAACCGATCATCATGCGTTGACCTTCATCTTGAGAACAAGACTGGCAAGCGACAGGATCACACGTTGGACGCTGTTTCTCCAACAGTTCGATTTGGAAATAGTTTATCGACCAGGCAGAGAGAATGTGTTGGCCGACATCCTCAGCCGGAATCCTGAAGCTACTGTTAATGCCATAGACATCGAGGGAGAATGCGGGGAACACCTTCGCCGATTTCGTCATTTACCTGAAGGACAGCGACGTGAGGAGGAACTCAGATATATTATCCGTTTCCTAGAACGAAGAATGGATCCACAGGATGATCATTATGCAAGGATTGCTGCTGTTGCAGATGATTATTTGATTTATCATCGTGTCTTATACAAGTTTGTAGACGAGGACCACACTCAACTGCGTGCAGTTATTCCTAGGAGATAACAAGAATCTGTTATTCTTATGGTACATTTATCCATTGGACATGGTGGATCAGACAAAACCATTGCAACTATCAAGGAGTCTTTCACATGGAAAGGGTTAGGAGCCACCGTTAGACAGTGTTTACGTGCTTGCGACGCATGCCAGCGGAACAAATACACGTCACACTTGCTGAAGGAACAACCTAGACCAATACTACCAACTCAACCTAGAGAGTTGTATGCACAGGACCTGTATGGCCCAATACCTAAGGCTCGTCGTGGGAATCGATACATCGTTGTAACGGTGGATGTGTTCACGAAATATACGATGCTTCATCCGATTCAAAAAGCTACTGCACATCAGATTATTCAGAGGATTAGACGTCAAGTGATACCGGAGGCAGGAAAGCCACAATTCTTGTTGACTGATCACGGATCACAGTACACCTCAGCAGAATTTGCCAATGCCATGAATGAGCTTGAAATAGGTCATATTTTATCATCTATTCGACATCCAGAGAGCAACCCAGCAGAATGCGTGATGTCTATTATCGCAAAATTCTGTCGATTATATTGTCAAGAAGAACACTGGCGATGGACTGAAGTCCTTGTTATTATGGCAAAATGTATTAATTCAACAGTACATGAAAGCACTGGTCAAATACCTATGGTCTTGCATTTGAACCAGATGCCGCTGAGAATATGGGATCGTGTGATTGTAAATCCACCTTGTTTACAACCATCACATGCCAGCAGACTTTTAGCTGCGAGAGAGACTATGGACAGACAAGCTGCCAAGCGCTTGAGAAGAACTAGACGCCAGAGGTTTAGAGAACCACTAGTAGAAGGAGACCTTATCCTTATAAGGAGACCCGGAATTTCTAGTCCTATAGACCGCATATATGGGAAATTTCTATCCTTGTATTATGGCCCTAGTCGTATTCGACAGCCTTTAAACAATGGAAGTTATGTGATAGAAGACATTAGGACAGGAGAACGCATTGGAACCTTTAATGCAGCCAATCTAAAAAAATATCACTCTTGAATGAATTTCAAAGCAAATAAAAATGTTATCCCAACATTATATTTGAAACGACAGAGAGGCAGATGAACCCGCTGAGCTATGGTTCATGTGATATTTTTTTTTTATGACAGAGCATTTATGATGGGATGTTGTACTTTTGAACACACCCAGGAAGCCACGTGAAGCTGAGAGATCACGCGAGTAGGGGAGTAATAGGGATTCCAAATAGTGTCATGGCCGCCGCGTGAGTCCAAGCCAATATCTCGCGAACCCATGGTCGGATGTTGACAAATGAGGTGTCGTTGGACTCGGGCTGACGCCCTCTTTCCAATGGACCATTCATTTCAACCCCTAAATAAAACCTACCCCTACTAGGGGGTGAAATTGTAATTTTTTAGTGAAAGTTTCTTTCCAAATGTGACATGTATAAGGTGCGCTGCTAAAATGAACTTAAACGTTGTTGCTCATATCGCGCATGCGTTTTACGAGATGCCGCTATGGATCAACATTTTTGTTTTTGTTTTGTACGCATGCGCACTGGGGATTTTTGTAAGAGGGCGAGCTCTTTGAAAAAAATGATTGATAAGAAGGGGTTTTGGTGGTGAGGAGAGAGCCAGATAGTCGCCTACTTTCCTACGAAGTTTGCCGATATCTCTCGAACGCAAGGTCGGATTTGGACGTGTGACGTGTCAAATCGATTGTCTCGAAGCCCTATACATGTTATTAATAGGTTAGAGTTTTGAGAATGAGGGAAACAGGCTTTCTGGGGGTAAAACCATGATTTTAGACTTTTCCGATATCTCACGAATGCATGGTCGGATTTGGTCCTATGACGTGTCAAATGGCTTGTCTCGAAACCCTGTGTATTTTGGTAATAGGTTAAAGTTTTTGAGAATGAGGGAAACAGAATTTTTTGTTGTAAAACCGTGATTTTAGACTTTCTGTTATATTTCACAAACCAATAACGCCAGAGACGTATACGAGGGGTCGTAGGACTCGGGGTGACGCCCCATCCCTCCCCCCCCCCCCCCCTTTCGAATATAGTATTTATGTTTAAAAAAATGCGAAAGGGCCTAACGACACTTATGTTGAAATCATTTCAGTTTTTAAAACTTTTCTTAAATCTGTCTAAAATGTTCATGACGAGTGGTTGTAGATAGAAAGAGACGATACCACTGGGCACGTGTTTCAACGAAGCTATTACTGGCCACGGTGGTGATATACCAATACAGTATTCGCTATTTCGATGAGACGGCGGGTCGAGGGTTCGTTTTCTGACTTTTCCTATGATGGAATTCCTAATTCCTAAACCCCCTGAAGGGGGTCTTTAACGTGTAAACG
This sequence comes from Meconema thalassinum, assembly GCA_946902985.2. Classification (NCBI taxonomy): domain Eukaryota; kingdom Metazoa; phylum Arthropoda; class Insecta; order Orthoptera; family Tettigoniidae; genus Meconema; species Meconema thalassinum. Next base: position 964,214,355 of record OX336390.1, on the reverse strand, counting down.
ATTATGAGTGACATGACAAATGATAATTCCTTGATCCGATGAAGTTGGCTTTAGATAGAACAAACAGAACTTGGTTATATATTGCTTGAAGTGAGTATAGAAAACAAACTTGCTGGGGCAGACTGACAGGATGTGAATGTTATTTGATCTTATTGGAATGCATTGACTTGACAGGACAATGAAAAAAAGCACAGAGATGCTGAGGGCACTTGAAGGTCAAACGATATGGCAACCATGGTGGGAGGGGGAAGCTAGGATGATGTTGCCGATCATGTTCAATGTTCAATGGATGAATTTATATTTTGCGAAGCATTGTTCGGAGAGGGTCATGGGACGACTTGTTTTAAGGGTATTTATTTTTTCGATGTTTCCTATGGTGGACTCATTGATTAAAATAATCCAAAACTTCTAGGGCATGGCCTTGAGATTTTATAAACCGATAATGGGATTTTGACATACAAGATCCACTCAGAACTTGACATGATGTCATTCTTTTTATGGCTTATGAATTTCCCCAAAAAAGACCCAAAACCACAAGATCATGGACTTTTGCTTTTCTTAATATATTGCAAACCCATAATGTAAGATGTTTACTGTGAGTGACGAAATCTAGCTAGGTAAAGAAAGAATTATTGTAGGATATATGTATGGTGACTGACACGTCTTTGACCATTGGAACTTGTTTTCCGATTTGACTGTAGTACATAGGGAGTATAGGTTGTAGGCATGGATTGACAAACAGTGCACACAAAATTCAATTTATCGATTCAAGAATTAAGAGTAGACTATCATTAATTAATTGGTTAAAGAGTGTAGCTAAAAATTAAAAAATGGTGACTACATTAAACTAAACTGAACCAAGTCGAATCAAACCCAACTGAACCAAACCAAGCCTAAAGCAAACCAAACCTAATCAAGAACAAGCCAAGGGCTTAAGTGTAAAACTTGTGGGGGAATGCAGTCATTGGCAATGTCCAAAGGAAGGGATAACGCTCTACCTCTAGAGGGTAAGGTAAAGCTAGCGCATGGTGCAAATGCATATTCCTATGTACATGAACCACACACACACAACTATCCTATGCTGTTTTTATGAGTTAACTGTTAAAACTTACTCAGTGGTTACTGAACAAGTTGGTCGCTACACACAACAAGCTTTAAATACTTGAGGCTAATAATCTATACACACACACACGCATGTTCTAAACTAAACTGTCTTGCTGGTAGTGCTCACACAGTAGGCAAATGACAGAAATGCTTGGCTAACAGAAATACAATCATTTTCGTTTGTCTAATGTTACCAGCTAACCATTACATGCTATAGTGGTGAGCACATGTGCCTCTTGCACTGGAGATCGTAACTTGATTTCTAGCTCTAAGGCCTAGAATGAATCAAACTAAGAAAGAAGGGTATGGTGACGCAGTGGTTAAACTGTTAGCCTTTCACTAAGGTAGACTAGGGTTTGATTTTAGGTTAATATACATGTCATAAACAAACAAACAAACAAACAAACAAACAAACAAAAAAGCAGAGATAATGTTTAAAACTGATTACACTTGTCTCTTTTCAAATTATTACTTAGATTGCAAATACAAAGGTGGACTGGGTTTGATATACAGTTAATGCCGCCTATCGCATACTAGCCTGTAAGAAAGCCAAACAAGCAAAAGGCGTAGGTAGAGCAGTGGTAAAATCGCTATGTGTAGAGAACTACCTAACGGTTTTATGAACTGGCAATGGTATGTCGCAGAAACAGTGCAGGATACAATCCAGCAACCATAATTTTTATCTTGTGGAGCAGAGAAAACATATATATATAGAGAGAGATAGAAAGCTTGTGTATGTATGGGTAGCATTGATTGTTTGACCAGAGAAAATACGATGAGGTAGGGTGGGCAGAGGGAGAATTAACACTTATATATGAATGAATGGTAAATAGTATTTTTTTTCAATAGTTTTGTTTTTCAAATGCAGTGGTAGATAGCCGTTATTTTGTAAAACATTCTAACTTGCAGTAGTAATAAGACTCTATGGTTCCGCTAACACATAGATAGACTGTATTATTGCCATGGCCAAGCACTCACATTAAGATCATTTACAAAATCATAAAATGAAAAATAAAAAATCTTGTTTTGGAAATATCGTTTTTCAACATACACAAAATAAATATATAAAAAATTTGTAAACAGCAAAATGGAAAATCCATGGTCAAGCACTCACATTAAGATCATTTACAAAACCATAAAATGAAAAATAAAAAATCTTGTTTTGGAAATATCGATTTTTTTCAACATACACAAAATAAATTATAAAAAATTTGTAAACAGCAAAATGGAAAATCCATGTTTCCATATAGACAAAATTTAAAAACCTTAAACGGACATTTAAGAAAATATATGCAAATGGGAAATTGACAAATGTGTAAATATGAAAATGGAAAAATCCATGTTTCCATATCATGAAATTGAAAAACATCAAACTGTCATTTTAACAAAATGCAAATGGAAAATTGACAAATTGCAATGTGTGAAATGTGAAATTGAACAAATGGCTATCATTTTTTTTTTAAGAACATGGTGCTCAATGGTTGAGGTGTGAATCAAACCCTCTCTACTTATTTGGACCACCCGAGACTGAGTTTTAGTTGTCATACCGCTTTTAAAAGTTTGTGTTAAATCTAGGAATTGAACCCAAGAGCTTGTAGGGGAGATTCAAGATTATAATATGTTAAACAGATAGCCTTGAATGTAGGGTGTGGTAGCTATATAGAGATGAGACGTTTCGCTCGGGGCAGGGAGGCATGGAGATCTGCATCAAACCAGTCAAAAGACTGACGACTCAAACAACAACATGTAGAGCTCACCAAAATAATGTTGTGTAACGGTAAATGTTAGTCAACGAACAGTAATGCATTACTAAAACCCATGACACGATACCTAAGAGCTTTTCTAAAATTATTTTAAAATGCCTTTAACCCTATATTAAACACCCAGTTCACAAGACTCATAACTGCAATGTTAAGGTCGAACAAAACAAAATCTATATTTCAAAACAAACAAGTGGTTTAGTCAATGTATACTGGAAAAAGTTTTATAAACCCTCAAGTCCACAAAAATAATTAAATTAGTAACTGTCAGGTTGACCGAGTGGTTATGGTGTTTGACTTAAGTTCAAATTTTCTGTACGAGAAAGCAAGGGTTCGAATACCTTACCTGATATAACTATTGCCTCAACATGACTTGACCACACTGTATTATTGTGTACTCGGTACACAAACCATAGATAGAGTGTATTGTTTAAGGTCACTCTCTTTGCGAACATAGTCAGAGACTGTTGATGGTTAACAATTGCATTAATAGTGGGACATAGGGATAGCAATTAAGAAAAACAGACAATACCCATACACTTTTTTTTATTTATTTAATGTAAGTACTTGTACAATAGTTATATACAAACTACAACTCTCTTTTGTCTATTACTATCTAGTCCTTTTCGATCCACTTGCATAATAAGGCAGATGACTTTGTAGTTCAGCCCCTTAAAACAACAACAACACTACCTCTTGCATAGTCTGTGATGTTGATGACTCTTGAGGCGTGGAAGATGGATACAACATAACTTTTACAACAGGGGTTAAACGTTGCTCAACAATCAATGCACTATTTTGAGTAGCAACATCTTTCTCTTGTACTAACTTATTAGCATTCTGATAATTTTTTGCCAACACCATCAGTGTTTTGTCTGGAGCACTACATTGATGATCACTCACACTTAAAACCACACCATTTCTACTTTTCATATTGCCTCGACATCTTGTTGACCTCTGTTTTGAGCATCGCCAGAATATTATTCCTTTTACATTTTGTCGTCTATAGTTATAAGAGTAGCCTTTATAGAGTAAACGTTGTTTACCTCGGTTAGTTGTAGTAAGTTCCATAGTAGTAACTAACCTGTTAGTATGATTTGCACACTACAAAGGTTATCTCTGTTCTGGTAATAGAATTATTTAGCGTTGGCTTTTATATTTAATATGTACAGTTAAAAGTAATAGAAAAGTGGTAGAAAAGTGGTAGCAAAGTGGTAGACAAGTGGTAGACAATTGGTAACATAGTAGTAGAAAAGTGGTAGCAAAGTTGTAGCAAAGTGGTAGAAAAGTGGTAGAAAAGTGGTAGAAAAGTAGTAGAAAAGTGGTAGCAAAGTGGTAGAAAAGTGGTAGCAAAGTGTTAGCAAAGTAGTAGAAAAGTGGTAGCAAACTAGAAAAGTGGTAGAAAAGTGGTAGAAAAGTAGTAGAAAAGTGGTAGCAAAGTGGTAGAAAAGTGGTAGCAAACTAGAAAAGTGGTAGCAAAGTGGTAGAAAATATTACATGTATTGTTAAGAAATAGTTTAAGCGGTTACATGGATTCATTACACTATAATTTTAGCATCACGAAGCTCATTTTCTATATCCAAAAGTTCTTCCTCATATTTAGTATGACCAGCCTGTTTACAGGTATGCAAGTACTGAAGCCGCTGGATTAGCTTATTGGGATTGTTCCAGTAAACAAATTTAACAAATGATTTTTTTGGGTGTAAACCATTATCATCCTCCTCATCATCATCATCATCATAATCATCATCATCATCATGGTTATCATCATCAATATAATTATCATCAATATAATCATCATCACTATTACTATCTAATCCTTTTTGTTCATCTTGCAATGCAACAACCTTTGGCATAGTTTGTGTTGTCTTTGATAGTGTTAGAGGTTTCTTAGACGTTAACCACTGTCCTAACATGTCTTTTTCAGGAGATAATAAATGCTCTTTAACAAACAAAGCACTATCTTGAGCCACACTATTTTTTTCTTGGTCTTGCTTTTTTACCTTGGTTAGAGTATTTTGTCCATTTAAATGAGTATTATTTTGAGATTTACAATGATGATCGATTGAAATAAGTATGTTGGAGCCTTTTGTTTTAATCATTCCTCGACACTTTTTAGATCGTTGTTTCGAACAGCACCAAATAACAGTTCCATTTTTATTAGTTCGTTTTACAATATATGCATATCCTTTATAGTAAGCACATGGCTTACCATAGCTAGTCGTTGATACTTCCATGTCGACTGTTGAGCATAAACTAACCTCTAGTAAAGTTAACTCGATAATAAAAATGATAGTTTGTAGTATGTGCAGTTTAAAGTAAGAGCAAAAGTGAGAGTCAGATGGTAGAAAAGTGTTAACAAAGTGGTGGAAGAGTGGTAGCAGTTTATAGTAGTCATGATCTTTTTTTACCAGAATGTGATTTGAGTAAATGTAATTTCTAAACCTTAGCAGTGAGTAGTCAGTTAGTCTTAGTTCAGACAAGCGTAAACAGTTCTCCAATGAATCAGAGATCAAGATTTGCATTATGAAACAGTTGTGTGTAACCAATTAGGTATCGGTACTTGATAGCTTCACACATGAACAAAAATTCCAACATATCTGACATCAGATTTTCATTATGAAACAGTTGTGTGTAACCAATTAGGTATCGGTACTTGATAGCTTCACACATGAACACAAATTCCAACATATCTGACATGAAATACATGATTTGAAAGTTGACAAAGAATATCCAATCAACCATTGTAGTTGCAATGTCAAACACAAAGACAAAATCAGCATGAACTTTTAAGTTACAGGAAAATTCTATGAAATAGACTATGCATGAAATTTGGAAATACACATTAGAAGTTTGCAACACCATCCTTCTAGCCTATATAAATTATCGACATGGAAAGTGTGCACTGCCCCTAACATTAAACCAATTTATCAATAACGCAAGTCAACAATCAAAACATTTTGTCTTGAGTCTATCATTTAATGCATATATTCTGTCTACATTGAACAGTAACAAAAAACGCCATTCATAATTAATTAAGTTTGCTTTAATTCGTTATGTAATGATAAATACATATTTAAAGTTTTGGCTGACTGTTCAGAGTGAATCGGCTTTGAACACATAAGAGAGGGAATATTTTAAGACTTAACCTCTGCTCACCTAACATAACCTAAATTTACCTAACCTAACCTTATCATATAGGTAAGAAACGGGTCAAGCTATGCTTTCGACTACCGAGTTTCAGTTACTTTTCAAGGTTACTCTCCCGAACATTGCCGGAGACTGCTGATAAACACCTATGTTCCCACGGCGGCGCAACGACTTACATGATGCGCTTCCCCCTTTTCATTGATCCCTGTAGATTTGTCCCTTTGGACTGGTCCCTGTTGACTAGCCCCTTTGGAAGGGCCCTTTTCGAATGGAGTCATTCTTGACGGGTCCCTGTGGACAGGTCCTTTTGGCTGATCCCTTTTGAACCGGTCCCTTTGGACTGGTACCTATGGACTGGCCCATGCAATTATCCAAATTATCTGCAAACTATTGGGCTGACGACCTTGTAGTTCAGTCAAAATATGCTTCCCACAAAAAGGCATGTTGTTGCAAAATTTGGTAGAGATCAAATAATTAGGTTGGTCGTAATTTGATTTAATCTTTTTACATTTGGGTGGCCACCATTACGTTTCCGTCATGATGGCGGCGATATAAAACATTACACTGCGGAGCTCTTTGCTAGTGCTACCTTTGTACCAAATATCGTTCAATTCGGTTTCACCGTGTTTGAATTGATGGGGGAATCGATTTGCACACATACATGGCCGCCATCTGCAAACTATTGGGCTCATGATCATGTAGTTTGGTAAAAAAATATGCTTCCCACAAAACGGTATGTTGTTGCAAAATTTGGTAGAGATCAGATTATTAAGTTGGTCGTAATTTGATTAAAGCTTTTAACATTTGGGTGGCCGCCATTACGTTTTCGTCAACATGGCGGCGATATAAAATATGACACTGAGGTGTCCTTTGCTAGTGCTACCTCTGTACCAAATTTCGTTCAATTCGGTTTCACCGTGTTCGAATTGATAGAGGGGGGGGGGGGGGAGACAGACATTCAGAGTACACACACTGAACTCGCTGAGCTATGGTTCATGTGATATTTTTTATGACAGAGCATTTATGATGGGATGTTGTACTTTTGAACACACCCAGGAAGCCACGTGTAGCTGAGAGATCACGCGATACTTTGAAGTAGCGGTGAATCGCACTTTTGACTTTGGTCTAAACTGCTAATTATTATCTGAGGTCTTATTAATTATTTTTATCTTTCCTACGAGACTCAGAATATTCCATTTCGTCATGCTGCATTATTAAAACATTTTGGAGAATGTTTACTTTTACTTTAGGTAAGGTAATACCCTTGCAGATACGCAAAAAGGAACGTAAGTAGTCGCTCAACGTTTTCGTTTTGACGACCTACTTTCTAGAGACACCCAGTACCGGAGCACTGCGTCTTGAGAATCCGCCTTGTGTAGGCGTGGAATTACATTTGTCCTACGAGACGTAGAAGAATATCCGCTGTTTAGCGTTAAAAGTGATTATAAAGTGCCATCGAGCAAGCAAATACTAATATTCACTGTCGATGAAGTCCAGTGAATTAAATAAGAAGCTTGGGAAATAATTATTGGCAAGTATAGTGTATTGCACAACATTGCTGTGACATCACATATTACCCACGCGTATGTGGAGGGCAGATGCCTAGTGGAAATATACAGGTAATAGTGTTACAATTATCCTGAATAAGTGTGATTATAATAGTATGAGATATTTAAATTGCCAAAGTGGAAATTTCATCTTTGAAACGTCGTATAATTCACGGATGCTGCGTGATACAAAAGTAGCGTCACTAGCACGTGCAGCATTATAAAATAGTATTAGCTCACATGCTAATCCACATCTGCAAGATTAAGGCTGTGTCGTATCTTATAATTGAAGCCCATAATAGTCACGACGGACATTATAATTTTGGAAGTGAGAGGATGAATAATCACGCAACTTATTTCGCTACCCACGTGATTGGACTTTTATTCACCATGGTTGAAGCAGTCAACATGGGCTAATACCATCCCAGTATGGGGGGTGACGTTTCTACAGGAACCAGCGTGATGGTGGAACTTCCAGAACGATGAACGAGAGGGAAGGAGCCAAAATGCCATTTCCAGGCATATCCACGAAGATGTCGACAGGGACAAATCGAACCCTGGTCTTTGGGGGAGTCCAGATGGGAATCCTGAAGAGGAGGATACCGATCCAGAGAGCCAGAGAGGTTTATGTACAACCCTTGTTGTGGAATAGAGAGCTGAGTGAGAGCTCCTCCATTTCGTGAGTTTTTGTCACACCCCTTCTTTGTTCTAGTTTCTGGTGGTATAGTAGTTTTAATGTAGTTTGTGAATCGACCACACTCAGTGTCAGCCATTTTTCTAGGTAGGGATGTAACTAGATTAGTTAGATGTTATTTATTTCAGTTTAGAGTGAGACACCTTTGGGGTCAGACATTTTGGTCAGCCCTGGTGCAGCTTGGTGAACGTCGTGGAACGTCAATGCCTACCTTTTTGCTGAACCTGATCGTAGTCATTTTGAGGCTATTTTGTTCAACCCTACTTGGGGTAATTTTCAAGTCTTTGCTGACTGTAGTTATGGCAATCAGATGCCTTGGTTATTAATTGACTGCATTCTTAGCAGCCATCCTTTGTTACACCCCTGACTGTCGTTAGAACGGTCGTATCATTTAGGTAGTCGACAGTAACTACCAGTTTGTAAATGCATTATATTTCATTTTGAATAAGCTCAGAAGCTATTCTTGGTCATGTTTGAACCTAACAACTAGAAGGAATGTTTCGTTGCCTAGCATCGAACGCGGTTCCCAACGTATCATTAAACAGATCTAGTGTGTGAATCTGTGCCACATTTATCATATTTTCCTTGTGTCGTGTGAGACACGTTTTTATTTGATGTTCTAGCAACTACTGAGTTGCATTTTTAAAGCAAAGAGCTTCAGTTATTGTAAGTTTACTTTCATTTAGACGTCTTTGGTAGAAAGACGGAAGTGTATTACTATACTCAGATTTATAGCGTGCGTTTGATACACGGACTCTGTAGAGATCCGTAACATATGGTAATGTTTTTTATGAACCGGCCAAGTGCAGGTTTTGTATTGATTAAATCGCCGGCCTTGAATAAACTGGTTATGTAACCCAGTGACCTAGAGCACGCCTGCTTCATTGTGAGACAAAACTACTATAGACGAGGACAGAGTACAATTTGTATTCGTTTTTTCCTTTCATTGCTATTTTGCTTATGGAAACCAGTTTCCACTCTTGTATTTGATCACTTGTTTTATGGATCGGTTTTTGTTAGTTTAGCGCTCTGTTGCGTGTATTGTCGTATAGCAGGTACAGTTATGTAAGGTTTTCTATAGGATGGTGAAGTCTACCCTGTTATAGCAGGATGTTATTGTATGCTTTGTCCGGGGATGATCCCGTTGACCAGATGTTTTTGGAAGGTAACTGTTGTACAGACCTATCCCAGAGTTATTGAACGCGAGCTTAGCGCCGCTGGTAACCCGTGTTATTGTGTGTCCGAGTTGTTATACTCGATGATTATATTCCGACTGTTGAGTCGAGGCTTTTTTGGTGGAGAATGATCTCAGTTGGAGACACTCCGTGCCCAGGCTATTGTCAATGTTATTCGCCATAAACCTACGATAAACCTATAAACCGACATTCTAATAATAAAATGCATAATTGTTGTAAAACAAGCCTAACTAACGATTCTTTCTATCTAACTTTGTTCTTTGCATTCTGGAACTGTTGACATAGCCGTGCAGTTGAAGATAATTTCCTTGTGAGGAAATGACTAGGACAGTTGACATTTTTGTAGCGACCTGAAGCATGTGCGAACCTAGAGTTCGTAGCTTGTGGAGCTCAGGCCATGCGATGTCAGACGTGGTCTCAACTGCGCATTCGTCACCGTAACTATACACATTAGATGACTATGGTTTACAAAGAGTAAACCAAGGTATAGGCAGGAATTTTTAATAAAACTACTGTGTCTATTTCGTTATTAATTTATGATGTCAAGTGTATTAAACCCTACATGTTACTTTATTGTGTGCTGTTAGCACATAGTTATTAAGCATAATTAAATTGTTTGTTTTTCATGGCTGTACACTTAGCTTTTGGATGTAATTGTTTTCTTTTACGGACGTCATCGCCGTAAATTTTGTTAATTGATAGGACTTAGCTAGTTGAATTAATGTTAAATTTAAATGTCGAAATGGTACCATCCTAACCTAGATTTGTTTTGCTACCCTGTTAAATGTAAATTCAGATATTAGCTTGATCTTGTAACTTGAACTAGGGACTTGCGTCGTGCCATATTCCTAGCGTTGCTGTTGTTGCTTTATCATTGTGAGTTAGATCTTTCGCGAGGGTTTTCAGTAACTTCTCAGGTAGGGGACCTGTTTTTTATCTTAGTTTATTTATTAATTTGCGGACTAGCCGATTATAACCCTCCGAACTAGGCTAGGGGCTTGTGAATTTTAATAAATTTTCACGGTGTTTTACATGAGTCTGGATGTTTATTTTCTCAGTCTAGTTTTAAGGTGAACCTTTCCTTAGGCGGTCTATGACCATCGTCACCATGTACCACGATCCCTGTGGACTACGGACTCTCGTGCCGCTTTAGCCTTTATGGAATGTCACCTGATCCTCACGGTACTTTTTATTCGATTTATGTGTCGTTAGTTGAGTCATCGTGGTTGTTGACATCAACTAAACGGTCTCATAAAATGGCGCACAACGTTGTGGGCTCGACTTGGACGTCATAAAATGGCGCCCAACTCATGTGCCGACGTTAACGTGGTGACCCTCAGCACCATGTTATTTTTTTTTGAGGATCCTAATGTTGATTAATGGTAAATTGACAGGACTGGGACGAACTTAGAAAGTCGTACTGCAGATCAATTGACCGCATGGCATTCATGTTTGATAGAAGTCCATGGGGTGAGGCTTTAGTGTTGAATAAATGAAGGATAGGATTTTCTTTGATGATGCCTCATCCTAAGTAAATGTAATACTTTGCTTTGCTCACCGTTGTCTTTGTAAATGTAGAAGCACTTAGTTTGCATACTCCAGCTGTACTCGTGATATTTATATAAATGAAGCAAGCTTTATACCACCAAGTAACTAATCATACTGCTGACTTAGGTCAGAATACTCAGGCTGTAAATACTGTCAGTGGTCATGTGGACCAGGTTAGACAGGAAGTCAACAATGCCAGTGGTCATGTGGACCAGGTTAGACAGGAAGTCAACAATGTTAGACAGGACTTAGAGATTAACACTCAGTCTATGAACAATGTAAGACAGGACTTAGAGATTAACACTCAGTCTATAAACAATGTAAGACAGGACTTAGAAATTAACACTCACTCTGTAAATAATGTTAGGGCTGATTTAACTCAAGTCAGGGCAGACATGGACACATATAGGATCGAAGCGAGAAATGATCTGACGACAGGTTTAGCAGCTGTTAGGGTTGATGTCATACGACACCATCAGGAGGCTAACCAGCGCGTAGATTGCTTAACCGACCAGATGAATAGAGCTAGGGAGGAGGTGCAAAACCGATTGGAGGAGCACACAGCTCAAATTCAGACAACCTTGAATAAAGTCCAGATAGACATGAGAGCAGATCTGGAACATACCAGGGAAGAATTCGGGACTCGACTAGATCACGTCGAGGGATTTATCGGAAATGTGAAGAAGGACATGGCAACCATGAACGTTGGTTTAATCTTGATGAGAGGAGCTGCCAATGCCGTTAATAACAACGTGAAGACTATCGTTGATGGCATGATGGAGATTAAAGAGGAACTTAACGCCAACAGGAGAAACATTTCTGAATTGACGGAAACCGTAGCCAGTCTACGTGAGACAGTTGATGTTCATCATGAGGAACACAAAATTGACCTCATGTTATTGAGAGGTGACCTCAACGAACACGAAGCTACAGTCGAGGCTAAGGTAGCCGAGGTTAGAGACGATGTGGGTAAAATCCAAGAAAATATGTCCAGAGTTGAAGGAGATATCGATTCCTTACAAAAGAGATTTGAGGAAGTCGCGGTGACCGAGAGGTTAGACCTCAGTTATAACCTTAGGACGGCCATACGCGAGGTAGACACAAACCTCAAGGGAAAGGTTGACAGGATCGAGCTGCAATTGAACGACTTAGGCAACAAAGTCGCAGCCAGAACCATCCCAGGTCTTGAAGTAATAGAAAGACGCCTGGACAGACTCGAGACGACTCCAAGAGAGAGACACGTACACCCACAGATGGGAGAATCTCAGGAAACGCCTATATCTCAATCAGGAGGAATGATGCCTACCCATTTCCAACCCAGCGCGCCTATGGAACCGCAACCGTCACAATTCACTAATTTAGCGCAAGGTCAGACCTTGAACTTTGACGCTCGCCCGTTTCAACCAGCATCTAATCGAATTAGTCATGAGACTAACACTCCTACGCAGAGTTACATGCAAAATACTTTCAGACCCGCGAATACGCAGGGAAATGTCACCATAATTCGTTCAAGAGAGGAGCAACCAGCTCGCTTCTCGGGAACTGGGAGCGGTGTTACTCCCGTGGAATTCCTAGCAAATGTCGAAAGCTACTTACGTGATACTATGGTAACTCCAGAGAGGGAACTAAGAGTTATAGAGCGACTGCTTGAGGGACAAGCCGGTACCTGGTTCAGAGCATTCCGATACTCATTCACAGGCTACCAAGACTTTAAGGAAGCGTTATTAAGAACATATTGGTCGAGCGACATCCAGCAGAGTATCCGAGCTGAGATGTACACTCGAAGGTACAGTTCCAATACACCTACTCGTTATGCGAATTACTTCGCAATACAGCTCGCGAAGCTCCGTTGTCTTCAGCCTCCATTGTCCGAACAAGATTTGGTGAACACAATTGTTTGGCAGTACCCTGCGGATGTACAACGTGTGTTAATCGCTGCAGGGGCATCCACTTTCCAGCAGTGTGACCAGATACTGCGAAGGTTGGACGCTAACACAGAACAGTTTCCTACACACCGTCAGCAGAAGGCTGATAGACGCGAGGATAGACATATGAATCTGACGACTGTTGATAAAGTAAGCCAGACGCCACAACAAACACAAACCACAGAGGATTCTGGGCGACGTGACAACAATTACAGTTATAACAGGAGAGAATGGAACAACACTCCGTATACTCGAAATCAACATGATGACCGGCGAAGTCATTGGGACCGGCGATTCGACCGAAGGACGGACGACAACCGACGTCATGAAAACAACCGCCGAGGGAATGAAGGAAGAAATCAGCAACACGGACGTATCCGTAGAGACTATCGATATAGTGGGCGTTACGACAGAAATCGAGACCCTAGATACCAGCCAGACAGGGATTGGAAAGGAAGAGCGCGGGAGAGCCGTGAGTACCTCCAACAATTGAGAGAATTGCAGATCCAAGAAGAGGGAGAACGGAACCCTACTTCGAGGGAAAATAGACATTCGGCGCAGGAGACGGAGCAGAACCAGCCCAGTACTTCTCGCCATGACAGAAAAAAAAAACTCCGAAAAATCAATAGATTCTTGTTTGGTTGAGCACCGAGTAACTGCCTCTATATTACTCTGGGAGCCAATCCAAGAAGACTTGTTGGACGAACGACGAACGACGAACCACAATTATGAATTAACACGTCTACCCAAGATTGTAGCCACCTTGAATGAAGTCAGTGTAGTCATACTCATCGATACTGGGGCGAAGATTAGTGTAATTTCCGCCGATTGCCATGCCAGACTTAGAGCAAACTCTGAGGTGACGGAGTTGCCCATTTCAGCTATAAGAGTCAGAGGTGTCATACCTGACCGCGTTGTAACGTGCAAAATCTAGATTTTGTGTACTGTGAAGATTTCGAGCCACGTGTACTTGCACGAATTTCTCGTAATGAAGGGCCTGCATCATGATGTCATTTTAGGCGCAGACTTCATTAGAAAATATGATGGAATCATTGACATGGGACGGAATACGGTAGAGTTCAAGCCGAACGAACCCATTCAGATGAGCCTAATTGAAGAAGAACCGGAATTCCTATCCGAAGTAGACGTAGTCGAAGCATTAAAGGGCAAGGAAATTGAGGCGACACTAGATGCCGACGAAGAGGCAGAATCGTTATCAGCACCCACACATGAGGATCTTGAGGCAATACTGAACGAATACAGAGATATATTCGACACCACACCTGGTGAGATATTAGACTATGAGTATGATCTTGTATTACTGGACGATTCCCCATTCCAGAAAAGGATCTATCCGATTGCCGAGGAACATCTCGAAGAAGCTGCTAAGAAGATCCATGAGATGGAAGCAGCAGGTACAATCAAGAAATCACCGACTCCTTTCTTGAATCCCATAATACCTGTGGTTAAGGTAGATGGAAGCTTGAGACTTTGTCTTGATGCCAGAGCCTTGAATGAACGCCTAGCTCCTGAGCACGACAGACCGCCCAAGATTAGGGACATTCTCAGGAAGTTCAAAGGAAAAAGGATATTTTCATCATTAGACTTGGTTCAGTCTTATTACCATATCAGATTATCTGAGCATACTCAGAAATATACTGGATTCTTGTTTGATCAGACTACTTATGTATTCCAAAAACTACCATTTGGATTGAAAAATGCCGGAGCTGCATTAATCAGAGCACTTGATGCCAAGCTGACTCATGAAGTGAAGCAGAAAGTAATATGTTATGTGGATGACATAATCATAGCTTCGGGAACAGAAGAAGAGCATTTAAGGACTTTGCGCCTTGTTTTTGAGAATCTCCGACAGGCAAATTTTAAGGTCAAGTTTGACAAGTGTCGATTTTTTCAGGAAGAAGTGAAATTCGTAGGACACATAATCAATGGAGAAGGATATAGACCGAATCCGGCAAAGATTAGAACTGTTGCTGCATTTACAACACCAACCCGTGTGAAACACGTGAGACAATTCTTAGGAATTCTCCAATTCTTTGCTGCTCATTGTGAGAAGTATTCCGAAACTGTTGCACCACTGCAAGGATTATTGAAAAAGAACTGCAGGTGGAACTGGAATGATGAATGCGAGATAGCTTTCAGGAGAGCTAAACAGATGCTTGTGGACTCAATTCAGTTAGAATATCCAGATTACTCTCGGAACTTTATTCTAGAAACTGATGCATCTGCCATTGGTATAGGAGCCATTTTACTGCAGGAAGATGATGAGAAGAAACGTCATTACATCGCTTTCTTAAGCCGACGTTTAAGAGCACATTAATCTCACTACTTCACGACCGAGATAGAAGCACTTGCAATTGTTTACGCACTTGAATACTGGCAGAAACTTCTGTTAGGTCAGAGGATTATTGTGAGAACCGATCATCATGCGTTGACCTTCATCTTGAGAACAAGACTGGCAAGCGACAGGATCACACGTTGGACGCTGTTTCTCCAACAGTTCGATTTGGAAATAGTTTATCGACCAGGCAGAGAGAATGTGTTGGCCGACATCCTCAGCCGGAATCCTGAAGCTACTGTTAATGCCATAGACATCGAGGGAGAATGCGGGGAACACCTTCGCCGATTTCGTCATTTACCTGAAGGACAGCGACGTGAGGAGGAACTCAGATATATTATCCGTTTCCTAGAACGAAGAATGGATCCACAGGATGATCATTATGCAAGGATTGCTGCTGTTGCAGATGATTATTTGATTTATCATCGTGTCTTATACAAGTTTGTAGACGAGGACCACACTCAACTGCGTGCAGTTATTCCTAGGAGATAACAAGAATCTGTTATTCTTATGGTACATTTATCCATTGGACATGGTGGATCAGACAAAACCATTGCAACTATCAAGGAGTCTTTCACATGGAAAGGGTTAGGAGCCACCGTTAGACAGTGTTTACGTGCTTGCGACGCATGCCAGCGGAACAAATACACGTCACACTTGCTGAAGGAACAACCTAGACCAATACTACCAACTCAACCTAGAGAGTTGTATGCACAGGACCTGTATGGCCCAATACCTAAGGCTCGTCGTGGGAATCGATACATCGTTGTAACGGTGGATGTGTTCACGAAATATACGATGCTTCATCCGATTCAAAAAGCTACTGCACATCAGATTATTCAGAGGATTAGACGTCAAGTGATACCGGAGGCAGGAAAGCCACAATTCTTGTTGACTGATCACGGATCACAGTACACCTCAGCAGAATTTGCCAATGCCATGAATGAGCTTGAAATAGGTCATATTTTATCATCTATTCGACATCCAGAGAGCAACCCAGCAGAATGCGTGATGTCTATTATCGCAAAATTCTGTCGATTATATTGTCAAGAAGAACACTGGCGATGGACTGAAGTCCTTGTTATTATGGCAAAATGTATTAATTCAACAGTACATGAAAGCACTGGTCAAATACCTATGGTCTTGCATTTGAACCAGATGCCGCTGAGAATATGGGATCGTGTGATTGTAAATCCACCTTGTTTACAACCATCACATGCCAGCAGACTTTTAGCTGCGAGAGAGACTATGGACAGACAAGCTGCCAAGCGCTTGAGAAGAACTAGACGCCAGAGGTTTAGAGAACCACTAGTAGAAGGAGACCTTATCCTTATAAGGAGACCCGGAATTTCTAGTCCTATAGACCGCATATATGGGAAATTTCTATCCTTGTATTATGGCCCTAGTCGTATTCGACAGCCTTTAAACAATGGAAGTTATGTGATAGAAGACATTAGGACAGGAGAACGCATTGGAACCTTTAATGCAGCCAATCTAAAAAAATATCACTCTTGAATGAATTTCAAAGCAAATAAAAATGTTATCCCAACATTATATTTGAAACGACAGAGAGGCAGATGAACCCGCTGAGCTATGGTTCATGTGATATTTTTTTTTTATGACAGAGCATTTATGATGGGATGTTGTACTTTTGAACACACCCAGGAAGCCACGTGAAGCTGAGAGATCACGCGAGTAGGGGAGTAATAGGGATTCCAAATAGTGTCATGGCCGCCGCGTGAGTCCAAGCCAATATCTCGCGAACCCATGGTCGGATGTTGACAAATGAGGTGTCGTTGGACTCGGGCTGACGCCCTCTTTCCAATGGACCATTCATTTCAACCCCTAAATAAAACCTACCCCTACTAGGGGGTGAAATTGTAATTTTTTAGTGAAAGTTTCTTTCCAAATGTGACATGTATAAGGTGCGCTGCTAAAATGAACTTAAACGTTGTTGCTCATATCGCGCATGCGTTTTACGAGATGCCGCTATGGATCAACATTTTTGTTTTTGTTTTGTACGCATGCGCACTGGGGATTTTTGTAAGAGGGCGAGCTCTTTGAAAAAAATGATTGATAAGAAGGGGTTTTGGTGGTGAGGAGAGAGCCAGATAGTCGCCTACTTTCCTACGAAGTTTGCCGATATCTCTCGAACGCAAGGTCGGATTTGGACGTGTGACGTGTCAAATCGATTGTCTCGAAGCCCTATACATGTTATTAATAGGTTAGAGTTTTGAGAATGAGGGAAACAGGCTTTCTGGGGGTAAAACCATGATTTTAGACTTTTCCGATATCTCACGAATGCATGGTCGGATTTGGTCCTATGACGTGTCAAATGGCTTGTCTCGAAACCCTGTGTATTTTGGTAATAGGTTAAAGTTTTTGAGAATGAGGGAAACAGAATTTTTTGTTGTAAAACCGTGATTTTAGACTTTCTGTTATATTTCACAAACCAATAACGCCAGAGACGTATACGAGGGGTCGTAGGACTCGGGGTGACGCCCCATCCCTCCCCCCCCCCCCCCCCCTTTCGAATATAGTATTTATGTTTAAAAAAATGCGAAAGGGCCTAACGACACTTATGTTGAAATCATTTCAGTTTTTAAAACTTTTCTTAAATCTGTCTAAAATGTTCATGACGAGTGGTTGTAGATAGAAAGAGACGATACCACTGGGCACGTGTTTCAACGAAGCTATTACTGGCCACGGTGGTGATATACCAATACAGTATTCGCTATTTCGATGAGACGGCGGGTCGAGGGTTCGTTTTCTGACTTTTCCTATGATGGAATTCCTAATTCCTAAACCCCCTGAAGGGGGTCTTTAACGTGTAAACGATTATGAGTGACATGACAAATGATAATTCCTTGATCCGATGAAGTTGGCTTTAGATAGAACAAACAGAACTTGGTTATATATTGCTTGAAGTGAGTATAGAAAACAAACTTGCTGGGGCAGACTGACAGGATGTGAATGTTATTTGATCTTATTGGAATGCATTGACTTGACAGGACAATGAAAAAAAGCACAGAGATGCTGAGGGCACTTGAAGGTCAAACGATATGGCAACCATGGTGGGAGGGGGAAGCTAGGATGATGTTGCCGATCATGTTCAATGTTCAATGGATGAATTTATATTTTGCGAAGCATTGTTCGGAGAGGGTCATGGGACGACTTGTTTTAAGGGTATTTATTTTTTCGATGTTTCCTATGGTGGACTCATTGATTAAAATAATCCAAAACTTCTAGGGCATGGCCTTGAGATTTTATAAACCGATAATGGGATTTTGACATACAAGATCCACTCAGAACTTGACATGATGTCATTCTTTTTATGGCTTATGAATTTCCCCAAAAAAGACCCAAAACCACAAGATCATGGACTTTTGCTTTTCTTAATATATTGCAAACCCATAATGTAAGATGTTTACTGTGAGTGACGAAATCTAGCTAGGTAAAGAAAGAATTATTGTAGGATATATGTATGGTGACTGACACGTCTTTGACCATTGGAACTTGTTTTCCGATTTGACTGTAGTACATAGGGAGTATAGGTTGTAGGCATGGATTGACAAACAGTGCACACAAAATTCAATTTATCGATTCAAGAATTAAGAGTAGACTATCATTAATTAATTGGTTAAAGAGTGTAGCTAAAAATTAAAAAATGGTGACTACATTAAACTAAACTGAACCAAGTCGAATCAAACCCAACTGAACCAAACCAAGCCTAAAGCAAACCAAACCTAATCAAGAACAAGCCAAGGGCTTAAGTGTAAAACTTGTGGGGGAATGCAGTCATTGGCAATGTCCAAAGGAAGGGATAACGCTCTACCTCTAGAGGGTAAGGTAAAGCTAGCGCATGGTGCAAATGCATATTCCTATGTACATGAACCACACACACACAACTATCCTATGCTGTTTTTATGAGTTAACTGTTAAAACTTACTCAGTGGTTACTGAACAAGTTGGTCGCTACACACAACAAGCTTTAAATACTTGAGGCTAATAATCTATACACACACACACGCATGTTCTAAACTAAACTGTCTTGCTGGTAGTGCTCACACAGTAGGCAAATGACAGAAATGCTTGGCTAACAGAAATACAATCATTTTCGTTTGTCTAATGTTACCAGCTAACCATTACATGCTATAGTGGTGAGCACATGTGCCTCTTGCACTGGAGATCGTAACTTGATTTCTAGCTCTAAGGCCTAGAATGAATCAAACTAAGAAAGAAGGGTATGGTGACGCAGTGGTTAAACTGTTAGCCTTTCACTAAGGTAGACTAGGGTTTGATTTTAGGTTAATATACATGTCATAAACAAACAAACAAACAAACAAACAAACAAACAAAAAAGCAGAGATAATGTTTAAAACTGATTACACTTGTCTCTTTTCAAATTATTACTTAGATTGCAAATACAAAGGTGGACTGGGTTTGATATACAGTTAATGCCGCCTATCGCATACTAGCCTGTAAGAAAGCCAAACAAGCAAAAGGCGTAGGTAGAGCAGTGGTAAAATCGCTATGTGTAGAGAACTACCTAACGGTTTTATGAACTGGCAATGGTATGTCGCAGAAACAGTGCAGGATACAATCCAGCAACCATAATTTTTATCTTGTGGAGCAGAGAAAACATATATATATAGAGAGAGATAGAAAGCTTGTGTATGTATGGGTAGCATTGATTGTTTGACCAGAGAAAATACGATGAGGTAGGGTGGGCAGAGGGAGAATTAACACTTATATATGAATGAATGGTAAATAGTATTTTTTTTCAATAGTTTTGTTTTTCAAATGCAGTGGTAGATAGCCGTTATTTTGTAAAACATTCTAACTTGCAGTAGTAATAAGACTCTATGGTTCCGCTAACACATAGATAGACTGTATTATTGCCATGGCCAAGCACTCACATTAAGATCATTTACAAAATCATAAAATGAAAAATAAAAAATCTTGTTTTGGAAATATCGTTTTTCAACATACACAAAATAAATATATAAAAAATTTGTAAACAGCAAAATGGAAAATCCATGGTCAAGCACTCACATTAAGATCATTTACAAAACCATAAAATGAAAAATAAAAAATCTTGTTTTGGAAATATCGATTTTTTTCAACATACACAAAATAAATTATAAAAAATTTGTAAACAGCAAAATGGAAAATCCATGTTTCCATATAGACAAAATTTAAAAACCTTAAACGGACATTTAAGAAAATATATGCAAATGGGAAATTGACAAATGTGTAAATATGAAAATGGAAAAATCCATGTTTCCATATCATGAAATTGAAAAACATCAAACTGTCATTTTAACAAAATGCAAATGGAAAATTGACAAATTGCAATGTGTGAAATGTGAAATTGAACAAATGGCTATCATTTTTTTTTTTAAGAACATGGTGCTCAATGGTTGAGGTGTGAATCAAACCCTCTCTACTTATTTGGACCACCCGAGACTGAGTTTTAGTTGTCATACCGCTTTTAAAAGTTTGTGTTAAATCTAGGAATTGAACCCAAGAGCTTGTAGGGGAGATTCAAGATTATAATATGTTAAACAGATAGCCTTGAATGTAGGGTGTGGTAGCTATATAGAGATGAGACGTTTCGCTCGGGGCAGGGAGGCATGGAGATCTGCATCAAACCAGTCAAAAGACTGACGACTCAAACAACAACATGTAGAGCTCACCAAAATAATGTTGTGTAACGGTAAATGTTAGTCAACGAACAGTAATGCATTACTAAAACCCATGACACGATACCTAAGAGCTTTTCTAAAATTATTTTAAAATGCCTTTAACCCTATATTAAACACCCAGTTCACAAGACTCATAACTGCAATGTTAAGGTCGAACAAAACAAAATCTATATTTCAAAACAAACAAGTGGTTTAGTCAATGTATACTGGAAAAAGTTTTATAAACCCTCAAGTCCACAAAAATAATTAAATTAGTAACTGTCAGGTTGACCGAGTGGTTATGGTGTTTGACTTAAGTTCAAATTTTCTGTACGAGAAAGCAAGGGTTCGAATACCTTACCTGATATAACTATTGCCTCAACATGACTTGACCACACTGTATTATTGTGTACTCGGTACACAAACCATAGATAGAGTGTATTGTTTAAGGTCACTCTCTTTGCGAACATAGTCAGAGACTGTTGATGGTTAACAATTGCATTAATAGTGGGACATAGGGATAGCAATTAAGAAAAACAGACAATACCCATACACTTTTTTTTATTTATTTAATGTAAGTACTTGTACAATAGTTATATACAAACTACAACTCTCTTTTGTCTATTACTATCTAGTCCTTTTCGATCCACTTGCATAATAAGGCAGATGACTTTGTAGTTCAGCCCCTTAAAACAACAACAACACTACCTCTTGCATAGTCTGTGATGTTGATGACTCTTGAGGCGTGGAAGATGGATACAACATAACTTTTACAACAGGGGTTAAACGTTGCTCAACAATCAATGCACTATTTTGAGTAGCAACATCTTTCTCTTGTACTAACTTATTAGCATTCTGATAATTTTTTGCCAACACCATCAGTGTTTTGTCTGGAGCACTACATTGATGATCACTCACACTTAAAACCACACCATTTCTACTTTTCATATTGCCTCGACATCTTGTTGACCTCTGTTTTGAGCATCGCCAGAATATTATTCCTTTTACATTTTGTCGTCTATAGTTATAAGAGTAGCCTTTATAGAGTAAACGTTGTTTACCTCGGTTAGTTGTAGTAAGTTCCATAGTAGTAACTAACCTGTTAGTATGATTTGCACACTACAAAGGTTATCTCTGTTCTGGTAATAGAATTATTTAGCGTTGGCTTTTATATTTAATATGTACAGTTAAAAGTAATAGAAAAGTGGTAGAAAAGTGGTAGCAAAGTGGTAGACAAGTGGTAGACAATTGGTAACATAGTAGTAGAAAAGTGGTAGCAAAGTTGTAGCAAAGTGGTAGAAAAGTGGTAGAAAAGTGGTAGAAAAGTAGTAGAAAAGTGGTAGCAAAGTGGTAGAAAAGTGGTAGCAAAGTGTTAGCAAAGTAGTAGAAAAGTGGTAGCAAACTAGAAAAGTGGTAGAAAAGTGGTAGAAAAGTAGTAGAAAAGTGGTAGCAAAGTGGTAGAAAAGTGGTAGCAAACTAGAAAAGTGGTAGCAAAGTGGTAGAAAATATTACATGTATTGTTAAGAAATAGTTTAAGCGGTTACATGGATTCATTACACTATAATTTTAGCATCACGAAGCTCATTTTCTATATCCAAAAGTTCTTCCTCATATTTAGTATGACCAGCCTGTTTACAGGTATGCAAGTACTGAAGCCGCTGGATTAGCTTATTGGGATTGTTCCAGTAAACAAATTTAACAAATGATTTTTTTGGGTGTAAACCATTATCATCCTCCTCATCATCATCATCATCATAATCATCATCATCATCATGGTTATCATCATCAATATAATTATCATCAATATAATCATCATCACTATTACTATCTAATCCTTTTTGTTCATCTTGCAATGCAACAACCTTTGGCATAGTTTGTGTTGTCTTTGATAGTGTTAGAGGTTTCTTAGACGTTAACCACTGTCCTAACATGTCTTTTTCAGGAGATAATAAATGCTCTTTAACAAACAAAGCACTATCTTGAGCCACACTATTTTTTTCTTGGTCTTGCTTTTTTACCTTGGTTAGAGTATTTTGTCCATTTAAATGAGTATTATTTTGAGATTTACAATGATGATCGATTGAAATAAGTATGTTGGAGCCTTTTGTTTTAATCATTCCTCGACACTTTTTAGATCGTTGTTTCGAACAGCACCAAATAACAGTTCCATTTTTATTAGTTCGTTTTACAATATATGCATATCCTTTATAGTAAGCACATGGCTTACCATAGCTAGTCGTTGATACTTCCATGTCGACTGTTGAGCATAAACTAACCTCTAGTAAAGTTAACTCGATAATAAAAATGATAGTTTGTAGTATGTGCAGTTTAAAGTAAGAGCAAAAGTGAGAGTCAGATGGTAGAAAAGTGTTAACAAAGTGGTGGAAGAGTGGTAGCAGTTTATAGTAGTCATGATCTTTTTTTACCAGAATGTGATTTGAGTAAATGTAATTTCTAAACCTTAGCAGTGAGTAGTCAGTTAGTCTTAGTTCAGACAAGCGTAAACAGTTCTCCAATGAATCAGAGATCAAGATTTGCATTATGAAACAGTTGTGTGTAACCAATTAGGTATCGGTACTTGATAGCTTCACACATGAACAAAAATTCCAACATATCTGACATCAGATTTTCATTATGAAACAGTTGTGTGTAACCAATTAGGTATCGGTACTTGATAGCTTCACACATGAACACAAATTCCAACATATCTGACATGAAATACATGATTTGAAAGTTGACAAAGAATATCCAATCAACCATTGTAGTTGCAATGTCAAACACAAAGACAAAATCAGCATGAACTTTTAAGTTACAGGAAAATTCTATGAAATAGACTATGCATGAAATTTGGAAATACACATTAGAAGTTTGCAACACCATCCTTCTAGCCTATATAAATTATCGACATGGAAAGTGTGCACTGCCCCTAACATTAAACCAATTTATCAATAACGCAAGTCAACAATCAAAACATTTTGTCTTGAGTCTATCATTTAATGCATATATTCTGTCTACATTGAACAGTAACAAAAAACGCCATTCATAATTAATTAAGTTTGCTTTAATTCGTTATGTAATGATAAATACATATTTAAAGTTTTGGCTGACTGTTCAGAGTGAATCGGCTTTGAACACATAAGAGAGGGAATATTTTAAGACTTAACCTCTGCTCACCTAACATAACCTAAATTTACCTAACCTAACCTTATCATATAGGTAAGAAACGGGTCAAGCTATGCTTTCGACTACCGAGTTTCAGTTACTTTTCAAGGTTACTCTCCCGAACATTGCCGGAGACTGCTGATAAACACCTATGTTCCCACGGCGGCGGCGCGCAACGACTTACATGATGCGCTTCCCCCTTTTCATTGATCCCTGTAGATTTGTCCCTTTGGACTGGTCCCTGTTGACTAGCCCCTTTGGAAGGGCCCTTTTCGAATGGAGTCATTCTTGACGGGTCCCTGTGGACAGGTCCTTTTGGCTGATCCCTTTTGAACCGGTCCCTTTGGACTGGTACCTATGGACTGGCCCATGCAATTATCCAAATTATGTCAAAGGGTCCGGTCCAAAGGGATCAGCCAAAAGGACCTGTCCACAGGGACCCGTCAAGAATGACTCCATTCGAAAAGGGCCCTTCCAAAGGGGCTAGTCAACAGGGACCAGTCCAAAGGGACAAATCTACAGGGATCAATGAAAAGGGGGAAGCGCATCATGTAAGTCGTTGCGCGCCGCCGCCGTGGGAACATAGGTGTTTATCAGCAGTCTCCGGCAATGTTCGGGAGAGTAACCTTGAAAAGTAACTGAAACTCGGTAGTCGAAAGCATAGCTTGACCCGTTTCTTACCTATATGATAAGGTTAGGTTAGGTAAATTTAGGTTATGTTAGGTGAGCAGAGGTTAAGTCTTAAAATATTCCCTCTCTTATGTGTTCAAAGCCGATTCACTCTGAACAGTCAGCCAAAACTTTAAATATGTATTTATCATTACATAACGAATTAAAGCAAACTTAATTAATTATGAATGGCGTTTTTTGTTACTGTTCAATGTAGACAGAATATATGCATTAAATGATAGACTCAAGACAAAATGTTTTGATTGTTGACTTGCGTTATTGATAAATTGGTTTAATGTTAGGGGCAGTGCACACTTTCCATGTCGATAATTTATATAGGCTAGAAGGATGGTGTTGCAAACTTCTAATGTGTATTTCCAAATTTCATGCATAGTCTATTTCATAGAATTTTCCTGTAACTTAAAAGTTCATGCTGATTTTGTCTTTGTGTTTGACATTGCAACTACAATGGTTGATTGGATATTCTTTGTCAACTTTCAAATCATGTATTTCATGTCAGATATGTTGGAATTTGTGTTCATGTGTGAAGCTATCAAGTACCGATACCTAATTGGTTACACACAACTGTTTCATAATGAAAATCTGATGTCAGATATGTTGGAATTTTTGTTCATGTGTGAAGCTATCAAGTACCGATACCTAATTGGTTACACACAACTGTTTCATAATGCAAATCTTGATCTCTGATTCATTGGAGAACTGTTTACGCTTGTCTGAACTAAGACTAACTGACTACTCACTGCTAAGGTTTAGAAATTACATTTACTCAAATCACATTCTGGTAAAAAAAGATCATGACTACTATAAACTGCTACCACTCTTCCACCACTTTGTTAACACTTTTCTACCATCTGACTCTCACTTTTGCTCTTACTTTAAACTGCACATACTACAAACTATCATTTTTATTATCGAGTTAACTTTACTAGAGGTTAGTTTATGCTCAACAGTCGACATGGAAGTATCAACGACTAGCTATGGTAAGCCATGTGCTTACTATAAAGGATATGCATATATTGTAAAACGAACTAATAAAAATGGAACTGTTATTTGGTGCTGTTCGAAACAACGATCTAAAAAGTGTCGAGGAATGATTAAAACAAAAGGCTCCAACATACTTATTTCAATCGATCATCATTGTAAATCTCAAAATAATACTCATTTAAATGGACAAAATACTCTAACCAAGGTAAAAAAGCAAGACCAAGAAAAAAATAGTGTGGCTCAAGATAGTGCTTTGTTTGTTAAAGAGCATTTATTATCTCCTGAAAAAGACATGTTAGGACAGTGGTTAACGTCTAAGAAACCTCTAACACTATCAAAGACAACACAAACTATGCCAAAGGTTGTTGCATTGCAAGATGAACAAAAAGGATTAGATAGTAATAGTGATGATGATTATATTGATGATAATTATATTGATGATGATAACCATGATGATGATGATGATTATGATGATGATGATGATGAGGAGGATGATAATGGTTTACACCCAAAAAAATCATTTGTTAAATTTGTTTACTGGAACAATCCCAATAAGCTAATCCAGCGGCTTCAGTACTTGCATACCTGTAAACAGGCTGGTCATACTAAATATGAGGAAGAACTTTTGGATATAGAAAATGAGCTTCGTGATGCTAAAATTATAGTGTAATGAATCCATGTAACCGCTTAAACTATTTCTTAACAATACATGTAATATTTTCTACCACTTTGCTACCACTTTTCTAGTTTGCTACCACTTTTCTACCACTTTGCTACCACTTTTCTACTACTTTTCTACCACTTTTCTACCACTTTTCTAGTTTGCTACCACTTTTCTACTACTTTGCTAACACTTTGCTACCACTTTTCTACCACTTTGCTACCACTTTTCTACTACTTTTCTACCACTTTTCTACCACTTTTCTACCACTTTGCTACAACTTTGCTACCACTTTTCTACTACTATGTTACCAATTGTCTACCACTTGTCTACCACTTTGCTACCACTTTTCTACCACTTTTCTATTACTTTTAACTGTACATATTAAATATAAAAGCCAACGCTAAATAATTCTATTACCAGAACAGAGATAACCTTTGTAGTGTGCAAATCATACTAACAGGTTAGTTACTACTATGGAACTTACTACAACTAACCGAGGTAAACAACGTTTACTCTATAAAGGCTACTCTTATAACTATAGACGACAAAATGTAAAAGGAATAATATTCTGGCGATGCTCATAACAGAGGTCAACAAGATGTCGAGGCAATATGAAAAGTAGAAATGGTGTGGTTTTAAGTGTGAGTGATCATCAATGTAGTGCTCCAGACAAAACACTGATGGTGTTGGCAAAAAATTATCAGAATGCTAATAAGTTAGTACAAGAGAAAGATGTTGCTACTCAAAATAGTGCATTGATTGTTGAGCAACGTTTAACCCCTGTTGTAAAAGTTATGTTGTATCCATCTTCCACGCCTCAAGAGTCATCAACATCACAGACTATGCAAGAGGTAGTGTTGTTGTTGTTTTAAGGGGCTGAACTACAAAGTCATCTGCCTTATTATGCAAGTGGATCGAAAAGGACTAGATAGTAATAGACAAAAGAGAGTTGTAGTTTGTATATAACTATTGTACAAGTACTTACATTAAATAAATAAAAAAAAGTGTATGGATATTGTCTGTTTTTCTTAATTGCTATCCCTATGTCCCACTATTAATGCAATTGTTAACCATCAACAGTCTCTGACTATGTTCGCAAAGAGAGTGACCTTAAACAATACACTCTATCTATGGTTTGTGTACCGAGTACACAATAATACAGTGTGGTCAAGTCATGTTGAGGCAATAGTTATATCAGGTAAGGTATTCGAACCCTTGCTTTCTCGTACAGAAAATTTGAACTTAAGTCAAACACCATAACCACTCGGTCAACCTGACAGTTACTAATTTAATTATTTTTGTGGACTTGAGGGTTTATAAAACTTTTTCCAGTATACATTGACTAAACCACTTGTTTGTTTTGAAATATAGATTTTGTTTTGTTCGACCTTAACATTGCAGTTATGAGTCTTGTGAACTGGGTGTTTAATATAGGGTTAAAGGCATTTTAAAATAATTTTAGAAAAGCTCTTAGGTATCGTGTCATGGGTTTTAGTAATGCATTACTGTTCGTTGACTAACATTTACCGTTACACAACATTATTTTGGTGAGCTCTACATGTTGTTGTTTGAGTCGTCAGTCTTTTGACTGGTTTGATGCAGATCTCCATGCCTCCCTGCCCCGAGCGAAACGTCTCATCTCTATATAGCTACCACACCCTACATTCAAGGCTATCTGTTTAACATATTATAATCTTGAATCTCCCCTACAAGCTCTTGGGTTCAATTCCTAGATTTAACACAAACTTTTAAAAGCGGTATGACAACTAAAACTCAGTCTCGGGTGGTCCAAATAAGTAGAGAGGGTTTGATTCACACCTCAACCATTGAGCACCATGTTCTTTAAAAAAAAAAAAATGATAGCCATTTGTTCAATTTCACATTTCACACATTGCAATTTGTCAATTTTCCATTTGCATTTTTTTAAAATGACAGTTTGATGTTTTTCAATTTCATGATATGGAAACATGGATTTTTCCATTTTCATATTTACACATTTGTCAATTTCCCATTTGCATATATTTTCTTAAATGTCCGTTTAAGGTTTTTAAATTTTGTCTATATGGAAACATGGATTTTCCATTTTGCTGTTTACAAATTTTTTATAATTTATTTTGTGTATGTTGAAAAAAATCGATATTTCCAAAACAAGATTTTTTATTTTTCATTTTATGGTTTTGTAAATGATCTTAATGTGAGTGCTTGACCATGGATTTTCCATTTTGCTGTTTACAAATTTTTTATATATTTATTTTGTGTATGTTGAAAAACGATATTTCCAAAACAAGATTTTTTATTTTTCATTTTATGATTTTGTAAATGATCTTAATGTGAGTGCTTGACCATGGCAATAATACAGTCTATCTATGTGTTAGCGGAACCATAGAGTCTTATTACTACTGCAAGTAAGAATGTTTTACAAAATAACGGCTATCTACCACTGCATTTGAAAAACAAAACTATTGAAAAAAAATACTATTTACCATTCATTCATATATAAGTGTTAATTCTCCCTCTGCCCACCCTACCTCATCGTATTTTCTCTGGTCAAACAATCAATGCTACCCATACATACACAAGCTTTCTATCTCTCTCTATATATATATGTTTTCTCTGCTCCACAAGATAAAAATTATGGTTGCTGGATTGTATCCTGCACTGTTTCTGCGACATACCATTGCCAGTTCATAAAACCGTTAGGTAGTTCTCTACACATAGCGATTTTACCACTGCTCTACCTACGCCTTTTGCTTGTTTGGCTTTCTTACAGGCTAGTATGCGATAGGCGGCATTAACTGTATATCAAACCCAGTCCACTTTTGTATTTGCAATCTAAGTAATAATTTGAAAAGAGACAAGTGTAATCAGTTTTAAACATTATCTCTGCTTTTTTGTTTGTTTGTTTGTTTGTTTGTTTGTTTGTTTGTTTGTTTGTTTGTTTATGACATGTATATTAACCTAAAATCAAACCCTAGTCTACCTTAGTGAAAGGCTAACAGTTTAACCACTGCGTCACCATACCCTTCTTTCTTAGTTTGATTCATTCTAGGCCTTAGAGCTAGAAATCAAGTTACGATCTCCAGTGCAAGAGGCACATGTGCTCACCACTATAGCATGTAATGGTTAGCTGGTAACATTAGACAAACGAAAATGATTGTATTTCTGTTAGCCAAGCATTTCTGTCATTTGCCTACTGTGTGAGCACTACCAGCAAGACAGTTTAGTTTAGAACATGCGCGTGTGTGTGTATAGATTATTAGCCTCAAGTATTTAAAGCTTGTTGTGTGTAGCGACCAACTTGTTCAGTAACCACTGAGTAAGTTTTAACAGTTAACTCATAAAAACAGCATAGGATAGTTGTGTGTGTGTGGTTCATGTACATAGGAATATGCATTTGCACCATGCGCTAGCTTTACCTTACCCTCTAGAGGTAGAGCGTTATCCCTTCCTTTGGACATTGCCAATGACTGCATTCCCCCACAAGTTTTACACTTAAGCCCTTGGCTTGTTCTTGATTAGGTTTGGTTTGCTTTAGGCTTGGTTTGGTTCAGTTGGGTTTGATTCGACTTGGTTCAGTTTAGTTTAATGTAGTCACCATTTTTTAATTTTTAGCTACACTCTTTAACCAATTAATTAATGATAGTCTACTCTTAATTCTTGAATCGATAAATTGAATTTTGTGTGCACTGTTTGTCAATCCATGCCTACAACCTATACTCCCTATGTACTACAGTCAAATCGGAAAACAAGTTCCAATGGTCAAAGACGTGTCAGTCACCATACATATATCCTACAATAATTCTTTCTTTACCTAGCTAGATTTCGTCACTCACAGTAAACATCTTACATTATGGGTTTGCAATATATTAAGAAAAGCAAAAGTCCATGATCTTGTGGTTTTGGGTCTTTTTTGGGGAAATTCATAAGCCATAAAAAGAATGACATCATGTCAAGTTCTGAGTGGATCTTGTATGTCAAAATCCCATTATCGGTTTATAAAATCTCAAGGCCATGCCCTAGAAGTTTTGGATTATTTTAATCAATGAGTCCACCATAGGAAACATCGAAAAAATAAATACCCTTAAAACAAGTCGTCCCATGACCCTCTCCGAACAATGCTTCGCAAAATATAAATTCATCCATTGAACATTGAACATGATCGGCAACATCATCCTAGCTTCCCCCTCCCACCATGGTTGCCATATCGTTTGACCTTCAAGTGCCCTCAGCATCTCTGTGCTTTTTTTCATTGTCCTGTCAAGTCAATGCATTCCAATAAGATCAAATAACATTCACATCCTGTCAGTCTGCCCCAGCAAGTTTGTTTTCTATACTCACTTCAAGCAATATATAACCAAGTTCTGTTTGTTCTATCTAAAGCCAACTTCATCGGATCAAGGAATTATCATTTGTCATGTCACTCATAATCGTTTACACGTTAAAGACCCCCTTCAGGGGGTTTAGGAATTAGGAATTCCATCATAGGAAAAGTCAGAAAACGAACCCTCGACCCGCCGTCTCATCGAAATAGCGAATACTGTATTGGTATATCACCACCGTGGCCAGTAATAGCTTCGTTGAAACACGTGCCCAGTGGTATCGTCTCTTTCTATCTACAACCACTCGTCATGAACATTTTAGACAGATTTAAGAAAAGTTTTAAAAACTGAAATGATTTCAACATAAGTGTCGTTAGGCCCTTTCGCATTTTTTTAAACATAAATACTATATTCGAAAGGGGGGGGGGAGGGATGGGGCGTCACCCCGAGTCCTACGACCCCTCGTATACGTCTCTGGCGTTATTGGTTTGTGAAATATAACAGAAAGTCTAAAATCACGGTTTTACAACAAAAAATTCTGTTTCCCTCATTCTCAAAAACTTTAACCTATTACCAAAATACACAGGGTTTCGAGACAAGCCATTTGACACGTCATAGGACCAAATCCGACCATGCATTCGTGAGATATCGGAAAAGTCTAAAATCATGGTTTTACCCCCAGAAAGCCTGTTTCCCTCATTCTCAAAACTCTAACCTATTAATAACATGTATAGGGCTTCGAGACAATCGATTTGACACGTCACACGTCCAAATCCGACCTTGCGTTCGAGAGATATCGGCAAACTTCGTAGGAAAGTAGGCGACTATCTGGCTCTCTCCTCACCACCAAAACCCCTTCTTATCAATCATTTTTTTCAAAGAGCTCGCCCTCTTACAAAAATCCCCAGTGCGCATGCGTACAAAACAAAAACAAAAATGTTGATCCATAGCGGCATCTCGTAAAACGCATGCGCGATATGAGCAACAACGTTTAAGTTCATTTTAGCAGCGCACCTTATACATGTCACATTTGGAAAGAAACTTTCACTAAAAAATTACAATTTCACCCCCTAGTAGGGGTAGGTTTTATTTAGGGGTTGAAATGAATGGTCCATTGGAAAGAGGGCGTCAGCCCGAGTCCAACGACACCTCATTTGTCAACATCCGACCATGGGTTCGCGAGATATTGGCTTGGACTCACGCGGCGGCCATGACACTATTTGGAATCCCTATTACTCCCCTACTCACGCGATACTTTGAAGTAGCGGTGAATCGCACTTTTGACTTTGGTCTAAACTGCTAATTATTATCTGAGGTCTTATTAATTATTTTTATCTTTCCTACGAGACTCAGAATATTCCATTTCGTCATGCTGCATTATTAAAACATTTTGGAGAATGTTTACTTTTACTTTAGGTAAGGTAATACCCTTGCAGATACGCAAAAAGGAACGTAAGTAGTCGCTCAACGTTTTCGTTTTGACGACCTACTTTCTAGAGACACCCAGTACCGGAGCACTGCGTCTTGAGAATCCGCCTTGTGTAGGCGTGGAATTACATTTGTCCTACGAGACGTAGAAGAATATCCGCTGTTTAGCGTTAAAAGTGATTATAAAGTGCCATCGAGCAAGCAAATACTAATATTCACTGTCGATGAAGTCCAGTGAATTAAATAAGAAGCTTGGGAAATAATTATTGGCAAGTATAGTGTATTGCACAACATTGCTGTGACATCACATATTACCCACGCGTATGTGGAGGGCAGATGCCTAGTGGAAATATACAGGTAATAGTGTTACAATTATCCTGAATAAGTGTGATTATAATAGTATGAGATATTTAAATTGCCAAAGTGGAAATTTCATCTTTGAAACGTCGTATAATTCACGGATGCTGCGTGATACAAAAGTAGCGTCACTAGCACGTGCAGCATTATAAAATAGTATTAGCTCACATGCTAATCCACATCTGCAAGATTAAGGCTGTGTCGTATCTTATAATTGAAGCCCATAATAGTCACGACGGACATTATAATTTTGGAAGTGAGAGGATGAATAATCACGCAACTTATTTCGCTACCCACGTGATTGGACTTTTATTCACCATGGTTGAAGCAGTCAACATGGGCTAATACCATCCCAGTATGGGGGGTGACGTTTCTACAGGAACCAGCGTGATGGTGGAACTTCCAGAACGATGAACGAGAGGGAAGGAGCCAAAATGCCATTTCCAGGCATATCCACGAAGATGTTGACAGGGACAAATCGAACCCTGGTCTTTGGGGGA
This sequence comes from Meconema thalassinum, assembly GCA_946902985.2. Classification (NCBI taxonomy): domain Eukaryota; kingdom Metazoa; phylum Arthropoda; class Insecta; order Orthoptera; family Tettigoniidae; genus Meconema; species Meconema thalassinum. The sequence continues at coordinate 964,181,284 of OX336390.1, read as the reverse complement.
GTCCAGATGGGAATCCTGATGAGGAGGATACCGATCCAGAGAGCCAGAGAGGTTTATGTACAACCCTTGTTGTGGAATAGAGAGCTGAGTGAGAGCTCCTCCATTTCGTGAGTTTTTGTCACACCCCTTCTTTGTTCTAGTTTCTGGTGGTATAGTAGTTTTAATGTAGTTTGTGAATCGACCACACTCAGTGTCAGCCATTTTTCTAGGTAGGGATGTAACTAGATTAGTTAGATGTCATTTATTTCAGTTTAGAGTGAGACACCTTTGGGGTCAGACATTTTGGTCAGCCCTGGTGCAGCTTGGTGAACGTCGTGGAACGTCAATGCCTACCTTTTTGCTGAACCTGATCGTAGTCATTTTGAGGCTATTTTGTTCAACCCTACTTGGGGTAATTTTCAAGTCTTTGCTGACTGTAGTTATGGCAATCAGATGCCTTGGTTATTAATTGACTGCATTCTTAGCAGCCATCCTTTGTTACACCCCTGACTGTCGTTAGAACGGTCGTATCATTTAGGTAGTCGACAGTAACTACCAGTTTGTAAATGCATTATATTTCATTTTGAATAAGCTCAGAAGCTATTCTTGGTCATGTTTGAACCTAACAACTAGAAGGAATGTTTCGTTGCCTAGCATCGAACGCGGTTCCCAACGTATCATTAAACAGATCTAGTGTGTGAATCTGTGCCACATTTATCATATTTTCCTTGTGTCGTGTGAGACACGTTTTTATTTGATGTTCTAGCAACTACTGAGTTGCATTTTTAAAGCAAAGAGCTTCAGTTATTGTAAGTTTACTTTCATTTAGACGTCTTTGGTAGAAAGACGGAAGTGTATTACTATACTCAGATTTATAGCGTGCGTTTGATACACGGACTCTGTAGAGATCCGTAACATATGGTAATGTTTTTTATGAACCGGCCAAGTGCAGGTTTTGTATTGATTAAATCGCCGGCCTTGAATAAACTGGTTATGTAACCCAGTGACCTAGAGCACGCCTGCTTCATTGTGAGACAAAACTACTATAGACGAGGACAGAGTACAATTTGTATTCGTTTTTTCCTTTCATTGCTATTTTGCTTATGGAAACCAGTTTCCACTCTTGTATTTGATCACTTGTTTTATGGATCGGTTTTTGTTAGTTTAGCGCTCTGTTGCGTGTATTGTCGTATAGCAGGTACAGTTATGTAAGGTTTTCTATAGGATGGTGAAGTCTACCCTGTTATAGCAGGATGTTATTGTATGCTTTGTCCGGGGATGATCCCGTTGACCAGATGTTTTTGGAAGGTAACTGTTGTACAGACCTATCCCAGAGTTATTGAACGCGAGCTTAGCGCCGCTGGTAACCCGTGTTATTGTGTGTCCGAGTTGTTATACTCGATGATTATATTCCGACTGTTGAGTCGAGGCTTTTTTGGTGGAGAATGATCTCAGTTGGAGACACTCCGTGCCCAGGCTATTGTCAATGTTATTCGCCATAAACCTACGATAAACCTATAAACCGACATTCTAATAATAAAATGCATAATTGTTGTAAAACAAGCCTAACTAACGATTCTTTCTATCTAACTTTGTTCTTTGCATTCTGGAACTGTTGACATAGCCGTGCAGTTGAAGATAATTTCCTTGTGAGGAAATGACTAGGACAGTTGACATTTTTGTAGCGACCTGAAGCATGTGCGAACCTAGAGTTCGTAGCTTGTGGAGCTCAGGCCATGCGATGTCAGACGTGGTCTCAACTGCGCATTCGTCACCGTAACTATACACATTAGATGACTATGGTTTACAAAGAGTAAACCAAGGTGTAGGCAGGAATTTTTAATAAAACTACTGTGTCTATTTCGTTATTAATTTATGATGTCAAGTGTATTAAACCCTACATGTTACTTTATTGTGTGCTGTTAGCACATAGTTATTAAGCATAATTAAATTGTTTGTTTTTCATGGCTGTACACTTAGCTTTTGGATGTAATTGTTTTCTTTTACGGACGTCATCGCCGTAAATTTTGTTAATTGATAGGACTTAGCTAGTTGAATTAATGTTAAATTTAAATGTCGAAATGGTACCATCCTAACCTAGATTTGTTTTGCTACCCTGTTAAATGTAAATTCAGATATTAGCTTGATCTTGTAACTTGAACTAGGGACTTGCGTCGTGCCATATTCCTAGCGTTGCTGTTGTTGCTTTATCATTGTGAGTTAGATCTTTCGCGAGGGTTTTCAGTAACTTCTCAGGTAGGGGACCTGTTTTTTATCTTAGTTTATTTATTAATTTGCGGACTAGCCGATTATAACCCTCCGAACTAGGCTAGGGGCTTGTGAATTTTAATAAATTTTCACGGTGTTTTACATGAGTCTGGATGTTTATTTTCTCAGTCTAGTTTTAAGGTGAACCTTTCCTTAGGCGGTCTATGACCATCGTCACCATGTACCACGATCCCTGTGGACTACGGACTCTCGTGCCGCTTTAGCCTTTATGGAAGGTCACCTGATCCTCACGGTACTTTTTATTCGATTTATGTGTCGTTAGTTGAGTCATCGTGGTTGTTGACATCAACTAAACGGTCTCAACACTTACACACACATAGACTCACAGACACACAATTTTTGGCCCTGGGTAGATCTCATAAGTCTACTTTCATTTTTTTTTGCAAAAATCGAAAGTAGGCTAAAAAATGAACTAGAAGTGGTTGAAGAAATAATATTACAATGGTTTGGACATGAGAAAAGGACGCAGAATAGTAGAATTCCAAAATGTTATATTGGCAAGGTGAAGGCAAACGGAAACGGGGTAATTCAAGAGAACAGTGGATGGATGGTGTAAAGAGAAGCGTGGCTACCAGAGGCTTAACCGAGGAAGTTGCTGAAGACCGAAATTTGTGGGTTGAAGGAAAACTACTGTATTGTAGAATATTTCTAATAAAGAAGAAGTAAACCTCTTACTTGTGGAAATACGTTAACTAAATGTTTAGACCTTTTATTTTCTGTGAGGACAAGGAAATGTTCAGGTATTGTGGAATATTTGCAACTACAATAATATTGTATTTTCTTAATTACATTTTGATTCACAGGGTTGCATATAAAAACAAAAGTTTGATGCATTTCAGTCGGTCAACACGAATGTAACCAAAAGAGATCGGTTTTATACTAATACTGAAAAAAAAAAACAAGATGTTCAGTAAAGAACATATAGCCTACTTTCTTCTAAATGCATGGGTATTGTTATAACTCTTTGTCCTTTTCAAGGAGTAGACAATTGGATGTTGGTTGTAGTAGCTTGTTGAAATACAGCGTGCTATACGGATATTAAACATGAATATGAGGTGCCCTTTGCTAGTGCTACCTCTGTAAAAAAAATCATTCAATTCGGTTTCACCGTGTTTGAATTGATCTGGGGAATGGATTTGCACACATACATGGCCGCTATTTGCAAACTATTGGTCTGATGACCTTGTATTCAGTCATAAGATGCTTTCCACAAAAAGGCATGTTGTTGCAAAATCCGGTAGAGATCAAATTATTAGGATGGTCGAAATTTGATTTAAGCTTTTAACATTTGGGTGGCCGTCATTCCGTTTCCGTCAAGATGGCGGCGATATAAAACATGACACTGAGGTGCCTTTTGCTAGTGCTACCTCTGTACCAAATTTCGTTCAATTCGGTTTCACCGTGTTTGAATTGATAGGGGGAATCGATTTGCACAATACTTGGCCACCATCTGCAAACTATTGGGCTGATGATCTAGCAGTTTGGTCAGAATATGCTTCTCACATAAAGATTTGTTGTTGCAAAATTTGGTAGAGATTAGATTATTAGGTTGGTCGTAATTACAATTTAGCCTTTAACATTTGGGTGGCCGCGATTACGTTTCCGTCAAGATGGCGGTGATATAAAACATGACATTGAGGTGGCCTTTTCTAGTGCTACCTCTGTACCAAATTTCGTTCCATTCGGTTTCACCGTGTTCGAATTAATAGGGGGAATCGATTTTCAAACAAAGATGGCCGCCATCCGCAAAATATTAGGCTAATGACCTATTAGTTTGGTCACAGGATGCTCCCTCCATAATGGTATGTTGATGCAAAATTTGGTAGAGATCGGATGATTAGGTTAATCGTAATTTGATTTAAGCTTTGAATATTTGTGTGGCCGCCATTACGTTTCCGTCAAGATGGCGGCGATATAAAACATGAAACTGAGGTGCCCTTTGCTCGTGCTACCTCTGTACCAAATTTCATTCCATTCGGTTTCACCGTGTTCGAATTAATAGGGGTAATCGATTTTGACACAAAGATGGCCGCCATCCGCAAACTATTAGGCTAATGACCTATTAGATTTGTCAAAGGATGCCCCCTTCATAAAGGTATGTTGATGCAAAATTAGGTAGAGATCGGATGATTAGGTTAGTCATAATTTGATTTAAGCTTTGAACATTTGGGTGGCCGCCATTACGTTTCCGTCAAGATGGCGGCGATATAAAACATGACACTGGGGTTCCCTTTGCTAGATTTTCACACAAAGATGGCCGCCATCCGCAAACTATTAGGCTGATGACCTATTAGTTTGGTCAAAGGATGCTCCCCCCCATAAAGGTATGTTGTTGCAAAATTTGGTAGAGATCGGATGATTAGGTTATTTGTAATTTGATTTAAGCTTTGAACATTTGTGTGGCCGCCATTACGTTTCCGTCAAGATGGCGGCGATATAAAACATGACACTGAGGTGTCCTTTGCTAGTGCTACCTTTGTACCAAATTTCGTTCAATTTGCGCTCACCGTGTTCGAATTGATAGGGGGGGACACACATTCAGAGTCCACACACTCACACACACACACACACACACACACACACACACACAGACTCACACACATACACACACACAGACAGACTCACTTTTTTTTCGCCCTGTAGTGATCTCATAGGTCTACTTTCATTTTTTGCAAAAATCGAAAGTAGGCTAATAAGGAGGTTAATAAATACACTTGGATGACCAGTTTCGGTCGTCAAGCAATCATCATCAGATCCATTACACTTATTCCCGTTGCTCACGGTAAAATGTTTCTTAAAATTTATTTTACAACTAATTTTATAAACATTTGACGAAAGCAAGCTGTGTTGTTCACGGTAAAATTATTTTATAACATCCGTGGATGTATCAGGATCGCCATCTACCGATAAACTTCTGAACCAAGAATCAGCTGTTCAACACACATTGGTTTGAGAGTATGGCTCCAACAAACAAAGCAAAAATTACAAAAAAAAATGCTGCTTTAGCTACAATTATATGACGTACAATGGTAAAAAGGAAGAAAAGAAATGTTAGGAAGTGCTGGACTCGGGAATGGATAAAAAGAAGAGAAGAGTAGAGGAATGCTGTCCTTGGTCGAAAATGAGTTGAGGTTAGAAGATCAGAATTCATATAGGAATTCTCTAAGAATGGACGAAAGCAGTTTTAAAAGACTCCTAGATCTTGTTGGTCCGAAAATCATTCGACAGGACACTAACATGAGGCAAGCCATTTCTCCTGAAATGAGACTGCAAGTGAGTTCGAAGCCAGTTAATCTTCGCCTTCACATCAGCCTGGCTTGTGTTCGGTCGAATTTGTGAAACATATTCGGCGATTGAGATTTCTGCCTCCCTTCTTGCATTTTTATTGTGGAATATGGGCGTTTTAACCTCATACAAACACAGATATTTCTGGTACAGGTCCAGTAAACACAACAGCTACTTTAGTCCAGCCGGAGCCTGCCATTTTCGAAGTGTTTGTTTACAAGCGAGCTTCACAATCTTCTCACCACGTGGCGCCAGAATCATCGTCATGTCAGCTTCCCTGGTTGGTTCGTTTCGCAAAATTAATTTTACGGAATAGAACATGTCCTATTTTATGGAAAGTTTTATCAAAGGTTTTATAAAACTTTAATTTGACCGTGAGCAACAGAAATTTTATAAAATTAAATTTTTGTACAATAAATTTGAAAGAAAATTTAACCGTGAGCAACGGGCATTAGGCTATAAAATCTATGTTTGAAAATTTACAATATGTACACTTATTTAGTTGCAGTGTTGGTGATGCAACTCGTCGGAATTTGTTAGTTGTAATCTATATGATGTTTTGGTGAAATGCTAAAAGTGGTGATAGAACTCCGGAATTTGTCTGTTTAGTGTGACTATAATATGGTTGTTGTGAATGCTTGCACTGTATTGTACAGGCTACTTATCTGGTTAGGTGTCTTCCGCACTACAGCAGCGAGAAGTTCACTTCTCTCGGGCACTGGTAACACGCGACTGAACTGGTATGTTATCTCGCTGAACTGCTTCACCCCTCCCTCCGCCCCGCATCCCTATGTGCTGTGTACTAAGTGCATGCGTACCTGTGGTGTGTTGCCAAGTCTAGATATGATGTATGTTACTGTATTCAGGACGGTCTTCGACTATTAAAGACCGTGGATCAAATCTCACCACGCATAAACTAGTAGCCATATAAGCACTGCCGGTCTCCAAGAATGTCCCGGCACCTTTAATACTGCCGTGAATATCGGCCTAGGTTTTTTGAAGAAAAGGTACATCGTAAATCCTGATCCAAATAACATTTTCCTATTATAACCCCCCTTCTTCCCCCTTTTTTTATCTAGCCTGGCTGTATCGCTATGTTGTGTCTTGTTTCCGAGAGGGTGTGTTTTTAGTGGAGAGAAGAGGGGTGAGCTCTCCATGAAAGTGTGTTCATTTAGATTATTGGGGTTGTTTCATTTGGCATAACCATCCAACGTAAAGACAATGAGCTTTCATATTCCATATTCCGAAAAGCCACACAAACCTCGCATGCAATCGACAATCAGTCCAATCACCCCAGTGCGCATAAATGAGCGGGTAACAATTCAATGGTGCACAGGGCTTTAAACATCCCCCTGTCAGTAGACAATTATAATAAGGTGCACAGGGCTTTAAACATCCCCCTGTCAGTAGACAATTATAATAAGGAAATAAGAATAGTCAAGCAAATAGAGAAAGAAAACAATTTCCCGCCCAGAAAAGTAGATCAAATTGTAGCCAAACATAAAAACAAGATTCAGTAAAGAACATATAGCCTACTTTCTCCTAAATGCGTGGGTATTGTTATAACCCTTTGTCTTTTGAAGGAGTATAATTGAATGTTGGTTGTAGTAGCTTGTTGAAATGCAACGTGCTATACGGATATTAAACATGAATATGAGGAGCCCTTTGCTAGTGCTACCTCTGTACCAAATTTCGTTCAATTCGAATTTACCGTGTTTAAATTGATAGGGGGAATCGATTTGTACACATACATGGCCGGCATATGCAAACTATTGGACTGATGACCTTATAGCTTGGTCAAAGAACGCTTCTCACATAAAGGTATGTTGTTGCAAAATGTGGTAGAGATCAAATGATTAGGTTGGTCGTAATTTGATTTTATCCTTTTATATTTGCGTGGCCAACATTACGTTTCCGTCAAGATGGTGGCGATATAAAACATGACACTGAGGTGCCCTTTACAAGTGCTACCTATGTACCAAATTTCGTTCAATTCGGTTTCACCGTGTTTGAAAAGATAGGGAAAATCGACTTGCACACATACATGGCCGAAATTCGCAAATTATTGGGCTGATGACCTTGTAATTTGATCAAAAGATTATTTTATAGGTAAAGATATAATGTTGCACAATTTGGTAAAGATCAGATGGTTAGGTTGGCCGTAATTTTATTCAAGACTTGAACATTTGGATGGCTGCCATTACGTTTTTGTCAAGATGGTGGCGATATAAAACATGACACCGGAGTGCCCATTGCTAGTGCTACCTCTGTACCAAATTTCGTTCAATTCGTTCTCACGGTGTTTGAATTGATAGGGGGAATCGATTTGCGCGCATACATGGCCGCCATCTGCAAACTATTGGGCTGATAAGCTTGTAATTTGGTCAAAAGATTCTTTCATACGTAGAGGTATAATGTTGCAAAATTTGGTAAAGATCAGATGATTAGGTTGGTCGTAATTTGATTTAAGCTTTTAACATTTGGGTGGCCGCCATTACGTTTCCGTCAAGATGGCGGCAATATAAAACAAAACACTGAGGTGCCCTTTGCTACTGCTACCTTTGTACCAAATTTTGTTCAATTCGGTTACACCGTGTTTGAATAGATTGGGTGAATCAATTTGCACACATACATGGCCACCATCCGCAATGTATAGGGCTGCTGTCCTTGCAGTTTAGTCAAAAGATTTTTCATACATAAAGGTATAATTTTGCAAAATTTCTTAGATATCGGATGATTAGGTTAGTCGTAATTTGATTTAAGCCTTGAACATTTGGGTGGCCGCCCTCACGTTTCCGTCAAGATGGCGGCAATATAAAACATGACACTGAGGTGCCCTTTGCTTGTTCTACCTGTGTACCAGATTTCGTTCAATTCGGTTTCACAGTGTTCGAATTGATAGGGGGGGGGGGGACAGACATTCAGAGTACACAACTCACACACACAGACACACACACTCACACACACACAGACAGACAGACATTTTTGACCCTGTAGTTATCTCATAAGTCTACTTTCATTTCTTGCAAAAAATCGAAAGTAGGCTAATAAAGATAAGACGATATCAATGCCGGACAATAATGAGAAACAATTCGCGCGTTTCAACTACTGTATATGAATGCGAACACATATAAAATCACTAATCTGTTGAAATAGCATTCACTACGAATAACACAACCGGTAGGCATATGCAAAACAGTCATCTAAATAAACAAGACCCGTGCTCAAAGTCAGGGGTATATTCTATAATGTTCCATGATACAGGTTGTCAAACTAATTTCATCGGACAGAGTGGAAGAAGAGTAGACACACGTTACCATGAACAGAGAAACAACACCTCATCAGAAACAAATAGTTCCGTGAAGAACTATACAGCCTATTTTCATATATCCTGCTCATGTTAATTGTCTCTATCAACATACAAAATTTCAGTTTAATTGCTGTAGATATTGAGAACCGTCTAAATATTTCAGATGGTCGCCAGGTTGGAATATTTATTTTTGTACTATTACATTAAGATTACTGTGTACGTGTGGTATTCAAACTTCAATCGCATGATTCGAACACAAGAAGTAAAAACGAGATTTTAAAATTACGCACAGCAGCCATGTTGTGATTATGCAAACAATTGAAATAAATTAGATGCCAGTGGATCGACATTTGTATAAGCATTTAACGTGCAACGTTTCACGGCACTCGGATAGTTAATTCGCGAGAAACGTCCATTTAAATATTTATACATCGCGTCGCTGCCGTGTTGGATTCGTGCTCATCAGGTTACTGAAATTCCTATAGGTGAACATATGTTCATAGTCTCTATGAACATAAAAATTTCAGTCTGGTTCCTGTAAAAGATTCATAGATATTGAGAACCGTCTAAATATTTCGGAAGCTCGCCATTTAGGATTGTTATATGTATAGGCCATAGAGTTATGTACCATTCAAGGACACTTATTACCTAGGTTCATTATTCAAACTTTCACTTCGATCGCATGATTACGACACAAGAAATAAAAACTTAATTTTAAAATTTCGCACAGCCGCCATCTTGAGGTTATGTAAACAATTGAATTAAATTAGATGGCAGTGCATTAAAATCTGCAAAATCATTTACTGTACCTCATTTCACTGCGCTCAGAGAGTTAAATCACGAGAAAAGTCTATTAAAACATTTCAAATTCGCTTGGTCGCCCTGTTCGTTTTGTACTTTACAGGTTTATGAAATATACATAGATAAACTTGTATCTGTACCCTTTATCACCGTACAAAATTGCAGGGTGATATCTGTAATAGTTTCGGAGATATAGAATGCCATTTTGAGGTTATGTAAACAATTGATCTATATTGGACTCCAGTGCATTACAATGTGTATAAACATTTGCTGTACCAAGTTTCATTACGTTTGGATAGTTAAATCGCGAGAAAAGTCTATTTAAAAGTCTCAACTTCGCTTGACCGCCATGTTGGTTTTGTAGTCACCAGGTTTTTGAAACTCTCATAGGTGAACTTCTAGTAGTGCCTTTTATCACCGCACACAATTTCAGGGCGATATCGGCAATAGTTTCGGAGATATTGAATGCTAGTGAAAAATTTCGCACAGCCGCCATGTTGGATTGGTGAGACGTAACAAAATTTGAAGGGCACGGTCGAGGTCGCCGGGAATAGTGCTATGAACTTACCGAGTTTCATTGAAATCGCTCCAGCCGTTTAGATTTTATTAGGGACACACACACACACACACACACACACCTCACACACACACACACACGCACAAAAGGTGATTTTTTCAAAATTGAAAATAGGCTAAAAATATCAAGCAGGAACTGCACGGTGCTGACTGACGTACTCTGGAGCGACAAAATCTGTTCTTAATGTTACCTTCACTAAATGGACAATAAAGTAAGGTTTATGTTTCGGGTTTCATTGCTCTCTACGTCTTTGTACTAAGTTACGGTAACGACATTGGTTATCATTGGTCAGAGCAAATTACAGTAAATAATACTGAAAAATTAATTACTACAGTTGGGGCCGTTCGTGTTGTGTAACTGATGCGCGTTCCGTTTCTCTCGATACAATTTCTGCGGATGTGGTAGACCTATTACGATGCAACAAACGGCATTCTTAATGTGCGTTTCCATGTTGTCAGATGCGCAGTAAATAATACGATCTGTCCATTTAACAAGAAGTTCCGTGACGAACTAAAGAGCCTACTTTTCTTAAAATTGAAGATTCACGCCAATGATTAATCTATATGGATCTATCTAGAATAATGACGAAATTAAGTTGCTAATATCGAAATTTCTAATTAGTTCGAAATACTGTATACCTGGCAAAATGTAGCCTAATAGAGCACTACAGTTTGCAGCCCTGGTGACTGAATATATTCTTAGTTCCATCTCTTAAGGTACAGAATACAAAATTTGGTTGAAGTCCAATGAATAGCATGGACGTTACATGCAGTTAAACATTGGATCTAACAGCGCGCGTAAAATCATGTTGGAAACAGTGACATGCATGTAATGGTCAGAAATAATCTGAAATAATATGATCTATTGTTGTGCCAATTTTGAATGAAATCCATTAGTTAGTATAGAAGTTACATGCATTTTAAAATTGGACCTATCAGCAGGCTTAGAATCATGTTGGCAGCACTAACGTATATTAGTTACTCCAAATTCATCTAGAAAGCCAGGTACTATGCGTGTGCAAAGTTTAGAGCTATTGGCTTGCATACTTTCTGATATATTGATGTTAGGGTAACAAAAATAGAGACAGCACATATTAACAGTTGGCAGCCCTGGTTGCCCTTAAGAATACACATAGTCATATCTGTTATCGTACACATAGCACATACGAAATTTGGTTGAAATCCAAATGATAGTGTAGAAGTTATATGCATTTAAAAATTGGACCTATCAGCAGGCTTTTAATCATTTTGGCAACACTGCCATGTATGATCTCCTGGAAATTAAACTGCAATATTATTATCTATACGAGTGCCAATTTTGAAATAGCTCCCATTCATACCTTCCAAGATATCCAACATGGAGCTCAAATTTCAATTGCGATTTTTTAGCAGTTGGTAGCACTGACATCATTTTCAAATATGGCCGTGAGATATTCAGGTATAGATCTTGACTCCTACCAAATTTTGTTTCGATTGCTCCAGCCGTTTAGGAGTTGATAGGGGGGACACACACACACACACAGCCAGACACACAGACAGACAGACAGACACACATTTGCCCGATCTCATAAGACTACTTTTTCCTCATTTTTGCAAAATGTGAAAAGTAGGCTAAAAACACATATGAATGTGATATATTGGCTTTCACGGCCAGTGAATTGAAACTCATCAATTTTTCTAGGTGTATTCCGTGTCTTGTGTGGTGAAGCCTTCATAGGGAGATTAAGGCTGCTTGAGCTTTTAGCTGTCGCAATAAAGAGGCACGCCCGTGGGATAGCAAATAGCATTAGATTGGAGACTAGGCTTCAAAGTTTTTAAAAAGTGCCAATAGAGGGAAGAATCTGCCGTGACTTCCCCGTGTCAGCCCTAACGGGTGGCCGCGACCATACGCGTCACTGGCTCAACCGCAACTCTAGCGCGACGAGCATTGTTGGCCAACAGAGGCCAGCATTGTTTTGGCGGGCTAGTTTTAAGGGCAGGTGACAGTTATATAGGGAAATAGTATATGGGGCTGTTTCTTCGCTTCGCTGACTGGACTTGTGAGAACGCAAAACCTTAAGTGGAGTCGGTAGGCTCCAGGGAGTTCCCCGAAAAGGGGGACCACTTCCACCGAGTGCATTTATCTGACAACGCTGCCGTACTTCCGCTGAGGTTCCTTCGCTGCGGTATTCAGTTTAGCGCGCGCTGCGCTGACACATCGAAATTTCACTGGTCTGGACCTTATCTCCGAGGAGATCAGCGGTAACTTAAACAGAGCAGCGACATTATAACCAGCTGGCCGACGGTTATTGGTTGGTTGATCCACCCCGTTCGGAGGCGCTCGTCTTGTTGCGGGGTTGAGCAAGAGGCTACTACTAGTAATAATTATTGTGCCGTAGGTAGCCAAAGTGGTGAGTGGTTGGAAGTCGCTAATTGTCGTGGAGGCACCACTATAAAAACAACGTTAACCTTTGGCGAGGACTGACTAATCACCAATTGGCCTAAAAAACAAACTCTCTAAAGCACACCACTTTCTTTTTACCACTAAATTAATTATCCACTAAATCGTTCACACCTCACACTCTCACAGTAGGGCACACTAACTTAGCCATGACGAAGTATGGCCAAGACGCACCCAGACCGCCACGGCCCCCTCCTCCCATAGAAATCAGGTCTACCAAAAACGAATGGAGAGACATTCGCTCTCTAATACAAAAGACAATTGCAAACCAAAAATTCTCTATCCGTACAAACAGATCAGGAGTTAAACTAAATGTCGTCACAGTTGAAGATCATGCCCGAGTAATAGCGAAACTCAAAGAAAATCGTATCCCCTTTTTCACCCATCCGACAGCTAGGAAAGTTCTTAAACAGATGGTCATTAAACCTCTACCTCATGATACAACCACGGACGAAATCAAAGAGGAGTTCGAGGCAATTGGACACAAAATAGAGTTTGCCCAACAGATGATGAGACAAGTTCACAATAATGAAATCATCACACGCTCCCCACTTCCATTATTTCTGATCGCCTTCGAGCCAAACGAACAAAATAGAGACCTCCCTAAAATTACCCACTTTCTAAATAGTACGGTCACTATTACCGACTTCATATCTCGAAGTGCTAGAGTGACCCAATGTCATAACTGTCAAGCTTTCGGCCATACTAAACCCAACTGTTTTTTAGACCCTCGCTGTCTCAAATGTGCTGGTCCGCACAGTCATCAGGATTGCCTAAAGACGATAGAACCACCTAAGTGTGCAAATTGCGCGGGCCAGCATGTAGCGTCCTTCTCCGGCTGTGAGGTCTTTAAAAAGGCAAAAGACAGACTGGAGGAGGACAAAGCCTGGCGAGAGGCTGAGGGCACCGGACTTTCCCCAGAACCCAAAGAAACTTTTAAGCCAGCCCCCCCCTCCACCAACAAATGCTTGGCATTCAAGGTATAAGTCAGCCTTCCCATCGCTAGACGAAACAAATCCCCAACCATCTACATCAACCTCTAATAGATTCTCAGCCCTAACAGACAATGACGACAGCTCCGATGGTTCCGAACAAGAAAGACCCGGACCCGAGCCGTCAGGTTATGATACTCCAGATGAAAGTCTCAACCCAAAAGTAAGCTCAAAAGGCAAATCTACCCCTACCCAATCTAAAGTGAAACGCTCAAAGGCTACTAGAGACCAAATGGCCGCAAATAGTGCAAAAAATCAGGCAAAACCCAAGGGCAACAATGTCCCCGCTCCCACCCCCTCCTCCCGCCGAGTGCACCACTACTCCCCGAAGGCCACAAACCCAGTAATTGCCCACTCCACCTCATCAGACCCCTGGACAACTAAACTTAAAATTTTCCAAAAACCGAGTCCCTCAAGACTTCCCAGTGGGAATGAAACTCGTCTTGCAAAGTCTTCAAGCCCTCCTAAATAATTTCAACCGCAACTTCCTTGAGGCAATCCAAGGTATAGACCATCTCCTTACACAGCTCATGGTAACACTCACACAGGACTAAATATGGACAACAAGACTCTAAAAATTGTATCTTGGAACAGCCAAAGCATAGCTCACCCTGCGAAAAAGCTAGAGCTTATTCAACTACTACGAGACCACGACATCGACATAGTGCTGCTCCAGGAGACTTGGCTAGACGTTAGACATAAATTTTCCCTACCAGGTTACATTACTTACCGAAAGGACCGACTGACAGGAGGAGGAGGTGGAACCTTAATTTCTACTAAAAGACACATCTCTCACCAGGAAATATTACTACCAGACACGACTCACATAGAAGCCAACGGCATCCAACTCCACATTTATAACAAAATTTATACTATCATATCTGCATATAACCGACCCCAAGCACGCATTCTAACTAAAGACATAGAATCCCTACTAAACTATGACCATGTCATACTAGCAGGTGATCTAAATAGCAAACACCACAGCTGGGGATCCGTCACGGAAAACGACAATGGGAAAATACTTTACAGACACAATTCCAAAAATGACTACTTCATTCATGCTCCCGACACTCCAACTTTTTATTTCAAACGAGACGGCATACTCTATCCAGACACAAATGACATTCTATTAGCTAGAAATATACCATTTAACATTTCAACAGAAACACACACTAAATTAGATTCAGATCACCTTCCAGTTATCATTAAAATAGGCGCAAGCATCAACTTTGTAAATACACGCAAAATTATAAACTCAAAGAAAATCGACTGGGACATTTTCAAGCTGCAGCAAGACCTCCTGGTACCTACAGCTCTCCCAATAATAAAAAATACCCATCAATTAGAAGCACAAATAAATAATTTTAACAAAGTATTAATAACAGCAGCTAGATCAAGTTACAAACCTAAAACAATGACTAAAGACGCGTCACTTCCGGCAGACCTCTGCCAATTAATTAAGGACAAAAACAAAGCCAGAAAGACTTATCAACGTAACCAGACTGACCAAAATAAAATACTATATAACAGACTTCACGCTAAAGTACGAAGACAATTAATCATTCACAGAAACGCAGAATGGGAAACCAAATTACTAAACATAAAACCTAACGACAATCCAAATACCATTTGGAAGCTTACTAAGGTCTTTACAAGAAGTAACAAGCCAGTTCCTCCACTGGAAGACGACAACAATATATTAATAACGGACAACAAAGGCAAAGCCGAATTAATGGCAGACACACTTGAACAACAATTCAGACCGAACGACCACCTAATTGACCAAAATCACGACCAGAGAATACTTAACGAAGTACAGACATTCCTAGAACAACCGGCAACTTCAGACATTCCCCCTATTACTATTATCGAACTCCAAGCCACAATTAAATCTCTAAACACCAATAAAGCCCCTGGCAAGGACGGTGTTCAAAATTCAATACTAAAGAAATTAAATAACAATGCTACGACACTATTACTATATTTATTCAACAAAATAATGATGCTTAGACATTTCCCGGCTGACTGGAAAATAGCAAAAATAATATGTTTTGCAAAGCATGGGAAAAATCCAAGGAAACCCCATAGCTACCGACCAATCAGCCTACTAAGCCATCTATCAAAACTATTCGAAAAATTACTCCTAGCACGCATCAAAGACAAAATTAACGCATCACTAATAAACCAACAATTCGGCTTCAGAAATCAACACTCTACAACTCAACAACTACTCAGAACCACTGAATTTATAACTCATGGTTATCAACACAAACAACACACTGTCGCTATTTTCCTAGATATTCAACAAGCCTTCGACAGAGTTCATCATCCAACACTCCTACACAAATTAATTAAATTAAATATCCATCACACATACATTACACTAATAAACCAATACCTATCCAAACGTAAATTCTTCACTTCCATTAACAACATCCACTCGTCTCTCAGAAACATACAAGCCGGCGTAGCCCAGGGGAGTATATTGGGACCCCATTTGTTCCTGGTGGCAATAAATGATCTCCCATTATCAGACAGAACGTCAACCCATGTCTTCGCCGACGACACAGCCATAATGGCTCAATCACGCAATTTACAAATAGCTACCAGAAACCTACAAGATCACATTACACAAATTCAAACTTGGCTCATCCAAAACAAAATTCAAATTAACCTAACGAAAACTAAAGCTATTTTATTAACACATCGATACGTTCAGCCACAACAACACATTACATTATTTAACACCAATATCGATTGGACACACGAAATTAAATACCTCGGCATTACACTGGACAAACGTTTAAACCTTAACACTCACATAGACAACATAATTACTAAAGCGCGTACAAGCATTAAACTTCTATACCCTATAATTCACCCAAAATCTACATTGTCAACTAAAAATGTTATATTACTTTACCAAGCCCTAATAAGACCGGTATTAACGTACGCGGCACCGGCAATAGCATTTATGTCAATTACAAAACTAGCTAGGCTCCAACGCATCCAAAATTGGATGTTAAGAATTGCTCTCAAAGTACCGCGCGAGACTCGAATAGCGGACCTTCACAGACAAACAAACACTCTCTACTTACTGGAATACATGACAAAACTCACTAATAACTACTACGCTAAAGCTCAAGGCCATACAAACCCGTTAATAAGTAATCAGGGTACGTATGAACCAGACAGAAATGACAAAATTAACAGAAGACCAAAATACATACTACTAGTTAAGGACATACTACAAAACAATGATATCTAAGCCCTTAAACCCAAGCACCAGGACAGTAACTTTACGAACTACTAAACAAAAACGAATTACTAGCGACTGTTACCATGGCAACACTACTAGTCATATAAATCAAATCCACACCCAAAAACACGTGGCCAGGCCATCAGTGAGCCTACACGATTCCTCGCGAGGGGACCCTAATGATTACTAATCCGACCATCAGAGAGTCTCTACACGAGATCGCACACCACTAGTCACTACCTTATACCGTACTCATTACGGCAAGCTAATTAAATAAGCCCATTAATAAACCCAGGCCCTAACAAAACAAAATTCTTACACAGCGGGTAGTAGCGAAATCAGAGTGTAACTCATATGGATTACTGCTATCTGCTACTCACACGCAAACATCTACACCATACACTACACTAATAAGGACCCCAAGGTACTAATTAGCAACACATTCCAGCGGCTAAACCATGGGAGTACCACTTAAATTACCAAAAAACACCAGCTGGTACCGTTTTTTTGCACGGGAGAATAGCCTTAAATTGGAGATGGAAAAAACAACAATAAAATTCAAACACATTCCACAAATAGCTTTTAGGACACATAAACCAAGATAAATTATCAACAAATACCGTAAAACAAATTCCATTTACTCACTAAGTCAATAACATATCATTCAAAATCATTTAAAAATTCTGTAAGCAGAGAGGCACAGTCGAGCTCTGATTGGCGGCGCTCAGTCGCGAGCAGCCAACCAGCGAGGAGCACTTCCTAATTCGAACTCCCCGCATAACTTGAAAATAATTTATTCCTACAGACATCCCTAAAGCATTATTCGGAGCTCTCTGCGACGCCGCGGGGCGCCTCCCGGAAGGGGGAGGCTGCGGCCGACCAACTCTGGTGGCGCTCGGTGGGTCGCGGACCTACGAGGTAGTCACTTCCACCTTCAAACATAAATATTACCATACTGAAGCTGCCGCTGTAAACGACCATCAAACCCTTCCACATCATGGCGAGCGGGGATGATAAGTAGCTTTGCTCTATATAGCAAAATAAGCAAACATCATCCCAAACTGCTGCGTAAACAAATGAACGAAAGATAAGGTCATTAAATAAATAAATCCCTTAGAAAAATTACATAAGTCAAATGCGAATATGCCTCCGTGGCTTAGGCGGCAGCACGCCGGCCTCTCACCGCTGGGTCCGTGGTTCAAATCCCGGTCACTCCATGTGAGATCTGTGCTGGACAAAACGGAGGCAGACAGGTTTTTCTCCGGGTACTCCGGTTTCCCCTGTCAAAATTTCATTCCAGCAACACTCTCCACTAGCATCTCATTTCATCTGTCATTCATTTAATCATTGCCCCAGAGGAGTGCGTCAGGCCTCGGCAGCCGGCACAATTCATATCCTCGCCGCTAGATGGGGGCTTCATTCATTCCATTCCTGACCCGGTCGGAGACTGGAAGCAGTCTGTGGATTTTCAAATGCGAATATAAATGCAAATAAATCATGAACAATCCCTTAAACAAGTCAAACGAACAATTCATTCAAAATTAAATAAAAAGTTTCTCCGACCAAATTTATTCTTTTATCAAACTTAACTTCCTTTATAGTCCAAAACAAAATAAAATCCAGGCAGAGGAGCGCTATGTCATTACAGACTAGACTAAAGAGGCGCAGGTGTGCTTCATAAGAAGGGAAGTAGCGCGCAGTTGCAGATATTTTGGGGCACCCAACTGTCATAAACATGCCAAATTGCATGATTCTAGCCCACCATTCATGTGTGAAAATAGTAAATAATGTGTAAAGAATGTACAAATCTTAGTAGGAAGTGTCCTGGCTGGCTCACTCAACATCGCTCATCCAAAACTATTGAAGTTAGACACATGAAATGTTTCCTTTTATATCGTAAACGTCCACTAAGGAAGGATCTTGACATATGCAGGTTGAAAATGGGCGATAAGGGAGTTCTTGCCAGTATCTCGGCATATAGGCTAAACTAATCATTAGATGTGGGTGTGATTGTTATTTTCGAGGTGAAAAGGGTGAATAGTGAGACGGTGCGTGCGTGTATCTGTGAAACGACATAAGCGAGAAACTTAAAACTCATCTTTAAAAAAATAGTGACTGAGTTTTCAAAAATCCTACGTATTTAAGGGGTTCATGGGAAGGGAGTGAATTTTAGGAAATTGCAATTTCAAATATATCTCTCAATATTAGTCTTGTGGTAATATTGGACATAACAAAAATGGAGTAACAACGTTTTGTGTCTCTTGCTACTTTATCTTAATGAAGGAGATATTTAGGAGCCAAGTTCTACTGGTTTCTTTTTCTTAAACGAAGTGAGGTAAACGGATTTTGTGTTTTGCCTTTGTAATAAATAATTGTATAGCCTATTGACATGCGTGGACGGAAACTGTGATGCCATTTTGAGGCATGTTCATGAGATTTGATATTAATATGCCATTTTAAAAAGTATAAAGCCTAAATCGTGTGATACTTTATGTTTATTTGTCATTAGGCTTTTAATCTTCATCAATGTAACCCCTATTTACGTGAGTGTTGGTATTATGTTTAATTGCATTGCTTTTCGTACGATATAATATTATAGTGAGGAAGCAGTGCATATCTGGCGCGCTTTTGGTAATGTAAGTCACTACAATTATCTACTCAAGACTAAAAACTTCGTTCCCCGAATATTGTTCAAGTCATGTTTCAAGTTATTTTAGTGATCAGTTGTATATTTTGAAGACAGCTAATTTTCAAAATATTACCACCGTACTTTCTTACTGGAGAAGTATAAGTTCTGCCCTAAAACTTCCCCATACGGGAGAACGAAACGCATCAGGCGAAAGCCTGGACAAAATAACTACTGTGGTCAAGAAAATTATACTGAAGCGGTGCGGGGTAGTGGGCATGAAATACGTGACTAGAAAACCAATATAGGGAGCAATACATTAACAATTTTTATTCCTAATAGTAAATTTATAATGAATAAACAAATTGCACTTAAGTGCTTATCACAGAAATGAACAATTATAAATGTAGCAAAGTGTGAGGGCCTGATGACAGAAACCCAGATTAAAGAAAGGTCCATGAAACAAGCTTGCTTGATTGGAGAAAAGTTGAGCTTAACATATAAAAATGCACTTTATAAAAAGAGAGAACCATAAAAAATAATTAAGAGTGTAAAATAACTGGTATGATATAAACTCTTTATAAAATTAAACTTATCTTTGAAGAGGGTTGAAGAGCCAGCTCCTTAAAAAGTTCCAGCTAGCATAAATGTTGGTTTAAAAGTCTTCAAGGTTTTCTCGGAAGGAGGCGTACATGGCCTAGAGTTATGTGCACCATCGAAAAAATGTCAACTCTCTCTTCTTTTCTTGCGCAGGAATGACATTTATAGTTTCCAAGAGATGATCCAGAGATATTTCGAAAGACGATTCCAAGTATCCTCTCTAAGATGAAGGTGAAGAGTACAGCGGCTGGCAATTATTCTTGCCATCTTGAGCAATACGTCATGGTGCAGATCTTGTGACGTAACTGCTCGGTAGCGTAGATATCAGCGATGGTGTCATAAGATGCAGTAGCGGTGACCAGCAGGTTGAAGTGATCCAAAGTGATGATTGATCAGAAGTGGTGGATCAGAAGGGGTGAAGAACGCCAGCAAGCGGCGTCTTAAATAGGGACCATGGAACTCTCTCGAAGTTTGGAGATCGCCCGACCAGACAAAGACCTGCCATTGGTCGAACGAAAGTCAGGGTGACGTCAGTCGACACTACTCAGCGGACAGTGGATCAACCAGTAGATGTCCGGTATGTCGTGAGTGAGGACGCCTGAGGTAGCGAGCGACTGTAACACTCGAGGTGAGAACTATAATATCTATGAATAAGTGATTGATAACAAGATTATGCATATGGTTTAAGCAATTAACATTTGTAAAGAAATAATTACCATTCGGGGATCTCAGTAACAATAAATAAAATTTGACCGACAAATGGGCCAAGCTAAACATTGAAAGTATCACAAAAGTGATCATGCTCCGAGAACTCCGAATGAAAACAAACAAAAGAATCAGTCAAAGCAAAACATGGATAACAGACGAGGTGAAACTAAGACTCGAAAGGCAAAACAGAAATAGCAGAGATGGGTCTAGTATAACGACCTTTACTAGTTAAAACATCAACAACTCTGACGCGTTTATCACGGCCAAAGTGGCAGTGAATAACTCTACCTAGGTTCCACACGAGAGGCGGAGATGGGTCCCGAAGAAGAACCATGTCCCCCACTCGTACATCTGGTTGAGGAAGCCGCCATTTCTCACGCCTATTTAGCAAGCTGAGATATTCTAACTTCCATCGGCGCCAAAAAGAACATCGCAAAGATTCTACTTTTCTCCAAAAGATAGGCAAGTTAGGATCACAGCGTCGAACCAGCAAAGGCGGAGTAGCAGCAAGCGAACAGCCAATCAGGAAGTGACTGGGTGTTAAAGGTAAAAGATCCTTAGGATCGTTTGAAAGAGGGGTCAGGGGTCTGGAATTTACAATACCTTCAATTTGAATAATTAAAGAGTTGAATTCCTCATAAGAAAGTATGGTAGGACCAAGAGTTTTCTTAAGCTGTCTTTTAGTAAGTTTGATGCAGGATTCCCAACGGCCCACATGATGGGGAGCATAAGGCGGGGTGAAATGCCATTTGAAACCTTTAGAATAGGAAAAGTTGGAAATTTTTTCTTTAGCAGAAGGGGAGCTTAACACTTTTTTCCAGAGATCAGAAGCGCTTACAAAAATTTTTGCATTATCTGAAAAAACTTCAGATGGAACACCCCGTCTAGCAGCAAATCTAGAAAAGGCGGCCAAAAAGTAGGATACAGAAGCGTTCGTAACCAACTCAAGGTGGATAGCTCCCGTCACCATACATACAAATAACGAGATGTAGAGTTTACCTAAGATTTTGCGCTTAGATGAAGAGGGATTGGTCTGATATACGTAAGGACCTGCGTAATCGATCCCAGTAAGAGCGAAGGGCTTACTAGGTTCTGAACGAAAGGGAGGTAAATTACCCATAATCTGCGTGGCGGGCCTTGGTTTAACCTTGAAGCAAGGTATACACTTTTTGACAACAGAAGAAACCTCATGAACGCCATTGAGGATCCAGTATAGTTCACGAATTAGACAGAGCAAGGTGCGAGTGCCAGCATGAAGGTGTTTATAATGAAACTTTTTTATTATAAGGGTAGTGATAGGATGCTTTGAAGGAAGGATGATGGGATGCTTTTTCCCATCCTCACAACTAGACATAGCTAATCTTCCACCCACACGTATTATGCCGTCCTGGTCTAGAAAAGGAGTGAGTGGTGAAAGCCTGCTAGACTTGGGTAAATCTTTACCACTTATAAGAGCTTGCTTTTCAGGAGCAAATACTTCCTGCTGAACAAGTAACAAAATCTTGCAAGTAGCAAATTCTAACTCGACTCTGGAGAGAAAGGGTTGAGGCTTCAATGGTTGATCAATTACTAAATATTTCCATCGGAAGATATAAGACACTACACGAATCAATTTATCAAATGAAGAGTATCTATGAAAAAGGCTAGTAGAAGTAGAAGTAAGATGCGACGTGACAGGGTCATTACGGGCATCAGGTATTTCTTCTGCAAATTGATTAGCT
This sequence comes from Meconema thalassinum, assembly GCA_946902985.2. Lineage (NCBI taxonomy): Eukaryota > Metazoa > Arthropoda > Insecta > Orthoptera > Tettigoniidae > Meconema > Meconema thalassinum. The sequence goes on along the minus strand of OX336390.1, from coordinate 964,158,695 downwards.
AAGCGAGGCCAGCAAGATGATTCCTGACTTAGCCAAGGAGGACCATTCCAGTACTGGTCTGAAGAAATCAATTTTTTAGGCGTGCAACCACGTGATATTATATCCGCGGGGTTTTCACGGCTAGGAACATGTCTCCATTGTTCAGAATGAGAGACTTCATGAATCTTAGAAACGCGATTTGCCACAAAGGTATTCCAACGAGAAGAAGGCTTGGAAATCCAAGCTAATACAATAGAAGAATCGCTCCAAAAAAATGTGCGGGAAAATTTTAACTTTAAAGTGACATTTAGTTTAGTAGCTAATTCTGTTGCCATTAAAGCAGAGCATAATTCTAATCTCGGCAATGATACCGTTTTAAGTGGAGCAACCTTAGATTTAGCGCACACTAAATTAGAAAATCCAGGGAAAGTAGCTGAGGAACGTCCTACTATGTATGCACAACAGCCATAAGCCCGTTCTGAACTATCAGAAAATACATGCAGGTCATACTGCTGGTATAAGGGATTAGAAATTAAAGGGCGGGGTATAGAAACCTTGGAGAGATCCAGCAAACTGCTGCGATACTCTAACCATTCTTCTACAAGAGGAAGGGGGAGATTTTCATCCCAGTCTGATTTTAATGACCAAAGCTTTTGCAAGAACATTTTTGCAACAATAACTATAGGAGCAATATATTGCAAAGGATCAAAGATCTTTGCGATTTCTGACAGAACTTGTCTCTTAGTTACAGGGGGAGATTCTGACAGATGTACCTGATAAGAGAAGGTATCAGAAGAAGGACACCAAAAAACACCCAATGCTTTTACGGCTGCTTCATCAGTAGGAATGGCAACAAATTCATCAACTGGGACCTCTGATGAAAATTTTGACATAAATTCAGTGGAATTTGAAGTCCATTTATGGAGCGGAAAACCACCTCCTAGGAGTAGGGATTTCAAATCTTCGCACACAAGGAGCGCTTCAGAAATATTAGGGAAAGAGCACAAGAAATCGTCGACATAAAATGCCGTTTTTAATGACTCAGAGGCCAAAGAATGATACAGATGACCATCTTGCTCGGCTAACATGTGGAGAGACCGAATCGCAAGAAAGGCTGAAGGCTTCAGGCCATATGTCACAGTCCTCAATCTAAATATCTTTATGGGTTTGGAACTCTCATCGCGCCACAATATTCTTTGCAGATCTTGCTGCTCAGAATTTACGAGAATCTGCCGGTACATCTGCTTAATATCTGAGATTACAGCAATAGGAAACCTTCGAAAATTAAGCAAAACAGAGGTGAGATCTGTTTGAATCGCGGGACCACATTGCAAGGTATCATTTAAAGAGATTCCATTGGAATCTGGTGATGAGCCATTGAAAACTACTCTTATATTGTCTTGTGTTATGGAATTTTTCCATACCGGGTGATGATTTAGATAAACTATTTCATTTAAAGGATGGTCAATTTCTTCTGATTTAGAAATTACCTCCATGTGATTGGATGATTCGTATTCCTCCATAAAGGAAGCATACTGAGTTTTGACAGAAGCATCTTGTTTGAACCGATTTTCAATAGCAAATAGTGCCCTAAGTGCTCTGGAATGCGAGCCCGTAATGGCGGGAGGATTGGGAATACGTGGAAGAGTTACTATAAATCTGCCTTCAGCATTACGGACAGTGGTTTCCTTGTATAACTTTTCACAAATTTCGTTAGAAGAAGAAGAAGAAGAAGTAGCCTGAACATTCTCAAGATCCCAGAACTTGGTTAGCTCTTGGCTCAAATCGGTACCAACAAAATAACAATTCGATACAGTTTGAATAGGATTACGGTATATTTGGCCAGTAGCAATCCAACCAAAATCAGTTTCGCGAAAGAAAACATTAGGAGCAATTTTTACTTTATTGGAATGAAGACATTGCCAAAATACGCTTGAGCTGAAAAGAAGCTCTACGGGTGAAGCTCTGTTGAAATGAGGGTCAGCTAGCTGGACAAAATTCGGGATATTCCAACTTTGAATAGGATAAGAAGTGCCAGGAATATTGTTGCCTATAGACTTGATAATCAAACAATCTAATTGCAACTGCGTACCAAGATTATTAGAGTCCTTCAGATCCACTTTAGCAAAGCTTAAGGATTGCGATTTAGAGCAGTTTATTCCTGTAACCTCTATTGAGGTAGGATGTTTTGGAAGGCCTAACTTTTGTACCAACGATTCATTAATAAAATTGTTGGTAGCGGCATTGTCCAATAATCCCCTGACAGATACCCATTTTCCGTGAGAATTTTTCAATAGAACCTGCACGGTAGATAATAAAACCTGGACTTTGCCAAGCGAGGTAGAACTTTGAGCATACGACTGCGCACTATTTTGAGAAGTCTCCGAATTAGACTTGGTATTGGAACTGCTTGGTCCTGATAACCATGGTCTTTCATGCCTGTGCAAAAGTGAATGGTGTCTTGCCCTACAATGAAAGCATAAACGTTGTGAAAGGCAATTGTTTAACATATGCGTTCCTGACAAACAGTTGAAACAATGTTTTTTGTTCGTAATGAACTTTCGTCTTTCATCTACTGATAAAGATTTAAATTCATCACAATTGTATAAAGTATGCGATTGCTGACACAGACCGCACGTTTGCATTTGGTTCGGTGACCGAGCATCAACAGGAAGAGCCTGAAATCTTAAAATTCTTTGATTAGAACTGCTAACCTTATGTTTTGAGAAGGCTTTTGAATCTGAACTACTAGTTTTTTGATTAGCTATGGCGGAAAAGACTTGGCTTCTGGCCTTCAAAAAGTTAATAATCGCCTCATAAGTGCATTGCAAATTCTGGGAAAGTTCTGTTTCCCACGCTTTTAATGTATTTGCATCCAATCTTGCAGAAATGAGGTGAACTAGAAATAAATCCCAGTGATTTACAGGTTGGTTTAAATTGGACAATGCTCTGACGTGTAGCTCTGCAGTGTCAATCAACTTACGAAGTGATAAACTGTTATCTGCTTGCACGTTAGGTAACTCGAATAAGCTTTGTATATGGCGTTGAATAGATAAACGAATGTTCCCATATCTAACCTTAAGAAGATTCAGAGCAACTTCATAATTATCACTGGTCAAAGAAAGTGCTTGAATCAGGTTAAGTGCGTTGCCTTGAACTGCCAGACACAAGTAGTGAAATTTTTGTATTACTGGTATAGAAGTATTCTCATGTACTAAAGAATTGAATAATTCAAAAAATGGTTCCCATTCCATGTCTTTACCAGTAAATTTGGGTATTTCTAATTTGGGTAATATAATGCGTGAAGAAGATGTAGAAGATGCTGCAGAAGTTTGATCTTCTTGTTTTTCTTTTAAAGTTAAAGCCCTAATAAGCTGTTTAGCTTCAGCAAATCCCTGATAGTATAATTTTTCAACTTCCAACCTATCACTTTGCTGGTCCGGATGCTGAGTTTCTATACTGCATTGTATCTCATCATATTTCTCAAAGGCTTGTTCATAATTCTTAAGCCTCTGCGAAATTATGTCAAGATTACGCTCTTGGGGTTCGAGCTCCGTTAAGAAAGTACGAAACCGTGTGAGCTTGCCCTTACAAGAGGCTCTGGCGTTGCTAAGTTTTTCATCAAGGTTAGGCATATTAAAAGTTGTTTGTTACTCACGTCAATATTGTGACTTCGAGTACTGGAAGTCAGAGGATGACAGCTTGCTAGGTAGTAAGGTTTAGTCTGATGCGGAAGAAACCGGCTTAGCTTACGTTTCTCACTTCTGCTGCACATGCGCCTTAAGCTGAAACGTACAATGTGAATTAGTGTTGAAACACAATGAACAAAAAATTGTTAATGTAAAATCCACAATATTAAACTTGTATAGGGATCCAGGGTGCAACAGATATGTTTCCCGGGTTTCGGCACCAGAAAAATGGAGAAGTATAAGTTCTTCCCTAAAACTTCCCCATACGGGAGAACGAAACGCATCAGGCGAAAGCCTGGACAAAATAACTACTGTGGTCAAGAAAATTAGACTGAAGCGGTGCGGGGTAGTGGGCATGAAATACGTGACTAGAAAACCAATATAGGGAGCAATACATTAACAATTTGTATTCCTAATAGTAAATTTATAATGAATAAACAAATTGCACTTAAGTGCTTATCACAGAAATGAACAATTATAAATGTAGCAAAGTGTGAGGGCCTGATGACAGAAACCCAGATTAAAGAAAGGTCCATGAAACAAGCTTGCTTGATTGGAGAAAAGTTGAGCTTAACATATAAAAATGCACTTTATAAAAAGAGAGAACCATAAAAAATAATTAAGAGTGTAAAATAACTGGTATGATATAAACTCTTTATAAAATTAAACTTATCTTTGAAGAGGGTTGAAGAGCCAGCTCCTTAAAAAGTTCCAGCTAGCATAAATGTTGGTTTAAAAGTCTTCAAGGTTTTCTCGGAAGGAGGCGTACATGGCCTAGAGTTATGTGCACCATCGAAAAAATGTCAACTCTCTCTTCTTTTCTTGCGCAGGAATGACATTTATAGTTTCCAAGAGATGATCCAGAGATATTTCGAAAGACGATTCCAAGTATCCTCTCTAAGGTGAAGGTGAAGAGTACAGCGGCTGGCAATTATTCTTGCCATCTTGAGCAATACGTCATGGTGCAGATCTTGTGACGTAACTGCTCGGTAGCGTAGATATCAGCGATGGTGTCATAAGATGCAGTAGCGGTGACCAGCAGGTTGAAGTGATCCAAAGTGATGATTGATCAGAAGTGGTGGATCAGAAGTGGTGAAGAACGCCAGCAAGCGGCGTCTTAAATAGGGACCATGGAACTCTCTCGAAGTTTGGAGATCGCCCGACCAGACAAAGACCTGCCATTGGTCGAACGAAAGTCAGGGTGACGTCAGTCGACACTACTCAGCGGACAGTGGATCAACCAGTAGATGTCCGGTATGTCGTGAGTGAGGACGCCTGAGGTAGCGAGCGACTGTAACACTCGAGGTGAGAACTATAATATCTATGAATAAGTGATTGATAACAAGATTATGCATATGGTTTAAGCAATTAACATTTGTAAAGAAATAATTACCATTCGGGGATCTCAGTAACAATAAATAAAATTTGACCGACAAATGGGCCAAGCTAAACATTGAAAGTATCACAAAAGTGATCACTTACTAACAGTGTCTCGATCTTCACGAGGACTCACTTTACGAGTTTCCTTCCTCTATAGCCACTAAGGTTGTGACTTCTAGATATTTCTTATTTGTGGTTTACGGAGAGGCAGTGTGAAAGCAGGAACAAGATCTTCAATAAACCAAGGCTGGCATTAACGGCAGTATACAGCTTATGACCTTCAAAAAATCAATTTTTCAAAATATTTTTAGCATATTTTCAATTTTGAAAAAATAGGCTTATGAGATCACCTTTTGTCCGTGTGTGTGTGCGTGCGTGTGTGTGTGTGTGTGATTCGTGTGTGTGTGTGTCCCCCCCCCCCCTAATAAAATCTAAACGGCAGAAGCGATTTCAATGAAACTCGGATAGTTCATAGCACTATTCCCGGCGACCTCGACCGTGCCCTTCAAATTTTGTTACGACTCACCAATCCAACATGGCGGCTGTGCAAAATATTTCACCAGCATTCAATATCTCCGAAACTATTACCGATATTACCCTGACATTTTCTAATGTGATAGAGGGAACTACTATAAGTTCACTTATGTGACGTTTGAAAACCTGGTAACTACAAAACCAACATGGAGGCCAAGCGAATTTGCGACTTTAAATAGACGTTTCTCGCGATTTGACCAACCAAACGCAATGAAACTTGGTACAGTATATGTTTATATACATTGTTATGCACCGACATCTAACTTCGTTCAATTGTTCACATAATCACAAGATGGCGGATGTGCGAAATATTTCACCGGCATTCTATATCTCTGAAACTATTAGCGGTATCTCCCTATAATTTTGTACGGAGATAAAGGGCACTACTGGAAGTCCATCTATAAGACTTTCAAAAACCGGTTAACTACAAAACGAACATGGCGGCCAAGCGAATTTGAAAATTTAAATAGACCTTTCTCGCGATTTAATGTTCCAAGCGCACTGAAACCTGGTACAGGAAATATTTATACACATTGTAATCCACTGGTAACTAATTTAGTTCAATTGTTTACATAACCTCAAGATGGCGGCAGTGCGAATTTTAAAATTAAGTTTTTATTTCTTGTGATGTAGTCATGCGATCGAAGTGAAAGTTTGAATAATGAACCTACGCAATAATTTTCCTTTAATGCTACATGACTCTATGGCCTATACATTTAACAATCCAACATGGCGACCATCCGAATTATTTAGACGATACTGAATATCTACGAATCTATTTTAGCAATCAAACTGCAATTTTTAATGTTCATAGGGGCTATGAACTTAAGTTCACCTATAGGACTTTAAATAACCTGGTGATCACAAATCCAACATGGCGGTGACGCGAATTATAAATATTCACATGGACGTTTCTCGCAATTTAACCATCCGCGTGCAGTGAAACTTGGTACAGTAAATCCTTATACGAATGTTAATCCACTGGCATCTAATTTATTTCAATTGTTTCCATAACCTCAAGATGGCAGCTGTGCAAAATTTTAAAATCTCCTTGTTTTTTCTTGTGTCCTAATTATGCGATTGAAGTTTGAATACTACACGTTCACAATAATCTGCATGTAACAGTACATAATTCTAGGACCTACATATATAAAATCCAACATGGCGACCATCCGAAATATTTAGTCGGTTCTCAATATCTACGAATCTATTACAGCAATCAAACAGAAATTGTGTATGTTGATAGTGGCAATTAACATAAGTAGGATATATGAAAATAGGCTGTATAGTTCTTCACGGAACTACTTGTTTATTTTATGCTCCTATCCTTTAGGAACATTTTGGTGCAAGATATATGTCATTATGCGCCGTAGTTTTTGAGTTGTGATTTAAAAGGCAAGGCCTTGCACCCAGTGTTCGCCCTGGTTAATGGTAGACTATGTAAGATTTTTGCACAAAAGTTTATCGCTCATTTTCTCAGTTGTGCTTTTGACACCCTTTTGAATGATAACTCAAAACCTAACTGACACACACTAATGAAATGTTTGGGGCGTATTTCTGCTTACTCTATCTACAAAATGATGTTAATTCATGTCTCTATCTAAGATAATTTATTTTATTTTTAATAAAATGTAGCAAATATATTGTAAAATTTTGACATTTTCTTTTCAATACAAAAGTAACAAGAAGTTCCGTGACAAACTACAGTAAATTACATATTTTCTTAAAATATAAGATGCATGCCAATGATTAATCTATATGGATCTATCTAGAATAATGACGAAATTAAGTTGGTAATATCGATATTTCTAATTAGTTCGAAATACTGTATACCTGGGAAAATGTAGCCTAATAGAGCACTACAGTTGGCAGCCCTGGTGGCGGCATATATTCTTAGTTCCGTCTCTTAAGGTACAAAATACAAACTTTGGTTGAAACCAATGGATAGCATGGACGTTCCATGCAGTTAAACATTGGATCTAACAGCGCGCGTAAAATCATGTTGCAACAATGTCATGCATGTATTGGTCAGAAATAATCTGAAATAATAGATCTATTGGTGTGCCAATTTTGAATGAAATCCATTAGTTAGGATAGAAGTTACATGCACTTAAAAATTGGACCTATCAACAGGCTTAGAATCATGTTGGCAGCACTGACGTATATTAGTTACTCCAAATTAATCCAGAATATCAGGTATTATACGTGTGCAAAGTTTAGAGCTATTGGCTTGCATACTTTCTGATATATTGGTATTTGGATAAAAAAAAAATAGAGAGCACTTATTTACAGTTGGCAGCCCTGGTGGATCTTAAGAATACGCCCAGTCATATCTGTTTCCGTACACATAGCAGATACAAAATTTGGTTGAATTCCAATTGATAGTGTAGAAGTTATATGCATTTAAAAATTGGGCCTATCAGCAGGCTCGTATTCATTTTGGCAACACTGCCATGTATGGCCTCCGGGATATTAAACTGAAATATTAATATCTATACGTGTGCCAATTTTCAAATAGCTTCCATTCATACCTTCCAAGATATCCAACATGGAGCTCAAATTTCAATTGCGATATGTCAGCAGTTGGTAGCACTGACATAATTTTCAAATACGGCACTGAGATATTCTAGTATAGATCTTTACTCCTACTAAATTTTGTTTCGATTGCTGCAGCCGTTTAGGAGTTGATAGGGACACACACACACACACACACACACAGCCAGACAGACAGACAAACACACATTTGCCCGGATCGATCTCATAAGTCTACTTTTTCCTCATTTTTCATGAAAGTACTTGCATCTCTAGAGGAATATTTTCGCAATAATATAATATTAACAGAACCTAGGAATGTTGAATGTTATCACTAAAACGAATACCCAAATTATTTGTTGACATGGATGTAATGCTTTTTTTTTTCATATAAAATAATGCCAGTGTTTCTTGTGCACCAAATTTCATTGCTGTAACTATTGTGGTTTTGAAGGAAAAGAAAAGATAATTGTTAACATTTTACCAGGGTCACCTGTACCTGGTCCCTTAGGTTCCGGGACATACTCATTAGACCGGGCGCGCTCATATGGCCGATAAGCTCACGCGCGGCGAGAATGCAAACTCGCCTTTCATAGTTGAAGATATCCAGTATGCAGTAACATACGCCATTTGAGGATGTTCTAGACTTGGCAGCACACATGTTACGAGGGCAGATCAAAAAATAAGTTGCACTTGCCAGTTATGGCCATTTATTACACCACTTATACAACAGCAACACGCCTATAACGACATACAATGTAACGTCACTTTTCCACATAGTTTCCAGGAGACTCCAAACATTTCTTCGAACACACAACCAATTTGTCGATGCCGGATGCATAGAAAGTTCCTCCAGTGTTCTGCAACCACGCGGAGACAGCGGCCTTCACCTCCTCATCGGTCTGGAAACGTCGACCACCTGTCTAATGATCGCTTTCACACTGTTGACATTGACACGGGTCTTGGACGTTGCGGGCCTGCCCTCGCGATATTCGTCCGTGATATCCGTGCGTCCGGCTTTACGATCCCTTGCCGGGAAATGGCCCGCTCCTCATACACAGCACTAATTTCACGATGAATGTACGTGCAATTCTTCCTTTTCGCCCATAGAAATCGGATTGTCGCACGCACCTCATATTTGGAGTGAACGTCCAGTCGACGCGCCTTTGCATTTGGCCGCTATTCACACCATACAAGACGAGACACCACAGCGACCTGCCTAACAGAAGTGTGGGCAGTGTCTGTCCCTTTCTCCGCTATGCCACGTTTGCGACACACAGCGCGCTGCTGCAGCGCGTTAGTGCAACTAACTTGTTTTGATCCACCTTCGTACATATTGGATGAAAACAGACAGTTAGGAATGCGGAAGGGGGGAAAGCCTTGGAAGATAAGAGATACACGCACACAATTCAGTGCAGACAGTGACGAGATCAACTGTTCGCAATAACCTAAATGTGAAGGATCTGGTGATGATCGAAACTGGTCATTTATTATTCTCATGTACGGTCATTGCTTTTCAGGATTAGGGAACCACACAATCATGTTGACCGACTGAAGAGCATTCAGTTTCGATTACTAAGGCAACACTGAAAAATGGCTTCCAACATCGTAAAAATTAAATAGTTAATTAGGTTGAAAAAAACGTTGTTGTTGTTGTTGTTGTTGTAGTTGTTGTTTGAGTCTTCAGTCCTTTCACTGGTTTGATGCGTCTCTCCATGCCTCCCTGTCCTGAGCTAATCGTTTCATCTCTACATAGCTACCACACCCTGCATCCGAGGCAATCTGTTTAACACATTCTAACCTTGGTCTACCCCTACAGTTCTTGTCCTCGACCCTTCCTTCCATAACTAAGCTTGCAATTCCTGGGTGTCTTAGTATGTGTCCTACCAACCTATCTCTTCTCTTCATTAGCAGTTGCCAGAAACATCTCTCCTCTCCCACTCGTCTTAATACCTCTTCGTTTGTAACCCTACCCATCTGATCTTCATTATTCTCCTGTAACACCACATTTCAAACGCTTCAATTCTCCTCTTTTCTGCTGCACCAATAGTCCAAGTTTCACTTCCATAGAGCATCACGCTCCAGACAAAGGCTTTCAAAAATGACTTCCTAATACCTAAATCTATATTCGACGTCAACAGATTCCTGTTCTGTAGAAATGCTTTCCTTGCCTGAGCCAACATACTTTTTATATCCTCTTTGCTTCGTCCATCACTGGTTATTTTGCTTCCTAAGTAACAGAAGTCCCGTACTTCCTTTAGTTTTTCACCTGTCAAATTGATGTCCATAGAGGTGATAATTCGTCACTTTCATTACTTGATGGTAGGTTACAAGCGAGTGTAAATAAGCGCTTTATCGTTACCGTTACGTGTTACATGTAACCAAACCTTTAATGGAAGTGTCTAGTTTGCGGCATGAGTATACTCTGGTACGATAGGACCAGGGATCAAACCCTACTTTTTGCGTACTATTTTATTGCGTATGTTTCAATTTTCTTCGCTCAGACACTGGTTGTTTGAAACGTCATCATCATCATCGTCATCATCATTCATTTCATCATAATTATTAATAATTACGTCATCATCATCTTCTTCATTTCCCCTTTTCCAGCTGACACTGGGTGGGGGCAAATATGGTTCCTCTCCACTTTGTTCTGTCGTTCCACCATTCCTCTTCCGACACGGTGTTCCAATCCAGGTTCCGTTTTCTAATGCTATACTTCACCGAGTCCATCCAACGCATTCTTGGTCTTCCACGTCCTCTCTTCCCTATCATCCGTCGTTCCAGTGCTCGTCTTGGTAGCCTTACATCATTCATCCCTTTGACATGTCCAAACCATCTCAATCTGTTTTGCTCCAGTTTGTCATTTAGTTTCTGTACTCCCAGGTCTTTCCGTATATCTTCATTTCTCACTCTGTCCCTCCTCGTTTTCTGGACCATACTTCTCAGGAATCTCATCTCTGCTGCTTGTACTCTGCGCTCATCCCTCTTAGTCATTGTCAAAGTTACTGCTGCATATGTCATTATAGGAACATAATATGCTTTGTACATAACTTCATTAGGCTTAATTGGTATATCCTTGTTCCATACTAGTCCCCGTACCTGTTGGTAGAAAGCACTCCCGAGTTGTATTCTTCTGCTAATTTCCAAATCTAGTCTTCCATCTTCAGTCAGTTCACTTCCCAAGTATTTGAAGTGTTTCACTACCTCCAATTCCTTATCTCCTACTTTGATTACTCCTTTTCCTTCTTTCTTACCTCTACTCATCACCACTGTTTTACTCTTCTCCACATTTATCTTCAATCCCCATTGCTCAATCTTTTCATTTATTACGTATACCTGTTCTTGTACCTCCATCTCATCCTCGCCCCAGATCACAACATCGTCTGCAATTATTGCGTATTAATGTTATTCTTTAAGTCCTCACACTGCAGCTCGTTCATCAAGATTTTAGTCGTATAATTATATTTCTTGTTACGTGAGTGAACCATGGTTTAATCCAAACACGTTTACTTTATCTTTCGGTTCTTTTTTCAACATACCGGTATTGCCACTACCGTAATGCAGTAAAATGTGAACTGGGAACTGCCCTTCATCCATGTTGCTGAACTATGACAACTTGTTGTTGTTGTTTGAGTCTTCTTTTTTTTTGACTGGTTTGATGCAGCACTCCATCCCTCCCTCTCCTGAGCTAATCGTTGCATGTCTACATAGCTACCACACCCTACATCCGAGGCAATCTGTTTGACATATTCTAACCTTGGTCTTCCCCTACAGTTTTTGTCCTCGACTCTCCCTTCCATAATTAAGCTTGCTATTCCTGGGTGCCTTAGTATGTGTCCTACCAACCTATATCTTCTCTTCATTAGCAGTCGCCAGAAACATCTCTCCTCTCCAACTCGTCTTAATACGTCTTCGTTTGTAACCATATCTACACATCTGATCATCATTCCCCTGTAACACCACATTTCGAACGCTTCAATTCTCCTCTTTTCTGCTGCACCAATAGTCCAAGTTTCACTTCCATAGAGCGCCACGCTCCAGACAAAGGCTTTCAAAAATGACTTCCTAAAACCTAAATCTATATTCGATGTCAACAGATCCCTTTTTTATTTGTAGAAATGCTTTCCCTGCCTGAGCCAACCTACTTTTTATATCCTCTTTGCTTCGTCCATCACTGGTTATTTTGCCTCCTAAGTAACAGAAGTCTCCTACTTCCTTTAGCTTCTCACCTGCCAATTTGATGTCCATAGAGGCTTATGATTTATTTCGGCTGCATTCCAGTATTTTTGTTTTTGACAACATACGTATTTGATGATTGTTGTGTACAAAAGTTCAGTTTTATAAAACACAAGCTATTGTACACGGCGTTGCCCAGGAGGTGTCTTTATATGTTATAGAAAGATACATGCTAATATAATTCGCAGAGTATATTCATTTTTCCCCTAAGTGAGTTTAGAACATAGTTCTCCTCGGCTCTGATGTTACTCAAGTGCAATATTAACTCACTGTAAATCTAGTAGAAAAGTACAGTGGAATACAATAACGTAACAGAGCAAGCGCAGGGTTAGCCAATGTATTTATTGTTTTTAATTTTAATTCTCTACAACGACCCCTGTTAATAACATTTAAAACACGAAGTTCCGTGAAGAATTATATAGCCTATTTTCATATATCCTAGTCATGTTAATTGCCTCTATCAACATAAAAATTTCAGTTTGAAGGTTGTGATAGATTCGTAGATATTGAGAATTGTCTAAATATTTCAGAATGTCGCCAGGTTGGATTTTTATTTATGTACACGAAGATTATTGTGTACGTGTGGTATTCAGACTTCAATCGCATGATTAGGACACCAGAAGTAAAAACAAGATTTTAAAATATAGCACAGCTGTCATCTTGTGGTTATAAAAACAATTGAAATAAATTAGATGCCAGTGGATTAACATTTGTATGAGAATTTAACGTGCAAAATTTCACCGCACTTGGATGGTTAAATCGCGAGAAACATTCATTTAAATATTTATAATTCGCGTCGCCGCCATGTTGGATTTGTGATCACCAGGTTACTGAAAGTCTATTTAAATGTTCATAGCCTCTATGAACATTTAAAAAATCAGTTTGATTGCTGTAAAAGATTCGTAGATATTGAGAACCGTCAAAATAATTCGGATGCTCGTCATTTTGGATTGTTATTTGAATAGGCCATAGAGATATGTACCATTAAAGGAAAATTACTGCGTAGCTTCATTATTCAAACTTCCACTTCGATCGTATGATTACGACACAAGAAATAAAAACTTAATTTTAAAATTTCGCACAGCCGCCATCTTGAGGTTATGTAAGCAATTTGACTAAATTAGATGCCAGTGCATTACAATATGTATGATCATTACTGTACCACATTTCTCTGATATCAGATGGTTAAATCACGAGAAAAGTCTATTAAAATGTTTCAACTTCGCTTGGCCGCCATGTTAGTTTTGTACTTTACAGGTTTTTGAATGTTACATATATAAACTTGTAGCAGTGTCCTTTATCATCGAACAAAATTTCAGGGTGATATCATGAATAGTTTCGGAGATATTGAATGCCAGTGAAATATTTCGCCCAGCCGCCATTTTGAGGTTATTTAAACAATTGAACTAAATTAGACGCCAGAACATTGCAATGTGTATAACCATATGCTGTACCATGTTTTATTACGTTTGGATGGTTAAGTCGCGAGAAAAGTCTATTTAAATGTCTCTGCTTCGCTTGGCCGCCATGTCGGTTTTATAGTTATCGGATGTTTGAAAGTCTCATAGGTGAACTTCTAGTAGTTCCCTTTATCACTGCACAAAATTTCAGGGTGATATCTGTAATAGTTTCGGAGATACTGAATGGTGGTGAAATATTTCGCACAGCCGCCATGTTGGATTGGTGACACACAATAAAATTTCAAGGGCACGGTCGGGGTCGGCCAGAATGGTGCTATGATCTTACCGAGTTTCATTGAAATCACTCCTGCCGTTTAGAATGTATTACGGGGACACACACACCCACACGTGAATCACACACGCACACACAGACACACGGACAAAAGGTGAACTCATAAGCCTATTTTTTCATAAAATGAAAATAGGCTAAAAATACGTATTCAGATTTTTATGGCTTTCAGATTCCTGAAGTTCTTATCGTGGTTTGGATAGAAAACGGATTGTCATGGACTCTTACAGATATAGATGGAAACTTGCAGTACACGTCTAGAGCTACTGTTGCCATGGAGAAAATGGAGTGCCATGGCCTCTTACAGAGATAGATGGAAACCTGGTTTTCATGTCTTAAACTAGTGTTGCCGTGTATAAAATGGAGTGGCATGGCCTCTTACAGAGATAGATGGAAACTTGGTTTTCACGTCTTGAGCTACCAGTACTGTTGTCATGGAAACGACCGACCTTTTTATTCCATCATCAGTTTACTAGCGGCTTCGGTGCCGTAGTCGGTAGCATGCTGAACTGCTGTGCCCAAGATAGCAGGTTCAAACCGGGCCGAAGTCGTCGGATTTTTAAGAGCGTTAAAAATCCTTCAGTATGCCTTCCTTCGGAGGGGAAGTAAAGCCGGCGGTCCCATGTCATAGATTTATGGCATGTAAAAGATCCTTCCACAGACTAAACTTGTGTGGACCTAATTTCTAGGTTAGATTTCGTTGTAAAGCTCTATCAATTTTCCAACGTTCACCACTAGGTATCATTGATGTCTGGTAGCGAAAGTTGGAACTACTTGAAATCGAACGGAACTTGTAGCTCACCCTAGTGGTGTACGCTTGAAGCAGCTACAGCCTCTGGCGAGCCAAGCATGTCCTCGGACACTCCCGGCACTAAAAGCCATACGATAAATAATAAATAGATAAATAATAAGTCTTCACTCGAATGCCAAATGAGAAAGACTATCGAAAATTCATGTGGCCAGCGGTTTCTTCTTGGTCCTCAACTGTGTATGTGCAAAATGTGGTTGAGATTGGTGGAACGGTGTAGATTTGTATACATAACAAACCCACCCACCCACATACAGACTTTCACCTTTATATATAAGATTTCACAACAGTTCTTTGCTTTTCGCCCGACGAAGGAAATACGCCAAGTGTATGTATCCAGGTGAGAAAGTGTTATTCCCCGCCGAATTGAATTGGCCAGTTTACTGTGCTAACCGACTGAAAAGCGATTCTAGAAGAAATGGTTTCTAAAACAGAACAAACTTGAAAGTTGTGGACTTACTCGAATGAGAGCGATATCATGCTTCAGTTTTCGTCGGCTGTAACGCTGATGTGGGTAGACCTGCGCGGCAGTGTATAGATTCTTGCCCTGAGTGGTGTCTTCGATTATGTTGAGAATTCCAGCAGCAATAACTAACTCTCCAGCGCTGACAACACTGAAACAATTGAGGAGTGACCATTCATTTTGTGTTCACACCACATTTACAACACATTATCACAAGTCATTCATTCATCATTCATATTCATTCGAGACTGTTTTACCTTCCAGTGTCCAGTTTAGTCTGCAAGTCTCTGTTTGCGAACAAGACCATTCCATGATCCCCTATTAGCAGTTAGCACAGCGGCCTCCTCTTTCACTTTGAAACCATTGCAGCGCAGAGAAGCCAATGCAGTGAGTTCTCAGTTGCGATCTACAGTATTCTGCAAGTGTAGCGACGAAACTCTCCCCTCATCGCTCAGTATTCAGACCGACCATCACCTCCTAGGTCTACTTCTACAGTGAGATTATTTTTCTCGGGCCGCAGGGTTGTGCGAGGCGGAGGCGAGCTAACCAGGGTCATATAAGTCATTAAGACACTTAACTTTCATCAACGATGGTGTGTAGTGTCAGCGCACAGATAACAAGGTAACATAAACAACAGCTGCAAGATTTAATTAAAGAAGCACAGATTGCTTTTTATCTTGGGAATCTAGATGACCTCACGTCACCTGTTAAAGGTTAGAATTTATCTTTTCTCACAGAAAATATTAAAAATATTCTCCTTCAGCTGACAGACAGTAACTTTGGGAGTTACATCGTTACATTATGTAGCTATTCCTGCACCCCCCTGCGTGTTTACTGTGATTAATCGAAGCACGGAGCTAAGCCCGTTTGATGTTCAATTGAGGGTTAATTTAAAATACAAAGTGTACCCGTACTCTAGTGGAGCTGGAGAACAATATACGGCAGCAGATATCCTCACAACAGAAGGGAATTACAACGTGTAAACGCTAATTTATTTACACGGTTCAACGCCTGTCTGTCAGAGGAGAACACTCTCATCTTGACCTGTGGATAGGTAAGTTCTTTAGTCATAATTTGCTGGAGAATTAACCATTAATTAATGTACTTTGTTTACGATTTCCACCTGTGCACAATCCGCGGTGCAAGCTCGGTTGGCTGGCGGAAGGCGCGCTCGCTCCGGCAAAAGAATCACCCTGTACTTCTCTTATCGTCTACAGTCGAACTCATTAACCTCTAAGGCAGTCATGCGCAAAGTGCGGCCCGCGGGCCAACTGCGGCCCTTGAGCCAGTCTAATGCGGCCCGCGACAAAGTTTCCAACTATACTATCTGATTGAGTTACCATGTAACAATGAATTGAAGCAACTATTCTTCAACGTTTCGAAAATTGAGTTCTACACAAGGTCCTACCAAAATCAAGCTTCCCAAACATGAAATCTCATACACAAAAGATAACTGCCATGTTCGCAACGTACTATATCTGTGAACAGGTGTTTTCTACAATGAAGCTTCGCAAAAATAGCGTCAGAAATAGATTAACAGACCACCATTTAGCTGCGCTACTAAGAACCAGCTCATCCCAGTTTCAACCAGATTATGAGAAACTTTTGTTCAACATTTATTCTGAGGCAATATTTAAAGAATCGCTGGTAGAAGATGCAGGGATCAATATAAATTGAAAATTTATTAATAACATTAGATATGCGGATGATACTGTGGTCATAGCAGATAAATTATCTACCCTTCAACACATGGTAAAATGCTTAGTACAGCACAGTGAAAATTTCGGCTTGTGTGGGAATGCTTCAAAAACAAAAATGATGGTGTTCTCTAAAAAGCAGATCTCACAATAATTAATGATATATTTGAACAAGTGTCCTCCTTCAAATACTTGGGCACCATATTGAACGAACAATGTGACTCCAAACAAGAAATAATATCTAGAATTGAAGAGGCCAGGAAACAATTCTTTATCTTGCGGAAATTCTTTGTACGATCAGATCTCAGTCTACAGTTGCGAATCCGCATGGTCCCTTGTTACATATGGTTACGAATGCAGGACCATGGATCCTTCTATTGAAAAACGAATCGATGCCTTTGAAATGTATCTACAGTATATCGTCGTCTCCTGCGCAAACCTTGGATATTGAAAATTTCAAATGTCGAGGTCCTACATCGGATGAAAAAGCAAAAAGAACTGCTACATTTATAAGACAATACCTAGGTCACATCATGCGAAACGAGAGGTACCAATTATTACAGCTAATTATTGAAGGAAAGATACAAGGAAGAAGATCCGTTGGGAGACGCAGAAATTCATGGTTGAAGGACATTAGAAAGTGGCACCGGTGTACATCGGAGGAAGTATTTCATACTGCAACGTCAAGATCAGAGCTTGCTACGTGGATCGCCAACCTTCGTTTGGAGACGGCGTCTTAAGAAGAAGAAGAAGAAGAAGAAGAAGAATAAGAAGAAGAAGAAGAAGAAGAAGAAGAAGTCCTACAAACATCTGAAGAGACTCATCCTTAACCGAATTGCTTCGAAATAACACCTATTGAACAAGCAGGCTTTAGACCAAGTAGAAGCTGCACAGATCAAGTACTAAGTCTCATCACTCATATAGAAGCAGGGTTTCAACAACAACTTAAAACATCTGTTGCTTTTGTTGACCTTACAGCAGCCTATGACACGGTATGGAAGGATGGGTTACTCTACAAACTGATGCGTATCATACCATGTCAAACTATGAACAAGCTTATAAACAATATGCTGTCTGAAAGATATTTCCAAGTGGTTCTTGGGACCTAAATAAGTAAGCAAAAGAAACTGAACAATGGACTCCCACAAGGTTCCGTGCTCTTTAACATGTATACATCAGACCTCCCTGTAACGCAGTCTAGAAATTTCATTTATGCAGATGACCTGGCTTTGGCAACTCAACAAAGAACTCTTGAGAAGAGCGAACAAATTCTTTCCTCAGATCTAAGCATTATGAATGAATATTTCAAGAAATGGAGACTAACACCGAATCCTATTAAGACTGAAGTTAGTTGTTTCCACTTAAACAACAGGTTGGCAAATACAAAGCTGAATGTCATCTTTAATGAGAAAGTCTTCCATCATCATCATTTTCCAAAATATTTAGGCGTTACTCTCGATAGGACATTGTCCTTCAAGAAGCACCTGCAGAACACTGCAGCAAAACTGAGATCACGCAATAACATCTTGCAGAAGTTATGTGGAAGCTCATGGGGGGCTACAGCAACAACATTACGATCTTCTGCTTTAGGAATTGTCTATTCAGCTACTGAATACTGTGCTCCGGTGTGGCTTAACAGTCCACATGTGAAGCAGATTGATGTCCAATTGAATTTGGCGATGAGAATAATATCAGGTTGCATCAGGACCACTCCTCTGTACTGGATTTCACATCGCACCACCTGACTTACGTAGACAAAACTCTCTCCTGAGGGAATATCAAAAGGTAATCTCCACACCACAGCTTCCTATTCATTGTGACATAACTACGGTAAAGATAAGTCGCTTGAAATCCCGCCGACCACCCTTCCTAACAGCGGAATCTCTACAATTACATAATTTTCATATTGACAGCAAGTGTTCTGAGGTATAGAGTAATTTATTCCACGATAAATATAGAAACTTCATCCTATCAAGAAACCAGCTGGCATGGCACTACCACACCATACATGGAAATCACTCAACAGGATACGAACGGGACATGGGGTCTGCGCAGACAGCTTATACTAGTGGAATAAGGCTTCCTCACCTCAGTGCGACTGTGGTTTTGAAAGACAGACCATCCAACATATCGTGGAGGACTGCAGTCTTCGAGCCTATAATGGGCACCTGAAAGACTTTCATGATGCAACGCAGCCTGCTCTTGATTGGATTTCAAATTTAAATCTTACCTTGTAAATCTGAACATTTTATCTATTGAATATTTGTCTCCTTATGCAAAATTTATTTTAATATTTATTGTTTTTTAGGCTAAATACTAGCTTGTAATTGTGTAACCACGCCATACGCTAAATAATAAATATGAAACACTTTTAGAAGCTCAGTCACAGTTTCACTTTTCACATACTACTTCCTCCTGCAACAAATAACGAAGGTGTGTTCACAGTGCAAAGATGAAGGAATACTGGGCTCGCCCGAGATAGGAAGCACGTGGTCCAAGGGGCCTCAACGAACCAAGAAGAAGAAGGTGTGTTCTTTTTAGCCTACTTTTCACATTTTGCAAAAATGAGGAAAAAGTAGACTTATGAGATCGGGCAAATGTGTGTCTGTCTGTCTGTCTGTCATTCTGTCTGTCTGTCTGGCTGTGTGTGTGTCCCCCCCTAACAACTCCTAAACGGCTGCAGCAAACGAAACAAAATTTGGTAGGAGTAAAGACCTATACCTGAATATCTCACGTCCATATTTGAAAATGATGTCAGTGCTACCAACTGCTGAAAAATCACATTTGAAATTTGAGCTCCTTGTTGGATATCTTGGAAGGTATGAATCGGAGCTATTTCAAAATTGGCACACGTATAGATAATAATATTGCAGTTTAATTTCCAGGAGGCCATACATGGCAGTGTTGCCAAAATGCTCTCAATTTGTTTTAATCCAAATACCCATATATCAGAAAGTATGCAAGCCGACAGTTTTAAACTATGCACACGTATAGTACCTGACATTCTATATTAAATTGGAGTAACTTATATACGTCAGTGCTACCAACATGATTCTAAGCCTGCGGAGACGTCCAACTTTAAATTCATGTAACTTCTATACTAACTAATGGATTTCATTCAAAATTGGCACAACAATAGATCATATTATTTCCGATTATTTCTGACCAATACATGCATGGCATTGTTGCCAATATGATTTTACGTGCCCTGTTAGATCCAATGTTTAACTGCATGTAACGTCCATGCTATCCATTGGACTTCAACCAAATTTTGTATTCTGCACCCTAAGAAATGGATCTAAGAATATATTCAGTCACCAGGGCTGCCAACTGTAGTGCTTTATTAGGCAACATTATGCCAGGTATACAGTATTTCAAACTAATTAGAAATTTCGATATTACCAACTTAATTTCGTCATTAATCATTGGCATGAATCTTAAATTTTAAGAAAAGTAGGCTCTTTAGTTCGTCACGGAACTTCTTGTTATTATTTACGGAGCCTGTTTTGTTGAATCGTTTAGCGAGGCTCCTAATTATACTGGCATTATGCACAGGTCTTCCTGGAAACTTGATTCGAAATTTTCGTCTTGTTTCGGAACAAGACTTTCTGCTTTTTATAAACGAAATATGGATATACATACGTCCGCACAATGTGACTAGGCAACAATCACATTTATCAAAATACTCGCTAAACCTGCAACACTAACGTCCAAGTTTTGCAGATACACGTCCATATGAATGACAAAACACGTGTGAACTAACGATATGAGTCAGCGAAGCGCGCCAACCACGGCTGAACCATGTGCGTGCGCCCAAGATCCGCGCCAGTCAAAGCCGTGTTTATCGGGGCGCACATAGATGATGACCCGGTATAAATTAGGAATTATAAAATACTAGCTGAAGTACCCGTGCTTCGCTACGCGTCATAAATAAATTAAAATGTGAAGGTGACAGTTAAAACAGGGGATAGGCGAGGTGCTGCGCAGAGGGAGATTAAGGATGGAATATTTTGTCCAACTACACCGCTCGGCGTTGACCGTGTTTTATAGCACAAATTTAGGTTTTACTCGCTAACAGTTGCAGATACCTTTCGGATAGGAAATGTAGTTTTTAACCTCGCATATGCCATCAAAAGTTTGCTATTTCTTAGCGTAATCTTTTTATTAGAAATGGAAATATGAAAGTTTGAAACCAAAGGGTGTAGTGACGTCACTAAAATGGTCGCCATTTTAAATAGTGCAAAGTATTGAAATCAAAAGTAACCTATATGTTAACCAGGAAAATCAGCTACTTCCATGTAAAATTCACGTAAATCGGACCAGTGGTACTTGCGAGATTGAGTAATACACAGACACACACCATCTCAATTTTAGCCTCGCTTCGCTCACGTCATAGTCGTATCATATTGTTTTTCAATGAAATGCAGGTTTAGCCCCGTTAACACCCCTTTAGAACCTGAATACCCAAAAATCCCTCCTTAGTAGACGTTTTCGACACACGACAAACATATCCCCAAAATATCATTCTTCTAACTTAAATAGTTTTGGTTGGTCGATGAGAGCAAACATCCAAAAATCCTTCCTTAGTGGACGTTTGTCTTCCAGAAGTTCACCCCTCCCCATATGCCCCTTAAATTGCATTTATGAAAACACGGTCGAACACCTATGTATTTTATTTATTTATTCTTTACTTTATTTATTTTTAAGCTGATAGATTTCCTCCGAGTTTCAGACTCCTCCCTATGTCGTTTAAGAGATACACGATCAGTTAGGAATCTTTCAACCCCCCTTTTCATCCCTTTCACCTCATAATATACACTACATCGAAAAACCATTAGACATGTGTCAGCTTATTTTTAATGATTAGTATATGTGCCAAGTATCACATCCCCAAATGAAACCACTCGTGAGATATTGTTATTCAATGGAAAGCACGTTTACCCCCTTAACACCTCTTTAGAACCTGAATATCCAAAACTCTTTCCTTAGTGGACGTTTTCGACATACAACGAACATATCCCCAAAATTTCATGTTTCGAACTTCAATAATTTTGGTTGGGCGATGATGAGTGAGTGAGTCAGTCAGGACATTTTCTTTCATTTATTTTTGATAATTTCACCCGTCCCCATGAACCCCTTAAATTGGATTTATGAAACAAACGGTCAAACACCTATTTACTTATTTAAAGCTGTTTTCCCCCTGAGTTTGATGAGTGAGTAAGTGAGTCAATCAGTTAGGACACTTTCTTTCCTGTTTTTTTTTTCCATAATTTCACCCCTCTCCAAGGGCCCCTTAAATTGGATTTATGAAAAAACGTTCGAACACCTATTTACATGTATTTTAAGCTGTTTTTTCCCACCGAATTTCAAACTTCACGCCTATGTCGTTTCAGAGATACACGCTCCGTCAAGAATCCCTCAACCCCCAATTTTCACCCCTTTCACCTCATAATATACACCACATCGATAAACCCTTAGACATATGTCTGATTATTTTTAATGATTAGTTTATATACCGAATATCACATCCCCAAACAAACAACTCATGAGATATCGTTATTCAATGAAATGCACGTTTACCCCCTTGACACGTCTCTAAAACCCGAATAAACAAAAATCATTCCTTAGTTGACGTTTTCGACATACAGCGAACATATTCCCAAAATTTCATGTTTCCAACTTTAATAGTTTTCGCTGGGCGTGATGAGTGAGTGAGTCAGACAGGACATTTTCTTTCATTTATTTTACCAGAATTTCACCCCTCCCCATGGGCCCCTTAAATTGGATTGATTAAAATCGCTTGAACACCTATTAACTTATTTCTTAAGCTGTCTTTTTCCCCTGAGTCAGTCGGTTAGGACACTTTCTCTCCTTTTTATCCCCAGAATTTCACCCCACCCCATTGGCCCCTTAAATTAATTTATGAAAAAACAGTCGAAAACCGATTTACTTACTTTTTAAGCTGATTTTTTTCGCTGAGTTTCTAATTTCTCGCCTATGTCGTTTAATAGATAGGCCTACACGCTCCATTAGGAATCCTTCAACCATCACTTTTCAGCCCTTTCACCTCATAATAATACACCACATCGAAAAACGCTTAAACACATGTCTGCGTATTTTTAATGATTAGTTTATATGCCGAGTATCACATCCACAAATGAAACCACTCGTGAGATACTGATATTCAATGAAATGCAGGTTTAACCCCCTTAAGACCCCTTTAGAACCCGAATATCCAAAAAACCTCCCTTAGTGTACGGTTTTGACGTACAACGAACATATCCCCGAAATGTCATGTTTCCAACTTCAATATTTTTGGCTAGGCGATGATGAGTGAGTGAGTAGGTGAGTGAGTCTGGACATTTTCTTTCAATTTTCTTTTTTCAGAATTTCACCCCTCTCCATGAACTCCTTAAATTTGATTTATGAAAAAAAAACTGTCGAACAGCTATTTACTTAATTTAAAGCAGTTTTTTCCCCCTGAATTTGATGAGTGAGCCAGTCAGTCAATCAGTTAGGACACTTTCTTTCCTGTTCCCCCCCCCCCAGAATTTCATCTCTCCCCATGGGCCCCTTAAATTGGATTTATGAAAAAACTGTCAAACACATATTTACTTCTTTTTATGTTGATTTTTTTTTCGCTGTGTTTCAAACTCCTCGCCTATGTCGTTTAAGAGACACACGCTCCGTTAAGAATCTTTTAATCCCCACTTTTCACACCTTTCACCTCATAATATACACCACATCGAAAAACCCTCAGACACATGTCTTCTTATTTTTAATGATGATTTTATATGTCGAGTATCACATACCCCATGAAACCAATCGGGAGATATTGCTATTCAATTAAATGCATTTCTACCCCCTTAACACCCCTTTAGAACCTGAATAGCCAAAATTTCTCTCTTATAGGGCATTTGCGGCCCTTGAGGAAGCTGCATACAGATTTCATTCCAATCCGGTCGGCGGTTTCTGAGATTTCGTGATGAATAAATGAATGAGTGAGTAAGTGAGTGAGGGAGTGGTATTTGACAAATATATAGTAGAAAGAAGATAGTGTCAAGTCTTTGTTATGCTAAACTCGGTTGACAGTGCTGTGTGAGCAATTGAGTAACTAACGGGATTTCAAGTAAAGATCCTCATTTTCTATACCGGTAGTGCAGAGCGCAACTGGCATCCAGTCGGCCGTGTCTCGACTTGAGCTATGTTGCCATGGAAACTATCTGCCTTGCCATTCCTTCATGAGTATATTTTATGATTTGATTAGCCTGTTTTTGAGTGAAAAAGGGCCGAAATCAGAAGAATGAGAAAGACTATCGAAAATTCATGTAGCCAACGGTTCCTTCTGGGTCCTAAACTATGTGTATGCAAAATATGGTTGAGATTGGTGGAACGGTGTAGATTTGTATACGGAACCAACATACATACATACATACATACATACATACATACAGACTTTCACTTTTATATATTAGATAAATTAAAAATTAAAAGATGACATATTCGAAATTTTAAAACCTTGTTCCCTTTTAGCCCACTTTCACATTTTGTAACAAGAAGTTCCGTGACGAACTAAAGAGCCTACTTTTCCTAAAATTTAAGATGGTAGCCAATGATTAATCTATATGGATATATCTAGATTAATGACGAAATTAAGTTGGTAATATTGAAATTTCTAATTAGTTCGAAATACTGTCTACCTGGCATAATCCCTGGTATATTTCAAACTAATTAGAAATTTCGATATTACCAACTTAATTTCGTCATTAATCATTAGCATGAATCTTAAATTTTAAGAAAAGTAGGCTCTTTAGTTTTGTTTGATTTGAAATTCAGAATTAAATAGTTTTGTAAACATGTGTTGTTTTATATTCGGCCCACCAGATTATTCTACCCGTCGCCCGCGAATATTTTAGTTGTAAAGAGTACACTTAGCAAAATCTCAATCATGAATGCTTTGACTGATTTATCCTTGGTATGAAGAATCAGCCTTTATCAATTCAGCTACTGGTGCAGTGGTCATTCTTTCATAGGTATATCAGAGCGAAGTTAGTTTTCTGGGAATATCACAGACACTGTTAATTTAAGGGCCTTTAAATGAGGTTTTCGGAGACCCTTTATATTCGGGTGAAAAAGATCTTTCGTACCACACTCACTCGTGAAAATTGCGTAAAAAATTCTAGAGTGCCCCTTGACCCCCTTAAGCGCATTATACTGTATGTATTGATGAATTTTACAGCTTAATTTGGTTCAGTGATAACCTTTTAACCGTCTGCAAACTTTCACAGTAATGTAATAATTGGAATTGCATTGCGCCTTACAGAAATAGATGGACCTGTGAGATTCTGTTACCATGGTTACCGTGTTGCATTCTTTCATTATTTCACGGTAAATATACATGTTTTAAGGTATTTATTTAATTGTGAGGCATTTAAAGAGTAAGTGAGTGCGTTTCGCTTACGCATTGGGTTATGTTGAACCTGTAGGTACCCCGTATGTGTAGGTTGGTGTTAATGGGACCTTATTTTCGGTGCAAAACTGGAATGGGACCTTAGCAGAATAATATAGGGAGGGATTGCATCAGGCCCTGGGCCTAAAAAGATTGCCCATGTCTGCTCTAAGGTAACCTGTCCTCCCCACTCTCTTCACATTCGGCTCGTTTCATCCAATATATTTACTTCTAACTTAATCATTATATCATAATTCGAGTAACCACCTGTCATTGCTCCCATCTATAGTTCGCGCTACCCTCATATCAGGCACGTGTGAGATCCTACCTTGGATCTACCCAACCCTTTCCTCCATACAGCAAATTCAGTGTGATGTATTTTATCGCTACAGTTATGTTTTTCTTGCAGAACACTGAGAACTTACTGCATTGGCTTTTCTGCCCCAAAAATTATTGATTGTTGTATATAGAAATATATCATCTGTTTTAGCTGCCATGCATTAGTTATTTAAAACACTGAGCCTTCTTCTTCCTAGCGTTTCTAAGACTACGGGTCGTAGGAACATTCTTTTATGGTAATAGAATTATTATTATTATTTAACGCGATCCTGTAAATGTGTCGTGACTGTGAGCCTCCCAGGTTCGGAACCTAAGACTACTGAGTTTAGTCGGGCACTTCGTGCAGTAGGGATAGTTATTCATGGTCACAAGGCAGAATCTGTACTCAGGAATCATGTGAATGCTAGTTTCGGTAACTGCCACTAGCCTAGACAGCAGCACCTGCCGTATGGTCGAACTGGGAAGGGCCACAGACCCCGGTGGAGGGAGAGATGAACTCTGGTCATCTCTAGTTGGATATAACGGCATCCAAAATGGCGTGGCTCTTAGATTACCCTCTTGCGCTCTTGCTCTTGACAGAGAGACGTCGTAACGGACGTGAGTTAGAATTCAGTCTCGTGGAGACATGCTAGACAGTAAGGACTTAGTAGCGCCAATTCAGACCTGCGTAAACTTCCATCAGTATATCCAAGTTAATTGTATAGTGTATATATCACGACTGCTATAGAGTAATAAACAGCAGCAAGTCCAGGGGACGTATCATCTTTTATTCCGGGAAGTTCCGGGACTAGCCTACAACTCAAACTCCCTTATCTAGTAAACCGCTCGGCTAGAAGGGAAAGCAACAGAGGCGCTGTCGACCTGCCAGAACGTCTCACAGGACAGGTAGGTCACGACAAATGGACAGTCTTTAAGTCATAATTTACTGTATATAGCCAGTGTTGCTTCCATGAGCAGCCTCCAGCTGGACGAACTTTGTCAAATTGTCGAATATTCCCAACACATACTTGTTACCTCGCACTGTCGTTAAAAGCGGACCCACATGATCCAAATGAACCACGGAAAACGGACGCTGTCCAGGAGGTATCGGGTGAAGAACACCAGGCTGTTTTCCACTCTGGTTTTTCGTTGGAATGCACTCCAGACAGGCTTGGATGTGCCTTTTGACATACGCCCTCATACTTGCAAAATAGAAGTCGTTATGAATTTCTCGTGACGGTCTTTTCTACACCTAAATGACTCGCACATTCATGGTTTCGGATCACGATTGCTTTTCGCATGTTCTTAGGAACTACATATCGCAATGACTCTACTCCGTTAATAACTAGCTTTTGAACAACAATTCATTGACTAGACAAAAACCTTTCACTTCTCCTTTTTCCACACGTGTTCGTTCTGACTCTACTTTTCTCAATACATCAATTGTGTGCTTCAATTGCACATCTGATCGCTGTTCCAGTATGACAAGGACTTACATTTCCGTGCCTTCTCAGTGATGGGCGCAATGCCCATTGGAGCTTTGTCTGCTGGTTGGCATACTTCACACTTGCGTAGTGGCTATTGAAGGCCATCGCCGTGGAGGTCCGGGTTCGATTCCTACCTCATCCATCCTGGAAGTGGTTTTCCGAGGTTCCCTGCTTCTACTCCAAGCAAATGCATGGATAGTACTGTACCCGTATTGCCATGTGTCAAGAGATCCGATTGCACCGCATAATTTAGTGAAGAACAAATGACGTGCATGATAGCTGTGACGTCACTGCCATGGCCACATAGATTCCATGATGTCAAGAGAACTTGAAATATGTAAGAATGTAACGCTCACTATTCTACTAAGATTATTCGAGAATTTGTGAATACCTTCAATGACGTAACAACGTGAAAGACCAGTAAGGAAAGAGCAGAACACGTGATCTAGGAGACGCTGTAGAGGGCACTGGAATCACAGAGCGAGTTTTGGAGGAGAGGAGATGACCTGGAGGTCGTTCACTTGAGTCTTACACGCAGAGCAATAAGGACAGTTCAGCGAGCGCGCATGTGAAACTTTTAACGCATGTCTAGTGACGAAAGACGTGTAGTATCGCTAAGCCAGCATGGCAATCTTTCCATGTGATTTACACAGTCAGAATGAGTTAACAAAACGAACATTTACGGAGTACAATAAGGCTTCATAATAGTGAAGGCGCGAACGGTACGTGAAAGCCTGTATGGTTTCACGTAGTTACAGTCCTTTGAAAAGCTGTTAGATTTAGGCTGGAAGTCGAACTCAAAGCTAGCGGTGAATGTGTAAGCGGCTAGAAGATATGTTCTGTTTACAGACAGGCGAGGTCATTGTGCCGAGCGACAGTAGGCGAGTCAAGGCCAACTGCTTGTAACGTGCAACCCATATGTGTTTGGAGGTCAAACAAAGAGGTGACAATCTCGGACAGATTTCTCACGAAAATTAAGGTTTTTGAAACTGTTATAATTCGTGAACCTATAAGTCTATCGAAGTGCGGTTTGCGCGAGTGTATTCAGGAGTCTGCAAACTATTGTATTAGACGGACAGAATTAACGGAAATTTTTTGGACATGATGGTCAACGGACCACGCATCTACTTTTATTTCACGAGGAACTTTCAACACCGTAAGATGGCACACTAAAGTACATGCGGCATGGGAGATCTAGGATACGGGTGACGTTCCTGGAGGTGAAATGGAGAGCCACAACCGACACCGGGTCTACCATAAGACTTGGAGATGGGTAAAGACCAAATGGCGAGAACGAGGGAAGACGCCGTTAGTCCGACTGAAACTCCATATTTCCACAAGAAGAAGTCCAAGGTACAAGTGACTACACCATGATTCTTTATAACTAGAGTGTTAGTGAAGTAGATTTTAGTGGTCTGGATTGCACATGTCAAATTATATTGCAATAAACTTAAGGGGGAATTTTAGTTACGGGTTAAGCGGTGACATTAAACCATTTTTCTTTATACTCTCTAGAAACGACTGATTTTCATAGATATGGTGGATATATAATGCTAAATAAGAAGTGAATAATATTAAACATGTAACGTTAAATTAATGAGATCCATGAAACACTTTAATAAGTTTAATCACAGTTACACAGTAACATTTGTAAATTTGTCAGGAGGTGATGGATAATAATCATTTAAATTGAAAGGAATTCAATGAAATCTAACTAATACGGCAGTAATCACACAATTTAAATATCTAAATAATACAATTAAACTGTTCTTTAAATACACTGAAAGCTGAATGAGAACTATAAACACGACGCGATGTTACAAGCTTCGATGACTTAAGTAATAAATGTGAATGACAGGCAATAATAATGCTGAAATGAAGGAATTATGATGATAAAATGCAATGCAGATAAAATATGGTAATTTAATAAGGTAAGAAATGTTTTCAAATAATGTGAAGAATGAGAAATAGTGGTGTGATTTAAATGGTCACTGTGATTTAATGAGGCGAATAATTAAATAAAGATAAGCCTGTGGATAATTCAACGGAGCCATGGGGGCCATTTAATATGTGTGTAGAGGTCATGGGAGAATTACCATGTCAATGTTGTAGCCAGTAACATTTTGCCTGATGAATTTTTATATTGCTTTGTGATATCATTTAACATCATTGAGATTTATACCAGTGGAATAATTTAATCACAAGTGATTCAGTGAGGCTAAAGACAGGATTAATCTATTAAGAGAAATTTCAGAGCTTGAATTATGTATGTTTAAAGAAATAAGGATATTTTGAATCCATTGTAAGGCTGAAAGAAAGTTGCAATTCTGAGTTAAGAGGGAAGTTGACGTGAGCATTCACATATGTAAATACGATGTAAATATGTTAGTAAAGTAAGTTGAATATCCACTATACACTAGTCACAAATTAGATTGAAGGAGATGTAATTGAATCGTTACAGTGATATTTTTGTGTTTTTCTTTTATAATGCAAGCAGTTTGATAGGCATCCAAACATGAACTCTGTAATAAGAAATGGATGACCAACGCAACAGTGTAACTAAAATTTAACCCATTAAAATCCATATGCGGGATCTCCGTAAGTTTGATTATATCTAAAGATAGGACACAAGGAAATTTTGACCCGATTAAGAATTAATTACATTTGATATTTTCTTTGGTTTGCACATCAAGACATAAATTAGATAATCTCCACGTGCAGGGGGATAGGAACAATTATTTTCTTTGTTGACTGTACCAGTGCTGAGGTGAATAAATTGTGGAAGTTTTATCTCATTTGTTCATATTCTTTCTGTGGCTTCGCAACGTAACGTGGATGGGAGACGACGTCTGACGGTAAAACATGAACCCCAGTCCATTGTCACGCCCCGAGGTCATTTGAGGTCTCATTTTTAGCCTATTTTCAATTTTGAAAAAATAGGCTTATGAGATCACCTTTTGTCCGTGTGTGTGTGCGTGTGTGTGTGTGTGTGAGGTGTGTGTGTGTCACCCCCTAATAAAATCTAAACGGCTGGAGCGATTTCAATGAAACTCGGTAAGTTTATAGCACAATTCCCGGCGACCTCGACCGTGCCCTTCAAATTTTGTTACGTCTTACCAATCCAACATGGCGGCTGTGCGAAATAATTCACTAGCATTCAATATCTCCAAAACTATTACCGATATCGCCCTGAAATTGTGTACGGTGATAAAGGGCACTACTAAAAGTTCACCTATGAGACTTTCGAAAACCTGGTGACTACAAAACCAACATGGCGGTCAAGCGAAGTTGAGACTTTAAAATAGACTTTTCTCGCGATTTAACTATACAAACGTAATGAAACTTGGTAGAGCAAATGTTTCTACGCATTGTAATGCACTGGAATCTAATTTAGTTCAATTGTTTACATAACCTAAAAATGGCGGCTGTGCGAAATATTTCACTGACATTCTATATCTCCGAAACTATTACCGATATCACCCTGCAATTTTGTACGGTGATAAAGGGTACTGATACAAGTTTACCTATGTATATTTCATAAACCTGTAAAGTACAAAAAGAACATGGCGACCAAGCGAATTTGAAATATTTTAATAGACTTTTCTCGTGATTTAACTCTCTGAGCGCAGTGAAATGTGGTACAGTAAATGATTTTGCAGATTTTAATGCACTGCCATCTAATTTAATTCAATTGTTTACATAACCTCAACATGGCGGCTGTGCGAAATTTTAAAATTAAGTTTTTATTTCTTGTGTCGTAATCATGCGATCGAAGTGAAAGTTTGAACAATGAACCTAGGCAATAATTGTCCTTGAATGGTACATAACTCTTTGGTCTATACATATATAGATCCTAAATGGCGAGCTTCCGAAATATTTAGACGTTTCTCAATATCTATGAATCTTTTACAGCAACCAAACTGATTTTTTTATGTTCATAGAGACTATGAACATATGTTCATCTATAGGACTTCAGTAACCTGGTGAGCACAAATCCAACATGGCGGCGACGCGAAGTATAAATATTTAAATGGACGTTTCTCGCGAATTAACTATCCGAGTGTCGTGAAACGTTGTACGTTAAATGGTTATACAAATGTTGATCCACTGGCATCTAATTTATTTCAATTGTTTGCATAATCACAAGATGGCTGCTGTGTGTAATTTTAAAATCTCGTTTTTACTTCTTGTGTTCTAATCATGCGATTGAAGTTTGAATACCACACGTACACATTAATATTAAAGTAATAGTACAAAAATAAAAATCCAACCTGTCGACAATCTGAAATATTTAGACGGTTCTCATTATCTACGAATCTGTTATAGCAATTAAACTGAAATTTTGTATGTTGATAGTGGCAATTAACATGAGTAGGATATATGAAAATAGGCTGTATAGTTCTTCACGGAACTACTTGTTTTGTCTTATTGCCATGTCGGCGTATGTCTAACCATCCACGGTTTTCTCTTTGTGATATTTTCTGGTAAATGTTGTTTCGAATTTCAACCTGGGATCGCGGTGTGTCGGGCCAGGCAATCCACGGTTGGGATATCGGGCACTGTATGGTACTTAACACACCGTACTTACAGTACGTGGTTTTCGTGTTCAAAGCGCATCTTTCAAGGAGAACCAGAAATGTTAGCTGCTAATGCGCTGCTATGTATGGACTAATTTAGTAAGCTCCTTGGACATCAGCATCCAGTGGGCCGTGGTCCATAACGCTGTGCTGTCGGTAGTCAATTGTAAAAAGCAACCATGGGAACCAAAAGTCATATTTATTCAAGAGGACAAATATTCATTCCACCACCAAAAGCAGCCCCAACTTATTAACACTCACCCTCAAGGAGTGTGTACAAGCAGGGGCGCACCCAGACTTTCGGTTTGGAGGGGGCTTTCCTCAATAACATGATTTCAGCTATGGAAAGAGAATGTGTCCATTATTAGTCTTGTATGTAAATATGTAGCCTATATTTGAGATCATATGCATAAAAAAATTCTATAAGATAAATAGCCAATAGAAAATACAAACACAACAACAATCAACGAATCAACTTTTACAAACACCACTACTGACTTGACACCTGACACAGAGCACAGCACAATACCTTGAGGAGAGAAATTTTCACCGCTGTCCCACGCGCATCATGCTCCGAACATAGTTACGACAACGGCCGGAAATATCCGATCGTGTTGTGTTTACAATATATATTATTATCACTTAAGTGTTGCATAAATATAGGCCTAATATAATTCTATTTTAAACCAGTAGAAAATCGCAAAATGTTCCAAAGTGCCAACACTAAACATTCTGGAGCCCGTTATGCAATGAATTTTCTTGAAAGATATCATCAATGTTTTTAAAGTATTCCCAGGTTGGGGGGGGGGGGCTTAAGCCCCCAAAGCCCCCCCCCCCTCCCTCCCCTGGGTGCGCCCCTGTGTACAAGTATCACATTATACTAGTAAATTGTGTTTAATACTGAGAATTATAGTTCATAAAAAGGCAACAGACAGTACGTAATAATAGATTTTCTTCTTCTTCTTTTTGCGTTTTGCCCATTATAGAGCGCGCTTGAACTTGTTTTTCGGGTTGATGATATTCGCCTTCCTATCTTCCCAAAATCTCTTCATGAAGTCACTGTGCTGCTTCTTCCGTTCTTCTGTCCACTTGGTTCCAGTCCTGCCACTAGTTTTCACCCTAAACTTGTGCTTTGTTACTGCGGTCCTGAAGATATTGCGGTTTCTCAGAATATTTTCTCCGATGTTCAACTCTTGCAGGTCCTCTCTTGATTCATCCAGCCAGGCTATCCTTGACTTCTGAGAATTTATTACATTGAATAACCTTTTTGTAAGTCTATAATCGTCCATCCTGAAGAGGTGTCCATAAAATGTTAAACGTCTTCTTCGTACAGTGTTGCTGAAACTATCTGTGTGACGGTATAGATCTAAATTTCGTCTTTTAATCCAAATTCCGTTTTCTTGTGTGGGGCCGAATATTTTTCTAAGAATTTTACGTTCTTGCTTTTCTATATTTGTAATTTTAGAATGGCCTCCTAAAGCTATGGTTTCTGAAGAATATAGAGCTTCCGGTAGTACAACTGTTTTGTAGTGTTTCAGTTTTGCATTATGTGACATTACTCTTTTAGTGATCCCATGTTAGTCTGAATGCTCTATGAAGTTTTGAGGCTCTTTCTGTGTTAGCCAAAATGTCCAATCCTGAAGGAAGAATTATTTCTCCAAGGTATTTAAAAAAATCTACTTGTGATATTGCTCCATACGCTGTTTCTATTTTTTCTTTCTTGTTCTTTTGCTGAAAATTCTGCATGTACTTGGTTTTTTTCAAATGATATTTGAAGGCCTGCTTGTGATGCTATTCTGTATAATGTCTCAATAGCATGCTTAGTTTCTTCTTTGTTCCTAGTGATAATCGCTAGGTCATCTGCGAAAGCCAAACATTTCACATTGATTTTGTTTCCTGCAGTTCCTATGCTAACGCCTTTGATGTTCTTTTCCCATTCTCTGATGACTTTATCTAGAACCAGGTTAAATAGAAGGGGTGAACGTCTCCTTGGCGAACACCTGTTCGTACTTCAAAAGAGTCAGAAATTTCCCCCAAGAAACTTCACCTTCGATGTTGTATTGGTCAGAGTCTGACGAATCAGTTCTCTGGTCTTCCTGTCCACTTGAAGTTCTTCTAGCGTCTCAAACAGGGTCTGCCTATCCACAGAATCATATGCTTTCTTTAGGTCCACAAAGGTGACAATTGTGGTGTTGGATCTGCGGATCTTCAAAATCATCTTCAGATTCCATATCTGTTCAGCACATGAACGCCCTTTCCGAAAACCCGCTTGATATTCACCAATCAAATGGTCTGTTTGTTTCTCTAGTCTGTTCAAAAGAGTTTTAGAAAGGATTTTATAGGCCACAGATAATAGGGTTAAACCTCTATAGTTGTTTGGATCAGTTTTGTTTCCTCTCTTGTGCAATGGATGTATTAACGCGCACTTCCAGTCCTGTGGGATCACTTCTGTTTCCCAAATTGCTTTTAAAATTGCGTGGATTATTCTGGTGACCTCTTCCCCACCGAGTTTCAACATTTCAGCGGTAATACCGTCTTCTCCTGGTGCTTTGTTGTTTTTAAGAGATTGAATGATTTCTGCTGTTTCTTCTATTGTCGGTGGATGTGAATCTGGATTCAGTGCAGGCTTTTCAAAGTGCATTTTTTCTTTCGGTGGGTCACAATTGAGTAGGTCTTGGAAGTAATCTGCTAAGATCTTGCAGTTGTCCTTGGTGTTTGTTTCTAGTGAGCCATCTGGTCTACTGAAACATATGCTAGGTGGTTGATAACTAGACAGACTCTCACGGAAGGTCTTATAGAAATTTTTGGTGTTGTTTTTAGGCAATCCTGTTCTATCTCTATGAGTTTATTCCTGTCGTACGTCCGCTTCTCCCTGCGGATGACCTTAGCTGTTGATTTCTGGATCTTAAGGAATAATTCCCATCGTTCAGTTGTCTGATGTCCGTTCCATTTATTCCAGGCTTTAATTCTGTCTTCAATTGTTTTATCACAGGTTGTGTTCCACCATCTGTGTTTCCTTTTCCTTGGGGGCTGCCCTAACTTCTGTGCTGATGTCAGAATTTAGTTTCCTAAGTCCCTCCAGTCTTTGGGATTTTTCTCTTTTAAGGCCTGAAGAAATTCTTTGGCATTCTGCTTGAGGTGCTCCGGATCCACTCTTAGTAATCTCTTAGTTTTTGGTTTGGATCTATTAGGATGGAATTTCACTTTGATTTGGCTTAAGTAGTGATCAGAGTCAATCACTCCCCTGCGCACCCTAACCTTTAGGATTTCACATATGTTCTGCTTGGACACTGCTACATGATCAATTTGGAATTCTCCTAGGGCTGGATTTGGTGATTTCCATGTTTTCTTCTTGTGTGGAGACCTGGTGAAATATGTTGACATGAGCCTCAAATTAAAGGATTTACAGCAATTTATCAGATGCTCACCATTCTGATTTGTTCTCCAATGTGCTGGATGATGACCAACTATGAATCTACACTTCTTTTCTCTACCAAACTGAGCGTTAAAGTCACCGAGTAAAATTTTCAAATGATGTTTAGGAATTTTGCTGATGGATTCCCAAAAGTCTTCTACTTTCTGAGGGTTTTTCTTATTGTCATTGTTTATGGGAGCGTGGGCATTAATCAATGTGAATGCCTTGTTGCTTGATTTTATTGATAGAACGGAGATCCTTTCGGAGGGAGAAGTAAAGTTGAGTACTGAACTGGCTATTGTTTTTCTTACAAAAAACGCTGTTACAAATTGTGATAAATTATCTCCAATTTTTATGGCTGGTTTCCCCTTATATATCCTAAAGTTTTCTGAATCTGAATCAAAATGGTTTTCGTCTTGGAAAAGTGTTTCCTGAATGGCTGCAATTTGAATATCAAATTTATTCAAGGTGTCAATTAACTGTTTAAATTTCCCAGTTTTGAGCAAAGTGTTCACATTGACTGTTCCGATGAAGTTCTTTTTCTTCGGGCGAAGAGATTTTGAGAAGCTCCGACTTTTCTCAGCATGATGCTCCCGATCCCCCAGAATCCGATGATCGGGAGAACCCGAACTGTATAAGTCCGAGGCCTGGGGTAGTTGCTGTGAAATAAGAGGGAATGAAACAGTAGTACACAATTTATGGCAACCTGCCCACTGCCATTGAGAACTGAAAGAAATCATTTGCGCTCGTGGAAATCCAATTCTACGATTTCTGGGGATTTGATACCCCACTCGGTGGACAAATCTTTAGAGTTGTGTGCGTATTTAGTACATACTGATGTGTAATTATTAGTACATATATAATTTCCTTACGTCGTGCAGTGTGCGGCCGTGAGCACGTGGAACATGTCCAGTATGGCTCCACCGCAGAAGCCTTTAAAAGTCGGGTTGGCGACTCCCAGCGCGACCTGCAACAATCAGGGTGTATTAGATTCTTTCCTTTCCAGAAGAACATATGGAAAGTGCGGGGAAAGAAAGGGCTACATCCATTTCTTAATATTTTTATTTTGTATATGAATATATCCCTATATCCCTATATATATTATAATTGTGAAAATCTGTGTGTCCGTGTGTGTGTGTGTGTGTGTGTGTGTGTGTGTGTGTGTGTGTGTGTGTGAGTGTGTGTGTTAGTTTGTTACCTCTTGACACTAAAACGGCTGGACGGATTTGGATGAAATTTGAAATGGAGACAGCTTATACCATGGGATAACATATAGGCTGCCTTTTGTCCGGAAATAAATCATTGTTCCCGTGGAATGGGCAACATAACTGAAAAGTCACCAAAAATACTCAACCAGGACAAAATATCGAAGTTGTCGCTTAAAGACCGGACAAAGCTCATTTTACTCCCCTCGATGCAAGAAACAATACTCGGTATGTCCCTACGGGACACCGAAAACTACATTTTAAGGCTCTAAAACCAACAGTTTCAAAGATATTCGCAGAAAACTATCTTCGCTCTGATTGATGAACTAATCGCAATTCCGTTTCCATGGCAACACTACCTCAAGGTATGACATCCGATTTTCTATATATCCCTCTAGGAGGCAATGCCAATTCATTTATTATCTTTTTCAAGATATATATAAACACAATAACAACAGTGTAGCGCGCCTGCCTCCCGTCCGGAGGCCCCGGGTTCGATTCCCGGCTCCGTCAGAGATTTTAGACACTGACGTGAGGGCTGCAACGGGCTGAACTCAGATTCGTGAGGACAATTGTGTAGCTGTGAGGCAGCGCGCCGGTCACGAAGAACAAGATTAACGGCAGAGGGGACACTATGCACTGACCACGCGTCACCACAATATCTGCAGGCCAAATGGCCGATTTTATATATATCCCTCTAGGAGGCAATGCCAATTCATTTATTATCTTTTTCAAGATATATATAAACACAATAACAACAGTGTAGCGCGCCTGCCTCCCGTCCGGAGGCCCCGGGTTCGATTCCCGGCTCCGTCAGAGATTTTAGACACTGACGTGAGGGCTGCAACGGGCTGAACTCAGATTCGTGAGGACAATTGTGTAGCTGTGAGGCAGCGCGCCGGTCACGAAGAACAAGATTAACGGCTGAGAGGACACTATGCACTGACCACGCGTCACCACAATATCTGCAGGCCAAATGGCTGGGAAGCGGTCGCATGATAGGCCTAGGCCCTTCATGGGCTGTAGTGCCAGGGGTAAAAAATATTAAGGGAAGCGCCTTCTAATACCACCTTTAATTTTTAAACACTACAGTAGCGGCCATTAAATAAAGGTAGCGATATAGCTACGTTCAATTTCATAAACACTGGGCTCACAAATCCCGTATAGTTAAGTACAAATATCGGTCTGGTCATAATTTCAATAGCAACGAAGCTCTTAGGCGGATATTGCCGTTTCCTTAACACTTAAGGCATCCCGCTGTCATATACCTCAATGTGCACTTACCAAATTGTGAACCAGTCTATTTTACTGAAAAGAATTTCTACTAGCGAGTATCCACTCCGGCAAAAACCACTCTCACTACATTTTCCAAAATTTACACAAGACATGATTTTTAAAGCACTCTTCTGTATGTTGAGGTACAAAGACATACCACATGGAAAGATACAATAAAATGTTGGCAAATCTGAATTCAAGGAACTGCTGTCCAGAATAGGCTTTCGGTACAGGTTATGCGGCCCATGTTCGTAACATGGAATGTTTTCCTTTGACAATGCATCTACACCATGTGCGAGGGCAACGTATTTCAAAGATCTCTAAAAACACAATAATCAGGAAATTGGAGAACAATTTAAAGTCGGAGTGAAGATTCAAGGAGAAATAATTTCATCTCTGAGATTTGCTGATGACATCGTCATCTTGGCCAATACGCCAGAAGATTTGAACGAGTTTTTGAATGGTATGGACTCCGTCTTGACGAATGAATTCACGATGAAAATCAATAAATGTAAAACAAAATTATTGGAATGCAGCCGAAATAAATCAGAAACCTCTATGGACATCAAATTGGCAGGTGAAACGTTACGGGAAGTAGGAGACTTCTATTACCGGTACTTAGGAAGCAAAATAACCAGTAATGGACGAAGCAAAGAGGATATAAAAAGCAGGTTGGCTCAGGCAAGGAAAGCATTTCTACACAAAAAGGAATCTCTTGACATCGAATATACATTTAGGTATTAGGATGTCATTTTTGAAAGCTTTTGAGTCACTATAAGGAAGTGAAACGTGGACTAATGGTGCTGCAGTAAAGAGGAGAATTGAAGCGTTTGAAATGTGGTGTTACGGGGGAATGATGAAGATCAGATGGTTAGATAGAGCTATTAAGACGAGTGGGAGAGGAGAGATGTTTCTGGCGACTGCTAATGAAGAGAAGAGATAGGTTGGTACGACACATATTAAGACACCCAGGAATAGCAAGCTTAGTTATGGATGGGAGGGTCAAGGACAAGAACTGTAGGGGTAGACCAGGGTTATACAGATTGCCTCGGATGTAGAGTGTGGTAGCTATGTAGTGATGAAACGATTAGCTCAGGAGAGCGAGGCATGGAGGGCTGCATCAAACCAGTCAAAAAACTTAAGACTCAAACAACAACAATCGGGAATTTTAATTACTTAGAGAGGCATGTGAGGCAAAAGGGTTGTTGGAGAATTTCAATCCCTGGGATGTAACACTGGAAGTGACTGCATAATGTACATCAGCGACCAAGGTGAGAGATATTTTACTATAGGTCTATTAATAGCGACATGTTGACGTTCAAAACATCAATAAGTGTGGCAAAATTATACCCAGAATAGCTTAAGGAAAAATACTTTTAATTCCCCATATTCAGATAGATTTGCCATTCCAGGTGTACGTTTAGACAAAACCATTATTTCCCATGGACAACTGTATGTGGCGTGCTGGCGAGTATCCGGACAACAAAATCGTTATGTCTCAGCAGAAGATGGCAAAACCAAAACTAAAATTTTCAAATGTGTTCACAACTCTATAAAATTCCTACTTTGCTGCTCATATCTATATACTGTATGTATCAGAATTCTCAGAATTTGAATCTACCCACCTGTAGCCGCGATTGCTGTAATAGAATAAACCGACTATCAGCAATAATGCATCGTCCCC
This sequence comes from Meconema thalassinum, assembly GCA_946902985.2. NCBI lineage: Eukaryota > Metazoa > Arthropoda > Insecta > Orthoptera > Tettigoniidae > Meconema > Meconema thalassinum. The sequence goes on along the minus strand of OX336390.1, from coordinate 964,119,215 downwards.
ATTGTCTTGATCGCGAGCGAAGCCGCGGGTACCTGCTAGTATATTATAATTGTGAAAATCTGTGTGTGTGTGTGTCTGTGTGTTAGTTTGTTACCTCTTGACACTAAAACGGCTGGACGGATTTGGATGAAATTTGAAACTGAGATAGCTTATAACCTGGGTTAACATATAGGCTGCCTTTCATCCCGAAATAAATCATTTTTCCCATGGAACGGGCAACATAACTGAAAAGTCACCAAAAATACTCAACTGGGACAAAATATCGAAACTGTCGCATAAAGACCGGGCACAGCTCATTTTACGCCCCTCCATGCGAGAAACAATACTCGGTGTGTCCCTACGGGACACCGAAAACCACATTTTAAGGCCCTAAAATCAACAGTTTCAAAGATATTCGCAGAAAACTATCTTCGCTCTGATTGATGTACTAATGGCAAGTCCGTTTCCATGGCAACTGAACCTCAAGTTATGACATCCGATTTTCTATATATCCCTGTTGGAGGCAATGCCAATCCATTTATTATCTTTTTCAAGATATATATAAACACAATAAGAACAGGGTAGCACGCCTGCCTCCCATCCGGAGGCCCCGGGTTCGATTCCCGGCTCCGTCAGAAATTTTAGACACTGACGTGAGGACTGCAACGGAGTGCACTCAGCTTCGTGAGGACAATTGAGTAGCTGTCTGATAGTGAGGCAGCGCCCCGGTCACGAAGAACAAGATTAACGGCCGAGGGGACACGATGCACTGACCACGCGTGACCACAATATCTTCAGGCCAAATGGCTGGGAAGCGGTCACATGATAGGCAGGTGAAAAACTAAAGTAGGAGACTTCTGTTACATAGGAAGCAAAATATCCAGTGATGGACGAAGCAAAGAGGATATAAAACGTAGATTGGCTCAGGAAAGGGAAGCATTTCTACAGAAAAGGAATCTGTTGACATCGAATATACATTTAGGTATTAGGAAGTCATTTTTGAAAGCTTTAGTCTGGAGCGTCACACTATAAGGAAGTGAAACTTGGACTAATGGTGCAGCAGAAAAGAGGACAATTGAAGCGTTTGAAATGTGGTGTTACAGGAGAATTATGATCAGATGAGTTGATAGGGTAACAAATGAAGAGGTATTAAGACGAGTGGGAGAGGAGTGATGTTTCTGGTGACTGCTAATAAAGAGAAGAGATAGGTTGATAGGACACATATTAAGCTACCCAGGAATAGCAAGCTTAGTTATGGATGGGAGGATCGAGGACAAGAACTGTAGGGGTAGACCAGGATTAAACAGATTGCCTCGGATGTAGGGTGCGGTAGCTACTGTATGTAGAGAGGAAACGATTCGCTCAGGAGAGGGAGGCGTGGAGGGCTGCATCAAACCAGTCAAAAAACTGAAGACTCAAACAAAATCAATCAGGAATTTTAATTACTTAGAGAGGCATGTGAGTCAAAAGGGTTCTTGGAAAATTTCAATCCCTGGGATGTAACACTGGAAGAGACTTCATAAAGTACATCAGCGGCCAAGGTGAGAGATATTATACTATAGATCTATTAATAGCGACATGTTGACGTTCAAATCATCAATAAGTGTGGCAAAATTACACCTAGAATAGCTTAAGGAAAAATACTTTTAATTCCCCATATTCCGATAGATTTGCCATTCCAGTGTGCAAGAGTGCAGTTCCCTCTTCAAACAATATTCGCAATTTCTATTAAGAAAGCGCAATGACACACACTTAAGAGTAGCACGTGTACATTTAGACAAAACCATTTTTTCCCGTGGGCAACTGTATGTGGCGTGCTCGCGAGTATCTGGACAACAAAATCGTTATGTCTCAGCAGAAAATGGCAAAACCAAAAACGTAATTTTCAAATGTGTTCACTTAATGTATCATCGTACCCTGCAGACTTTCACAACTCTATAAAATTCCCACTTTGCTGCTCATATCAATATACTGTATGTATTAGAATTAGAATGGACCCACCTGTAGCCGGGATTGCTGTAATAGAATAGACCAATTATCATCCCCATTGTCTTGATCGCGAGCGAAGCCGCGGGTACCTGCTAGTATACAATAAAAAGAAGCTGTCTATCAATGCAAAATTACGACATTTTGATACAGTTGTTAGACCAGTCATCTTGTACGGCAAGGAAACTACAAATATAACCGGAATGGAGAATTTGCTCAAGATAGAAAGAAGAATTTTAAGAAGGATTTATGGTCCTAGGAAAACACAGGAAGGTTATAGACTGAGATCCAATACAGAAATTTATAGTAAAATCGACAACCTTGAAGTGATGATCAGAAAACGGCGACTTCAGTTCTACGGACATATGGTCCGCATGGATTGCTCAAGGTTAAACAAAGAAATGTTTGTTCAAATCTTGAACTATAAAGGGCAAGGAGGCTATGCAAAACAAATGAAAGAAAAACTTCAAATTTCAAAGTTACTGAAGAAGATTGTCTAAATTGAATAGAGTACAGAAAAAAAATTGGCCTCAAAATTCTTGTCGGGGAGAAGAAGAATCTCAACAGAGGAGAATGGACTGCTGAAAGAAGAGCAGGATGAAAGAGAAAGAAGGAAACTAGACCTATAAAGAAGTGATATTTGCGTGGTCCTTGTTGGCCTGTCCGCGGTGTATATTGTACCCTTGCACAAGGCCTTCAGAACAGGACTCTGTCGTCGGGGCATGAACGGTACACTAGCTTGAATATGAAACTGTTCTGGATATTATAGGAAGATCACTAGGGCTGAATAAAATTCATCACACACAGATTCTGAATGAGAATAAACAAATTTAATGCACCAACACCAGTACAGCAAAAACAAATAAATGAAATAAAACCAAAATAGTAGAAATGAAATTTAAAATAATAATAATAATAATAATAACTCAAAGGTAAAATAAATCAAATACGGAATCAATAAAATTAAGTCAAAATCAAAAATATAAACAATGGACTAATTAATGTCCAAAAACCACCAATTAAATGCTAATCAGCATCAATTAATACTTATCATAGTAGTTATGATGTATGATTACAATCAAATTTATTGACAAATAAAAACCAATCATATGGCAAAAAAAAGAAAATGAATCAAAAATGAAATCTGGTTAACACCAATTAGCATTAATTGCCATAATCAAATTTATTAATTACGATGATAAGATATCATCAGAAGGTTAAGTTATTAAGAGATGATGGATCAAGAGGGTCCGGTCAACTGTAACAACAGTATGGATTAAGAAAAAGAAATCCATTTATACGAAATTAATCAATCATTAATCTGAGTAAACATAATAATCATTGAGTCTAATATCATCCAATTACATTTCAGATACATGGTATGTTCAAATATCAGAGACATCCATGGCCATTCCGAAGTATACATTATAGTCTAGCCATTGGCTTATTTAATTATTAATGGCGTTTAATTAACATTTACTAGAATCCCTCCGTTAAATAAAAGTTTACCCTTATATCAAATCTTAACCTTCATGGCATTAATTATGTATTTCTATCTGCAAACATGAATATGATTTATGCATCTTATTTACATACTCTTGTAAATTAATTATGGAAGCCTTTCCGTACGGAATCTTAATGTTCAATCCCGACGTTACTTTGGACGTCTTAGCTTTAAAACAAATTAGCTGAATCAATGAAGCCATTGAATTTACTTAGCCTTGAAACACACTTACAAATTGTCACATATTGCATTAACATATTAGCGATATGATAAGCCTGGCTTCGGCCCTTGCGTTCGACGTGATACACTTTCGAACCAAGCACTCGATGCCTTGTCAAATAATTCATGGATATTTAATAAACAAACTAGGAAAAATGCCTTAAAAAAACAACAAAATAGCATCATAAAAATGATGACTAATCATTTGCCTTTCAAACTTGGGTTGGATAAACATGAAAAACAATTAATAATTCCAACCAAACATTATTAAAGTAATCGTATCGTGTCAGAGTCACGTTAGGCAACGGTGAATGTATTTGAAGCCGCGACCCCTGAAAAAGATAGGCATGGCACAAACATGTTCTAATTGGCCTATTCAACAGGATCAATATGTATTTAGGGGTATTCGCTACCTATACATTTCTTACCTTGAATGCCTTATCCTGCAGAACGAGGTTACGATAGAACAAAGCATGGTCCGTTCAACAATTATTGAGAAAAAGAAATCTCAAGATAATTTTGAACCAATATTAACTATAAAAAAAACCTAATAATAATTATTTTCCAGGACCGAAAATAATTATTCATGAACACAGGACTCTAAGGTCACTGTCTAGCTAGTACCCATTTAAAAAGACTGATCGACCAGGCATAAACAAAAGGATTTCGAACACGGGACCGCAAGGTTACTGCCTACCTAGCACCCGTTTAAAATAGTTTCTGGACCAGGCACAACAAAAGGATATCGAACCCGGGACTGTATGATCAGCAGACAAAACCGTCCCTCATATCAAAATGACCAGTAAAAGAAACGCTATCGATTGGAGGCATCAGGGTAGTGACCTAACATACCCTTACGTGAATATTAAACTTGGGACCAAACATAACAAAAATTTAAAAGAATCGCCGCGACAAGCACCCGAGTCCTGAATGGGCTCCTTCTCTTTGTGGAAAGTGACAATGGACTGGCCTCGCCTGCTGGCTGACCTTGACCGTGAAAGGTAGAAATGCAAGTCTTCACCCCTCCCCCCGGGCTAATATTTGACTGTATTCTCACCAGCTGATCGGACTGGATCTTAGTATTCTAAATGTGGAGCGGGACGCTCTCATTTGGATATAGATTAATTATAGCATTATTTTATCTGCGCTTGATGGCCACTACCTTACACATATAATTCACTTATATCATTGTAAACTTATCATACTAACTCTCATCTGTCATCTTCCCTCAGGTCTTATTACCTGGCATCATTATCTATTTTATCTTATTTCATCGTAGATTCCTCCTTACAACATCTTACCTGTATGGCCTTAAATATCACACGCGTTCAATAAAAACTAATATAACAATTAGTGAGGCTGGGTCAGCCGTCACTTATATCATTGTAAACTTATCATACTAACTCTCATCTGACATCTTCCCTCAGGTCTTATTACCTGGCATCATTATCTATTTTATCTTATTTCATCGTAGATTCCTCCTCCTTACAACATCTTACCTGTATGGCCTTAAATATCACACGCGTTCAATAAAAACTAATATAACAATTAGTGAGGCTGGGTCAGCCGTCACTTATATCATTGTAAACTTATCATACTAACTCTCATCTGTCATCTTCCCTCAGGTCTTATTACCTGGCATCATTATCTATCACAATACACCATGGTCCTTTAAATATCGTCCCAAAAAAAATCCTCGGATATTAATTCATCCGGTATGTAAATACATAAATTACTATCTCTGGTCAATTACACGAAATAATGAGATTTTGCCTGGAAAGGGCATCTTTCGAAATACCATGCTTCGTTCGTTCTATTTGGGTGGAAAACACAGGGGATATTTCTAACACACATTTATAAATAAAATAGGTAGTTCTACCATGTGTTTTATGTACGGATACGATTATTTAGCAACATCCTTACGTTAAATTAGGCACTTTTAATTCATTAAAATAATTATTGTGATCATTAATCATTATGAGCGTACCCAGCTCCGTCAGATGCACAACTATGGTCGCCATTGACACAGTTATTGTACACACAAGATAAAACAAATCAAAAGAAAACAAATAACATGCTAACATTATGACGATGAAATCCATGAATTATTTGACACTTTAAAATATAATCAAAAGGTACTTATCATATTGAAGACTTCCTTCATCATTTGCAAGAGTTGGACCAGAGGCCCGCAACAGTATAACTTAACACATGACCTCCATGGCCAGTTCGAATCCCATCACGATGATGTAAAACCACTCGATAATATCACTGCAATCCTCCATTATCACTAGGTTGCTATAAGCCAGCACCCTTTTAAAATGCACACACACACATATTTAATTAGATTATGCACCACTAAAAAAATATGCATTAGTGGACTATACACTTGTGTCATAGATGACAAATTCTCACACTATTTCCACACTTGTCGCGGACACATTTTCTGTTACATATTTTTCACTTGAATTACATATAATTTCACATCCGTCCTTACTGTTATACACATTCACAGCTCAGTATTCATTTTTAATATTATTTCGCATCAGCCGAACAATGGACTGCGCGTTTCGTACATTAATGCTTGGGCGTGACGCTACACGGACCAGCATCCACTAACGTTGGCTGAATGATGAACAATGCCCCTGTCACAGACTTCACCCACATATATGACAAAATGGTTGCCAATTCACAGTTTTGCACATACGACACCAAATGCTCCCTTCACAATCATAAGCTACAGTAATCAGGTACCTTAATTCATACATAAAAATATGGCCTTGCTAATCATATGATTCACGACGAAACTCGATCATAGGCTAAATTTATATCATCAGCGCTTGGGTAGAACTAATTTCTTGCTAAAGGACGCTATGTTCTCTCTCTCACACACTCGACGTTGTCAAATTTCCTTGCGCGGGGACTACTTCTATTCGATGAACACAGAGATATTTAATCCATTACCGCATTCCCAAAATTCTTGATAATAATTAGATTCATCATGGGCGTTTTAGATCTTTCATGTAATGTCCTGATCTCTTGTAACCAACTGCGGCGTACTCTTTAAGGGCGGAGTCAAGCATCTACTGCGTGCTAACTTGAGATAGTTACTGCGTTTTGGCAAGATTCTCAGAATTCGCTGGAGTGCTCCTGCTCTGAAACTTGCAGGCAAGCGACTTGTGACGCACCTGCTCTGCCCATTGTGTGAAAACCATAAATTTCTCCCTGTCAGAACTGCCAAGCCATATACAGTATATGTGGTCTTCAACACGGCAGAAAGATCCTAGTTATCATTATAATCATTACATAATGATGATTTCATTCTCATTAACATCATGACATTGCCCCATATAAGTACTCCAATTACGTAATGTGTCCTTGGCCTAAGACGAAGGTCAAGGGCACATCTCCCTCCTTCTTAGTTTGGAAAAACTGCTGAGGTTACGAAGAGTTTTTACAATTCAACAATACTCGGCAACATAATCCATTTTAACAATGTCATGTCTTCCTCATCGACCTTCTTTCGAAATTGGCTTTCTAATGGACTCCAAATTAATTCGGATCGTGAAATTCTTCAAGCAGCCTCTTATTCTCAGCTTTAAATTCTGCATTTATCCTTAGTTTACTCTCTCTTAGCATTATCAAATTCTTCACGCAGCGTTATCCATTGACAGTCGTGATTATTTGTCCGCTGATTCTCTTCTTCTGCATCCGATGATTCTTCTACTTGGAATGGATCTTCCCCTTCTTCTTTCTTCTCCACTACGTTGACTTGGTGTTGGACCTCATCTTCTTCGGCGGGATAGTACAGTTTTAGATTCTGTGCGTTATAGACAGACTCGACTCCAGTGCGTAGGTGTTTCACTTTATAAGCATTATTTCCAATCACCTTTATGACTCGGTACGGTCCATAGAATATCTCGCAAAATTTTGAGTATATTCGCTTCGCTGGATCGGACACTGCTGGTCGTTTCACCAAAACCAATTCTTCCAATTCCAAAGGACGGTGAAATCTTTTATTACGCACTCTACGTAATCGACGATCAGCTTGTTTCTTCAAATAAGTTGCCGTGGCCTGTATGGTTAATTCATGGCTTGGTCGAGCGTCCAATGGACACGGCAAGATGTTCTTCCACGGTCGATCCGGACATCGATTTAAGTGAAGGACCGTGGGGATCTGTCCTGTGCTTTCATGGATCGTATTGTTTATACAGAATTCCATTACGGGTAATACGTCGACCCACTTCCAATGCTGATCAGAACAGTAAATTCGGCAATATTTTGCGATCTCCCGCATTATTCTTTCTGATGGATTTCCCTCAGATGGCGCACTGAACTCAACACGTGCCGGACATCTAACCTAACCATCTCACTCCTAAACTCGGCACTAGTGAAATAACTGCCGTGGTCCGTAAGACAGAATTCCATCTTCCCTAACGTTGGAATTACCCTTGCCTTAATTCTGTTCAGTACCTGTTTAGTGTTTAACTTCTGAACTGGACATAACACCACGTATTTTGTAAATACATCGATGCTGACGAGAATGTATTTGCATCCTCTTCTGCCTTTTGGTAATGGACCATAACCGTCCATGGCGACCAGTTCGCACGGCTTCTGTGGCAGTAGAGGTTTGGGATATTGCTTCATGAGGAATGAGTTTGGCTTAACCCTTTGACATTTGTCACAGGTCTTCAAAACACTGCGAATGGTTTCCCTTAATTTGGGCCATACAAATGCTTCTTGAATAAGAGCACTTGTCTTATCGATTCCTCCATGTCCAGATATGCTATGTGCGTGCCAGACTAGACCTCTCTGTAAAGAAGGTGGCACCACAATCCTTGATTTCACGCGATCGGGATCCACGTACTTGTGCAGCAGGTTATTATACCAAATATAACTTGTCGAAATTTTCTCCGCTTCCAAATACGCGGGCGTTCCTCGTTGCAATCTTCCTCTTAAATAATCGATGATCATATTCATCCACGGATCCTTAACTTGTTCAGCCTGAATTTCTCCCAGTTTAACCAAAAATTCCTGATCTGCCTGAGTGAGCTCGACTTGATGTACAGATAATACTCCTTCTCCTCGTTCTGGGTTTCGACTTAATGCGTCGGGTATCACATTGAATCTTCCTGGGCAGTGTTCAATGTCAATATTGAACTGTTGAACATACAACGACCATCTGTTCACTCGCTCGCTAGCCATGGGAGTTTTCAATAGGAAAATAAGGCTCTTGTGGTCGGTTCTTATCAAAATCTCGAAACCATAGACAGTCTTCCTCCATTGTTGTAAAGCAAAAATGATGGACAGAAGTTCCAATTCCGTTACTGTGTAATTTCGCTCGTGTGTCTTTAGCTTACGGCTAGAAAATGCCAAGTAAGATCGTTCTCGAGGGTTGTTTGGATCTTCTTGGTACAGCATGCATCCAATTCCAATCCGTGAGGCGTCTGTTTGAATTATAAATTTTCTTGAGAAATCCGGGTAACCCAATTTAATACTATTGGTTAGTAATTCCTTCGTTTTCCGAAAAGCCGCGTCGCATTCTTCCTTCCATGCCCATTTGCTGTTCTTACGAAGCATATCCTGTAGTGGCGCCACAGCCTCAGTATACCCGGGACAATGATTTGCAAAGAAATTGCAAATGCCCAGAAATTGGCGGACGTGTTTTACCCTGTTTTAGTTTAGGAAAGTTCCGAATAGCCTCTAGTTTCGCAGGATTTGGGCGTACTCCTTCACCATCGATGATGTGGCCTAAATAGAGTACCTCCTTCTGGCAAAAATGAGATTTTTGGATGTTAATTTTGAAATTGGCTTTCTCCAAATTGTCTAGTAATTTCTCTAAATTCGTGAGGTGATCATCCAAATTATCAGACGCCAAGAGTATGTCATCGACATATCTTACAGTGGCATCCTTGACTTCCGACGTCAGGTTCCGGTCTAACGCTCGTATGAGTGCCGAACCTGCTGTTTTGATACCGAATGGTAATCTTTGAAATGCATAAGTTTGCTGATTAAATAGGAATCCAGTCAATAACCTTGACTTGTCATCCAGTTCCAAATGGTGATAGCTACTAGTCAAGTCTATCGATGAAAAATATATCTTGTTCTGGAATTTGTTTATGACCTCTTTGATCGCTGGAGCTTGGTCATATTCAGGAATCAATCGTTCATTAATTGTCCTGGCGTCCAGACATATTCGAACAGAGCCATTGGGTTTCTTGACTACAACCAACGGACTCACGAATGGGGTAGCCATCTTAACTATGACTCCAGCATCCTCCATTTGCTTGATGGTTTCTTTCACCTCATTCATATGTTTTTCGGCTATCGGATAAGGCTTTTTCCTAAACGGTGACCAATCGTTGACCTGCATTTGGTACTTGAAATGTTCTATCTTACCGGGTTTAGAATTAAAAACCGGTTCGTGTCGCTTTAACATGTCCATCAATTTGATCCTGTTCTCCTCATTTATCTTTGCTTCACGAGCCTTCTCCTCAAAAGCGTCAGTAACTCTGTCTTCCAATTCTTCTAGCGCCATGACCCAGGATTCAGGTTCCATTAAATCATCCTCAATATCCCTTAACCTTTCGTCGATTTTCTCATATGCTTCCATCCCTTCAGTGGTGCACAATGTCCATATCTCTTCGCCATCTCTTGGAACATCCGTATTTAATTGCATGTCCAAATGATTGTCCTCTCCAATATCTTTAAAGCAAATGGTGTTTTCATATAGGTTGATGACTGCTTTATATTCTCGAATGAAGTCCGCTCCCAAGATAATGTTATAATTTATCTTGTTCATTATGATGAACGAATGCGGCATATTATGTCCTTGCAGTGTAATGTCCAACAAAGCTTGGAACTTACAGACTGCGGACTTGTCTGGGATAATGCCCTTGACTGTGATGTTAGAAATTGGCATCACGGGAACCTTCCCCAATCTCTCCAACTCTTTAACTAATGCCTGGGAAGCTATACTGATGCTGGCACCCGTATCTACCATACATCGTACCGTTAGACCTCCCACTCGGGCGTAAATTATGGGTAATTCTCTAATTGTATTAATCTTTGGCCCTCTTGTGTCCTCCGTCAAGTCCTCTTCTTTGATGACCCAGTCACTGATCTGCGCTACTACCATATACTTTGCATTGTGACTGTTTTGTGCACTAGCGACGTTCCCATCTTCTAAAATTGGCGTTTTTTTTCTCGTTGTTGCCATTCCTATCTGGTGTACCTCCGGATGATTGATTGTTGTTCCTCCGGGTATTCTGGAGTTCCAGGCTCTCAGCTCCCTGTTCGATGACATCTGGATCCCTTCGATCATTCATTCCCCTGTTCCATTTGTCTTTCTTACTTTGTTCGGCCGATTCTTTGGCACGTAATTCTGCCAAATACCGCTCCGAATCGCTGTGCCACCTTTCCATTTCCTCTCTGTGGTCATCTGGCAAGTCCCATCTCACTTCTGGCTCTCTGTTTTGGTCCCACGGTGGTCTTCCGCGTTGAAAACGCCCACCTCTCTTGTTATACGGCCTGTATGATCCACGATGTCCTCTCCATGGTTCATTTTGTCTTTGGGACGACCTCCAGTTATTATTACCTCGGTTACTATACCACGGGGGCCTCAGTTCTTGATCTTGGTATTCCCGACGTTCCCAGTTCTGCCTCATGTCCATGGCGTCTGTACTTTGGTCTTTCATGCGTCGTCTAGGTGCTTCTTCTAGGCCGACCACGTTTACATTTTCAGTCGTTCGACCTGATCTTTGCGGACTGTGGATCGTCGTCTCATCGAGGTTTCTTAATATCTCCTCGGCATGTACCGCTGTCCGTACGTTCGCTGCCGCCATGATCTGTTGAACCCCGACTGGCAGTTGCTTCTCAATGGCGGTGATCATCTCTTCTTCTGATGGAGGCATATCCAACTCTTTCATTCGGTGTAGCTGTGTGATAAAATATTCTGAATATTTTGTGGGTGATGTGGTACTATAGCGGCGCGCGTATAGTTCCATCCTCAGGTTCTGTTGCGAGGCAAGGCTCCAATACTTCTTCAGAAATGCTTCACGGAATTCTCCCATAGTGTCAAAGGTATACCTGAAGCTACGGAACCATTGTAACGCGTGCCCAGTGAACAATTTCTCCACTGTCCTTAACTGTCGGTCTTCTGATATCTTGCTTTCCTTGATGTATTCCATCAATTCTCTGAGGAAACTCTTAGGAGTAAAGTTATTGTTCCCTGAAAATTTGTTCGGGCGGTCATCACTCATTTTTATAACGTGAATGACCTGAGCAGCTGCGTTAGACTCGACGGGTGTCAAAGTACGACCCCTGAATTCCTGACTGTGAGGTTCCATCCCCTCATCTATGGTCGTATGCTCCTGAAATCCTATTTTCCCTTCCATACGGGTTTCTGTAATGGACTTGGCCAATCCTTTTTGTAAGTCGGCGATGACCTCTTCTTGGATCAGCATCTTGAGGTCGCTTTTGACTTGTTTATTTTCTTGTCGTTCCATCCTTGACAAAAGCTCCATCTCGACCTTATTCATCTTTGATTTGCTCTCTTCTAATCTACGGAGTACAGCTATCCTTTCTTCCTTAGCCTCCTGGCTCATGTCCTCGTATGCTAATTCGACATCTCTCTTCAATCCTTCCTTATCCTTTTCCCATGATTTCTTACATTCGTCATGTTGGCCATTCATATCCTCTCGTATGAGCTGCAATGAATCCTTAATCTCGTCCTTAAATGAAGAGATGTCGGTCTCGATCACTCCTATCTTGGCTTGCGTTGACTTATTCTCATCTCTCAGCTTGTCGACATCTGCCTGAGTTGCTGCGATTCCCACTTCACATTTCGCTATCTGCGCTTGGACTCGAATTTCCATACTAGCCATTCTCTGAGACACGTTCTTGATCTCGTTTTCGATCGTGACCATATGAATTTCTATTTGCTCAGTACTCTGATTGCAAATGCGGCCTACATGTTCTATGTTTCTCTGCATCTGTGACAATTGCTGTTCAGTACTAACTCTAAGTTCCTGATTACTGTCTTTTATTTCCTGCATCTGTGACAATTGCTGTTCAGTACTAACTCTAAGTTCCTGATTACTGTCTTTTATTTCCTGCATCTGCTTATAACTACTGTCCTTAAATTCTTGCAATACGACCATCAGGTCCTCTGTTGACGACATAATTATCAATAAGAGAATATGCGGGCTTGTCCCAACTCATGCAAATACACACATCAACACACCATGCAATGCAAGTGTATTTCAAAGCTTTCAAGGCTTCCTTCCCCTATCCTTCGAATTTGCAATCACCTACAGTGATATTGCAACAGTAAAACGATTCAAAATTTGATTGTAATCCATTGGTGTCATTAAATATTTGACTTATCACTAAAAGAAAAATTAATTAATTAATTAAATTTAATCAAACATTAATTAAAGTGATTAATGTTTCTCATCAGGCCACTAATGAGCCTTAATTAACTATCTGATGGATGCTCAATGCTATAAAAATTTCAAGGGACTCCTTGAGATTACTGTATGATACTATAAAAATTTATATAAATGAAAATTTAATTACAGTAACTCTCATTCAATTAATTGAGCTCCATTTCGACCTTATGTTGGGCTGCTATTGTCTCAAGCTTAAGTCACACCGTTGGGCGCCATTTTGCACTTTACACTGGTGGTGGGGAGAACAGGGTTTGGTATTAAATGAATGTGGCAAGCGGAAAAAGGGCAAGGCTGATCCTCACGGAAAAATAACGGGTATGAAATGAATGGAATACGGTTTGGATTCGGGTTTGAATTGATAAGTGACTTATGGGTATCTTCCAGCGTTTACCCGCTCAGCATAAAGTCAAAAAAAAAAATTAACATGCCAATCGAGTAGGCAAGCCAAACTTAATCAAACAAGCACAAAACCCGGGTGCATCTGTGTATGTTAACCACTAGGATCTTCCAGAATAGAAAAATCGAAGAAGAATAGAGAATAATCTATCCTTTGCCATGTACCCTTGCACAAGGCCTTCAGAACAGGACTCTGTCGTCGGGGCATGAACGGTACACTAGCTTGAATATGAAACTGTTCTGGATATTATAGGAAGATCACTAGGGCTGAATAAAATTCATCACACACAGATTCTGAATGAGAATAAACAAATTTAATGCACCAACACCAGTACAGCAAAAACAAATAAATGAAATAAAACCAAAATAGTAGAAATGAAATTTAAAATAATAATAATAATAATAATAACTCAAAGGTAAAATAAATCAAATACGGAATCAATAAAATTAAGTCAAAATCAAAAATATAAACAATGGACTAATTAATGTCCAAAAACCACCAATTAAATGCTAATCAGCATCAATTAATACTTATCATAGTAGTTATGATGTATGATTACAATCAAATTTATTGACAAATAAAAACCAATCATATGGCAAAAAAAAAGAAAATGAATCAAAAATGAAATCTGGTTAACACCAATTAGCATTAATTGCCATAATCAAATTTATTAATTACGATGATAAGATATCATCAGAAGGTTAAGTTATTAAGAGATGATGGATCAAGAGGGTCCGGTCAACTGTAACAACAGTATGGATTAAGAAAAAGAAATCCATTTATACGAAATTAATCAATCATTAATCTGAGTAAACATAATAATCATTGAGTCTAATATCATCCAATTACATTTCAGATACATGGTATGTTCAAATATCAGAGACATCCATGGCCATTCCGAAGTATACATTATAGTCTAGCCATTGGCTTATTTAATTATTAATGGCGTTTAATTAACATTTACTAGAATCCCTCCGTTAAATAAAAGTTTACCCTTATATCAAATCTTAACCTTCATGGCATTAATTATGTATTTCTATCTGCAAACATGAATATGATTTATGCATCTTATTTACATACTCTTGTAAATTAATTATGGAAGCCTTTCCGTACGGAATCTTAATGTTCAATCCCGACGTTACTTTGGACGTCTTAGCTTTAAAACAAATTAGCTGAATCAATGAAGCCATTGAATTTACTTAGCCTTGAAACACACTTACAAATTGTCACATATTGCATTAACATATTAGCGATATGATAAGCCTGGCTTCGGCCCTTGCGTTCGACGTGATACACTTTCGAACCAAGCACTCGATGCCTTGTCAAATAATTCATGGATATTTAATAAACAAACTAGGAAAAATGCCTTAAAAAAACAACAAAATAGCATCATAAAAATGATGACTAATCATTTGCCTTTCAAACTTGGGTTGGATAAACATGAAAAACAATTATTAATTCCAACCAAACATTATTAAAGTAATCGTATCGTGTCAGAGTCACGTTAGGCAACGGTGAATGTATTTGAAGCCGCGACCCCTGAAAAAGATAGGCATGGCACAAACATGTTCTAATTGGCCTATTCAACAGGATCAATATGTATTTAGGGGTATTCGCTACCTATACATTTCTTACCTTGAATGCCTTATCCTGCAGAACGAGGTTACGATAGAACAAAGCATGGTCCGTTCAACAATTATTGAGAAAAAGAAATCTCAAGATAATTTTGAACCAATATTAACTATAAAAAAACTAATAATAATTATTTTCCAGGACCGAAAATAATTATTCATGAACACAGGACTCTAAGGTCACTGTCTAGCTAGTACCCATTTAAAAAGACTGATCGACCAGGCATAAACAAAAGGATTTCGAACACGGGACCGCAAGGTTACTGCCTACCTAGCACCCGTTTAAAATAGTTTCTGGACCAGGCACAACGAAAGGATATCGAACCCGGGACTGTATGATCAGCAGACAAAACCGTCCCTCATATCAAAATGACCAGTAAAAGAAACGCTATCGATTGGAGGCATCAGGGTAGTGACCTAACATACCCTTACGTGAATATTAAACTTGGGACCAAACATAACAAAAATTTAAAAGAATCGCCGCGACAAGCACCCGAGTCCTGAATGGGCTCCTTCTCTTTGTGGAAAGTGACAATGGACTGGCCTCGCCTGCTGGCTGACCTTGACCGTGAAAGGTAGAAATGCAAGTCTTCACCCCTCCCCCCCCGGGCTAATATTTGACTGTATTCTCACCAGCTGATCGGACTGGATCTTAGTATTCTAAATGTGGAGCGGGACGCTCTCATTTGGATATAGATTAATTATAGCATTATTTTATCTGCGCTTGATGGCCACTACCTTACACATATAATTCACTTATATCATTGTAAACTTATCATACTAACTCTCATCTGTCATCTTCCCTCAGGTCTTATTACCTGGCATCATTATCTATTTTATCTTATTTCATCGTAGATTCCTCCTTACAACATCTTACCTGTATGGCCTTAAATATCACACGCGTTCAATAAAAACTAATATAACAATTAGTGAGGCTGGGTCAGCCGTCACTTATATCATTGTAAACTTATCATACTAACTCTCATCTGACATCTTCCCTCAGGTCTTATTACCTGGCATCATTATCTATTTTATCTTATTTCATCGTAGATTCCTCCTCCTTACAACATCTTACCTGTATGGCCTCAAATATCACACGCGTTCAATAAAAACTAATATAACAATTAGTGAGGCTGGGTCAGCCGTCACTTATATCATTGTAAACTTATCATACTAACTCTCATCTGTCATCTTCCCTCAGGTCTTATTACCTGGCATCATTATCTATCACAATACACCATGGTCCTTTAAATATCGTCCCAAAAAAAAATCCTCGGATATTAATTCATCCGGTATGTAAATACATAAATTACTATCTCTGGTCAATTACACGAAATAATGAGATTTTGCCTGGAAAGGGCATCTTTCGAAATACCATGCTTCGTTCGTTCTATTTGGGTGGAAAACACAGGGGATATTTCTAACACACATTTATAAATAAAATAGGTAGTTCTACCATGTGTTTTATGTACGGATACGATTATTTAGCAACATCCTTACGTTAAATTAGGCACTTTTAATTCATTAAAATAATTATTGTGATCATTAATCATTATGAGCGTACCCAGCTCCGTCAGATGCACAACTATGGTCGCCATTGACACAGTTATTGTACACACAAGATAAAACAAATCAAAAGAAAACAAATAACATGCTAACATTATGACGATGAAATCCATGAATTATTTGACACTTTAAAATATAATCAAAAGGTACTTATCATATTGAAGACTTCCTTCATCATTTGCAAGAGTTGGACCAGAGGCCCGCAACAGTATAACTTAACACATGACCTCCATGGCCAGTTCGAATCCCATCACGATGATGTAAAACCACTCGATAATATCACTGCAATCCTCCATTATCACTAGGTTGCTATAAGCCAGCACCCTTTTAAAATGCACACACACACATATTTAATTAGATTATGCACCACTAAAAAAATATACATTAGTGGACTATACACTTGTGTCATAGATGACAAATTCTCACACTATTTCCACACTTGTCGCGGACACATTTTCTGTTACATATTTTTCACTTGAATTACATATAATTTCACATCCGTCCTTACTGTTATACACATTCACAGCTCAGTATTCATTTTTAATATTATTTCGCATCAGCCGAACAATGGACTGCGCGTTTCGTACATTAATGCTTGGGCGTGACGCTACACGGACCAGCATCCACTAACGTTGGCTGAATGATGAACAATGCCCCTGTCACAGACTTCACCCACATATATGACAAAATGGTTGCCAATTCACAGTTTTGCACATACGACACCAAATGCTCCCTTCACAATCATAAGCTACAGTAATCAGGTACCTTAATTCATACATAAAAATATGGCCTTGCTAATCATATGATTCACGACGAAACTCGATCATAGGCTAAATTTATATCATCAGCGCTTGGGTAGAACTAATTTCTTGCTAAAGGACGCTATGTTCTCTCTCTCACACACTCGACGTTGTCAAATTTCCTTGCGCGGGGACTACTTCTATTCGATGAACACAGAGATATTTAATCCATTACCGCATTCCCAAAATTCTTGATAATAATTAGATTCATCATGGGCGTTTTAGATCTTTCATGTAATGTCCTGATCTCTTGTAACCAACTGCGGCGTACTCTTTAAGGGCGGAGTCAAGCATCTACTGCGTGCTAACTTGAGATAGTTACTGCGTTTTGGCAAGATTCTCAGAATTCGCTGGAGTGCTCCTGCTCTGAAACTTGCAGGCAAGCGACTTGTGACGCACCTGCTCTGCCCATTGTGTGAAAACCATAAATTTCTCCCTGTCAGAACTGCCAAGCCATATACAGTATATGTGGTCTTCAACACGGCAGAAAGATCCTAGTTATCATTATAATCATTACATAATGATGATTTCATTCTCATTAACATCATGACATTGCCCCATATAAGTACTCCAATTACGTAATGTGTCCTTGGCCTAAGACGAAGGTCAAGGGCACAATATATATATATATATATATAGATAGATAGATAGATATGAATAGGAGGGTGTTTCGTGGTCCTAAACAATACCTAAGGTGGTTTTGGAAACAATGAGTTAGCTCCAAGAACACGAGGAAAACAAAAGATACGTGCACTGGGCTCTAAAGTTGAAGGGAAGATGTTTGTCGAGTGGGTGAAACTTTATAGGGTGTTTTGTTGCCAACGCTAGATTGCCTTGTAGTAGTACCTGCTAACAACGTTAAAAACGCTAGCAGTCATCGTGTACGACGATGTAGTTGAGTTGTACTTCTATAGATGGCAGCAAAATCGGAAAATTGGTGAGTGTTCTTGTTAATGTTGTATATTTAATTAATATTTGAATATATATCAATAGTAAATACATATTGCAGTGCTTAGAAAAGACTACAATCAGTTTCGAACAACATTATACGAAGAAATTGAATTATATTGAACTAGCAGCTACCCGCGGCTTCGCTCGCGTCATAGTCGGGTCATATTGTTATTCATTGAAATGCAGGTTTAACCCCGTTAACACCCCTTTAGAACCTGAATATCCAAATATCCCTCCTTAGTAGACGTTTCGACACACAACAAACATATCCCAAAATGTCATTCTTCTAACTTTAATAGTTTTGGTTGGTCGATGAGAGTGAATATCCAAAAAAAACCTTGCTTAGTGGACGTTTTTCTTCCCGAATTTCATCCCTCCCCATGGGCCCCTTAAATTGGATGTATGAAAAAAACGGTCCAACACCTATTTATTTATATTTAAGCTGATTGTTTTCCTCTGAGTTTCAAACTCCTCGCCTATGTCGTTCAAGAGATACACGCTCAGTAAGGAAAATTTCAACCCCCTCTTTTCATCCCTTTCACCTCATAATATACACCAAATCGAAAAATCATTAGACACGTTTCAGCTTATTTTTAAAGATAAGTTTATATACCAAGTATCACTCGTGAGTTATTGTTATTCAATGAAATGCACGTTTACCCCCTGAACACCCCTTTAGAACCTCAATATACAAAAATCTTTACTTAGTGGACGTTTTCGACATACAACGAACATATCCCCAAAATTTCATGTTTCTAACTTCAACAATTTTGGCTGGGCGATGATGAGTGAGTGAGAGAGTCAGGACATTTTCTTTCATTTATTTTTCAGAATTTCACCCCTCCCATGAACCCCTTAAATTGGATTTATGAAAAAACGGTCGAACACCTATTTACTTATATTTTAAGCTGAATTTTTTCCTCTGAATTTCAAACTTCTCGTCTATGTCGTTTAAGAGATACACGCTCCGTTAAGAATCCTTCAATCCCCAATTTTCACCCCTTTCACCTCATAATATACACCACATCGATAAACCCTTAGACATATATCTGCTTATTTTTAGCCTATTTTCAATTTTGAAAAAAAAATAGGCTTGTGAGATCACCTTTTGTCCGTGTGTGTGTGTGTGTGTGTGTGTGTGTGTGTGTGTGTGAGGTGTGTGTGTGTGTGTCCCTAATAAAATCTAAACGGCAGGAGCGATTTCAATCAAACTCGGTAAGTTCATAGCACTATTCAGGGCCACCCCGACCGTGGCCTTCAAATTTTGTTACGTCTCACTAATCCAACATGGCCGCTGTGCGAAATATTTCACCACCATTCAATATCTCCGAAACTATTCCCGATATCACCCTGGAATTTATTACGGTGATAAAGGGAATTACTAGAAGTTCACCTATGTAACTATTGAAAAACTGGTAACTACAAAACCAACATGGCGGCCACGCGAATTTGCGACTTTAAATAGACGTTTCTCGCGATTTAACCAACCAAACGCAATACAACCTGGTACAGTATATGTTTATACACATTGCAATGCATCGAAATCAAACTTCGTTCAATTTTTTACAAAACCACAAGATAGCGGACGTGCGAAATATTTCACCGGCATTCTATATCTCTGAAACTATTAGCGGTATCACCCTGAAATTTTGTACGGAGATAAAGGGCACTACTGGAAGTTCATCTATAAGGCTTTCAAAAACCGGTTAACTACAAAACGAGAATGGCGGCCAAGCGAATTTGAAACTTTTAAATAGACCTGTCTCGCGATTTAATGTTCCAAACGCAATGAAATCTGGTACTGGAAATGTTTATACGCATTGTAATGCACTGGTATCTAATTTAGTTCAATTGTTTACATAACCTCAAGATGGCGGCTGTGCCAATTTTAAAATTATGTTTTTATTACTTGTGTCGTAATCATGCGATCGAAGTGAAAGTTGGAATAATGAACCTACGCAATGATTTTCCTTTAATGGGACATGACTCTATGGCCTATACATATAACAATCCAACATGGCGACCATCCGAAATATTTAGACGGCTCTGAATATCTACGAATCTATTATAGCAGTCAAACTGAATTTTTAATGTTCATAGGTGTTATGAACTTAAGTTCGCCTATAAGACTTCAAATAACCTGGTGATCACAAATCCAAAATGGCGGCGACGCGAAGTATAAATATTCACATGAACGTTTCTCGCAATTTAACCATCCGAGTGTAGTGAAAGTTGGTACAGTAAATCCTTATACGAATGTTAATCCACTGCCATCTAATTAATGTCAATTGTTTCCATAACCATCAGATTGCAGCTGTGCGAAATTTTAAAATCTCGTTTTTACTTCGTGTGTCCTAATCATGCGATTGAAGTTTGAATTCTACACGTACACCATAATCTTCATGTAACAGTGCATAACTTTAATACCTACATATATAAAATCCAACATGGCGACCATCCGAAATATTTAGTCTGTTCTCAATATCTACGAATCTATTACAGCAATCGAACTGAAATTTTTATGTTGATAGTGGCAAACATAAGTAGGATATATGAAAATAGGCGGTATAGTTCTTCACGGAACTGCTTGTTAATGATTAGTTTATATGCCCAATATCACATCCCCAAAGGAAATAACTCATGAGATATTGTTATTCAATGAAATGCACGTTCACCCTCTTAACACCTCTTTAGAACCCGAACAAACAAAAATCCTTCCTTAGTGGACGTTTTCGAAATAGAGCGAACATATTCCCAAAATTTCATGTTTTCAACTTTAATAGTTTTCGCTGGGCGATGGCCTGTTTGCCATCTCTTGATGAATACAGTACATTTGCATTTGTCAGTTGGCACAGGATAGAGTAAAAGGTGGCTTTTCACCGATGTCTCAGTCTCACTCATGGCTGTGATTATATGGAAGTTACTGAGGTATGGGTGGTGCTTAGTAATGGCATTCAGGGCACAGTCAGAGCCTGTGAGTGCTGTGAAAGGTTCTACTCATAGGGTTAGGACTACTGTTCTGACTCAGTGAGGAAAGCAATGGCAAACTACCTCACTCCTCTTCTTGCCTAGAACGCCTCAATATAGCACTGCCTTGGTTTTTTGTGGGTATCTACTCACATAACGTAACGGCGGTGCTTTTGAGGATCCAACCAGCCTTCGGGCTGACTACCTAACAGACAGACTGGGCGATGATGAGTGAGTGAGTCAAGACATTTCCTTTCATTTCTTTTTTTTTCTTCTTCAGAATGTCACCCCTTCCCATGAACCCCTTAAATTGTATTTATGAAAACAAATGTCGAACACCTCTTTACTTATTTTTAAGCTATTTTTTTCCTGAGTTTGATGAGTGAGTGAGTCAATCAGTTAGGACACTTTCTTTCCTGTTTTCTTTCCGCATAATTTCACCCCTTCCCATGGACCCCTTAAATTGGATTTATGAAAAAAACGGCCGAACACCTATTTACTTATTTTTCTAGCTGATTTTTTTCCGCTGAGTTTTAAACTCCTGGCCTATGTCGTTTAAGAGATATACGGTCCCTTATTAATCCTTCAACCCCCACTTTTCACCCCTTTCACCTCACAATACACACCACATCGAAAAACTCTCAGACACGTGTCTTCTTATTAGCCTATTTTCAATTTTGAAAAAAATAGGCTTATGAGATCACCTTTTGCCCGTGTGTGTGTGCGTGTGTGTGTGTGTGAGAGAGAGGTGTGTGTGTGTGTGTGTGTGTGTGTGTCCCCTAATAACTTTTAAACGGCTGGAGCGATTTCAATGGAACTCGGTAAGTTCATAGCACCATTTCGGGCGACCCCGACCGTGCCCTTCAAATTTTGTTACGTCTCAGAAATCCAACATGGCGGCAGTGCGAAGTATTTCACCAGCATTCAATATCTCCGAAACTATTCCCGATATCACCCTGGGATTTATTACGGTGATATAGAGAACTACTAGAACTTCACCTATGTGACTTTTGAAAATCTGGTAACTACAAAACCACCATGGCGGCCACGCGAATTTGCGACTTTTAAATAGACGTTTCTCGCGATTTAACCAACCAAACGCAATAAAACTTGGTACAGTATATGTTTATACACATTGTAATGCACCGACACCTAACTTCGTTTAATTGTTTACATAACCACAAGATAGCGGATGTGCGAAATATTTCACCGGCATTCTATATCTCTGAAACTATTAACGGTATCATTTTGAAATGTACGGGGATAAAGGGCATTACTGGAAGTTCATCTATAAGACTTTCAAAACCCGGTTAGCTACAAAACGAACATGGCGGCCAAGCGAATTTGAATATTTTAAATAGAACTTTCTCGCGATTTAATGTTCCAAACGCAATGCAATCTGGTGCAGGATATGTTTATACACATTGTAATGCACTGGTATCTAATTTAGTTCAATTGTTTACATAACCTCAAGATGGCGGCTGTGCGAATTTTAAAATTAAGTTTTTATTTCTTGTGTCGTAATCATGCGATCGAAGTGAAAGTTTGACTAATGAAACTACGCAATAATTTTCCTTTAATGGTACATGACACTATGGCCTATACATTTAACAATCCAACATGGCGACCATCCGAAATATTTAGACGGCTCTGAATATCTACGAATCTATTATAGCAATCAAACTGAATTTCTTTATGTTCAATGGGGCTATGAACATAAGTTCACCTATAGGACTTGAAATAACATGGTGATCACAAATCCAACATGGCGGCGACGCGAAGTACACATATTCACATGGACGTTTCTCGCAATATAACCATCCAAGTGCAGTGAAACTTGGTACAGAAAATCCTTATACGAATGTTAATCCACTGGCATCTAATTTATTTCAATTGTTGCCATAACCACATGATGGCAGCTGTGCGAAATTTTAAAATCTACTTGTTACTTCTTGTGTCCTAATCATGCGATGGAAGTTTGAATGCTACACGTACACAATAATCTTCATGTAACCGTACATAACTCTAGGACCTACGTGTATAAAATGCAACATGGCGACGATCCGAAATATTTAGTCGGATCTCAATACCTACGAATCTATTACAGCAATCAAACTGAAATTCTGTATGCTGATAGTGGCAGTTAAAGTAAGTAGGATATATGAAAATAGGCTGTATAGTTCTTCACGGAACTACTTGTTTTTAATGGTGAGTTTATATGCCGCGTATCACGTCCCTCAATGAAACCAATCGGAGATATTGTTATTCAATGAAATGCAGGTCTACCCCCTTAAAACCCCTTTAGAACCTGAATATCCAAAAATCCTTCCTTAGTGCGCGCTTTTGACTTACAGTGAACATATTCCCAAAATGTCATGTTTCTAACTTTAATAGTTTTGGCTGGGCGATGATGAGTCAGTCAGGCAGTCAGTCAGGACACTTTGTTTTATATAATAGATCACACATCGATTTTAGTCGATACACTGTGGTCGAAAACGATAGCAGATACTATCGATATCATTTAAAATAAGAGCTGGTTGTTCCAACGCTTCCCGTAATTCGAACATGATATTTCTTTATTCGATTGATAGGAAGTACCGCACTGACAATTAAATAATACTGGAGTGCAGCCGTAAGTTTGTCTTACAATTTATTTTTAGCCTACTTTTCACATTTTGCAAAAATGAGATGGATCCGGAAAAATGTGTGTCTGTCAGTCTGTCTGTCCTTCTGTCTGTCTGGCTGGCTGGCTGTGTGTGTGTGTGTGTGTGTGTGTGTGTGTGTGTGTGTGTGTGTGCGTGTGTGTGTGTCTATTTACTCCTAAACGGCTGCAGCAATCGAAACCAAATTTAATATGAGTAAAGATGTATACCGGAATATCTCAAGCCCATATTTGAAATGATGTCAATGCTACCAACTGCTGAAAAAACACACTAGAAATTTGAGCTCCATATTGGATATCTTGGAAGGTATGCATGGGAGCTATTTCAAAATTGGCACCCATGTAGATAATACTATTTCAGTTTAATTTCCAGGAGGACATACATGATAGTGTTGCCAAAATAATTTTAAGTCTTCTGATACGTCCAATTTTTAAATGCATATAACTTCGACATTAATAATTGGATTTCAACCAAATTTTGTATGTAATATGTGTACATAAACAGATATGACAGAGCGTATTTTTAAGAGCCACCAGGACTGCCAACTGTTGATAATTGCTCTCTCTTTTTTATCCAAATACCAATATATCAGAAAGTATGCAAACCGACAGCTTTAAACTATACAAACGTATAGTACCTGACATTTTAGATTAATTTGGAGTAACTTATATACGTCAGTTCTACCAACATGATTCTAAGCCTGCTGATAGGACCAATTTTTAAATGCATGTAACTTCTATACTATCAGTTGGATTTCATCCAAATTTCGTATGTGCTATGTGTAACATAACATATATGACTATAAGTATTCTTAAGAGCAATCAGGGCTGACAACTGTTAATAAATTCTGTCTATATTTTTTACCCTAATATTCTAGATAGGTTCATATACTGTAGATTAATCATTGGCATGAATCTTAATTTTAAGAAAAGTAGGCTCTTTAGTTCGTCTCGGAACTTCTTGTTAATATTGTAGTAAGTTATAGTAGCCTACTCTTTCTATTTGTACATATCTGTGGGGTAGGCCTATGTCATGCTATGTGCTTTGTGGAAACATGGGCTGATAACCTTGAATCATCCACAACTATCCTGATAGAGCCTATGATTTCTTCCCTACCTGATTTCACCGGGGGAAGAAATCGCCTATTATTATACCAATTACTAAAATATGACCATTATATGGCAGGGGGAAGAAAGGAATATAAAGTAGTGGTGGGGGCTTAGAATAGGGGAAAGGGTCGAGTAGGCACGGGCCGGGACGGGAAAGGGTCGAGTAGGCACGGGCCGGGGACGGATTGCGCTCGAAAGGGCATCGTCGCAACATCTCATATTGTCAGCTGGAACTACTTGCGCCGAGCAATAGGTTAGTGTCAACATTTTGCATTAAGATGTTTATTGCATGATTATGTTTAGAATCATCTGCCCATGAGACATTCTGTGACTCTCGCGCGAATCAAAATAAAATCACACTGTCTTTCGATCTTGTCCATTTTAAGAAGAGATTTGTTTCAACCAAAGTGATGTGCACAACCGGAAAGGAAGTTCTCCGGAGACAATTCATCTTGCCTGGACATAGTTACAAATTCAAAGTTTAACTTTCCAACCATACGTTTTCTTACTCCAGATACTGTATAAGTTAAATGACTAAAATAATTATACAGATAGTAGGAAAGGAAACAAATTATTATTGTGGATGCTGGTTAATTAAGAACAACTTTGGTTGGCTGGTTCCTCAGTTTAGGGGCTGCGACATCGCGGTCATGTAGCCCCGTGTACCTTGGGTGTGTCTGATGATCGGTGTTAATTGTGATGGCTGTATTAGTGTGTGTTATCTGTTTTCAATTCAAGTAAGGACTGCGGACATTGTAACTTAGAGCGTTAGTCAAATCTAAGCTATAATAATAATAATAATAATAATAATAATAATAATAATAATAATAATAATAATAATAATAATAATAATGCGGCTGAGACTCTAATAATGAACAAGAAAGGTCTAATGGAAAAACTAGAGGCTAAAGAAAGGAAGATTCTGAGGAAAATCCTAGGTCCCATCAAAGAAAACAGCGAGTACAGAAGGCGTCACAACAACGAATTGTACAAGCACGTGGAGAAGATCAGTGACACGATTCGAAAAAGAAGGATTGCCTTTTATAGCCACGTGACACGAATGAGCCCAGGCAGGATACCAAAACGGATATTGACGTACTGTGTCCTTTCAGCAAGAAATATGCAAATCACAGTATGCCAGCATTGCTCAATTCGGGATTTTCGGGGTTGTAGTATGTTCTCCCACTCTGTGACTTACACATTTTGGATTAAATAGAGGATACACTTGCAAAAATAACAACAAAATCAACTCCTATTTCAAAACATTTAATTAACCAAAATTAAGGCGCTACAAACAATAAAACAATTAAACTACTGACCAAAATCTTCTACTTGTTCCAAGTGAACAAGGAATAATATAAGAATTAAACAAATATTGTATTAAAACACATGGTTTCCTTTAAAACCAACAATTCATAATTATTTTTACTTCCATAAAGTATCTATCTTAAAGTTCCATATAACTACGAGCTCCTTTGGCTCGATATTTTTCAATAATAATGGTGTCATTCTTCTTGTACACCTCAAATACTATTTTTATATTCTCTTACCATCAAAACAAGTATATAATTACATTTAAAGTACATGTTAATCCTTTACTTAAATATTTGGGCACTTCACATGTTTTCAGCATTTATCATCCCTCTCAAGTTTTTACAAATTCACCATAGTGATCGGGAAAATACTTGTGTACCCCAGAGTTATAAAGATTACTTGACAAAGTCAAAAACTATGATTACTCCCGGAACCTAGTTATCTTCATTAAACTCGTGGAATCCTATTTCCATACAACATTACAATAGGGATTGTTATTTATTTTATTTGTCTTATAAGACCATTATCACATAAAAAAACTACGATCTGAACTTGCAAGCGATAATTTCATCTACAAGGACCTCGGTTCAATTCCCGGGTCATTAACAACTTTAAACACTCACGGTGTATTCATTCCTTCTTACAGACGGCCTCCACCCAACCCTCCTGCTATGAGGGTCAGACCGTTATACTTGAGCGAGATTTATGACTGGTAGGGTGGCTTCCAGTCTAGTCTACGGTCGGAGCTCTCCTCAATGCTTTTATAACAAATCTTCCTT
This sequence comes from Meconema thalassinum, assembly GCA_946902985.2. NCBI lineage: Eukaryota > Metazoa > Arthropoda > Insecta > Orthoptera > Tettigoniidae > Meconema > Meconema thalassinum. Next base: position 964,091,898 of record OX336390.1, on the reverse strand, counting down.
TCTTTCAGTTCTATGGAGAGACCTGGCATTTAACTTCACTTATTTCCTTTCAACAACATTTTAGGTTCATAAACCATTTTCGTAACCTTGGCATTTATTAATTATGAGAGGTCCTCATTGATTGGGAAGAGTAATACACATTCTACGACGAATAATTAGGGGCTTCAACTACAAGAGGATTCTAGGTTCGAATCTCTTAACATGCCTCGGGAACCATTTCCACATTGGAGGACTTTTACAAAATGCGATTTAGGGTCGGCCTGTGGCCTACATGACCTACGCTCAATAATACCATACATTTGCTCCCTTTTCAATATAATAACACACACATGGCCTCGTGATCTATGTCACTATTGGAGGGCTTACAACATATCTCAATTCTCCGCAATCAACTACCCCTCATAAGTAATTTACCAAGTACTTTTAACTTTTACGCATTCCTAGCGTGACATTTTATTTTAATTGCGCTCCATTGCGCTATACATTATTTTTAAGCCTAGCGTCTTCCAAAGAACTGATAAATTCCATATTAACAATTGATACATATCTCAATTTTTATATTAATCTTTCCTTTGACAATAATTGCTCTATTTTTATAACATGCATTAATATCATGTCTTATACTTTTATTAAGGCTCCAACGTTCTTATTTTCATATCCTTTAGTTTAATCTTTATTTATATTTCCTTTATATTATTATTATTATTATTATTATTAATACGCTTGCTTTTATAACATTCGTCTAATACACTGACATTTTATTCATACATTTCCTCTACTGGATTTATTCTTTCACATAATTATTTATAATTTCTAAAAATTCTATTTTTGTTCAGACCGCGTTCTTATTCTGTACTTAGTTATTTAGAAACATCCCTTTTACTCAAACACTCCGGTGGATTTGTACACAATCATTTCCCCGACACCAAAACATAATGAAAATCTTTACTCACATGTTTAAGGTCGTTTCTTGACCCTTCTCCTCGTGCGATGTGTCATTTTTGGCCCACTTTTTTTTAAATTACTCCATCGTGTACAAATTCATTGCATGTACAGACATATCTTGACAAATATTTAACAGGTATACATTTAACACTAATAACATTTTAAATACACTGGTGTATCCGTTTAGAACACACAATAAAAACACTGAAAATATATTACTTTTAACACACAATCTTGATATATTTACACTTCACGAATTTTCATCACTAGACCGCTATTAGGCCTATCACACGTGACCTCTTGATCTCCCGTCTCCAAGGGTGAAATTTAGTAATGTCGGCTTCCTATCCTCTCTGAATGTGAAAGTCTCGTCTCATCTACTTCCTCCCTGCAAAAGCACTCCTTCGAATCTCGTTCTTGACGATCTGCTATTTCTCTGACACGAACGGCTCCCCTTTTAGACCCTATTTATTGATCTTAGCGAAAGTCTGTTCTGTTCACGGTCCCCTCGATAATTTATCGGTGACCTATGGATTTTTAGCAACTAATACTTCTTGCGTCTTAGTGCTTTTGAATAGTTCGTCTGCTTTCTTGAAACGATGTCTATAGTTTCCTGTCTTCTTCTTTGCTTATTCGGTTCTCGCACTTCTAATCTTCTAGAATACTTACGAACCTTATTTTCTCTGTCCCTGCTCGGGTTCTTTAAATTAGATAAACTGTTTATCTCTCTGTTACGGTACTTCCGTACGTTATGATACTTTTGGTCGTTTACTTAAAGACCTATCGCCCTGAGTCCTAAGTTCGCAGCCTGCTTTGACTGTATTTTATGAACTTTTCACTGCAAACTTTTATACTGTCGGACCTAAATCCTGTAACTAGGATTTTCCTAATTTTTCAACACGGCGATACTGTAATTTTACTTCTTTACAACTCCTTGCGGAGGCACGCAAGTTATAGATACCGCGACGCCCGTGGCTGTCGGATATGTTCTATGTGATGTGATACAGCGTTTTTCCCCTCAAGGAAAGCTGGTATACTGTCTTCGGTGTGTTTCAGCGTGACGCCCCCTCACGGACTATCGGAATTCGGTGTCTGATGAAACACAGTGACGGCGCCCTCAGGCCGTTTGATAACTGCATGTACTGATCCAGCGTGACGCCCCCCTGGGCTATCGGAAACTGCATTCGGTGTGATACAGAGTGACGCCCCCTCACGGACTGTCGAAATACTGCATGATTGGCTTGGTGAGGCCAGGAGTTTTATACTCTTTAGTCACAAAAAGATAAAATCCTAGTCCTTTTCGTGACCAACTTTTGAACTAATTGTCGTACAATTATAAAAATTATATCTCCAGAAATCTCGTCTTCCAAACGTCAAATAATCTCATTGCGCATAAGAATCGATCGTGGATTTCGGAGATATTAATTAATTTGTAGTCTTCAGCTGCGTGGGTGTTGCTGTTCATTTTTGAATGCCCCACTCCTCTGGTATCAGTGAATCCCCGATGACGTATACTGCGTTTGCAGTTTTTTCCTGTGCAATTATTACAAGGTTTTTCTTTACACAAAAATCTCTAATCCGAAATGATTCACAGTACTGTATTTATTTACTTATTTTCATTCCTGAAAATGGGTTAAATTTAATTATTCTTCTTCTGGCACATCGGCGCTGTTGCCGTTTTCCTGCAAGCTAAGCTGGATTTCCGAGTCAAGCTTCTTTGTCTTACAGTGAAAATTTTCCACTCGTTCTATTAATATCCATGACCCGCTCCTCTCAAGGAGTCAAGAGGCATGATCTCATCTCCTGAACACCTGGTCCTGCGGCTTCCGTAACGTTATGCTAGAATTCTTGCTTGAAATTTCTCTACGTTCTATTAGAGACTGTATGTATCTTTCCTTCCTTTCACAAAATACATGGATTCGACCCCTTTTGAGCCAATGGTACATGGGTTCATCTCACCCCTCCTTAGGTAAAATAACTTTTCGAAAAATTTTGAGGAAATTTATTTCAATTAATCTTATCTTTCTTTATTCGTCGAAGCCATCATAACGTTATCCGTACTGCCCCCGTAAATTGAATTATATTGAGACCACGGTGGCTGTGTTGGCAAATATGAATTAAGTTATGGCAGTCATAGTTGTGACGTGGATATTCATGACGTAGGCACGGATGACGCAGACTTCACGCAAGTAGGCTGGTTGAATGGAGATTCTTGGTGACGTAATGTTTTTGTTCGAGAAGGATCTGAGATTTACGACGCAGTCGCAGGGAAACGTGGAATTGTGCTGAGGAAGAAGTTACGCGATTGGAGGAAAAGCTCGAACCAATGAATGATAGTTTGGAGGGAGACGGAGATTACTGAAACTACCATATTTAATTACTTTTGGAATGCAGAATTGTGGAAATCCATTTTCAGTTATGGCATTGATTTGGAATTTTGAAGAAATTAATTTTGAGTTTTTGAAATTTGAAAATCCGTCAAGTATAGCCAAAGTTAGAACTTCTAGTAATGACGGAGGAACAAGCTATGGAAGGGATGGATACGCCCCTTAAGAAGTTGATAAAAGGCCTTGCACAGCAGTGAGAAGCTCTCATATCTCATAGATATCTCATGTGTCTCATATTTCTGAGGACATATAGTCGTTTTTCTGAGTTGGTCAGACTTCGAGTGATTACAGTGAAGCAAGTCGTCTTTAGCGTGCGTGGTAAAGCCCACCGCATCGAACGAGCACGGAGCAGAGCAGCAGTACCATTTTACGGTGATTGGAACTAGGCGAAGTTGAAACGCACACATAAAGGAGTCTACAAGATTATACACCAACAGTTAGCTATTGCCTGTAAGCTAATTCTATTCTGCAGTACAGTATTGAGGTGTGTGGAAAAGTTGAACATTTTCACGATTATAATTTGGAAGATATTGGCATTTTAAGACTGCAGACAAAAGTGTTTTTCTCGCCACCTGAGAAGCACTTTTATAATATCACATTCTACGCTACGGCTGACACGTGTATTGCAACCGTGATACTAAAGATTGCATTTGGTGATATAACGCTACATTCTACAATGCAACAATATAATATGGCAGTTCTTTCAACTATTATAACGGAAATGGAGATGGAAGGCTGAGAACTTTAATGCAATTGGGACATATATCGATGGAGTGAAATAGCAGCATGGAACTTCGCTAATCGTCTTTCCACAAAAGCGAGCATGTAGTGAACATCCAACTACACTCATGCGTCGTAGTCCAACGCTGAATTATATCAAATGGCAGTGGAAATATTTTCATACTCCACAAATATGAATATTTCTACGGATATAACTGCAATAAACTTCATGACGAATTTCTACCAGAACTTCAGGGAACTATCAAGAGAGGCCAGGGTGGACCCGGCTCACAAAGAAGAGTTTTGCCAGAAGGATGTCTATCGTCTACACGGAGCAGTGCAATTTCCGGAGGAGGAAGCAGTTCTATTCTCCGAAGACGCTGGTTCCAGGTTCGAGGTCGGAGCACATCTTTACGCTGGTAAAATGGAACCATCAGCAGTCTTCTTTGGAAATTTTCCTCTAGAACTTCAATCAACAGATAAGGTAGTCGTGAACGTTTCTTGTTTTATTTGAGCCTTTTAGCGATATCTGAGCAACCATTTTTCTCATATTTTCTGTCACATATATTTTGCCCCATATTCTTGCTTGATATTTCTGTACTCAGTACACTTTGATGATTTATGCCTTTTTCTACGATTTATTAAGACATTGTTATGTCATTGGCATAGTTAAATAATTTTGGATCAGTTGAGACTGATAATCTATATTCTTTCAGTAATTTGCATATTTTTGTAGTCACGATTTGACTGTAAACTTAACGATTTTCTATGGCAAATTTGAATTCAGACAGCGTGTCACTTTATTAAAGTAATTCTATTCAGTTAATTACTTTGGCCAATTTTCTGTCATCATCAAGAAAGAAGAATAATTAAAAGATTTTAGAGCGTTAAAATCTATTACTGTATCGACGATCTTGGAAATACTAGTCGTTTGATGAACATGATTGCAACATAGACATTTATCGTCAGTTTTGAAATACCATTGCATTATAGACAATTTTATGAAATATGAACTTTGATTACAATTTATTGAATACACTATAGTAATGAACATTTGATAGGAATTTTTCTCAATTCTAGATTGGAACAATAATGTTTGCATTCCACAGTCTAATTGGATTCTATTCGACTATTATGCAGTTTAGATGATCTTTGATTAAAGATAGTATTTTTATACTGCGTTACTTTGAAGATATTAATCTCAATTTTGATAGACCAGAGAGGCGTGTCTAATCGTATTTGCTATTAAATTTATTTGTGATTGGCAAATTTTTACTTCATATCGATTCATGAATGAAACCCACGAAGGTTAAACAAAATAACAGTTATGAAACAATTAATGAATATAAGAATTTTTAAAGAGGAACTATGGATGTATAATCGTTAGTTCAGTGGACGTGTAAAAGTCGCTGATGAATAATGCCCTTGAATAAGTGAAGGAGGTTCCCACAGTAATTAATGATGTTGAAGAATTTGTAAGTGGAGGTTTTTGAATGTATTGTGGAAGATTTTGGTGCCATATATATTGAGATATATGATGAATTCTGGGCCTATTTTTATGCAATTTTTGTGCGTTTGAGCGAAGTATTTTCCGCTGAGTTTATTGTCCAGGTCCTTTGAAAATTAATCATGTGAAATTACTGTTATAATTAACAAGAGTGTTTAAATAATTTGAGATAACGATTTTGAATGGAGGTTACCGTCACAAATAATAATAATTATTATTAAAACTTATTAAACCTGGATTTGAAACTTAAATATAACTAACCTTCATTGGTCGCTTATATTAACCCGATTCATGTAATTATCAACCGGATAAACGTGTGGTTTAATGTATTTCTAAAACAAACAATACAAATATAATATTGTAAATAATTCTGTAAATATCTTTAATAATATTTTGAAACGAAAGGGATTAATAGAGGCTTGTATAAATTTTTCAATTGTCATTTGACAATATTATGAAATGAAAATCCACAGCCTGCTTCCAGTCTCCGACCGGGTCAGGAATGGAATAAATGTAGCCCCCATCTAGCGGCGAGGATATGAACTGTGCCGGCTGCCGAGGCCTGACGCACTCCTCTGGGGCAATGATTAAATGAATGACAGATGAAATGAAATGATAGTGGAGAGTGTTGTTGGAATGACATTTTGACAGGGAAAACCGGAGTACCCGGAGAAAAACCTGTCTGCCTCCGTTCTGTCCAACACAGATCTCACATGGAGTGACCGGGATTTGAACCACGGACCCAGCGGTGAGAGGCCGGCGTGCTGCCGCCTAAGCCACGGAGGCTTCCATTTGACAATATTATAAACAATTTAAATTGTTATAAACTAATTTATGAGCAGTTTGTTATAAACATTAATTGTTTTATAATTATACTCTAAACAACGCTAATTATACATTTGGATTATATGAATAAACAAGTTTTGGGATTATTAGAATAATCCAGTGATATGTGGATGGAGCATTTAAAAGATTTGCGTGATAGTATTTGAGTTGAGTTGAGGACATTTAAAGTGTTTTGAAAAGGAGCTAGGCTCTGATGTAACTAGCTTATGCTAACGCTGGCTGGACAGGTGGGTCCATTCGACGATGCAAGCATGCGACATGGTGCAGCTGGCCTGACAACTGTATGATAGAGGCCAAGGTCGCCTACATAGCAGCCTTGCAGTTATAAATAAAAGTGTGATGTTTATGAAAAAGGAAAACAATTGCTATATGTCTCGTCCCAACTCCCTTATCCATTCCAAGTGTATTATTATTATTACGTTCTTCTTGAGCTAGAAAGCTGAAATTTTGTATGCAAAGTCTACAAGTCCTACAGGAGGACATGATTATATTGACAATGGCTTTTAATCGCCACGTTTATTTTGTTGTTGAATTGTTGTTAGAATCATTCCCTTTATGTGAAATAAATTATTGTACAGTTTAAAGTTTCTTGTCTTCGTCTTGGTTCATTTTAAATATCATGGTGGAGGTTATTGTGTGGGCATACTTTAAGTGATCCAGTTGACAACCCAGACCCGAGATTAATTTGAAGAGGTAAGTAAAGGTAAGTATGAACCCCCGTATATTTTGGTGTGTTCCACAATAATTTCTTGTTAACTACTGTGCTCTAATCTCGGTAGTATCTGTCAGTGCCATTTTCATTGATGTAGCTGTGCCGGAGCGATTGATTATTGGCAATCCGATTGAGGGGGCGGATATCTGACAGCCTACTATCCGGATTATCGTGGACAGTAGGATTGGCGACCCTAATACGTGGGGCACGTTCAACAAAACTGGAGTACCAGGTTGAACGCCAGTAGGATTGGCGCCGCAATTCGGTGGGGCTCGATTGACAAAACTGGATTACCAGATTGAACGCCAGTAGAATTGGCACGATCAGCAAAACATTGGATTACCAAGTTATTGCAGTAGAATTGGCACCGCAATTTTGTGGAGTGCTCGAATAACATTGGACTACCAAGTTATCGATGTCAATGGGATTGTGAAGACTCAAATAAAGAGGTTGATTCTTTGTTAGATGTCTTGGCCAATTGTAGAATTTGAGAGTGTGATTATATAGGGATTAAATGTTGTGTTGTATTAGGAAAATTACACTCAGAAAAGATCAGATCTTATACAACTTGAGAGAGGTTAAATAGGCTGGAAACTTAGAAAAATCGCCTATGATTTGAAGTCTTATTTTATTTGACCGGCTTATGACATGTTTAGTCATATTAAAGATAAAATTAAACTATTTGGATTGTAAATGTAAATTATTTGTGTTAGGATATTTTAAAATGAACCAAAGAAATTTGAACATGTGCTTGAGTTTAGTTCAACATGAAGTGTCTACGAAAGTTAATTATAAGGTAATTATAAGTTAGATTTAAGACAGAAAATTGCTCAAATTTACATATGGTGAAAGATGTTGCTCAGATGTTGTTATTTTGCTCTGTTTGATGTATGTCCCTAAAGCAGTCTATTCTTGAAATAATATTGAAATGGCAGATGAGAGTATGAGGATGATGTTAGAGGAGTTGAAAGCTAGCATGAATGAAAGTGCGAGGGAGATGGAAGCTAAGAATGCTAGTCGAATGAAGCAGATGATGGAGGAGAATGCTAGTAATATGTCTGCTAATTTGAAAGTTAGCATGGATGAAAGCATGAAGGAGATGGAAGCTAGGAATACTAGTCGAATGGAGGAGAATGCTAGTAATTTGTCTGCTAATTTGTCTATTAGAATGGAGGAGAATATGAAAGTTCTTCAGACCAGTTCTGCAAACTTAGAAAATAATGTGTCGCGTTTACAGATCAGTACCCAGGGAATAGAGAATGCTGTAAGTGACATTCATAAAGATGTTTCAGATGTTAAGACTGATGTTTCTAAAGTACAGAAAGATCTTACTATGTTGAATCTTGATGTTGCTAATGTCCGGGGTGATATTTCATGTGCTAGAGCTGAAGTAATTGTTGTTAGGAATGATGTTGCTACTGTACAAGATAAAGTAGAAGAGGTTCAAAGAGAGATTAAAAATGTAAGAACCGATGTGTCAAACGTTCAAGTAGACATTAATAATATTCATTCTGATGTAAATGAGATGCAAAGCGATATCACTAAGATACAAGTAGAAGTTAACACTGTTTTTGTAGACATTGCCAAAGTACAAACTGATGTTAACAAAGTAAGAGAAGAAATTGAAACTTCAAAAACACTTTGTACTCGTAACATTAGTGCTTTAACAACTAGGTTGGTTGACGAGTCTGTTAGGACAACAGCTTCTTTAGCAGGTTTAAAATATGATGTAGAGGTCATGAGAACCCAAGTTTTAGACCATAATCGTTTACTTAAGGAAGACATTGAAGTAGATATTGCGGAAATGTTAACTGCAAATGTAACGGTTTGGAAAGATGAATGGAACAGGTCAAGTGGGGAACATGTCACTCAGATTCAGGAGCGAATTGAAAGAAAACTTGCCAGTACACAAGTAGATATCAATAATGAGGTAGTTCAAATTAGAAAAGATTTGAGTATAAGGATGGATTCGCTATCCGAAAAGCAGGTAGAGGATAGAACTCAAATAGGTCAGGACATGCAAACATTAAAGGAACAAATTCATAAGGTTGTCTCTGATGTTAATGAAACTACGAGCAAACTTCAGAATTTGAAACTAGGAGAAGCTAGCATGATGGAAACCTATAAAGAAGAGTTGATTAGGAAAGTCATCACGGAAATCACAGATAAGGATCCAGAAGGCTTGACTTGCGAAGATGATAGGAATTACGTCAGAAGATGTAACCTCGCTACAGAAGAGAGAGATATTAGTCCTGAGGAACGTATATCCAGATTCCGAGAAGAAGATGAGGATAGGAATATTGAACCTGAATGGAAATATCGAGATAGTGGGAAGAATTACATGGATTCATATCCGAGAAATGTGACAGTCATCCGGAACTTTGAGGACAAACAACAAAAATTCAGTAATACTGATAGTCTAACACCGATAGAATATATCAGGAACCTGAAAGACTATTTCATTGAAGCTCACATTCCCAGGGAAAGAGAGATGAGAATAGTAGAAAGATTTCTAGCTGGAGGACCCCTTGAATGGTTCAGAGCATTTCGCTACACTTTCAGTAATTTTGACGAATTTGCAGAGGCACTGATAAAACGATTCTGGTCCATAGAAGCACAGAATTCATTAAGAGCTGAGGTATACTCGAGGAAGTATTCAGGTACTCTTCCAACACGGTACGCTGATTTCTTCACGAGCCAGTTATCACGCTTGAGATTTTTGCAACCCCCATTGTCAACAGAGCAGTTGATAGATGCTATTTCTCGTATGCTGCCTGTGGAAGTAAGAAGACTTATCATATCGTCAAATATCAGGGATTTGACCAGTATGGACGAATTATTGAGAATGCTTGACTACGAGTCCAATGCCAAATGTGGTACAAAAAGGTCAGAGGCACGAATTCAAAGACATTAATACAGTCTATATGGATCAAGTTCAGCAAACTGACAAGCCTGATGAAGAAAAAACTGAAAATGTAGGTCCTCATTGGAATAATCATTTTCGCAACCACAGATCACAAGGTTACCGTCCATATCAGCAAAGAAGAGGCTGGAACAACAATAGAGGGAATTATAATAATGGAAGAGGTAGATACTACAATAACCAGGGTTACAATAGAAACTACAGCAGAAATAACCAGAATCGAAATCAGAATTCTCAAGGTCAGGTTATGACACCCGACAAGTATCAAGAAAGAGAGAAAGAAAGTCAGCAGTATCTTAAGGAATTACGGGAGAAGGAAGCTGAAAACCAAAAGAAAAGACAGGATGTAGTGATCGATCCTGGTCCTTCTATAAGCCAGCAGAATTTGGAAAACAGGAATACAGGACAGAAGAGAAAGTAGAGAGGAGAGAATGCATTAGCCACACACAACCCAGAGAAGAAGAGACTTATGATTAAGGAACATAGAGGAAATATCATACAAGAGTAAGCCAATAATAATTCAATTTCGTGTTCAAGTGAATTCAGATATTTATAACACAGAGTTTAAAAACAATTTGCAACTGTTTTTAAAACGTGGTGAAGGGAGAATGCCCCCGTAAATTGAATTATATTGAGACCACGGTGGCTGTATTGGCAAATATGAATTAAGTTATGGCTGTCATAGTTGTGACGTGGATATTCATGACGTAGGCACGGATGACGCAGACTTCACGCAAGTAGGCTGGTTGAACGGAGATTCTTGGTGACGTCATGATTTTGTTCGAGAAAGATCTGAGATTTACGACTCAGTCGCAGGGAAACGTGGAATTGTGCTGAGGAAGAAGTTACGCGATTGGAGGAAAAGCTCGAACCAATGAATGATAGTTTGGAGGGAGACGGAGATTACTGAAACTACCATATTTAATTACTTTTGGAATGCAGAATTGTGGAAATCCATTTTCAATTATGGCATTGATTTGGAATTTTGAAGAAATTAATTTTGAGTTTTTGAAATTTGAAAATCCGTCAAGTATAGCCAAAGTTAGAACTTCTAGTAATGACGGAGGATCAAGCTATGGAAGGGATGGATTCGCCCCTTAAGAAGTTGATAAAAGGCCTTGCACAGCAGTGACAAGATCTCATATCTCATAGATATCTCATGTGTCTCATATTTCTGAGGACATATAGTCGTTTTTCTGAGTTGGTCAGACTTCGAGGGATTACAGTGAAGCAAGTCGTCTTTAGCGTGCGTGGTAAAGCCCACCGCATCGAACGAGCACGGAGCAGTGCTGCAGTACCATTTTACGGTGATTGAAACTAGGCGAAGTTGAAACGCACACATAAAGGAGTCTACAAGATTATACACCAACAGTTAGCTATTGCCTGTAAGCTAATTCTATTCTGCAGTACAGTATTGAGGTGTGTGGAAAAGTTGAACATTTTCACGATTATAATTTGGAAGTTATTGGCATTTTAAGACTGCAGACAAAAGTGTTTTTCTCGCCACCTGAGAAGCACTTTTATAATATCACATTCTACGCTACGGCTGACACGTGTAATGCAACCGTGATACTTAAGATTGCATTTGGTGATATAACGCTACATTCTACAATGCAACAATATAATATGGCAGTTCTTTCAACTATTATAACGGAAATGGAGATGGAAGGCTAAGGACTTTAATGCAATTGGGACATATATCGATGGAGTGAAATAGCAGCATGGAACTTCGCTAATCGTCTTTCCACAAAAGCGAGCATGTAGTGAACATCCAACTACACTCATGCGTCGTAGTCCAACGCTGAATTATATCAAATGGCAGTGGAAATATTTTCATACTCCACAAATATGAATATTTCTACGGATATAACTGCAATAAACTTCATGACGAATTTCTACCAGAACTTCAGGGAACTATCAAGAGAGGCCAGGGTGGACCCGGCTCACAAAGAAGAGTTTTGCCAGAAGGATGTCTATCGTCTACACGGAGCAGTGCAATTTCCGGAGGAGGAAGCAGTTCTATTCTCCGAAGGCGCTGGTTCCAGGTTCGAGGTCGGAGCACATCTTTACGCTGGTAAAATGGAACCATCAGCAGTCTTCTTTGGAAATTTTCCTCTAGAACTTCAATCAACAGATAAGGTAGTCGTGAACGTTTCTTGTTTTATTTGAGCCTTTTAGCGATATCTGAGCAACCATTTTTCTCATCTTTTCTGTCACATATATTTTGCCCCATATTCTTGCTTGATATTTCTGTACTCAGTACACTTTGATGATTTATGCCTTTTTCTACTATTTATTAAGACATTGTTATGTCATTGGCAAGGTTAAATAATTTTGGATCAGTTGAGACTGATAATCTATATTCTTTCAGTAATTTGCATATTTTTGTAGTCACGATTTGACTGTAAACTTAACGATTTTCTATGGCAAATTTGAATTCAGACAGCGTGTCACTTTATTAAAGTAATTCTATTCAGTTAATTACTTTGACCAATTTTCTGTCATCATCAAGAAAGAAGAATAATTAAAAGATTTTAGAGCGTTAAAATCTATTACTGTATCGACGATCTTGGAAATACTAGTCGTTTGATGAACATGATTGCAACATAGACATTTATCGTCAGTTTTGAAATACCATTGCATTATAGACAATTTTATGAAATATGAACTTTGATTACAATTTATTGAATACACTATAGTAATGAACATTTGATAGTAATTTTTCTCAATTCTCGATTGGAACAATAATGTTTGCATTCCACAGTCTAATTGGATTCTATTCGACTATTATGCAGTTTAGATGATCTTTGATTAAAGATAGTATTTTTATACTGCGTTACTTTGAAGATATTAATCTCAATTTTGATAGACCAGAGAGGCGTGTCTAATCGTATTTGCTATTAAATTTATTTGTGATTGGCAAATTTTTACTTCATATCGATTCATGAATGAAACCCACGAAGGTTAAACAAAATAACAGTTATGAAACAATTAATGAATATAAGAATTTTTAAAGAGGAACTATGGATGTATAATCGTTAGTTCAGTGGACGTGTAAATGTCGCTGATGAATAATGCCCTTGAATAAGTGAAGGAGGTTCCCACAGTAATTAATGATGTTGAAGAATTTGTAAGTGGAGGTTTTTGAATGTATTGTGGAAGATTTTGATGCCATATATATTGAGATATATGATGAATTCTGGGCCTATTTTTATGCAATTTTTGTGCGTTTGAGCGAAGTATTTTCCGCTGAGTTTATTGTCCAGGTCCTTTGAAAATTAATCATGTGAAATTACTGTTATAATTAACAAGAGTGTTTAAATAATTTGAGATAACGATTTTGAATGGAGGTTACCGTCACAAATAATAATAATTATTATTAAAACTTATTAAACCTGGATTTGAAACTTAAATATAACTAACCTTCATTGGTCGCTTATATTAACCCGATTTATGTAATTATCAACCGGATAAACGTGTGGTTTAATGTATTTCTAAAACAAATAATACAAATATAATATTGTAAATAATTCTGTAAATATCTTTAATAATATTTTGAAACGAAAGGGATTAATAGAGGCTTGTATAAATTTTTCAATTGTTATTTGACAATATTATAAACAATTTAAATTGTTATAAACTAATTTATGAGCAGTTTGTTATAAACATTAATTGTTTTATTATTATACTCTAAACAACGCTAATTATACATTTGGATTATATGAATAAACAAGTTTTGGGATTATTAGAATAATCCAGTGATATGTGGATGGAGCATTTAAAAGATTTGCGTGATAGTATTTGAGTTGAGTTGAGTTGAGGACATTTAAAGTGTTTTGAAAAGGAGCTAGGCTCTGATGTAACTAGCTTATGCTAACGCTGGCTGGACAGGTGGGTCCATTCGACGATGCAAGCATGCGACATGGTGCAGCTGGCCTGACAACTGTATGATAGAGGCCAAGGTCGCCTACATAGCAGCCTTGCAGTTATAAATAAAAGTGTGATGTTTATGAAAAAGGAAAACAATTGCTATATGTCTCGTCCCAACTCCCTTATCCATTCCAAGTGTATTATTATTATTACGTTCTTTTTGAGCTAGAAAGCTGAAATTTTGTATGCAAAGTCTACAAGTCCTACAGGAGGACATGATTATATTGACAATGGCTTTTAATCGCCACGTTTATTTTGTTGTTGAATTTTTGTTAGAATCATTCCCTTTATGTGAAATAAATTATTGTACAGTTTAAAGTTTCTTGTCTTCGTCTTGGTTCATTTTAAATATCATGGTGGAGGTTATTGTGTGGGCATACTTTAAGTGATCCAGTTGACAACCCAGACCCGAGATTAATTTGAAGAGGTAAGTAAAGGTAAGTATGAACCCCCGTATATTTTGGTGTGTTCCACAATAATTTCTTGTTAACTACTGTGCTCTAATCTCGGTAGTATCTGTCAGTGCCATTTTCATTGATGTAGCTGTGCCGGTGCGATTGATTATTGGCAATCCGATTGAGGGGGCGGATATCTGACAGCCTACTATCCGGATTATCGGGGACAGTAGCTTCTGTTTCTTTTATTTCTTTAAAGTCGTATCCGGTAATTGTGTAGGTTGGGTACGCTCTGTCCCTACCCTTTCTTTCCTTTTCCTTTATTTGTCTGGACTTTAAGTCTCCAGAATCTCATTCTTCTTTACGGGTGTGGTCTATCCCTACCCGTTTCCTTATTTCATCATTCTCCTTTCTTAAATTGAAATTTTCTTCTTCAACAAAAGCAATTATTTCTTTTATTTCCCAATATAATTTCTCCAATTCGCATTCGCACTCGAATGCTTGAGCTCTGTTTCCTTTTTCTTCCTTATTCTCGTTTCTATCAAAAGTGGATTCCTCATCTCTAAATTGTTCCATAACCAGGGCTTGTTCATTGCCTTCATCGAAGTCTTGGGGAGGGTAATATACTTTCAAATTTGCTGAATTCATGGTCACTTCGTGATTCGTTTCACAGTGCCGAATTCTATAGGCATTATTTCTCAAATCTCTTATTATTTGATACGGTCCGTGGTACATTTTCTGGAACTTTTTGTACACGCGGTTCCCTGGATCCGAAATGGCTGGTCTTTTTACTAACACCATTTCTCCTGCTAATAGTGGCCGATGATACCTCTTGTGCCTATTTCTTCTTTGCCTCCTGTCGGCTTGAGCTTTTAGATGCTCAAAGGCTCTTCTAATACGTACATCTCTTCCCGGCTGAGCTTCTGCTGGCCTAGGAATTACCAGACTCCAAGGTCTCTCTGGTTGCTCATTCCGATGTAACGTTATTGGTATCTCTCCCGTAGATTCATGGATTGTATTGTTTATACAAAATTCGATAATATCCAAGATATCTATCCACTTCCAATTTTCTTCGGCACAGTATATTCTACAATACTTGGCCGTCTCCCTCATCACTCTTTCTACAGGATTTGCCTCAGGATGGCGAATACTTGACAAAATCTGACGTATTCCAAGTCTTTCTAATTCTTGTCTGAACTCTACACTGGTGAAACAACTACCGTGATCCGACAACAAATTCTCAGGTTTTCCCAGAATCGGTATCACTTTTTCTTTGAGTCGTTTTAACACCTGTTTGGTACTAGTCTTCTGTATAGGAGCAAGGACAACCATTTTAGTGAAGACATCCGTAGCCACCATTATGTGTCGATTTCCTCTTCTTGCCTTGGGCAAAGGTCCGAAATTATCAATAGAGATGATTTGACCCGGCCTCTCGGGTATCAATGGTATAGGCTTTTGTCTCATCAGAAAGGCATTTGGTTTAATCCTTTGACATAGATCACATATCTTTAACGTGTCCCTTACAGTTTCTCTCAGTCTCGGCCATACAAATGCTTCTTTCAGCATCGAGACTGTTTTGTCGACTCCCATATGTCCGAACGATCTATGGGCTAACCATACTATTTTCCTCTGCAAAATTGCAGGTACAACAATCCTTAATCGTGTATGGTCAGAGTCCACAAACTTATATAATAATCCATTATAAAATGTGTAATCTTGAGCTATCTTATTAGCTTCCGTGTACGCCGGTGTTCCCCTTATCAAGCTTCCTTCAAGGAAAGATATGAGCATGTTCATCCATGGATCATAAGCCAAATAATGGCTACACTGCGTCCTGCTGCACGGCTGAAAGCAACGGGAAACTACAGCAGTATGCTATTCCCGAGGATATGCACCTCTCTATGCATAATTACATGTGATGATGGCCTCCTCCCTTGTAAAATTTCAATCCGGAGGTAAACTAGTCCCCCGTTCGGATCTCCGGGTGGGGACTACTCGAGAGGGGGTTAACATCACAGAAGTGACAAAGAGGAAATCTGACATTCTACGGATCGGAGCGTGGAATGTTAGAAGTCTGCTAGGAAGTGGAAGGTTAGAAAACTTAGAAAGGGAAATGGATAGGTTGAGGTTGGATTTGGTTGGGATTAGTGAAATGCGCTGGCAGGAAGAACAGGACTTTTGGTCAGGAGACTATAGGGTCATTAGCACTAAATCAAACAATGGCCAAGCAGGGGTTGGCCTCATATTGAGTAGGAAACTTGGACAGCGGGTGGAATATTATGAGCAATATAGTGAACGGATTATTGTAGCAAAAATCAATACTAAACCTACCTGCACCACAGTAGTACAAGTCTATATGCCTACCAGTCAAGCTGATGATGAGGATGTTGAAAAGGTCTACGAAGAAATAGACGAAATTCTGAGGTATATCAAGGGTGATGAGAATGTTATAGTAATGGGAGATTGGAATGCTGTGGTAGGAAAAGGGAGAGAAGGGAAGATAGTAGGAGGTTTCGGATTAGGTGAAAGGAATGATCGAGGAAGCAGGCTGGTAGAATTCTGCACCGAGCATGAGTTGGTCATAGCTAACACCTTATTCAATAACCACAATAGAAGAATATACACATGGATGAGACCAGGAGATACAGGGCGTTACCAAATCGACTTCATTATGGTCAAGCAGAGGTTTCGAAACCAGATTTTGGATTGTAAAACATATCCTGGTGCTGACATAAACTCTGACCACAATCTGGTTGTAATGAAATGCAGATTAAAGTTGAAGAAACTGAAGAAAAGTCAAAAGCCAAAAAGGTGGGCAATAGACAGACTGAAAGAGAAGGATGTAAACGAAAGATTCAAGAAGAGTATAAAGGAAGGACTAATGAAAAACCCTAAACAAACTTCAATTGCAGACGAATGGGCACTTTTGAAGAATGAAATAACAAAATCCGCAGAAGAAAACATTGGTAGGAAAGAAAGAATAGGTAGAAAACCGTGGATCACTCAGGATATACTAGAATTGATGGATGAAAGGCGGAAACACAAGAATGTAAGAGATGAAAAGGGGAAAGCAGAATACAGACGTCTGAGAAATGAGGTTAACAAGAAGTGCAAGGAAGCAAAAGAAGAATGGTTGAAAGAGAAATGTGCAGGTATAGAAAATTGTCTGAAATTAGGAAAAGTAGACACAGCTTATCGAAGGATTAAGAATACTTTTGGGGAAAAGAAGACTAAGTGCTGTTATATTAAGGACAAAAATGGAAAGCCTCTAACAGATAGGGAAGAAAAGGTTGAGAGGTGGAAAGCTTACATAGAGAGTTTGTATAAGGGAAAGGAGATTGAGAATCATGTAATGGAAAGGGAGGAGGAAATTGATGAGGATGCGAAAGGAGATTTAATATTGAGATCAGAATTTGATAGAGCTTTGGAAGACTTAAGCAGGAACAAAGCACCAGGCATAGATGATATACCGATTGAGTTGCTACGCTGCATAGGAGATGAAGGTCTGATCAGGTTATTTCACTTGGTGTGTAGGATTTATGAGACCGGTGAGGTACCCCCTGATTTCAAGAAGAATGTAATCATCCCTATACCAAAGAAAGTGGGAGCTGACAGATGTGAAGATTACCGTACAATCAGCTTGATTACTCATGCTTCAAAGATCCTGTCTAGAATAATTTACAAGAGGATTGAAAGCCAGATAGAAACGGAGTTGGGCGAAGACCAATTTGGTTTCAGGAGAAATGTAGGAACAAGGGAAGCTGTACTAAGTCTTAGGCTGATTTTGGAAGGTAGAATAAGGAAAGATAAGAGAACGTTCATGGCTTTTGTAGACTTAGAAAAGGCTTTTGATAACGTTGATTGGACTAAATTGTTTGACATTTTGAAATCGATTGGAATAAAGTACAGGGATAGGAGGGTGATATACAATCTATACAGAAACCAGACAGCAGTCATTCGAGTTGAAGGACATGAGAGAGAAGCTGGTATTCAGAAAGGTGTAAGGCAAGGCTGCAACTTATCACCCATACTTTTCAATCTTTACATTGAACAAGCAATGAAGGAAATTAGAGAAAAATGTAAAGTGGGAGTGAAGATTCAAGGAGAAATAATTTCAACTCTGAGATTTGCTGATGACATCGTCATCTTGGCCGACAAGCCTGAGGATTTGAATGAGTTTTTGAATGGTATGGACTCCGTCTTACGGAAAGAATTCATGATGAAAATTAATAAATGTAAAACAAAAATACTGGAATGCATCCTAAATAAATCAGAAACCTCTATGGAGATCAAATTGGCAGGTGAAAAGCTGAAGGAAGTAGGAGACTTCTGTTACTTAGGAAGCAGAATAACCAGTGATGGACGAAGCAAAGAGGATATAAAAAGTAGGTTGGCTCAGGCAAAGAAAGCATTTCTACAAAAAAGGAATCTGCTGACATCGAATATAGATTTAGGTATTAGGAAGTCATTTTTGAAAGCCTTTGTCTGGAGTGTGGCGCTCTATGGAAGTGAAACTTGGACTATTGGTGCAGCAGAAAAGAGGAGAATTGAAGCATTTGAAATGTGGTGTTACAGGAGAATGATGAAGATCAGATGGGTAGATAGGGTTACAAACGAAGAGGTATTAAGACGAGTGGGAGAGGAGAGATGTTTCTGGCGACTGCTAATGAAGAGAAGAGATAGGCTGGTAGGACACATACTAAGACACCCAGGAATAGCAAGCTTAGTTATGGAAGGAAGGGTCGAGGACAAGAACTGTAGGGGTAGACCAAGGTTAGAATATGTTAAACAGATTGCCTCGGATGTAGGGTGTGGTAGCTATGTAGAGATGAAACGTTTAGCTCAGGACAGGGAGGCA
This sequence comes from Meconema thalassinum, assembly GCA_946902985.2. NCBI lineage: Eukaryota > Metazoa > Arthropoda > Insecta > Orthoptera > Tettigoniidae > Meconema > Meconema thalassinum. The sequence goes on along the minus strand of OX336390.1, from coordinate 964,072,675 downwards.
TGGAGAGCTGCATCAAACCAGTCAAAAGACTGAAGACTCAAACAACATCCATGGATCCTCACGTTGCCGTTGACTAATGCTTCTTAACTCATTTAGAGTACGCTGATCCCTGTCTTCCAAATCAATAGCCATTACTTCCTCTTCTGTGGACTCTGGCTGCCTACTTAAATAGTCTGGAACTACATTTTCTTTTCCTGGGCAGTATTCTATCTTTACATCAAACTGTTGAATGTATAAAGCCCAACGCATCAACCTTTGACTGGATAGATCAGTCTTCATCAAAAAGGTTAAGGCTTTATGATCCGTTCTTAAAGTGACTTGAAACCCATATACGATATTTCGCCAATATTGCAGCGCGTGCAATATCGCTAACAGCTCGATTTCGCTGATCGTATAATTTTTCTCGTGTGGTTTCAGTCTCCGACTTGTGAAAGCTAGATAATTTTTCTTATCAGGGTTATCCGGGTTTTCCTGATATAGCATTGCCCCTATTCCAATCTGGGATGCATCTGTTTGAATGATAAATCTCTGATTAAAATCAGGGTATCCTAGCTTCACATAGTTTAAGAGCATTTCCTTGGCCTCCACAAATGCTTTTTCTGTTTCCTCCGTCCATTTCCACTTGCCCCCCTTCTTCAGAAGGTCCTGTAGTGGTGCAACAGTTTTTGTGTATGATGGACAATGTCCTGAGAAGAATCCAATCAATCCCAAAAACTGGCGAACGTTCTTCACCTTCAAAGGCCTTGGAAAATCCCTTATCGATTCTAATTTGCATGGATTTGGTTTAACACCATCCTTGTCAATCACATGCCCTAAAAATGTTACTTGTCTTTGACAAAAATTCGACTTCTTTAAATTGATTTTAAAATTAGCCCTTCTTAAGTCTTCCAATAATTTCTTTAACTTTTCTAAATGTTCCTCAATGTTCTCCGAGGTAAGTAAAATATCATCCACATAACGGATAGTGCAATCTTTCACTTCCTCTGACAGGTTTCGATCAAGCGCTCTTATTAAGGCAGATCCTGCGGTCTTCAATCCAAACGGACATCTCCTGAAGCAGTATGTTTGTTGATCGAACTGAAATCCAGTCAACAGGCTGGTTTTCTCTTCCAGTTCGAGATGATGATACGAAGAAGTCATGTCAATATTTGTAAAAATCTTCTTGCCTTTGAACTTCCTCAGTATTTCTTTTATGGGTGGTGCCGAATCATTTTCTGGTATGATTTTTGCATTTAAATTCCTGGCATCTAAACACACCCTTACTGAGCCATCCGGTTTACTCACAATCACTAATGGACTAACATATGGTGTCGCCATCTTTTCTATAACACCTGCATTCATCATCTCCTGCAGTGTTTTCTTCGTTTGTGGGTAATGTTTTTCCGCAACCGGGCATGGTTTTTGTCTGAACGGTGCCCAATCTTTGACTTGGAACGCGTATTTAAAATTTTCAATCTTCCCTGGCTTGGAATCAAATACGTCCCTAAAATTTAATAATAATTTCTTTAATTGTTCCTCATTTTCGAGGTTAACTTTAGCTTCCTCTACTTTTCCTGACAGGTTGGTCTCGAACTCAGTTTCCAAATTATCTTCGAGTTCTATGTTGAGGACTTCAAATATCTTTTCTATGTCCTTATAACTTTCCTCAGTTACTTCTTCCACATGCCACACCTGTTCTCCTATTTTTGCATCCTGTTCCTGTAGGTTAATGTTTTGTTCATCCACATCCTCTCTTTGGATTCTAATGCAGTTTTGCGCTAGGTCTATGATGACCTTGTTCTCACGGATAAAATCAATACCTAATATGACATTATACGGTAATTGATTTACCAGCAAAAAGCATTGCGAAATTTCAGCGTTACCCATGATCAGATCAATGTATACCTGAAATTTACATGTTAAAGATTTTTCAGGGATAATCCCCTTAATCTTTACACTTGATGTGGGAATTTTTAATACGCGGCCCCTTGTTTCTAGTTCATTAAGAAGGGTTTGCGTAATTAAACTTATTGTGGATCCGGTATCAATTAATGCCCTGACCAGTAATCCTTCTATCCTTAGCATAATTATGGGTAATTCTCTTTTGATAGGTGGGATTCCTTCCACATCCTCGCTAATTAGCTCATCTGGTCTCGCTATCCAATTCACAATTTCTACCTCCTCCCAGCTCCTGGTATGTTTCCACTTTTGACGATTTAAATTTGAAGTTTTTTTTATCCTGAGGGCTCCCTTTCCCCTCATTCTTTAATTGAGCTTGTAGTTCCAAGCTTTGAGCTCCGTCTAGTCGGTCGGGTGATTTCCGGTTCTTTATTGCCTCACTCCAACGGACTTTTTGCCTTTCAGGTTCGTCTGGTCGTTCGTTCATATAACGAAGACTTTCCTGATATCTCTCTTCTATTTCGGCCCGATATTCATCATCCCTATCCTCTGGCCTTACGTTCCTTCTGGGATAATTCTCCCATTTCTTTCGGGTTTCTTGCCTCTGATGGTTATTGTTATAGGGTTGGCTCTCTTGTTGCCTATAACCCGTATTCCTAGGATTTCTTCCTCGATATCCTCCTCTGTAGTATGGCTGTATTCCCCTAGGCTCTTGGTGCCCATACTCTCGACCCAGTCCCTGAGTATCAGTACTAGTGGACTGATTTCTGGTCGATGGTTTCTCTCTGGTTTCCTGACTGCTGGCCATATGTACCTGTTCAGTCTGTCTTTGATGCCTAGGAGTAACGTGCGAAGTCGTCATATCTAATTGACGTAATACACTCTCCACTTCCACAGCACTTCTGGCTTTGGATGAGATTAACAGCCTCTGGATCTCATATGGAATTTGTCTTGCAATGGCGGCACACAGGTCGTTCTCCGCTGGAGCAATGTCAAGTTCCCGGAATTTACACAGCTGAGCGGTGAAAAATTCTGAGTACTTAGTTGGTGCATTTGTGCTGTACTTCCTAGAGTACAGATCCAGCCTCAAATTCTCTTGGACATCTGCTGCCCAATATCGTTTTAGAAAGGCTTCTCTAAAGCCTTCCACCGTATCAAAGGTGTACCTGAAGCTTCTGAACCAAGAAAGACAATCACCTGCCTACAGCTTCTCAATTGCTCTCAGTCTCCGATCCTGAGGAACTTTCATTTCGTTTAAGTACTCTGCGACTTCCTTTAACCAGTATTTTGGAGTAATTGACATGTTATTACCCGTAAATTTTACCGGTCTGTCCTCATTCGACTTAATGATGTTTATTATCTGACCATTTGTCTGGTTCATGTACGGGGTTGACATCGCCATCGGATATCCTGGGTTCTTATAAGGGCTCTCCCCTCCTAAGTCCCTATCTGTATCTGTGCCTTGTTCACAGGGATCTACCCATCCTGTCTTTGGAAACTCATCCTGATTCTCAAATTCTAATTTCCTTTCCCTTCGGGCACTTTCCTCATTAGCCATGAGTTGGATTTCCATTTGACTGTTATTTCGTTCAGTCCTTTCCAACCGGGATCCTAATTCATTTTGAATTCTTTCCTGATTTTTCTTACTGGTTTCCAGTTCTCGTTTGAGTTGGAATATCTCATCCCTGAAGCTATCCCTGATTTCATTTAAGTGTTCTTCTACCTCTTTCTTGATGACCATGACCTGTTCTGTTATAATTTCCGGTTTAACGTCACCTCTGGTATCTAGGTCTTCTCGTATCTCTTTTATCTTTTTCTCCATCTCTCCCTTAATTCCTTCAAGCTTTTTCTCAGTTTTCCCTTGACTCTTACACAATCTCCTCAAGTCATCTTGGACCTGATTTACCTCAGTATGAGTTTTTCCTACTTGGACCTTTAATGTTCCGGTGGTTTCCTGAACCTCATTAATACCCTGACTTATTTCATCTATCTTATGGGTACTTTCCTTATTTTCGTCCTCTCGTTGTTTTCTTTCACTCTGGAGATGCCCCTCGTATATACCTAATCTTCGATTTATTTCACCCTCGTACTTCTTTAAGTTCTCATCTACCTGCCCGGTAAACCGCTCAAATTGACCTTTCATGTCCCGCGCATCCTTTTGATTTTGGTTTTTCATCTCAGTTACTTCGGTCTGAACTACACCAATTTTGTTCTCGAGGATTCCTACTTTCTCCTCAACCCTTCCAAATCGGGTTCCTAGCTCATTCACACTCTTTTTTATCCCATCCCGGGATGTTTCACAAATCTTACTGTTAGATTTTATCTGATCTTCTAATTTTTCCTGCACACCCTGGATCTGGTTCACAAGTTTCTTTTCACATGCCTCTACATTTTTTTACAAGATTTTTCCATTTCAACTAATTTAATTTCCATAGAACTAATTTTATTTTCTATAGTTTTAAAATTATCTTGACACTCCTTTTTGGATTCTATACTATTGTTTTCTATAGTTTTTATCTGGGTTTTCAATCCTGCATTAAACGTGTTACTCTCAATTTGCAATGCCTCTAGCTTGTCCCCAAATGTTTTATCCAATATTTGAAATTTGGACTCTATGTTTCCTTCTATACTTTCTCGGAGTTCATTTGACCCCTGTTTTATTCCCCTTTTTAACTCATTTAACTTATTCCCAAAATCAGTGTCGAAACCTTGAAATTTATTATTCATTGTCTCTTCTAATTTCTCATTTATATTACTTTGTATTTTAGTCTCCATGGCCTCTAGTTTAGTATTCATGGCTTGACTTTTCATAACATTATCAGCTATCATCTTCTCCTGAAATGAATGTAATTTATTTTCAAGTTTCACTTCCATTACTCCTAGTTTATCCTCAAAAATCCTGGATTGTGCTGAAAAATGATCTGAATTCTCTGTTTTTATACTATCCAACTTACTTTCTATCTCAGCCTTCAATGTACTATTCATGTTGATACAATCGGCTTGGATAGATCCTAACTTTTGATTTATGGATTCTAACTTTTTGTTATTTTCACTTTGTTGGCTGTCCAACTTATTGTCTATAGCCTCCAATTTTTCTTTGCTATCGGCTTTTATAGCATCCAAAAGTTCCTGCCTCTCTTCCCTATTCTCTTCTTTTGCATCTTTATTACTTTTCGTACTTATTTTTACCATCTCATCCCTATTCTTTTGGAAATGCTCATCCAAACACTCCTTTAACTCCATCATCGTCACCATCTTGTTTCAATATAAGAATACAGTAGGCTACTCATGCCACATCGCCAGAACATGCTTGAGAGATGGTAATCTGAACCTTTGTGTCCCAATTTCTTTAAAAATTTACTTTAGTACGGGTATTTACTACAACGTACCCTTTTGATCTCTTTATTCAAACTCAGAAACTTTTATGGAAGTATTTCAAATTCAAAATTTCGAAAAACCATAAAAAAAATGAAAATTTTGATTTTTCGAGAAAACTCGCGTTTCTCCTAGGAAAACTCAGCCCTGCGTACTGGGCGCCATGTTAATGAGTGGTATGGGGTTGTTTAATTCAGGGCTGATCGGTGTGAGTTTCTAGGGACCCATGCGGTCAGTTAACATTATATGTTGTAGCTATTCCTATCATTATTTTACTTTACATGAAAGGACCGTCTTTAGTGTTCCTCTAGTTATTAATCCAAGCACATTAATTTATATACCCCCATGTGCCCCTTCAGCAAGAAATATGCAAATCACAGTATGCCAGCATTGCTCAATTCGGGATTTTCGGGGTTGTAGTATGTTCTCCCACTCTGTGACTTACACATTTTGGATTAAATAGAGGATACACTTGCAAAAATAACAACAAAATCAACTCCTATTTCAAAACATTTAATTAACCAAAATTATGGCGCTACAAACAATAAAACAATTAAACAAGTGAACAAGGAATAATATAAGAATTAAACAAATATTGTATTAAAACACATGGTTTCCTTTAAAACCAACAATTCATAATTATTTTTACTTCCATAAAGTTTCTATCTTAAAGTTCCATGTAACTACGAGCTCCTTTGGCTCGATATTTTTCAATAATAATGGTGTCATTCTTCTTGTACACCTCAAATACTATTTTTATATTCTCTTACCAACAAAACAAATATATAATTACATTTAAAGTACATGTTAATTCTTTACTTAAATATTTGGGCACTTCACATGTTTTAAGCATTTATCATCCTTCTCAAGTTTTTACAAATTCACCATAGTGATCGGGAAAATACTTGTGTACCCCAGAGTTATAAAGATTACTTGACAAAGTCAAAAACTATGATTACTCCCGGAACCTAGTTATCTTCATTAAACTCGTGGAATCCTATTTCCATACAACATTACAATAGGGATTGTTATTTATTTTATTTGTCTTATAAGACCATTATCACATAAGAAAACTACGATCTGAACTTACAAGCGATAATTTCATCTACAAGGACCTCGGTTCAATTCCCGGGTCATTAACAACTTTAAACACTCACGGTGTATTCATTCCTTCTTACAGACGGCCTCCACCCAACCCTCCTGCTATGAGGGTCAGACCGTTATACTTGAGCGAGATTTATGACTGGTAGGGTGGCTTCCAGTCTAGTCTACGGTCGGAGCTCTCCTCAATGCTTTTAAAACAAATCTTCCTTTCTTTCAGTTCTATGGAGAGACCTGGCATTTAACTTCACTCATTTCCTTTCAACAACATTTTAGGTTCATAAACCATTTTCGTAACCTTGGCATTTATTAATTATGAGAGGTCCTCATTGATTGGGAAGAGTAATACACATTCTACGACGAATAATTAGGGGCTTCAACTACAAGAGGATTCTAGGTTCGAATCTCTTAACATGCCTCGGGAACCATTTCCACATTGGAGGACTTATACAAAATGCGATTTAGGGTCGGCCTGTGGCCTACATGACCTACGCTCAATAATACCATACATTTGCTCCCTTTTCAATATAATAACACACACATGGCCTCGTGATCTATGTCACTATTGGAGGACTTACAACATATCTCAATTCTCCGCAATCAACTACCCCTCATAAGTAATTTACCAAGTACTTTTAACTTTTACGCATTCCTAGCGTGACATTTTATTTTAATTGCGCTCCATTGCGCTATACATTATTTTTAAGCCTAGCGTCTTCCAAAGAACTGATAAATTCCATATTAACAATTGATACATATCTCAATTTTTATATTAATCTTTCCTTTGACAATAATTGCTCTATTTTTATAACATGCATTAATATCATGTCTTATACTTTTATTAAGGCTTAAACGTTCTTATTTTCATATCCTTTAGTTTAATCTTTATTTATATTTCCTTTATATTATTATTATTATTATTAATAATACGCTTGCTTTTATAACATTCGTCAAATACACTGACATTTTATTCATACATTTCCTCTACAGGATTTATTCTTTCATATAATTATTTATAATTTCTAAAAATTCTATTTTTGTTCAGACCGCGTTCTTATTCTGTATTTAGTTATTTAGAAACATCCCTTTTACTCAAACACTCCGGTGGATTTGTACACAATCATTTCCCCGACACCAAAACATAATGAAAATCTTTACTCACATGTTTAAGGTCGTTTCTTGACCCTTCTCCTCGTGCGATGTGTCATTTTTGGCCCACTTTTTTTAAATTACTCCATCGTGTACAAATTCATTGCATGTGCAGACATATCTTGACAAATATTTAACAGGTATACATTTAACACTAATAACATTTTAAATACACTGGTGTATCCGTTTAGAACACACAATAAAAACACTGAAAATATATTACTTTTAACACAAAATCTTGATATATTTACACTTCACGAATTTTGATCACTGGACCGCTATTAGGCCTATCACACGTGACCTCTTGATCTCCCGTCTCCAAGGGTGAAATTTAGTAATGTCGGCTTCCTATCCTCTCTGAATGTGAAAGTCTCGACTCATCTACTTCCTCCCTGCAATAGCACTCCTTCGAATCTCGTTCTTGACGATCTGCTATTTCTCTGACACGAACGGCTCCCCTTTTAGACCCTATTTATTGATCTTAGCGAAAGTCTGTTCTCTTCACGGTCCCCTCGATAATTTATCGGTGACCTATGGATTTTTAGCAACTAATACTTCTTGCGTCTTAGTGCTTTTGAATAGTTCGTCTGCTTTCTTGAAACGATGTCTATAGTTTCCTGTCTTCTTCTTTGCTTATTCGGTTCTCGCACTTCTAATCTTCTAGAATACTTACGAACCTTATTTTCTCTGTCCCTGCTCGGGTTCTTTAAATTAGATAAACTGTTTATCTCTCTGTTACGGTACTTCCGTACGTTATGATACTTTTGGTCGTTTACTTAAAGACCTATCGCCCTGAGTCCTAAGTTCGCAGCCTGCTTTGACTGTATTTTATGAACTTTTCACTGTTAACTTTTATACTGTCGGACCTAAATCCTGTAACTAGGATTTTCCTAATTTTTCAACACGGCGATACTGTAATTTTACTTCATTACAACTCCTTACGGAGGCACGCAAGTTATTGATACCGCGACGCCCGTGGCTGTCGGATATTTTCTATGTGATGTGATACAGCGTTTTTCCCCTCAAGGAAAGCTGCTATACTGTCTTCGGTGTGTTTCAGCGTGACGCCCCCTCACGGACTATCGGAATTCGGTGTCTGATGAAACACAGTGACGCGCCCTCAGGCCGTTTGATAACTGCATGTACTGATCCAGCGTGACGCCCCCCTGGGCTATCGGAAACTGCATTCGGTGTGATACAGAGTGACGCCCCTCACGGACTGTCGAAATACTGCATGATTGGCTTGGTGAGGCCAGGAGTTTTATACTCTTTAGTCACAAAAAGATAAAATCCTAGTCCTTTTCGTGACCAACTTTTGAACTAATTGTCGTACAATTATAAAAATTATATCTCCAGAAAGCTCGTCTTCCAAAGGTCAAATAATCTCATTGCGCATAAGAATCGATCGTGCATTTCGGAGATATTAATTAATTTGTAGTCTTCAGCTGCGTGGGTGTTGCTGTTCATTTTTAAATGCCCCACTCCTCTGGTATCCGTGAATCCCCGATGACGTATACTGCGTTTGCAGTTTTTAGCCTACTTTCGATTTTTGCAAAAAATGAAAGTAGACTTATGAGATCAAAACAGGGCGAAAAACGTGTGTCTGTCTGTGTGGGTGTATGTGTGTGTGTGAGTCTGTGTGTGTGTGTCTGTGTGTGTGTGTCTGTGTGTGAGTGAGTGTGTGTACTCTGAATGTCTGTCCCCCCTATCAATTCGAACACGGTGAAAGCGAATTGAACGAAATTTGGTACAAAGGTAGCACTAGCAAAGGACACCTCAGTGTCATATTTGATATCGCCGCCATCTTGACGGAAACGTAATGGCGGCCACACAAATGTTCAAAGCTTAAATCAAATTACGACTAATCTAATCATCCGATCTCTACCAAATTTTGCAACAACATACCATTATGGGGGGAGCATCCTTTGACCAAACCAATAGGTCATAAGCCTAATAGTTTGCGGATGGCGGCCATCTTTGTGTGAAAATCGATCCCCCCTATTAATTCGAACACGGTGCAACCGAATGGAACGAAATTTGGTACAGAGGTAGTACTAAAAAAGGCACCTCAGTGTCATGTTTTATATCGCCGCCATCTTGACGAAAACGTAATGGCGGCCACACAAATGTTCAAAGCTTAAATCAAATTACGACTAACCTAATCATCCGATCTCTACCAAATTTTGCAACAACATACCTTTATAGAGGGAGCATCGTTTGACCAAACTAATAGGTCATCAGCGTAACAGTTTGCGGATGGTGGCCATCTTTGTGTGAAAATCGATTCCCCCTATTAATTCGAACACGGTGAAATCGAATGGAACGAAATTTGGTACAGAGGTAGCAGTAACAAAAGGCACCTCAGTGTCATGTTTTATATCGCCGCCATCTTGACGGAAACGTAATGGCGGCCACATAAATGTTCAAAGCTTAAATCAAATTACGATTAACCTAATCATCCGATCTCTACCAAATTTTGCAACAACATACCTTTATAGAGGAAGCATCCTTTGACCAAATGACTAGGTCATTAGCCTAATAGTTTGCGGCTGGCGGCCATCTTTGTGTGAAAATCAATTCCCCCTATTAATTCGAACACGGTGGAACCGAATGGAACGAAATTTGGTACAGAGGTAGCACTAGCAAAGGGCACCTCAGTGTCATGTTTTATATCGCCGCCATCTTGACTGAAACGTAATGGTGGCCACACGAATGTTCAAAGCTTAAATCAAATTATGATTAACCTAATCATCCGATCTTTACCAAATTTTGCAACTACATACCTTTATGGAGGGAGCATCCTTTGACCAATCTAATAGGTCATTCGCCTAATAGTTTGCGGATGGTGGCCATCTTTGTTTCAAAATCGATTCCCCCTATTAATTCAAACACGGTGAAACAGAATGGAACGAAATTTGGTACAGAGATAGCACTAGCAAAGGGCATCTCAGTGTCATGATTTATATCGCCGCCATATTGACAGAAACGTAATGGCGGCCACACAAATGTTTAAAGCTTAAATCAAATTACGACTAACATAACCATCCGATCTCTACCAAACTTTGCAACAATATACCTTTATAGAGGGAGCATCCTTTGACCAATCTAATAGGCCATTAGCCTGATAGTTTGCGGATGGCGGCCATCTTTATGTCAAAATTGATTCCCCCTATTAATTCGAACACAGTGGATCCGAATGAACGAAATTTGGTACAGAGGTAGCACTAGCAAAGGGCACCTCAGTGTCATTTTTTATATCGCCGCCATCTTGACGGAAACGTAATGGCGGCCACACAAATGTTCAAAGCTTAAATCAAATTACGATTAGCCTAATCATCCGATCTCTAGCAAATTTAGCAACAACATACCTTTATGGAGGGAGCATCCTTTGACCAAACTAATAGGTCATCAGCCTGATATTTTGCGGATGGCGGCCATCTTTCTGTGAAAATCGATTCCCCTTATTAATTCGAACACGGTGAAACCGAATGGAACGACATTTGGTACAGAGGTAGCACTAGCAAAGGGCACCTCAGTGTCATGTTTTATATCACCGCTATCTTGACGGAAACGTAATCGTGGCCACCCAAATGTTAAAAGCTAAAATGTAATTACGACCAACCTAATAATCTAGTTTCTACCAAATTTTGCAACACCATATCTTTATGTGGGAAACATATTCAGACCAAACTGCAAGAACATCAGCCCAATAGTTTGCAGATGGTGGCCAAGTATGTGTGCAAATCGATTCCCCCTATCAATTCAAACACGGTGAAACCGAATTGAACGAAATTTGGTACAGAGGTAGCACTAGCAAAGGGCACCTCATATTCATGTTTAATATCCCTATAGCACGTTGTATTTCAACAAGCTACTACAACCGACATTCGATCATACTCCTTGAAAAGGACAAAGAGTTATAACAATACCCATGCATTTAGGAGAAAGTAGGCTATATGTTCTTTACTGAACATCTTGTTTCCTGTGCAATTATTACAAGGTTTTTCTTTACACAAAAATCTCTAATCCGATTCACAGTACTGTATTTATTTACTTATTTTCATTCCTGCAAATGGGTTAAATTTAATTATTCTTCTTCTGGCACATCGGCGCTGTTGCCGTTTTCCTGCAAGCTAGGCTGGATTTCCGAGTCACCTTCTTTGTCTTACAGTGAAAATTTTCCACTCGTTCTATTAATATCCATGACCCGCTCCTCTCAAGGAGTCAAGAGGCATGATCTCATCTCCTGAACACCTGGTCCTGCGGCTTCCGTAACGTTATGCTAGAATTCTTGCTTGAAATTTCTCTATGTTCCATTAGAGACTGTATGTATCTTTCCTTCCTTTCACAAAATACATGGATTCGACCCCTTTTGAGCCAATGGTACATGGGTTCAGTACTTTCAAGATAAGAAAACCAAAGGGGCATGGTTTACGGAAGTTGAGAAAGATCTACGTGAAATGGAAATTTCCCCTAAAGATATCCAGGAGCGTGTTCCACTTCTGGAAAAACTACGTACGCACAAAGGTTTCCAGGAAAAGCCAATGCTGAAGACAGGGAAGGCATGGTCCCAAGAGAGACCGGAGGCGAATGAGGGAACACTGGGCGGTAGTTAGAGCTCGGAAGAAGAGACAGTTGAACTGACGAGGTCCCTAGTTGGTCGAATCGAAGAAAGAATAATAATAATAATAATAATATCGTATGGCCTCGGTGCCGGGTACAAGCTTTGTAATTTGCCACCCAGAGGGTAGCTTGCATATCGAATTTCGTTGTTCCTTGAATCACTATGAAAGTCAAGGAGATTAGATATTTAAGCTCCTTGAACACTATAGCTCTTTCTAGTACAGAAATTACGAACTTTGTGTTGGCGGAAACTCCCGAGATTAATTTTGCCATTATTTATTTATTTAATCGTATGGTGAATTACATAAAAACATATCACAAATCCAAGTTCAAGTTTTGGAGCCATTCCACAGTACATTCTCGAAGATGAAACAGATCACTATAGCTCCCGGAGTAGGCGTGTAGAGGGCAGCGCTGGATGATATGGTCCATGGTCTGTTCCTCCTCATTGCATTGACACAATGGGGAATCTATCCAACCCCACTTAAGGCATAGGTAATTGCAACGGCCGTGCCTGGTTCTCAGTCTATTGAGGCGACACCATAATTTTCTAGGAAGGTCAAATCCTTGTATTTTCACCGTTGGGTTGATCTCCTGGGCACTAGTTCCAGACGTTGAGTTTGACCATTCGTCCTGCCAGCATTGGTTTAGGTTGAATCGATTTGCCAGAAGTTGGTCGGCCAATAAACTGGTTGGTCTCCTCGAATGAAGTCGCTTCGGTGGTGGGTGGCAGAATTCCTGGTGTATTGGTAATGAGGGAGAAGCATAGATCTTCTTTGCTTCTCTGATCAGAGCTTCCTTCCTCCTCAGGTGAGGTGGTGGAATGTGGCTGAGTACTGGTAGCCAGTGGCGAGGGGTTGATTTTATGGTGCCGGTTATGCAACGCATAGTGTCATTCAGCTTGGTATCCACTTTATGCACATGTGCACTTTCCAACCATACTGGAGCACAGTATTCCGCTGCAGAATAGACTAGACTGATACCCGTTAATCATAAGCAGTCCGCCGTGGCTCCCCATGAACTACCGCAAAGCTTGTGCAGGATGTTATTTCTGGTGGAAATTTTGTGAGAGAGCTTGGTGAGGTGTTCTTTGTAGCTCAGAGTTCGGTCCAGCGTGACACCTAGGTATTTCGGGAATGGGTTGTATTTCAGTTTTTCACCACGAAATACAACATTTGGCTTGTAGTTTGCTAGTCGGTTGGCAAGATGGAAGCATGAAACCTCTGTCTTAGACATACTTGGGATCAGTCGCCAGGACTTGAAGAACGTTGACATTTTCTCCAGATCGGTTGTAAGAGTGCCTTCTGCATCTTCAAAAGTTCTGCTTTTAGCTACCAGTGCAATGTCATCTGCGTAAATAAACTTAGTAGCTGTTGTTGGTGGCAAGTCATGAATGTACAGATTGAATAGAATTGGGGCCAAAACTGATCCTTGGGGTAGACCATTATTTAGTTTCCTTTTGCGACTTTTAGCATCATCTAGAAATACTACGAACTCTCTTTCACAAAGCATGTTAGAGATAAGATTTGCAATTTCCAAACAGGGGATAGCTTCCAGCACTTTGAGGATCAGTCCATGTCGCCAGACAGTATCATATGCGCTAGTCAGGTCGATAAAGACAGCTGTTGATTTTAGCTTCTTTTGAAACCCTGCTTCAATGTGAGTGGTGAGGGCCAAGACTTGATCAGTACAGCTTCGGTTTTTCCTGAATCCAGCTTGTTCTGGTGGGGTTACAGCTTCAATGAGTGGTGCTATCCTGGCAAGAAGGACTCGTTCTAAAAGTTTATAAATGCAGCTAAGAAGTGCTATTGGACGGTAGTTTTCAGGTCTCTGCTCCGACTTGCCAGGTTTAAGAAGGGCGATCACCTTTGACCGTTTAAACTGCTTTGGTAGGTTGTTGGTCTGAAGGATGAAAGTAAAAAGTGAAGTAAGCCAGCTGATGCTATGTGGACCCATGTTTCGCAGGAATTCATTATAGATGCCATCTGGACCAGCAGCTTTACCAGTTTTCAACATCTTGATAGCGGTTTCAACTTCCTGAACAGAAAATGGCCTAGACAGTTTCTCATTCTTCTGAGTTCTACGTTTGAGTTCGGTGAGCTTTTGTTTCACTGTTTTCGTGTGACATTTATCTCTTTTGGATCGTGTAATGTCCACCATTCTATTTGCAATGGCATCTGGGCTCAAGTTAGTATACTGCTTTTTGGAGACATGTTTTCCAGTAAGACGATTTAAGACTCTCCAAGCCTTTCTGCTCGATTTCGCAAAGTCCATGTTTTTCACTGTTTCTTCCCACTTTTGTTTCCTATTCTTCTCTAGTGATTGTAGCAGCTTCGAACCAACTTCATGATTGCCTGTTGTTAGATATTCTTCGTATAGCGCCTCGCTTTCAGGGTTCCAGCCTGGCACATAGTCTTTTCTGAAAACTCTAGGGATGTTTAATTTAGCAGCTGAAATTACTAGGTTAACGAAGTCATCATAGTTATTGGCAATTGGCTCTAGTTTTGAATCTAGCTTCCGATCAAGATCTTCAGAGAATTTGTCCCAATTTGCACGGTTGAAATTCCACCTGGGTAGAGGTACTGAGTTCACCAGGGGTATCTTCGTGCGAGTTTCCAGAAGAACTGGTCGGTGTTGGCTGTTTGGGAAGTTAGACAGTATTTCACGTGCAGTGTTAAGAGGCTGATCAAGACAATCCTTGGACACAAATGTTAGGTCGGGATTGTAGTCTCTTCCCCAACGAGCAGAATGGAAGGAGCCTTTGTCTTTCGCGTCAAAAACTAGATGCAGATCGGATATTTCTGCCCATTGAGTTAGTACCTCGCCATCATCATCTACTGTGTCATACCGCCAGTTTGTGTGGTGGCTATTAAAATCCCCAGTATAGATGCAGGGATGGTTGAAGGTGGGCAAAACTTTCGACGTCCATCTGATGCAAGGAGGCTTGTACACGATTAGGTCATTAATTTTTACTACTATAGAGAAGATAAGATCTTTGTCACTCGATTCAACAACTTGTACTCCAGTCAGGCCAGATTTGGCGTAAGTGGAAATTCCATACTGTTGGTGATGGATGGCTTCAACTAATGTATAACCCGGTATTTGTCCTCTTCTAGCAAGGTCCTGTTCATCTTTTGTGTGTGTCTCCTGAATGTTGACTATAATATCAATATTGAGGCTATTAAGCTGTTTGTGGAGGTAGTCACACTTGGCAGAACTTATGCCTTCAATATTTAGTTGGAGAATGCGGACGGAAGGTCCAATGTCTATGGCTTCGTGGTTCTGAAAAGAACCGTTATAACGAAGAGTTTGAGACATTGTAATTTGTTCAGTTTCTCCGTATGTCGTTGTTGCTCGCTTAGCACCACCCAGGGGACACGTGCAGGGCAATTTATAGGTAACTCCTGCGGACGTGAGCAACGGTCATCCCCCTTTGCCATTATGAACACGTCCTACTGAATTTAAATGGGTTATTTTACATGGCAACATCACATGACATGCGTGTCGTAGTTTTGCCGCCTTTCAAAAATCACTTAGCACGGCCAGGAGCGAACCTGTAATCTTGGGGTTAGCAGACCGACACGCTATCCACTAACCCACCGTGGCAAGCTAATATAAGCTACAAATTAGCTTCAAACAATTTAGTTAGTGGAAGGTTCTTTATCATGCCCGCTTTACTTCCGCTCCGAAGGAAGGCACACAGGGATTTTTAGTACTCTTGAAATATCCGACGACTTCGGCCGGGTTTGAACCCGCGACCTTGGGTATAGAAGCTCAGAATGCTACCAACCACGCCACCGAAGTTTCTTAAGAACCACTCTCTAATCGTAAGGGACAGTGTTTGTCATCCGCCGGGCACATTTTGGAGCGATGAGATGAATTCTCCTGTTTTCTAAATTTTATTCTGAAGTTTTCTACTTATTTATTTTAATTTTCCTACAATCCTTATTGTTAGCTTTTCATTTAATTATTTTCAAAGGTTGTTAAAATTATTTTATGTTCGACCCTCACTATTATCTGTCAAAAAACTGTGTCATAATGATGGTCATTATAACACTCTTTTTCATTACGATACAGTTTCTCCAGCCAATCAGAGCTCGTTCATTGACCAATTAGGTAACGATACCTTCGCGCATGCGCTCAAAATCCAACATGTCGGACATAAACACAACATCGAACTATAATAAATTACCGACATGGAATACGCACCGTCCATATGTTCGCGTAAATAAACTGGCGAATATGAGACAAGCAATAGCACTGTACCTTAATATCAGCAACATTAATTTCTACACAGCGCATTGCCTTCAAACAACTCCAGTGACAATATTACTGAGGGGCGGCAGATGTAAACATATGGCCTGCATATGGCATTGCAAGCACACAGAGCGCATGCGTCGGTCGTCCAGAGATCTTGAAAGACAGAGATATAACACCCAACGCTCGCTCTGCGATCACAAAATTCAAGTAGCTGACTCTCAACAGATATTTATGAATATTTATGTTAAAACATATAATAAAATTATAATTATCGTCGAACATAAACAGTCGTATGCAACTCGCCTATAATGGTAATTAAGACACTCGTATGGAAATTATAAAACTCGCATACGCTCGTTTTATAAACACAGTCGTGTCTTAATTATTGACATTATAGGCTCGTTGCATAATGTTATATAAAAACTCAGCAATTCTTCTAGGTTTGTGCCGTGTCTTGTGTGGGGTTTCGCCTAGGACACCAAGCTGGCTCATCGGCGGGCTCTTCGTGTCCCCGCCCGGACCCCCACTGGAGTAGGGAACTGCGCGCCACCTCCCTTTATATAAGGTGCAACTGCACCTCTTGACTGCAAGAACTAAAAGCCCAATACTGTTATATAACTTACTTCATATTTCTTGTAGCATTCTCTTCTTATTCATTCTTTTAGAAAATTATTAATTCCTTTTGTTATTTAAAGGCTATTTTATTCGCAATTGTATATTATAACAGTTAGTTTGTAGAACTGATGAAGAGCTCATCGTATACTCAATAAATATTGACCAGCGGGAGGATAACACTAGGCTATCCTTTATGATTGGTAAACAGAGTTCAACTATTTAAATGCAATTTACTCAACATGTTACCTCCTTCACTGTGACCCTCATGTGGAAAACTTGAAAGTTCCTGAACTAAGAAATATGACTGTGATCTGATGACGAGTTACTTTGCAAGGCCCCCCAGCGGGTCATATCTAGTGGGACGTGGGTTGGCGACCACGGGGCCCCAGCTGAGTCCGGCATTGCTTCCACTTACTTGTGCCGGGCTCATATCTGTCTTATTTCCTGTCGACCTCACTTGGTCAACTCTTGTTCTCTTCCGACCCTGACGATATTAGTGTATCCGAGGCCTAGGGAGTCTCTTCCTTTCCCGCCTTCATTGGCCCTTGTCTCATCTTTTCTGATACCCTCCTTCTGCGAGGGGTCAGGCTTCTTTTTCTTTTCCTGTTATCTCCTGCCTTCTGCTCAAGGCCCTCAAGGAGGCAGGGTGTGTGTAGCCCCACCACTACTGGTGCACCCTGGATATTGCTACACCCTCAGGGTCTCACGGCTGGTGAGTTCGGGAGTTGGCGACACCGAGGGATTCCTGAGCTGGGTCCGGTTTCCCCCTTTTTTCCCTTACCTGTGGGGTGGACTCTCTCCTCTTTACCTTTCCTACCTGCCTTTCATGGCTCTCCTTCCTTCCAAGTCCCTCAATCCTCATTCTTCGAGGGTGAGGGTATTTCTTTTCCTCCTGTCCTTTATTTGCCTTATTCTCCTTTTGTTTTCCATTTCTTCTTCTAGTTTATAAGTTAGTAGTTAGTTTTAGTTATAGTTTACATTTCATTTTCATCTTCACTATCACCCAAACCATTAGGGGCCGATAACCTAGATGTTAGGCCCCTTAAAACAAAAATTATCATCATCATGATCAACTTTGCGAGGGTAGACTGTGGGTATGCCAGTTTGAGCTCTGATTGTTGTAGCAACGAGTTTAGCTTTGGCGCTGCTCGTAAGAACATTGGTTTACGTAATGTTTAAATGTTGTTAAGTATTCCAAAGTCGTGGAGGACGGTATGTGTCTTATTCAGTTGAGTTGCGATGAGGAAAGTAGGTCGCTATGTCAGTGTACCTCTTATTCAGCGAGGAATCTGTAAAATCCCTGAGTGCTATTGCTCGTTACACAACATTCACAGTAATTTACGGCAAGTTTCAATAAAGTTGGCAATTCACGTGTGAAACAGATAACATATTATATTATGAGCACGTAATTCAGTCAGAATGGATTATCTCGGGGAGATCTATTCCAGAATTTGTAGTTCTAAGAATTGTCCAGCTCAACATCGAGAAGGAGGTTATCAACTACATATGTTGTATCTCCAGAATATATATTTTCAGTATCCTTGTCATATAACACAGACATTTCTTTGGAGTGTTAGGGCATTAGATAGCTGTGTTAAGACAAGATTCCTTCGGGAAAATATAACAAAGATTATGCAATGTGGTATGCAAATATGCCCTAGAAACGTCAAAGTAATTAAAAATTCACGCACCATGACTAAGATGGAAGCTGTAGATCTGTACCTCATGAAATGAACCCTGAACAGGCTCAACGCAGAGTGGATATCTGTAGTCAGCTTATCGGTAATTGCATGGATTACATTATTTGAATGACTCATGGTGGTTCCGTATTGATATGCTATAATAGTTCCTAATAAGAATTATACACCCGCCTGAATCAATACTATAAAGAAAATTAATTATTTAAATTGTTTAGTACATGTTTCGAGGATTAATTATATTTTATCCCCTTCATCAGCTAAAAAAACATATTGAATTAACAAAATAAAACGTAGCACAGTAATAAGATACGTTATTAAACCTAATATGGTGCACCATATAATTTAGGTTATAAGAACAGAATAAAATGAAATGAAATATATGGTGACGGTGATCAGATTGCAGGTGCTTATCACAAATAGTAGTTCCGTATGGAAACTTGAAATGGTAGATTTGGAATACCAATACTTCACCAATCCGTGTAGGTCTATAACTAATGAAGAGCCTGTATTCTTAAAGATCCAATTTTATCCTTTTCAAATCAAAGCGGCTCCAAGTAACACGACGTGATGGAAAGTGATCTCTTGGTAAAGAGAGGTTAGTTCAAAGTAATCTTGCGCATAATAGTTCGCGGCTGGGAGCGATGAGTTAGTTCGAACTTTTAGTTCGTAGCTCCCATCTCGAATTTCCTGTAAGACAGATCGTTCGCTCGCCTTGCTACTGCCACTGCACGCGCTCCTTGTTTGTTATAGCAGTCTGTCACCACCGATTGCTCATTCACATTGCTCTCATTTCAAGCAATACTGTTACAGTTAAGTTACTATGCTCGCTGCTTGTATTAGATATTGACATGTTGTGAGTGTAGTAATGTGTTTTACATTTTGATATTCAAAGATAAAACAAGATGTTCGGGAAAGAACATATAGCCTACTTTCTCCTAAATGTATGGGTATAGTTATAACTCTCTGTCCTTATCATCTCCTAATTTCTTCCTATTTGAAGTGCAAATTGGCAGTGGCGTTCAACCATAGTTTATAATTCACCCCAGCATTTTGCAATTTCATCAGCAAACACTCCAAACACCGACTACTTACAATAATTGAAACTTCGTTGCTCTAATAAGGCCCATCTACAATGCGCAGTCGGCAGTCCGTAGTTGGTAGTCCTAGGTCGGCAGTCGCGATCGACTCCGTGTATACTATAGGCACCATACACAACATGAAGTTGCAGTTGGTAGCTGGCAGTTGGCAGTCGCGAATTTTATCCTTGACTGCCAACTACCCGACTGCAGCAATGTAATAGCCAATCAGAGCAGATCAGAAACTGACGTCACGTTGTTGTTCTGTGTCGTATACGAATGATATAGGACTAAGTGAAGTAACTTCGCAACCCGTTAATTTATAGGCTAATCTTAAATACACGGTATAACAAAATAATCCATCTCCAAATCATCCATATTGCAAGTTTTGAGGTTATCAACAACGCCTCTGTGCACAAGGAATAAACGAATGTTACTGTATTATTACTCCTAGCAGTCGTTATGACTGGGTTCACTAACTGGCCGGTATAGAGCGCTGCTCGAATCTATAGTTTCTGCATAGTACAACTGAAGGCTGCTAGATGTCACTCCGGTGGAGAATGTCGTTTTTTTTTTATTTCCATTGCAAAAAGCACCATATAACGCTTTATTTTATAACACCTCAGTACTCAAGAAACAATGAATATAAAAAAAAATCAAGCAAAAAAGTTCTACTCTGATAGGATTTGAACCCCGGCCAGCCACATGAGAGACGGGAGCTCTAACCACACAGCCAATCGTACACTCATAACTCACGCGTTATCGATCAAATACATATAACGTACTGTATTAGGAAATAATCACTTGGACTGAAGATTTCTTCACTGGAGTGTATTTCAAACCGAGTTCATATCATATTAAGTTCATATAATTTTTATCAGTAGGTTATATTGCATGCAACATACTGAAATTTGTAAAATGTAGGTCAGAACGAGAGATCAGCTGCCATCTTGTCAAATAGCCGAGACGATTCAGATTTTTAAAGTCACTTCTAGATTATAATATTACAATATAAACTTTTAATTTCGAACGAACCACGTCGCTTAGAACAGATTAAAAGATTCTTGGTTCGATGTGCACAAGGAATAAACGAATGTTACTGTATTATTACTCCTAGCAGTCGTTAAGACTGGGTTCACTAACTGGCCGGTATAGAGCGCTGCACGAATCTATAGTTTCTGCATAGTACAACTGAAGGCTGCTAGATGTCACTCCGGTGGAGAATGTCGTTCTTTTTTTAATATATAATTTCCATTGCAAAACGCACCATATAACGCTTTATTTTATAACGTCTCAGTACTCAAGAAACAATAAATATAAAAAAATCAAGCAAAAAAGTACTACTCTGATAGGATTTGAACCCCGGCCAGTCACATGAGAGACGGGAGCTCTAACCACACAGCCAATCGTACACTCATAACTCAAGCCAATAAAGCAAGATATAATTCCGATTCCCTACAGGAAACACCAGCTAGTAGAAACAACATTCCAACTCGGTCATGATAGCGGACAGGTGAAGCCCAAAACATTGAAATTTTCAAGGAAGACTCTACACCAGTTCATATATGAGGCCGACAACCAGGCAATCATGGAGAAGGCCCTGAAAGGAGATCTCGACGAAGCAGCAAATATGCTCGAACACCTTTTACAGGGTGAAGTCATACCGGAGGCAGTCATAACGAGAAAATCAAAATCATGGTTTGACGAAACCTGCTACAGAGTCCGTAGGACCACATTGGATGCCCTACACACAGCTCTCGAAGATCCCACCGACGATCATCTAAGGGAATATTCCAATCATAGGAAGACGTACAAGACCCTCATAAAAGAAACAAAGGAACGGTATCAAGAGCAAGAGGAACAAAGTCTGATAGCGGCAGCTGATCAGTACCCCTACAAAACATTGAGTCCAAGGCAACCGAGATACTGCAGAAGCATCCCTATGGAGACATGGGTGACTCACCTTAGCAATGTACTGCAATATAAGGACACTCGTCCAACTGATACCCCCGAGATTGAGGAGGACATTGATACAGAGATATTTACAACTGAGGAAGTAGAGGCTGCTATTATCAGCTCGAAGAATAATAAAGCTTGTGGACCAGACAATATATGTAACGAGCACCTTAAAATTGCTCTCCCAGTGCTAAAAGAAGCAATAACATCTCTCCTGAATGAATGCCTCAGGCAAGGAAATATCCCGCATAGCTGGAGAAGGTCCACAGTAAAACTGCTGTATAAAGGAAAGGGATGCACCGAGGACCCAAACTCCTACCGAGGTATTGCACTGGAATGTGCGTTATTCAAAATTCTAACAAAACTTTTATGCCAACGCCTTATTAGAGAAATCGATCCTAAGCTCCCGGAGGAACAATTTGGTTTCAGAAAAGGAAGATCTACAACACAGGCTATCCAATGCCTTCTAAATGATATTGAGACAGCTCTGACAGTCCCAAAAGGAAAGCTATATGCCATATTTATAGACTTCTCCAAAGCTTTCGACATGGTCAATAGGAAGATCATCATAGAGAAGCTAGGAAATCAAATGAGAAGTAACAGCTATACAAAACGGCTTATCACAAGCATCCTGGCCTCAAATTACATAGAGATAAGCGACGGAATCACAACATCAAACCCAATAGATCAAACAACCGGTGTATTGCAAGGGGACCCTCTAAGCCCATTACTGTTCATAATCGCGACGGCGGATATCGCACAGGTAGTCTCGGAGAGAGTAATTCTCTATATGTACGCTGACGATATTGTGCTGGCCTCGAGATCGCAAGAGGATCTACAATCTGCATTTGATCTGCTGTTGGAATGGGCGGAAGAGAATGAACTCAGCCTAAACGAAAACAAGACTGTATCAATGACTTTCCGCAAAGGGGGAAAACCAGCAGTTTTTCACACACATAGAAAACTCCTGGAGAGCGTTTCTAACTTTAAATATCTAGGCGTGACACTTCAGACAACGGGCAACGTCTTTACGCTTCACGTTAACGATAGGATCTGTGCGGCTACTAGGGCCATAAATGATATCAGACAGTTGAGAAAACTCTCCGTCAAAGCAGCCTTGAAACTCTTCCAGCTCAAGGTTACACCCGTTGTAACATATGGATTAGAGAATATCTGGACACATCTCAAATTGAAACACCTGGAAAAGTTGGAGAAACTAAAAGCGACTTTCTTAAAGAAGGTTCTGTGTGTTTCAAAATACACGCCTTCAAGACTAGTCTATGAATTAACACGTGAATTATATTATGTGGAAGAGCTCCGCCTCCAACTGTCGCTACCGTCTACACCAGCATACGTGCAACTCATGGAGAACCTGAAATCGAAGAAGAGAGACATATGGTGGGATTTCTACATCACTGACGCAATGACCTGCAATGATTGGAAACGGGGAGGCTACGAACTAAGACATACTGTTACACGCTTTGCCATACATGGCTTTCACCATAAGCTGTGCAAGTTAAAGAAGTTTCACCAGCCAGACGCAGACTGTGTATGTGAACGTTGCGGCAAATGTTGCGAAAGATATCATGCGATGTACTGTACATATAGACTTGAATCTCTGACGTCCTTCTGTTGTAATGAATAGTTTATTCCTATGTATGTTTCATTTTGTCTGTATCATTCCTTTGGCTATTAGCTGCAATAAATATTTTATTTTTATAACTCACGCGTTATCGATTAAATACATATAACGTACTGTATTAGCAAATAATCACTTGGACTGAAGATTTCTTCACTGGAGTATATTTCAAACCGAGTTGATTTCATATTAAGTTCATATAATTTTTATCAGTAGGTTATATTGCATGCAACATACTGAAATTAGTAAAATATAGGTCAGAACGAGAGATCAGCTGCCATCTTGTCAAATAGCCGAGACGATTCAGATTTTTAAAGTCACTTCTAGATTATAATATTACAATATAAACTTTTAATTTCGAACGAAACACGTCGCTTAGAACAGATTAAACGATTCTTGGTTCGATAATCGGAACTGGTGGGTCCCATGTTATGGATTATAAATTTTGCATAATTCACACGGCCGCCATCCTGAAATGGTACGTTTGATGACCTTGTAGTTTGGGCACAAGACGCGTCCCATATGAAGGTAGGTTGTTACCAAATTTGGTAAAGATCCGATGATTAGTTTGGTCGTAATGCATTATTAAGTTTTGACCATTCGATTGGCCGCCATTACCTTTTGGTAAAGATGGCGGCAATATAAAACATGACACTGAGGTGCCCTTTGCCAGTGCTACCTATGTACCAAATTTCGTTCAATTCGGTTTAACCGTGTTTGAATTGATAGGGGGGACAGACATTCAGAGTACACACACTCACACACACACACACACACAGACTCACACACATACACACACAGACAGACACACTTTTTTTCGCCCTGTAGTGATCTCATAAGTCTACTTTCATTTTTTGCAAAAATCGAAAGTAGACTAAAAATACAAAAATATGAGTATTGAAACATTAGTGAAATTCCTTCCTTATTTCCTTTTATTCCTTGTAGGGTAGCTACAAACTTCTTCCATCTCACTCTATTGTTGGCCATCCTTTTAATTAGGGTCCATGTCTTTCCTTCTGAGGAAAATTCTCTTTCTTTTGTTTATAAAACATTTGTTTATCATAAGTGAAATACCGGTACCGTACCTAAAAGAATAACAGTATGGACGATGTGTTCGTAGAAGCATACACTTATTATTCTCTTTATTTTTGTTCTCGCGTGGGGCCGGTAACCTATTTGTTAGGCCCCTTAAAACAACACTTATCATCATCATTTTTCGCGTATATCGGCGCGTCACCATCCGATTCCATTTCCCACTTGTCACTAGGTGATGATAAGACGTACCCCCCCCCCCCCACAATTTTAGTTTCATTTCTTACTTCGTGATATTCATTATGTGGCTGCTTAAAACCGTTGGGTACATTATCTTTATGGCATGAATGGGAGGAATAGTTTTTTTTATTTCAGAGTTTTTGTCCATAAAAGTTGGCTTTTCCTTGTGAATCATCGTCAAAATGTTAATTTCTTAAAAACAGGTATATAATAATATAATATCGTATAGCCTCGGGTGCCTGGTGCAAGCTTTGCTATTTGACACCCAGAGGGTAGCTTGCATATCGAATTTCGTAGTTCCTTGACTATGAAAGTCAAGGAGGTTAGATGTTAGATATCTAATCTCCTTGAACACAATAGCGCTTTCTAGTAGAGAAATGAGGAACTTTGTGCTGGCTGAAACTCCCGAGATTAATTTTGCCATTATGAACTCGGCCTACTGAATTCAAATGGGTTCTTTGACATGCCCAACATCGTATGACATGCGTATCGTATTTTTGCCGCCTTTCAAAAATCACTTACCACGGACAGGAGCGAACCTGCAATCTTGGGGTTAGTAGACCGACACGATATCCACTCACCCACCGTGGCAAGCTTAAAAACAGGTAAAAGTAGTTGTATCACCATGTATCGAGAAGAATAAATATCAACCAGTTCATTAAAATGGAAATGTTAATCCAGTTCACCGATTTTCTAAATAATTGGACATATTTTCAAATAATCCAAAATAACTAAGTTAAATAAAACTGTGGAATTATCCCCACATCTAAATCAGTTAACTATCAGTAACTTTAATTTATGAACAGTCACTGTATTACATTACAAATATAAGGTAGTTATTACCTATTAGCTTGTTAGCACTAGTAGTGTGTTATACTGTTATTATTATAAACCAACATTGGACAATCGCCGCGCCAAAGCTTGACAATCTTGCCACTAACAATTGATACACTCAATCAACTGAACGAAGCAAAGCGCATGTGATTGTGCAATGAGTGGTGACGTGACGAGCTGACAAGCTACCCTGTTACAAGTCGGTCAGCGGAAAAAAGATCGAACAAACTAACAAGCGAGGGATCTGGGAACTAGTTCGGTAGTTCGTCTGTGGGACCCGCTCTTCCAAACTAGTTCGTTCGCGAACTAAACAGAGGTTAGTTCAAAGCCTATGGTGTATGAGGTAAACATGTAACATTGCCCTAACCTGTAGTGCTCTATTAGGCTACATTATACCAGGGATATTTCGAACTAATTGGACATTTCGATATTACCAACTTAATTTCGTCATTATTCTAGATAGGTTCATATACTGTAGATTTATCATTGGCATGAAAAGTAGGTTCTTTAGTTCGTCACGGAAATTCTTGTTTCTAAACTTTTTACTGATTTCGTCACTATTCGTTAAAAACTCCTGAATTTATGGAAGTATTGTTTGTAGCGGCAGATTGACATTGTCATCGCTAGCGCAAAGAGAATGGTTGGTTGGTTGGTTCCTCAGTTTAGAGGCTGCGACAAAGCGGTCATGTAGCCCCGTGTACTTTGGGTGTGTGTACAATCTGTCTGATAACCGGTGTTAATTGTGATGGCTGTATTAGTGTGTGTATTTGTTTTAATTCAAGTAAGGACTGTAGACATAGAATTTTTAAGTATTTCCTACTTTTGCCGCCAAACACCACCGTCAACGACCAACTAGTTCACAATCTAGTTACCAGATGCTCTGACGACGAACGTAGGAACCTAAGAACGTTAGTCAAATATTTAACTTATATATTGTGCCCGCTGGCCGAAGATTTCGGGGAGCCACCGGTTTCAAATGACCCATCCGAGACCCTCTTCCAGTTAACACACAAGTATGGGGACGATACATTCATAGGCTGGTATAGCACAAAGTCTGCACTCGGAGGTGTCGGAAATTAGTGAGGTTCGATCTTTAACCAGCTCAGAGGAATGCATCGATAACAAAACTAAACAAGAAAGTGAGGTCAGTCAGGTTAAAATCACAATTAAATTGTATTCAGAATAGATCCCTAGCCTAGCATGAGAGTTGCAAACGGCTAGTCCGATACTATTCTGCCCTGAAAGAAATATAAAAAAAAGTCCTAAACAAGATCTAAATTGCTCTCATGGTCCTAATACAAAATTCGAGAAAATGAACAATCTAAGAGAATGGCACGTAAGATCGGCCCTAAGTAATTACATCGAAATAACTTACGGATGGATTAAATATCAAAAGAATTTACAGCAAAGCAAGACATTTACTTGATTACAAATACTAGAACATTTACATTTAGTAGCAAGGGGAAAATTTGTCCTATGCTATGATGGTGCCATCTCTAACATTTATCTTTAGAGTTAAGTGTTTAGCTAGTCCTAAATATTATTAAATAATAAACGAGATGCGTTTATTACTAAGAAAAATCAAGCTATGTGTACAATGTTGCTGAATTAAAAAAACTATGCTAATACAATACAAATGCATATAATATTTCAGCACTCCTGTGGTTGTGCAATTGGCACTGCCTACGTACTCGATTTGTTACTGTTTGTAACAAACGGTCATAGTGTCAAAGTGTTAAGAAAAATAGAAAATATAGGAAAGCCTGCAAATGCGATAGTAATTAAACAATTACATCGACTCATATTGCTACTAATTCGATGTGTGTGCTTCAGTTATCACATCACCAATTAGTGGTCGACTAATCATGTGAAAATGTATCAAAATGTATCTACAATAGCTTAACAGTATCTAAGTGTTAACATTTGGTCCAGAAAAATAGTTTATTTTTAATGTTTATACATTTTATTTAGGTTCAGGGGGAATTTATAAGATTTGTTAGTTTTCAAAACCCTATTTTTGATTATTATTAAAGTTTCACACAATTATTAATTCCTGACAGTATTGTTGTTCAGTTTATGGACCTCTAAAAGCGTTCAGTGTATTCAGGTAACGTTTGTATCCAACTTAAGCAAATAACTCAATAGTTCAATAGTTTACGAGACATCCTGTGTCTTCACCAATATTTCATCAAACTTATTAGACATCCTATGTCTTCACCAATTATTTTACTCTTATTTCGGATCCATTGATCCAGGCGCCTTCGGTTTTTGGTACGACTTTAGTCAGTTCATTACCGCCGATATAATCACAATAACAATGTCGGAGGTATTCATCCACCGTCACGACTCATATACTCTAAATTTACAAAAGTGTGGAATCCTAATCGATACACGTTTGAATTGCTGGTAATAAAGTTATGTGTACAAAAACACATCCTGACAACGCTTTAAACAAACATAAAGGTTTCTGATACAAGCTAACTGTGTGTGTGCGTTTATAAAATTGCCTCTCCCCTAAATAAATCAAACCTGCGTTCATTTGGTTACAAAATACAATTTCATTCATTGCCTGTGTGGCTTCTATTAAGGAAATAAACCTGTTTTCAAGTATTGCTCTGGTCAATAAATGTGAGTAACGGAACTCTGCATTCCACTTGTAATAATGTCAAGAATCTCACAGCCTTCTAAAACAAAATATTAATCCACTACCTAGAATCGAGTGTGCAGTGTAGTGAACTTGGCTCGTAACCTTGGCCTTGATTTAACATTGTCAAACTAGTTTATTTGTCATCAGCCTGACAAAAATAAAAGTTGATAATACTTGTTTTTAAATGATACGAATGAGCATTGAAAATCCAGCCTTCCTGGCTTCTATAAATGTTTAATAAACTATTAATTTCCACACGCGTCTTATAATTAGCTACCTGCATTGTGCACTAAATAAATGAAACCAAAATAAACTAAGTCTACTGTTTTCCACTCTTACAATACGCTATAAATATTTGATCTGACATACAGATTCAGCGTAACTTGGTTTGAGTCCCGCCATGAGATGTAGTATGCGGCCTCGTGTATGGCTTTAGGTTGCCATTTCATTGTGTCTAGACATCCACCGTCGCCAATTCCCCACGCATGATTTAGCAATCACATGCCATCGCGCGGTTGGAGTTGTATCTGAAGATCTGCTGGTTTATCATTATTGCGATGTTAGCGTTGGTAAAAATACAGCACATGATTAAATAAAACTGTCGCGCACTGCAGCTAATATGCGGTATAAATTGCCCATTTCACTCCGCCACTGGCTCTAGTCTCTGTCGCTTGTGCGACACTCACTCGTGACTTGCACTGATATTTACACAAGAAAATATTAACAAAAGATAAATCAAAATCACTGCCCATCCGGCAAATAAGAATTGTACTTGTAGTTCTGTACAGTTACACAGTTAATTAAATCCACAGTTTATAGAACACTGAAACATGTGTGAGTGCGTGAAAATGAGACCATGCGGTCGCAAAGTTTTCTTCACACAAGACCTTCATTTCACCTCGGATAATAATAAAAATATTTCACAGTTCTCGTAGTGGTGAATGTCTTCAATCGTTCAATTATTACACAATTCCATGATGGCTATCCGTAAGAAAGTTATTCGCAGATTTTTCCTGCCACATGGTTTCCTTTCACTTGTGCTCCATCATGCACATGTTGTCTCTTCCACAGACGAATAGGAATTGGTGTTACCAAATATGGCGTGCTCTCAGTACATGAGCTGGCCGCGTAAATTGATAGTTTCTTCGATTTACGAAGTATGCTGTACTTCAAATATGCAGAATTACTTAGTTATAATTATAGTAGATTTTTGGAATGTGAAAAATAAGTAAAAATATAATCATAAGCGATATTGCTTCAGCTTCTTCCCGCCACTCGCAGGGTATGTTCAGTTACATTTCAGCATAAGTTTTAGTCTCTGTTGTCTGAGCAAACATGCGTCAACGGGCGCAATATAATTTAGCATCACACAAGTGTAATTAGTGGAAGGTTCTTTAACATGCCATAAATCTATGGTATGGGACCGCCAACTTTACTTCCCCTCCGAAGGAAGGCATAATGAGGGATTTTTAACGTTCTTAACAAATTCAACGACTTCGGCCAGGTTTGAACCCACGATCTAGAAGCACAGCATGCTAGCCACTACGCCACCGAAGCCGCTAACCTCTAAGAACGAGAGAATAAATGCGGGTAAGGCGCATGCGTGCCCCTCCCCTCACCACTCATGGCCACTATGAATATTCGCAAGTATTTTAATACACGGACAACAGAATCGAGTAAGTTGGCGCTCAGTTCCAAACGTCGTCGTAGCACAATTACTTGTCAAGATATTTTAATTATTTTTATTATTACAGTTATTACTAGAGGACCTGTGCAAGAAATCTCGCATAATCGTCACTGTTGCGTTTAAATATTATTTTCAGTGCACACTGGGTTGTGTGCGCTCCATATGTTATGTGGACTGGACGCGACACAGTTCTGCCAGGGGCTATCGTCATGTTTATTTGTTTTATCACTATTTTTAAACAAATAACCACTATTTTTAAACAAATATATTTCCTTTATTTTTTCAAGAAATGCAAGATTTTTCCTGTACTACTGAGACGATTTGGAAGATATTGGTGCAAAACGCTCCTTCTAACACCTGGTTTAGGAGCTTGATTTTTTGTCGGTTGAACTTAGCGTATTATATAATAGATTATTAGTATTCTATTATTACTGAAGCCTCCGTGGCTCAGGCGGCAGCACGCCGGCCTCTCACCGCTGGATCCGTGGTTCAAATCCCAGTCACTCCATGTGAGATCTGTGCTGGACGAAACGGAGGCAGACAGGTTTTTCTCCGGGTACTCCGGTTTTCCCTGTCAAAAATTTCATTCCAGCAACACTCTCCACTATCATTTCATTTCATCTGTCATTCATTTAATCATTGCCCCAGAGGAGTGCGTCAGGCCTCGGCAGCCGGCACAGTTCGTATCCTCGCCGCTAGATGGGGGCTTCATTCATTCCATTCCTGACCCGGTCGGAGACTGGAAGCAGGCTGTGGATTTTCAGTATTCTATTATTACTACTATTATTATTATTTGCGTACAATACCCTTTAAGGAGAGCGCTAAAAACACAAAAATCTAGATTTTGGTGATGGCTCTTTTCCTCATTTTATCTATCCAAAAACCTTTCATTCGGTCACTGTGCGCCTTCTTCACTTCATCTGTCCATTTACGCCTATTTCTTTTGGGTTGTGGTCTAAATTCAAATTTCTGGTTTCTGATTTTTTCTCTAAAATGCTGCGGTTGTGGATGTCTTCTATGGCGTTATGTAATTGTTGTAAGTTTTCCATAGTCTCTTTGTACCAAGAAGTACCCAATTTGGACGTAGACATTATGTTGAATATTATTTAGTCAGACTGGTGTCGTTCATTCTGGCGATATGTGTAAAGAACTTCTCTCTGCGTTTCTTGTTGAGTGTCGTGATAGATTTCCCATGTACGAAATATTTTCTCTAAAACTACTTTGAATAGGATGGGTGAGAGGCCATCGCATTTCTGACGCCGATTCTGATTGGAAAGGGCTCTGATAATTCTCCCATAAATTTGACCTTGGAGATGGTATTAGTGAGGGTATTTTGGATGAGAGTTCGTGTATTTCGTGTATATGTCTACTTTAATTTCCTCTAGAGTTTGGAATAGTGTGTCTCGATCTATGGAGTCATAGGCTTTTTGAATGTCTACAAATATCACTACAGTAATCCTGCAGTGTCTTATGGACAAGAATGTACGAAGATTCCAAATCTGTTCACCATAAGAGCGATTTTTTCTAAATCTCGCTTGATATTCGACAATTTGGAGGGTCAATCGTGGATCCAGACGGTTTAACAGAGCTCTAGAGAAAATTTATAAACTACTGGAATCAAGGAGATTCCTCTATAGTTTTTCGGGTTGGTTTTGTCATCTTTTTAGGTAGATTTCATTAGAAAGCTAACTATTGCAATGGGTTCCATGTTTCGACTTCCGGAAAATTTCGACATATCTTCGCGTTTCACATCCCCCAGACCCCAAAACCACCGTCAGTTCAAAAGTTTATATATAATTTATGTATGTATATATATATATATATATATGTATATCAGTTTCTTGTGAACACGATAACTGCCGTAATTTTGCACCAATCACTTTGAATTTTTTACCGAATATGTATACCTATAAAATCTCGGTCGAGGTCGTTACTGGGCTAAATCGGTCGAAGGGGGTGAATTTTTTTTTCTTTTTTTTTTTCGAAAAAGTGAAATATTGCTATAACTCTCTTAATATGTGAAATATCGAATCCGTTCAACGTTCATACTATGTGTCGGATAAAGCCCAAAAATTTATGTTTGAAGAGTTTTTTTATAGCACCAACCATTGACCAAAGGGGTGGGAAAAAGTGGGTTTTTCGGGAAACATTAATCATATCTCTCTTAATAGGCACAATATCAAAACCGTGCAAAATGGACAATATTCCCCTAATAATTACCTAAAACTTTTGTCTGAAAGAATTTTTTGATATGACCCACCATTACGCCAAGGGATGAGAAAAATGATTTCGGAATTATAAGAAAATACCAAGAGCTATCAGAGGTTGCCATGGCAACACTACTAAATTGATGAGGGTTGAGCCATCAGACGTTGCCAAGATAACGCACTTGCACGAGATCAGATTCAGATTTTCATCTGACTAGTGTGAAGCGGCTTCGGTGACGTAACTGGTATGCTGAATGTCTATGCCCAAGGTCGCGAGTTCAAAGCCGGTCGAAGTCGTCGGATTTTCTAAGAGCGCTAAAAATCCCTCAGTATGCTTTCCTTTGGAGGGGAAATTCCAACGTTCGTTGCGAGTTGCTGGTTGCGGTGGCATCTAGTAGCCAAGTTCACCGCTATGTATCGTTGACGGTAGTACCTGGTAGCAACATTAGGAACTACTGCTTGAAATTGACCGTCTGCAGTGCTTACCTGAATTACAGACTAATACAGCCATCCCAAGTACACGGGGTTACATGACCGCGTTGTCGCAGCCCCTAAACTGAGGAACCAACCAAAATCTCTGCGAGAGATATAATTTTGCGTGAAGAAGTAACAGACCGTTATATAGTTACACATCAGTGTCGAAACCTTGCATAAGGACAGTGTGACCACAAGTATAAAAATGGACCCCAAATGACAAGAAGGTTACCGTCCCCATAAGACAATAAAATGTTTAAAATAAGCATAAAATGACGAAAAACAAAGTTAATTAAGCTCCAATTATAAAATACCTTCTCGCAATAAATGAGGTCTGATCCTTCTACGAAAACCTGCTTATCCTGCCTATTTTCGCCTATCCCCAAGTTTGTCCGGTGAAATCTACCTCCGCCTTCCGGCGTGCTGAGAGGACTTTTTTTTGTTAATTGGATGAATGATGGCCAATTTCCATTCTTCTGGGATTTTACCTGTGATCCAACAGTTTTTTGATTATTTCCATGATATTTTGTAAGGTTGGTGGCTGCGAGTCAGGATTGGGTTCCGGAGTTTCAAAGTGCAATAAATGTTCTGTGGATTTTTTTACAGAGTCCCGCTATTCCGAACTAATTGGAACCGAACCCTGATCTGATTAGCAAAAATTTGGAGTAGGTCAAATACGACAACATCTTGACTTTAAGGCTCGAAAACCAATTACACTGCACCCTCCTACCTAACGCGAGCAGCCTGCTGAAAATCGGAACTTGTCTTGTTGTTACCGCAAAGGAAATTGCATTCAAACTTTGTAATGTACATAGTTAGTTTGTCTTGGCCTTGTGCATATGGTAGTCGATACATTCACTGCTTACACCTGTAGCATTTATTTAATATTTTCTGAGCTAATAAATTTACGTTTCTATTAATCTTAATCTTTATTTTTTCCTGTTTTAAAAATAAAAACAAGTTTGGTAATTTGGTAGATTTTTTTCCTAGCCGTGTTCAGATTAGGCTGATTTTCGGATTAGCGGGATTCGGATTGGTACGACTCGACTGTATTATTATTATAATCACATATATTATTTCAGTAGTATAGCCTAGATCCCTCCTGAGGAGCTCACGAGCGACCAATCGTGACAAATGAGCATTCAAATGAAAGAGATAAGACATTATCTGTGACGAATTGTACTCTAATTTCACAAGTATCCATAATTTCTTTTTAAAAAATACTTTTAAAAAATGTACGAAGAGTGCGATTTGCAGGTAACGTTTCTGTAGGAGAATAGGCTCAATAATTGCTGTCCACTTTACATTTTGGCCGCTGTGACGCCTGTTTCATGTCATTTTAACATTCTGAGGTCTTTCCTTTATCAGTTTGCATGGATTTCAGAAAATCGTATAATTTCATAAATATCGAATAACCGGTGAGTATTATGATGATCCAATTTCTTAAGTTAGGGAACGTAGAGCTTGGATTTCTAACTGAAATGTAAATAGTGTTAGTAGTGTGTTTTGGACAGTTCTAAATCCTCCTCCACACCCTCCACACAAGATGACGGCAGCCCGATATCTCACGAACGCATGGTCGGATTTTGACGAATGAGGTGTTATTGAACTCGGGATGATACCCCCTTTCCTATGGACAACATATTTCAACCCCAAAAATAAAACCTACCCCTACTAGGGGGTGAAATTGTATTTTTTTAGAGAATCTCTCTTTCCAATTGCAACATGTGAGAGTTTGAATGCTAATATGGAATGAAAAGTTGTTCTACACAAGAGACATGTGTGCGGTGGAAAGCCACTATGAATTAGCATGTCCACTCATGGCTTTTGAAGAGGGTGGGGGAGCGGTTCCCTGTGGACGGGTCCTTGTTGACAGGTCCCTGTGGACGGGTCATTGTTGTCGGGTCATTGTGGACGAGTCCTTGTGAACAGGTCCTTGTGGACAAGTCCTTGTGGATGAGTCCTTGTTGATGAGCCCCTTTGGACTGATCCCTTTGGACCGGTTCCTACGGACTGGCTCATGAACTTATTTAAATTATGTCAAAGGGCCTAACTACATTTCGCGTGTGTTGAACTGACGTTGTTCCCCAGTCTCTACTACTATAATGGGATAACGATATGAAAGGAAAGTGGCGAAATACATGTGAACACGTGCGAGATGTCATTATTAGCTAAATGCATGGGTCAACCCATAGGGATCAGTCCAAAGGTACCGGTCCAAAGGGATTAGTCAAAAGGACCTGTCAACAGGGACCCGTCCACAGTGACCCGTCAGCAGGGCCCCGTCAAAAATGACTCCCTTCAAAAAGGACCCGTCCAGAGGGAGTAGTCAACGGGGACCAGTCCAAAGGGGCAAATCAACAGGGATCAATCAAAAGGGGTTATCGCCTCAAGCTCTGTCATACCCCCCCTTTTGATTATTGGTTTGCTTATCGACAAGCGCCGCTTGGATTACTTTTTAATCACCCCTCGTGGGTTAGCCGCCATCTTTAAAAAGGTCGTGGGAACATAGGTGTTTACCAGCAGTCTTCGGCAAAAAGTCCAACAATACCTCATACAATGCCCTAGTCTTATTGGTTCGCGAGATATTAACAAAAGTGCACTTAGGCCCTTTGTCAAAATTTCAAAAATAGATTCAGTGTTGTGCAATCAATAATAGTTACCTCTTTAACTATATACTTGTTTTTGTTGACCATGAAGCCTTGAGTATCCATCATCAGTGTATGGGACATGTTTACGCTTGCATAAATCAAAACCAACTGACTACTCACTACTTGGGTTTGGAAATTACATTTACTCAAATCACATTCTAGTAAAAAATCATGCCTACTATAAACTACACCCACTTTTGCACTCACTTTTACATTGACTTTTGCACTCACTTTTGCACCCACTTTTGCACTCACTTTTACACTCACTTTTGCACCCACTTTTGCACCCACATTTGCACTCACTTTAAACTATTATTTCTATTATCGAGCGAAATTTATTGGAGATTATTTTATGCTTGAAAATTGATATGGAAGTATCAACGAATAGTTATGGTAAGCCATATGCATACTATAAAGGTTATACGTATATTGCAAAACGAACCAATAAAATGGAACTGTTATTTGACATTGTTCAAAACATCGTTTCAAACAGTGTCAAAGTGAACTAAAAAGTAAAAATAGTTAGGTCTTAAGTGTGAGTGATCATCAATGTAGTGTGACAGATAAGACATCGTTGCTGTTTAAAAAATACTTCAAATGTTAAAACACTAGTCCGAAAAAAGGTATGGCAAACCGCGTGTTGTGCAATCAATGATAGCCACCTCTTTAAATATATACTGTACTTGTTTTCGTTGACCTTAAAGCCTTGAGTATCCATCACCAGTGTATGTGACATGTTTACGCTTGCATAGATCAAAACCAACTGACTATTTACTACTTGGGTTTAGAAATTACATTTACTCAAATCACATTCTAGTAAAATTCATGCCTACTATAAGCGACACCCACTTTTGCACCCACTCTTGCACTCCCTCTTACACCCACTCTTGCACCCACTCTTGCACCCACTCTTACACCCACTCTTTACCCACTCTTGCACCCACTCTTGCACCTACTCTTGCACCCACTCTTGCACCCACTCTTGCACCCACTCTTGCACCCACTCTTGCACCCACTCTTGCACCCACTTTTCCTCTCACTTTAAACTATTATTTATATTATCGAGGGAACTTTGCTAGAGATTAGTTCATGCTTGACAATTGACAAGGAAGTATCAACAAATAGCAATGGTATGCCATACGCATTCTATAAAGGATATACATATATTGTAAAACGAACTAATAAAAATGGAACTGTTATTTGGCGTTGTTCAAAACATCGTTCAAAACATTGTCGAGGTGAGCTGAAAAGTAAAAATAGTGATGTCTTAAGTGTGAGTGATCATCAATGTAGTGTACCAGATAAAACATCGTTGCTGTTTAAAAAAACTCTTCAAAATGCTAAAACACTTGTCCCAGAAAAAGATATTGCAGCTCAAGATAGTGCATTGTTTGTTAAGAAGCATGTATCATCTCCTCAGAAAGTCGTGTTAGGACAGTTGTCAATGTCTGAAAAACCCCAACATCATCAAAGACAACACAGACTGTGCAAAATGTGGTATTGCAAAAAGATCAAAAAGGACTATATAGTAATAGTGATGAGGATTATAATAATCATGATGATGATGATGATGATAATGATAATGGTTATGATGATGATGATGTTGATGATGAAGATAATAATGATAATGGTAATGCTTTGTTTACACCTAAAAAATCATTTGTTAAATTTGTCTACTGGAACAATCCAAGTAAGCTAATCCGGCGGCTTCAGCAACTGCATGTCTATAAACAGGCTGGTTATACTGAATATGAGGAAGAACTATTGGATATAGAAAATGAGCTTCGTCGTGCTAAAATTATTATGTAATGGATCCACATAACCGCTTAAACTATTTCTTAACAATACATGTTATATTTTCTACCACTATGCTACCACTTTGCTCTCACTTTTGCTATCACTTCAAACCGCACATATTAAATATAAAAGCCAATGCTAAATGATTTTATTATCAGAACAGTTATAACCTTTGTAGTGAGCAAATCATACTAACAGGTTAGTTGCTAATATCGAACTTACTAAAACTAGCAAAGGTAAACAACGTGTACTCTATAAAAGCTACTCTTATAACTATAATCGTCAAAATGTAAAAGGGATAATATTTTGGCAATGCTCAAAAGACAGGTCAAAAAAAATGTCGAGGCAATCTAAAAAGTAGAAATGGTAAGATTTAAGTGTGAGTGATCATCAATGTAGTGCACCAAATGAAACACTGTTGGTGTCAACAATTAATCATGACAATGCTAAAAAGCTAGTACAAGAAAAAAATGTTGCTACTCAAAATAGTGCAGTGTTTATTGAGCAACATTTAACCCCTGCTGTAAAAGTTATGTTTAATACATCTTCCACATCTCAAGAGTCATCAACATCACAAACTATGCAAAAGGTTGTGTTGTTGTTGTTTTAAGGGGCTGAACTACAAGGTTATCTACCCTTCATATGCAAGAGAATCAAAAAGGACTAAATAGTAATAGAGAAAAAAGAAATGTATTTTGAATGTAACTATTGTACAAGTACTTATATTAAATAAATAAAAATATTGTATGGGTATTGTCTGTTTTTTCTTAATTGCTATACCCACGTCCAACTATATTAATGCCATTGTTAACCATCAACAATCTCCACCTATGTTCAGAAAGAAAGTGATCTTAAACAATACACTCTATCTATGGTTTGTGTACCGAGTATCATAATAATACAGTGTCGTCAAGCCATGTTCAGGCAATAGTAATGTTAGGTAAGGGGTTCGAACCCTTGCTTCCTTGTACAGAATTAGTTTTTACTCAACAGCAACCCATAATACTATACTTTGAAACATGTCACATTTCATTGCAAAATGTCAACTGTATCGTTTTCTAAGACCCCAGCTGCTGGCTAGTAGCTAGCAGACAGTGCAACAGAAACAGTGTCACCATGTTCATTCTTTAAAAAATTTCAATATTTATTATTCCTTTTCTTATTATTGTTCATTAAGAGTAGTGTAAAGTTGTCTTTGTGACGTAACTGTTATAAAAGTTAGCTGACACTCTAAAGCTCTTGAGTTCAATTCGAGCTTTATCATAAAATGTTAAAAGTATATTAGAACTATAACAGGTCTACTAAGTCTTGGGTGATTCAAATGAGTAGATGTGGTTTGATTCACACTTTAACGATAGAACACGACGGTTTTTAATTTTTTTTAAATAATGATAGCCATTTGTTCATTTTTTTTTTCATTTTCACATTTCACACATTGCCATTTGTCAATTTTCCATGTACACGATTTGAAAATGTCAGTTTAAAGTTTTTGGATTTCATGATACGGAAACAAGAATTTTCCATTTTGTTGTTTACACATTTGTCAATTTCCCATTTACATTTTTTAAATGTCAGTTTTAAGTTTTTTAAATTGTGTTGATATGGAAACATGGATTTCCTATTTTTTTCATATCACAGACGACACGTTTATGATTTAGTCCATGCTGAAAGTTTAGTTTTGTAAAACACACATTTGCTGATTAAAATTTTCTTGAAATTATTTTAATGGAAGTGCTTGGCTATGGCAATAGTGCATTCTCTTTCTGTTTGTTTCCAAAAACGTATAGGCCTACTACTACTACTACTACTACTACTACTACTAATACTACTACTGTAGGTAAGACTGTTTTACAAAATAACACCTATCTACCGCTGCATTTAAAAAACACAAGTGTTAAAAAAACTACAGTATACTATTTACCATTTGCTATATACATTAATTACCCCACCATCCCACCTTGCCGTGTTTGCTTTGGTTGAACAATCAATGCTACACACACACACACACACACACACACACTTTCTCTCTCTCTCTATCATTCTATCTATAGTCATACATTCACACAACCATACCTGTCTTTGAAAAACAAATACAACCACGCTATTTATCCTTGACAT
Organism: Meconema thalassinum; assembly: GCA_946902985.2. NCBI lineage: Eukaryota > Metazoa > Arthropoda > Insecta > Orthoptera > Tettigoniidae > Meconema > Meconema thalassinum. The sequence continues at coordinate 964,033,616 of OX336390.1, read as the reverse complement.
GCACACTTATCCCAAATAACTTTTAGGTTTACATTTAAAATTTACTATTACAAAAAAAAAATGTTTCCACTATTTTACAATTACAAAAATGAATATTTACAAAATACTAAATCTACTGGTTACAAAAAAGTCATGTCTCTAAACAATAAAATATAGAATCACACCTCCACCTCGTGGTTATAACCCTATGGTAGGCTAATGCATAGGTCATTCATCTGCACTCATTTGCTATCCATCAAGGTAAAAGTGCATTTTCTCTGTTCCACAAGATACAAATTTGATTGCTGGATTGTATCCTGCACTGTTTATGCGATATAGCTTTGCCAGTTCATAAAACCGCTAGGTAGTTCTCTACATATAACAATTTTACCACTGCTCTACCTACGCCTTTTGCTCTTTTGGCTTTCTTACAGTCTAGTGTGTGATAGACAGCATTAACTGTATACCAAACCCAGTTCACCTTTGTATTTGTAATCCAAGTAATAATTTGGAAAGACACAAATGTAATCAGTTTTGAACGTTATCTCTGTTTTGTTTTGTTTAATATGTTTATGACATGCATATTAACCTGAAATAGAACCCTAGTGAAAAGGCTAACAACTTAACCACTACACCACCATGCCCTTGTTTCTTAGTTTGACTCGTTCTAGGCATGAGACCTGGAAATCGAGTTAAGACCACCAGTACAAGAGCTAAAAGTGCTTAACACTGCAACATAAAATGGATAGCTGGTAACATTATACAACCGGAAATGATTATATTTCTGATAGCAATGCATTTTTTGTCATCAGCCTACTGTCTGAGCACTGACAGCAACACAGTTTAGTTTAGAACAAGCGAGTGTGTGTGTATAGATTATTAGCCTCAAGTATTTAAAGCTTGTTGTGTGTGTAGCGACCATCTTGTCCCGGTAACCACTGAGCATTTTTGTGTTTTAGCTATCCTCTTTAACCAATCAATTAAAGATAGTCTACTCTTAATTCTTGAATCGATAAATCAGAGTTTGTGTGTACACCGTTCGTCATTTATTAACCCATACCTACAACCTATACTCTCTCTATACTGCAGTTTGATCTGAAAAACAAGTTTCAATGGTAAAAGACTTGTCAATCACTATACATGTAGCCTACACTAATTCTTTCTCTACCTAGCTATGTTTCATCACATACATGGTAAACATCTCACATGTTCGTATCCGATTATTAGTTTATAAAATCTCAGGTCGATGACCTTGATGTATTGGGTATTTTGGGTAAATTCATTGGCCATGGGAAAGGGTTGACCATTCTAAGTCCTATAACACCTCACATGTTGATATTCGATTATTAGTTTATAAAATATTAGGTCAATGACCTTGCTGTTTTTTGAATCTTTTGGGTAAATTCATTGGTCATGGAAAAGGGTTGACCATCCTGAGTCCCATGACACCTCACTTGAGCCTCTCTGATTATTAGCTTATAAAATCATAGGTCAATGACCTTGTGGTTTTGAATCTTTTGGGTAAATTCGTTGATCATGGAAAAGGGTTGACCATCCTGAGTCCTATGACACCTCACTTGACCCTCTCTGATTATTAGTTAGCGAGATATTAATAAAAGTGCAGTTAGGTCCTTTTGACATAAATAAATAATTTATTCAAAAACAGAATGTCACCTCAAGTCCAACGACCTCTCATACAGGTCCCTAGCCTTATTGATTCATGAGATATTAAAAAGCTAATGACCTTAGATCTTTTGGGTAAATTCATTGGTCATGGAAATGGGTTGACCATCCTGAGTCCCATGACACCTCACTTGACCCTCTCTGATTATTAGTTAGCGAGATATCAACAAAAGTGTAGTTAGGCCCTTTTGACATAAATAAATAGTATATTCAAAAACAGAATGTCACCCCAAGTCCAACGACCTCTCATACAGGTCCCTAAACTTATTGATTCATAAGATGAGCAATACATATTTCTTTCTCTCTTCACCTGTGTTCTCTCTTTCACTGACTCTCCCCCCTTCACCTCTCACCACTGTCAAAACAGGTTGTGACTTGTTAGCTCTTATCGTGCACGTGCACAGGTGAACACCTGTGTTTTAGGTCATATTACACATGAACTTGCATTTTCTCACGTATGAACTAAAACAGGATGTGACTTGTTTCACAAGGAGAATGCTAATAATGACATCTCGCACGTGTTCACATGTATTTCGCCACTTTCCTTTCATATCGTTATCCCATTATAGTAGTAGAGACTGGGGAACAACGTCAGTTCAACACACGCGAAATGTAGTTAGGCCCTTTGACATAATTTAAATAAGTTCATGAGCCAGTCCGTAGGAACCGGTCCAAAGGGATCAGTCCAAAGGGGCTCATCAACAAGGACTCATCCACAAGGACCTGTCCACAAGGACCTGTCCACAAGAACTCGTCCACAATGACCCGGCAACAATGACCCGTCCACAGGTACCTGTCAACAAGGACCCGTCCACAGGGAACCGCTCCCCCACCCTCTTCAAAAGCCATGAGTGGACATGCTAATTCATAGTGGCTTTCCACCGCACACATGTCTCTTGTGTAGAACAACTTTTCATTCCATATTAGCATTCAAACTCTCACATGTTGCAATTGGAAAGAGAGATTCTCTAAAAAAATACAATTTCACCCCCTAGTAGGGGTAGGTTTTTTTTAGGGTTGAAATATGTTGTCCATAGGAAAGGGGGTATCATCCCGAGTTCAATAACACCTCATTCGTCAAAATCCGACCTCGGGATCGGGAGTTATCGGGCTGCCGCCATCTTGTGAGGAGGGTGAGGAGGAGGAGGGGCCAGAACCCCTGCAAATACACTACTAGTGTTCTATAATCATTTTGTTGAAATAAAAATATAACCTTTCTCCTTAAGTCTCTTATTATAAACCTATTGGGGAAAGTGTGGTTTATGAACATGCGAGATTTCTCGCACGAGTCCGCTAGTCATTATTATCAGGGCTTAATAGAGCAGCCGCGCCGCTCCCGTTCTAGTAGACTAGTTCTGCTTCACTCCACGAGGCTGGGCCCATAACACCAACATGGCGGCCAAGCGAAGTTAATACATTTAAATAGTCTTTTCTCGCAAACCCATGGTTGGATTTTATCAAATGAGGTGTCGTAGGACTTGAGCTGGCGTCCCTTAATCTACAGTATATGAACCTATCTAGAATAATGACGAAATTAAGTTGGTAATATCGAAATATCTAATTAGTTCAAAATATACCTGGTATAATGTAGCCTAATAGAGCACTACAGTTGGCAGCCCTGGTGACTGAATATATTCTTAGTTCCATCTCCTAAGGTACAGAATACAACATTTGGTTGAATTCCAATGGACGTTACATGCAGTTAGACATTGGATCTATCAGCACGTGTAAAAGCATGTTGGCAACAATGGCATGCGTGGGCTGGTTAGAAATAATCGGAAATATTATGATATCTTGTTGTGCAAATTTTGGATGAAATCCATTTGTTAGTATAGAAGTCACATGCATTTTAAAATTGGACCTATCAGCAAGCATAGAATCATGTTGGCAGCACTGACTTATATTAATTGCTCCAAATTAATCTAGAATGCCAGGTGCTATACGTGTGCAAAGTTTAGAGCTGTTGGCTTGCATACTTTCTGATATATTGATATTAGGGTAAAACATATAGACAGCATTTATTAACAGTTGGCAGCCCTGATTGACTTTAAGAATGCTTATAGAGCCATATTTGTTATGTTACACATAACACATACGAAATTTGGTTGAAAGCCAACTGATAGTATAGAAGTTACATGTATTTAAAAATTGGTCCTATCAGCAGGCTTAGAATCACGGTGGTAGAACTGAAGTATATAAGTCACTCCAAATTAATCTAAAATGTCAGGTACTATACGTGTGCATAATTTAAAGCTGTCGACTTGCATACTTTCAAATATATTGGTATTTGGATGAAGAAAATAGAGAGAGCAATTATTAACAGTTGGCAGCCCTGGTGGCTCACTCAGTCATATCTGTTTATGTACACATATTACATACAAAATTTGGTTGATATCCAATTAATAGTGTAGACGTTATATGCATTTAAAAATTGGACCTATCAGAAGGCTTCAAATTATTTTGGCAACATTGTCATGTATGGCCTCCTGGATATTAAACTGAATTAGTATTATCTACATGTGTGCCAATTTTGGAATAGCTCCCATGCATACCTTCCATGATATCCAACATGGAGCTCAAATTTCTAGTGAGTTTTTTCAGCAGTTGGTAGCACTGACATTTTCAAATATGGGCTTGAGATATTCCTGTATGCATCTTTACTCATACTAAATTTGGTTTCGATTGCTGCAGCTGTTTAGGAGTTGATAGCGGGGGGGACACACACAGCCAGACAGACAGAAGGACGGACAGACAGGCAGACAGACACACATTTTCCCGGATCGATCTCATAGGTCTACTTTTTCCTCATTTTTGCAAACTGTGAAAATTAGGCTAATAAACCGCACTGTAACCGGTAAGTGGGCTATACACAGCACTGAAGTTGGCGTACGTTCAACAGGCACAGCTCTATGCGTCCCTTGCGGGCAGCCCTGTGTTTACTTCCACTATCTCGACTCGGCGAATTGACTTTAGGCTGGTTGTGACATCTCGTGACTACTTCCTCTAATTGGTTCGGAGCAGCACGCTAGTGTCGCGTGGTCACCAACGTCAAGCTTCCAATTGGTTCGGAGCAGCACGATAGTGTCGCGTGGTCACCTACGTCAAGCTTCCAATTGGTTCGGAGCAGCACGATAGTGTCGCGTGGTCACCAACGTCAAGCTTCCAATTGGTTCGGAGCATCACGATAGTATCGCGTGGTCACCTACGTCAAGCTTCTAATTGGTTCGGAGCAGCACGATAGTGTCGCGTGGTCACCAACGTCAAGCTTCCAATTGGTTCGGAGCAGCACGATAGTGTCGCGTGGTCACCTACGTCAAGCTTCCAATTGGTTCGGAGCAGCACGATAGTGTCGCGTGGTCACCTACGTCATGCTTCCAATTGGTTCGGAGCATCACGATAGTATCGCGTGGTCACCAACGTCAAGCTTCCAATTGGTTCAGAGCAGCACGATAGTGTCGCGTGGTCACCAACGTCCAGCTTCCAATTGGTTCGGAGCAGCACGATAGTGTCGCGTGGTCACCTACGTCAAGCTTCCAATTGGTTCGGAGCAGCACGATAGTGTCGCGTGGTCACCTACGTCAAGCTTCCAATTGGTTCGGAGCAGCACGATAGTGTCGCGTGGTCACCTACGTCAAGCTTCCAATTGGTTCGGAGCAGCACGATAGTGTCGCGTGGTCACCAACGTCAAGCTTCTAATTGGTTCGGAGCAGCACGATAGTGTCGCGTGGTCATCTACGTCAAGCTTCCAATTGGTTCGGAGCATCACGATAGTGTCGCGTGGTCACCAACGTCAAGCTTCCAATTGGTTCGGAGCAGCACGATAGTGTCGCGTGGTCACCAACGTCAAGCTTCCAATTGGTTCGGAGCAGCACGATAGTGTCGCGTGGTCACCTACGTCAAGCTTCCAATTGGTTCGGAGCAGCACGATAGTGTCGCGTGGTCACCTACGTCAAGCTTCCAATTGGTTCGGAGCAGCACGATAGTGTCGCGTGGTCACCTACGTCAAGCTTCCAATTGGTTCGGAGCAGCACGATAATGTCGCGTGGTCACCTACGTCAAGCTTCCAATTGGTTCGGAGCATCACGATAGTGTCGCGTGGTCACCTACGTCAAGCTTCCAATTGGTTCGGAGCAGCACGATAATGTCGCGTGGTCACCTACGTCAAGCTTCCAATTGGTTCGGAGCAGCACGATAGTGTCGCGTGGTCACCTACGTCAAGCTTCCAATTGGTTCGGAGCAGCACGATAGTGTCGCGTGGTCACCTACGTCAAGCTTCCAATTGGTTCGGAGCAGCACGATAGTGTCGCGTGGTCACCTACGTCAAGCTTCCAATTGGTTCGGAGCAGCACGATAGTGTCGCGTGGTCACCTACGTCAAGCTTCCAATTGGTTCGGAGCAGCACGATAGTGTCGCGTGGTCACCTACGTCAAGCTTCCAATTGGTTCGGAGCAGCACGATAATGTCGCGTGGTCACCTACGTCAAGCTTCCAATTGGTTCGGAGCATCACGATAGTGTCGCGTGGTCACCTACGTCAAGCTTCCAATTGGTTCGGAGCATCACGATAGTGTCGCGTGGTCACCAACGTCAAGCTTCCAATTGGTTCGGAGCAGCACGATAGTGTCGCGTGGTCACCTACGTCAAGCTTCCAATTGGTTCGGAGCAGCACGATAGTGTCGCGTGGTCACCTACGTCAAGCTTCCAATTGGTTCGGAGCAGCACGATAGTGTCGCGTGGTCACCTACGTCAAGCATCCAATTGGTTCGGAGCAGCACGATAGTGTCGCGTGATCACCAACGTCAAGCTTCCAATTGGTTCGGAGCAGCACGATAGTATCGCGTGGTCACCAACGTCAAGCTTCCAATTGGTTCGGAGCAGCACGATAGTGTCGCGTGGTCACCTACGTCAAGCTTCTAATTGGGTCGGAGCAGCACGATAGTGTCGCGTGGTCACCTACGTCAAGCTTCTAATTGGTTCGGAGCTGCACGATAGTGTCGCGTGGTCACCTACGTCAAGCTTCCAATTGGCTCGGAGCAGCACGATAGTGTCGCGTGGTCACCTACGTCAAGCTTCCAATTGGTTCGGAGCAGCACGATAGTGTCGCGTGGTCACCTACGTCAAGCTTCCAATTTTTTCGGAGCAGCACGATAGTGTAACGTGGTCACCTACGTCAAGCTTCCAATTGGTTCGGAGCAGCACGATAGTGTCGCGTGGTCACCAACGTCAAGCTTCCAATTGGTTCGGAGCAGCACGATAGTGTCGCGTGGTCACCAACGTCAAGCTTCCAATTGGTTCGGAGCAGCACGATAGTGTCGCGTGGTCACCTACGTCAAGCTTCCAATTGGTTCGGAGCAGCACGATAGTGTAACGTGGTCACCTACGTCAAGCTTCCAATTGGTTCGGAGCAGCACGATAGTGTCGCGTGGTCACCTACGTCAAGCTTCCAATTGGTTCGGAGCATCACGATAGTGTCGCGTGGTCACCAACGTCAAGCTTCCAATTGGTTCGGAGCAGCATGATAGTGTCGCGTGGTCACCTACGTCAAGCTTCCAATTGGTTCGGAGCAGCACGATAGTGTCGCGTGGTCACCTACGTCAAGCTTCCAATTGGTTCGGAGCAGCACGATAATGTCGCGTGGTCACCTACGTCAAGCTTCCAATTGGTTCGGAGCATCACGATAGTGTCGCGTGGTCACCTTCGTCAAGCTTCCAATTGGTTCGGAGCATCACGATAGTGTCGCGTGGTCACCAACGTCAAGCTTCCAATTGGTTCGGAGCAGCACGATAGTGTCGCGTGGTCACCTACGTCAAGCTTCCAATTGGTTCGGAGCAGCACGATAGTGTCGCGTGGTCACCTACGTCAAGCTTCCAATTGGTTCGGAGCAGCACGATAGTGTCGCGTGGTCACCTACGTCAAGCATCCAATTGGTTCGGAGCAGCACGATAGTGTCGCGTGGTCACCAACGTCAAGCTTCCAATTGGTTCGGAGCAGCACGATAGTGTCGCGTGGTCACCAACGTCAAGCTTCCAATTGGTTCGGAGCAGCACGATAGTGTCGCGTGGTCACCTACGTCAAGCTTCTAATTGGTTCGGAGCAGCACGATAGTGTCGCGTGGTCACCAACGTCAAGCTTCCAATTGGTTCGGAGCAGCACGATAGTGTCGCGTGGTCACCTACGTCAAGCTTCCAATTGGTTCGGAGCAGCACGATAGTGTCGCGTGGTCACCTACGTCAAGCATCCAATTGGTTCGGAGCAGCACGATAGTGTCGCGTGGTCACCAACGTCAAGCTTCCAATTGGTTCGGAGCAGCACGATAGTGTCGCGTGGTCACCAACGTCAAGCTTCCAATTGGTTCGGAGCAGCACGATAGTGTCGCGTGGTCACCTACGTCAAGCTTCTAATTGGGTCGGAGCAGCACGATAGTGTCGCGTGGTCACCTACGTCAAGCTTCCAATTGGTTCGGAGCAGCACGATAGTGTCGCGTGGTCACCAACGTCAAGCTTCCAATTGGTTCGGAGCAGCACGATAGTGTCGCGTGGTCACCTACGTCAAGCTTCCAATTGGTTCGGAGCAGCACGATAGTGTCGCGTGGTCACCTACGTCAAGCTTCCAATTGGTTCGGAGCAGCACGATAGTGTCGCGTGGTCACCTACGTCAAGCTTCCAATTGGTTCGGAGCAGCAGGATAATGTCGCGTGGTCACCTACGTCAAGCTTCCAATTGGTTCGGAGCATCACGATAATGTCGCGTGGTCACCAACGTCAAGCTTCCAATTGGTTCGGGGCAGCACGATAGTGTCGCGTGGTCACCTACGTCAAGCTTCCAATTGGTTCGGAGCAGCACGATAGTGTCACGTGGTCACCTACGTCAAGCTTCCAATTGGTTCGGAGCAGCACGATAGGGTCGCGTGGTCACCTACGTCAAGCTTCCAATTGGTTCGGAGCAGCACGATAGTGTCGCGTGGTCACCAACGTCAAGCTTCCAATTGGTTCGGAGCAGCACGATATTGTCGCGTGGTCACCTACGTCAAGCTTCCAATTGGTTCGGAGCAGCACGATAGTGTCGCGTGGTCACCAACGTCAAGCTTCCAATTGGTTCGGAGCAGCACGATAGTGTCGCGTGGTCACCTACGTCAAGCTTCTAATTGGTTCGGAGCAGCACGATAGTGTCGCGTGGTCACCTACGTGAAGCTTCCAATTGGTTCGGAGCAGCACGATAGTGTCGCGTGTTCACCTACGTCAAGCTTCTAATTGGTTCGGAGCAGCACGATAGTGTCGCGTGGTCACCTACGTCAAGCTTCCAATTGGTTCGGAGCATCACGATAGTGTCGCGTGGTCACCAACGTCAAGCTTCCAATTGGTTCGGAGCAGCACGATAGTGTCGCGTGGTCACCAACGTCAAGCTTCCAATTGGTTCGGAGCAGCACGATAGTGTCGCGTGGTCACCTACGTCAAGCTTCCAATTGGTTCGGAGCAGCACGATAGTGTCGCGTGGTCACCAACGTCAAGCTTCCAATTGGTTCGGAGCAGCACGGTAGTGTCGCGTGGTCACCTACGTCAAGCTTCCAATTGGTTCGGAGCAGCACGATAGTGTCGCGTGGTCACCTACGTCAAGCTTCCAATTGGTTCGGAGCAGCACGATAGTGTCGCGTGGTCACCAACGTCAAGCTTCTAATTGGTTCGGAGCATCACGATAGTGTCGCGTGGTCACCAACGTCAAGCTTCCAATTGGTTCGGAGCAGCACGATAGTGTCGCGTGGTCACCAACGTCAAGCTTCCAATTGGTTCGGAGCAGCACGATAGTGTCGCGTGGTCACCTACGTCAAGCTTCCAATTGGTTCGGAGCAGCACGATAGTGTCGCGTGGTCACCAACGTCAAGCTTCCAATTGGTTCGGAGCAGCACGATATTGTCGCGTGGTCACCTACGTCAAGCTTCCAATTGTTTCGGAGCAGCACGATAGTGTCGCGTGGTCACCTACGTCAAGCTTCCAATTGGTTCGGAGCAGCACGATAGTGTCGCGTGGTCACCTACGTCAAGCTTCCAATTGGTTCGGAGCATCACGATAGTGTCGCGTGGTCACCTACGTCAAGCTTCCAATTGGTTCGGAGCAGCACGATATTGTCGCGTGGTCACCAACGTCAAGCTTCCAATTGGTTCGGAGCAGCACGATAGTGTCGCGTGGTCACCTACGTCAAGCTTCCAATTGGTTCGGAGCAGCACGATAGTGTCGCGTGGTCACCAACGTCAAGCTTCCAATTGGTTCGGAGCAGCACGATAGTGTCGCGTGGTCACCTACGTCAAGCTTCCAATTGGTTCCAGCTTCCACTAGTTTCGCCCTCAGTTACGCCGACAAGTAGGCTGACCCAATGCCCAGTAAACTGAGAGCGATCAAGGGAACTACCAGCGTGTGGTGGAGCTCTTTCCGGTCACGGAGGGCGTCTGTCATTTTGTGTAGACTAAGGATAGGTCATACAAGATCCACCCACTCGTACCTAATGAGAAGGGAAGACTCCCCACTTTGTACCTGTGGAGCCGTTTTCACCGTGGCCCACATTTTCACCGAGTGTGTGGATCTTGCTGACTTACGAAGAAACCTTGGTTTGCAGATGACACTCAAACTTATATTAACCGATGGCGCGGTGGCTGCTGATCTCGTCAGCCGCTTTATAAGTGAGAGTGGGTTAGGGCCAGCAATCTAATTTTTCCAGTGTACTTTGACTCAACGACTTGTTCGTTTTTGAATGCAGAATTTTTGATTTTCCGTAATTTATGTTTATTTTTATAATTATTAGTTTATATAATGTTTTGTTTTATTAATGTTCGGTCTTTCCAAATTTAGGTATGCACCTAAAAAATTTAAATTCCATTCCAAATGTGAATAATTTAATCAGTGTTAATATGGGCAGATGACCTTGTAGTTTCGCCCCTTAAAACAACAATAACTAACTAACTAACTAGCTCCCACTAGGCTTGTTGTGATCTCATTGGCTGATCTGTGTATGAGACCAGCTCCGCCAGTCGCCCTTCAGACACGCAACCATCGCCAAGGCTCGTTTGTTTGTTAATGTTTATTGGATTCTGTGCTAGCATGGGATTGTTGCGACATGGGCGGGAATTGCAAGGTCTGAGCGTCTGTGAATTGAGCCTAACATGTAGAAAGCGAAGTATAATTAAGTACATGTTTTTCGGGCTTGTAGGCCGCGGTCCAGACAGGATATCTCCCGACGTTTCACTGGAGACTGCGTCCGGCATTTTCAAGGGTTCCGCTCCTTTCCTTGGTCAGCAGTAGAATGAGGAAGAGGCTTGAAATAATGGGTAACGGTTTGTAGTGGAGTATTGTTGCTTGAATATGACTGTTGGCTGGGTGGATCTTGGCGATGAATTAACGGTTGGAAGGCAGTTTGGATCATCAAATTCGCATTCCGGCTGGATCGTCTGGTCTCGCGTACATGTTGCGGGGTGCGGTGCGAACTTGTGGGGGTCAGGTGTTCCCTGGGCGACTGCCGGGCTGTAGCGGGAAGGTTCTTCAGGTTGACGTGTGCGTGATATCTTGGCCTAGGTGTTCCTAAGGGCCGGGATCCATGTATTACGCACACGTTCAACTGAAGAACCTTCCCGCTACAGCCCGGCAGTCGCCCAGGGAACACCTGACCCCCACAAGTTCGGTCGCCGAAGCCGGAGCACGCACCGCACCCCGCAACATGTACGCGAGACCAGACGATCCAGCCGGTATGCCAAGAGAACGCTCAGCTTACCATGCTAATTTGAAGATCCAAAACTAACTTCCAGCCGTTAATTCATCGCCAAGATCCACCCAGCCAACAGTCATATTCAAGCAACAATACTCCACTACAAACCGTTACCCATTATTTCAAGCCTCTTCCTCATTCCACTGCTGACCAAGTAAAGAAGCGGAACCCTTGATAATGCCGGACGCAGTTTCCGGTGAAACGTCGGGAGATATCCTGTCTGGACCACGGACTACAAGCCCGAAAAACTTGTACTTAATTATGAACGCCGGCCGTGAAAGCCTAAGCTGTTAAAGCGAAGTATGTAGATGGTTTAATGTTGAAAATATCCACGACATGGGAATGATGGGTGAGGAATTCCGAAGAGTAGATGGTAAAGAATTTGAAGGACAGTGAAACGAGGAGGTCTGGATAATCCGGTCCTGACTTCAGCACTGACGCAGTCACACACAATAATGTACTCACCTGATAAGGGAACTCTCCTACTTTGGCGTCCCTTCCATTAAGGATTCGATCGTAGTCATCGTCATAGGATTCATATTGACCTCCTGTGACATACAAAACATAGGCTGGGTGTTATTCCATAAACGTCCTTTTTATTAATACAGAAATACAGTGAGATTCTTTTGATGGAGCGGGACCAGGCGCGTGCGCCTTCCGCCAGCCAACCGAGCTGGGCCGCACGGTTGCGCGAGGTGGAGGCGAGCTAACCAAGATCATTAAAGTCATTAAATCACTACCGACAGCAGTGGCTACGCTGGCTAAAGCACAGTGTTCGGTCATGGGGCCAAGCTCTCTGCTGACTCGGTAGACGCGTGGGTTCGAGCCCCACCGTCGGCCGTCCTTAAAATGGTTTTCCATGGTTTCCCATTTTCAACACCAGGCAAATGCTGGGGTGGTACCATCTAACAGGCCACGGCCGCTTCCTTCCACATCCTTGGCCAGTTTCATTGGCCTTCCTCCATTCCATCTCTCATCCCGACGCGCAGGTCGCCCACGGGCGTCGACTAGAAAGACCTGCACTTGGCCTCTCAGGAGGTCACACGAAAAATAAAATAAATTAAGTCACTAAACTGTCATCAACGAGGGTGTGTAGTGTCAGCGCACAGATAAGAAGGTAACATAAACAACAGCTGCAAGATTTAATTAAAGAAGCATAAATGTTTTTTTTATTTTATTTCTTAGGAATCTGGATGACCTCACGACACCAGTTAAAGGTTAGAACTTATCTTTTCACAGACGATACTAAAAATGTTCTCCTTCAGTTGACAGACAGTAACTTTGGGAGTTACATCGATACCTGCCCCCCACCCCCTGCGCGTTTACTGTAATTAATAGAAGCATGGAGCTAAGCCCGTTTGATGTTCAATTGTGGGTTAATTTAAAATACAAAGTGTACCCGTACTCTAGTGGAGCTGGAGAACAATATACGGCAGCAGATATCCCTCACAACAGAAGGGAATTACAATGTGTAAATGCTAATTTATTTACACAGTACAACGCCTGTCTGTCAGCTGAAGGAAAGCACTCTGAGCTTCTCCTGTGGACTGGTAAGTTCTTTAATCATGATTTTCTAGTGAATTTACCATTAATTAATATACTTTGTTACGGTTTCCACCTGCGCACAATCCACGGTGCGAGCTCGGTTGGCTGGCGGAAGGCGCTCCTCCAAAAGAATCACCCTGTATAACGGGGCCGATTATCTACATGTTAGCCCCTTAAAATAACAATTATCATCATTTTACATACCAACACTTTCCGAGTAGATGGGATTTCCAACTAATACGAAGTTACAGGACTAACAACTAAGATATTACACACAATGAACTTATAATAATTCGGAACTTTTGTTTGGGATTAAGTTTCCAATTTTCTGTAATTAAGTTAATAGTAAATGTTTCCTAATTTTTCTGATAGCTGATTTACACTTTCCTAAATCAATAACTATCTCAAGTATTATTTTTAGCCTACATTTTTCATTTTGCAAAAATGAGGAAACAGTAGACTTATGAGATCGATCCGGGAAAATGTGTGTCTGTGTGTGTGTGTGTGTGTGTGTGTGTGTCCTATCAACTCCTAAACGGCTGCAGCTATGGAAACAAAATTTGGTATGAGTAAAGATCTATGCCGGAATATCTCAATGCCATATTTGAAAATGATGTCAATGCCACCAACTGCTGAAAAATCGCAATTAAAATTTGAGCTCATTGTTGGATATCCTGGAAGGTATGCGTGGGAGCTATTCCACATATAGATAATAATATTTCAGTATAATTTCCAGGGGCCATACATGACAGTGTTACCAACATGATTATAAGCCAGCTGATAAGTCTAATTTGTAAATGCATGTAACTTCTGCACTATCAATGGGATTTCAACCAAATTTCGTATGTGCTATGTGTACAAAAACAAATATGACTGTGCGTATTCTTAAGAGCAACCAGGGCTGTCGACTGTTAATAGATGCTCTCTCTATTATTTTATCCTAATACCAATATATCAGAAAGTATGCAAACCAAGAGCTCGAAACTTTGCAAACGTATAGTACATGACCTTTTACATTAATTTGGAGTACCTACAGTAGTATACGTCAGTAGTGCCAACATGATTCTAAGCTTGTTGATAGGTCCAAATTTTAAATGCATGTAACTACTATACTAACAAATGGATTTCAACCAAATTTCGTATGTGACCTTTGTACCATAACTCATATGAATATGCGTATTCTTAAGATCTAGCAGGGCTGCCAACTGTAAGTAAATGCTCTCTCGATCTGTTTACCCTAATATCTGTAAATCAGAATATAACCTATGCATGCCAACAGCTCTAAAATTTGCTTACGTATAGTACCTAACAATCCAAATTAATTTGGGGTAACTAATGTTCGTCAGTGCTGCCAACATTATTTAATCCTTCTGATATGTCCATTTTTAAATGCATGTAACTTCTATACTAACAAATGGATTTCATCCAAATTTGGCACAATAATAGATCATAACATTTTAGATTAATTCATAAATTCTAAGAAAATTAGGCTCTTTAGTTCGTCACGGAACTACTTGTTATTATTTATGTAATCGAATAGCACTATTACAGAGCACGTGAAATCAATACTTCAAATCTTTCCACATGTCTTTTTCCTCTCTGCCACATTCGCTTCATCCGCTTTGATCTCTGCTTTCGGAGCGGTTCAATGTTACGCAGCTGCTTTCGTTGTTTTCCTTGTTCCTCCCTCAAGATCACTTTTTGAATTTTGTCCCGAAATAAATTCCTATAATATGTATCTGTAATGTAAAGTGTTTGTTTTTACAAATTATACCAATTTTCAGAATCCATCAAACAAATTGCTTTCTACTTATGGGTATTATCGCAAATCCAGCGCTCGGAAGGCGAGGGAAGAAATATTTTTCGTGTCCGAATACGAGGTCCAATGTTCATTTTGGGTCACTCTTCTCTTCTTCTTCTTCTTCTTCCTAGCGTTGTCCCGCTAGTGCAGGGTCCACTTTTTTGGTCATTGACCTCCATTTTGTCCGGTTTCGTGCATCAGCTGGATTTAGGCCGGTAATTTTTTAGTCACCATTTATAGTGTCTTGCGAACGCTGCTTCGGTCGTCCTCTGGGGCGTTGTGGGTTGAACCTCCTATAAACCTCACATAAAAACCTCAAAATGAAGGACAGAGTTAGTAACAGTATCAGGCGCTGCACGCAGGGCATGGCCATACCATCGGAGCCGTTTCTCTCTAATTTTGTCCACAATTGGGGCGACACCCATTTGCTCACGAATTGTGTCGTTTCTGACATGGTCAGTAAGGGAGATGCCCATTATCCAACGGAGCATTCTCATTTCCATGGCGTGCAGGCGATGTTCTGAAACTTTGTCGGATGGTCGACATTCAACTCCATACAGCGCAACTGGCCGTACCACTGTCCGATATATCTTCGATTTGAGACGAAGTGGCATTTTCTTGTCGCAAAGCACACCCGTGACCGCAACCAGGTCACTGTAGGCCATAAAATGGTGGGTTTTATTTCCCCCTTTACTTTAGCCATTGTTGGGCTTACTGTTTCTTGTTTCCAGACTTAAATGTTTTACGTTTAAACGCCTTCTCTTTTGCTACTACACCTTCTTTCGACTACATTTTAGTGCCCGTTATCAGTTCAGCGCCTCATAAACATCCTTTCTGTAGTAAATAAACACTAGGGACCCGCAGGCTCGCACAACAGTAGACTAGGTTTCGACGCCAGACGGTTTTGACGGGGACTATCGTCTTGTTTATTTGTGTAAACATTTGTTTATGAACAAATTGTCGATATTCGTGACATCATTGTGCAATTCATTACTGCTCTTTCTTCTGAATGTTTTATTTCGTGTGGCCTCCTGAGAGGCCGAGTGCAGGTCTTTCTAGTCGACGCCCGTGGGCGACCTGCGCGTCGGGATGAGAGATGGAATGGATGAAGATCAATGAAACTGGGCAAGGATGTGGAAGGAAGCGGCCGTGGCCTGACAGAAGGTACCGTCCCAGCATTTGCCTGGTGTAGTAAATGGGGGGAAACCACGGAAACCATTTCAAGGACGGCCGACGGTGGGGCTCGAACCTAAGCGTCTACCGAGTCAGCAGAGAGCTTGGCCCCATGGCCTAACGCTGCGCTTTAGCCACCGTAGCCACTACTGTCGGTTTCTGAATGGTCATTTGTTACGATAGGTTACTTGTGGCACCCCTACACTACTGGAATACTATATACAGTATGATTATATTTGAATAGAGAGAGAAACATAAATCAGCGCGAGGAACTATGGCACGGGAACTGCTACGTCCCGCCAGAGAACAGACGTGGGGATGCGCGCGAAGATGAAGTCAATACGAACGCCAGCTTTGTTATCGCTGAAGACCAACATGAAATAAGACATCATCTGGCAGTTTTTTTTATTGAATTTCCAGAATTTTGATAATGCAGAACAAGAGATTTTGATTTTTAACGTCTTGGCCAATAGGAGAAGGCAAACAGCGTCACGTTGAGCGATGGGCGAGGCCAACTTTCACTACCGTATTGTGCTACTACTACATTATCGTCTGTCTGGTATCAACGAAACTCGCAGGCAGTAACCCTGTACCACGAAGACTTAAAAATTTTAAAGGTTTATAGCGACAAAAGTATCACGGAAGTTGAATAGAAGCAGTGACCAGGGCAGTCAGCTCTCACGTATGCGTAAGGCTCAGTGTTTGATATTACTAAGAATTGTGCGCTAGGAAAACATTTGTTCGCCACTAAGAATAATTCTGATTGTGTTCTGTGCATGGAAACGTACTGTGCCCGTTTAGACCGGAGTCCGCACGACCACATATGCATTTTACCAATAATCAGTCAGCACGAGAGTCAAAATATCCCGGAGCGCCAGATGGGTTAAAGCAAATCGCAAAAACGACATCAAATTAAAAAAATGCTTTACTGATTTTTGGCTCAATGCAACAATAAGGATAGAAGGAGATTTAATTGGGAGTAACACATCCTGTAAAATTATCTCAGTTTATTTTGAAGTTAAAATTGACTGCAAAAATGCTCAAAGTAGCATCACTCACGTGTGGCGACCCACACTCCTATTTACACAATATACAGAAATTTTCCAAACACACTTGACAATTATTTTTTTGGAAACACAAGTCTGTTAGTCCTGTAGACTGTGTTCCAAAATTATATTCATTTATTTGTGATTAAATCCAGTTCAAATTTAATTGTCTTTACTGGAAATATCGTAGTTCACTGTTTGAATTTTTACATAATATTAACACTCGTAGAATAAATGTTCATAGAATTTTAACTTTCACTTATTTTTCCAGTTTCAAAAATATATATAGTCGAAAAATATTATCATCATTGAAGCAACACAAATTATTTACACATATTAATAACATCTGAAAAGTATTTGACCTTGAGCATAGCATCGAAGAACTGTGCGAAGCACAACAACAATTAATTGTTCTTCTGACATTTAACATTCGAGAAGTGACTCGATTATGAACTTCAAGTTCCTAACAAAATACATGATTTCTGAATCATCAACTTGATTAATAAATTGTTGAACCATTCAACTATTCAATTTTCCACTTGGAATCATTATTATAAAATATTTATTTTTATGGCCATTTTAGCTATTTTCACAACTTGCAATTCTTCGACAGAATGCGGAAATAAGAATTGTAGTTTCATAATGAATTCATTTAGTTCATGGCACTAGGATTGAAAATATCCTTCAAATTATTCGTGGTTAAAGAATTATTTTTAATTGGCAGTGGCCCATTCTATTATTTGTGTAAGAACACAATATTACAACAACAACGGCAAAGGTCTTCCTCTGAAGAAGAATAAACTACTATCATGACAAATCCGGGTTCTAGCAAAATCAAAGTCTAAATGGAATTCGTAAACAAGGTTGAAATAAGAACTGATAGTTTCTAAGAAATAACCTTCGGGTCATTCATACGACGAAATGTGTAGTTCCAATACTCCTACTATAAACCTGAGCCATCGAACCTGCTATTTGATTGATGCTCGAAAAAACCTCTTCATTCCTGCGACTTAACATGCGCACCTGGGAATGGCATTTCAACTACTCCACACACATAAATTTTCTTCCCAAAATTTATACAATAAATCAAGCCTCTGCTTGTTATCAACACTGGAAGATTAATAAACTGACAAGTTTATTTTATTTTACCATTCAGTTCAACCCGTGAATTTACCATACTTATGAAAATCTTTATTTCACTTTCGAGTGTATTTACGTCATGATTTTATATAAATACAAAAATATCCTATTTGATACAAATATCATTTGCTTCCCGTTTCATGCCTCTCCGTGTTATCTGAAAAATATACTTTGCTCAATGCAAATATCAACTGTTCAACCAGAACTGACATGTTGGTTAAATGCGGGCTTGCGCTAACCACTATCCTTCGGAAACTCTCCTGTTCCAAACTAGAAATGATTAAACTACTTCATAGGCTCTCTCTCTCAATACATATGATTATTAGAAAATATAATATCCAACAATTATTTAGAAAAAATATGAAAATTATTATTATTATTATTAGTGGATTATTATTATTATTATTATTATTATTATTATATTATTTCAAATATGTTTAATTATCATCTCATTATGTGAGAATCCACATGTTCGAACCTTCGAATATGGAAAAAATATCCATTCCTCAACAAAAATAAATTATTAACTTTTACAGTTACATCGGTTGTTTTCCGTGGTTTCCCAAAAATATGAAATATTCAAATAAATGCTCGAAATGCTCGGTCATCGATCCTAAACTGTTCTGAGTGCTGAAAATACTCAGAATAACTCTAACAAGTCTTGCGTAAATCATTGCAAGCTTTAAATACGAAGAAAAAAATGTGTTGGTCATCTGCAGAAAAATATTTTGTTCCAATTAGCTAGGCATAATATAATTCAAATGTGACTTACATTTCTTGATGGTCTTGAAGCGTAGTAAACCTGGTCTGTACCAGATTTATCCATAAACATGCCCTATCGGACAAGCATGTATAATCCTTGTATCGGCCGCCATTATATACCCACAATCCGTCTAGTCAGACATAGTGGTAGTATCTTTTGACGTTTGAATTAACTGTTGTTCCATTTTAATATGGGCTTCTATCAAAGCCATAACAGTTTGTTTAAATGGGGTCAGATCTAAGTGATCTCTTCTTAGATATGTCAGTTGTAACATAACTCACGGTAATCTTATCAGTACAAGAAAAACACTGACAGTCTAAGCAATCAACGGCTGTTCTGAAGATCGTTCCCTGGGCATGGTTTATTATATCACCATCTACCATGCGCTAAGCAACTTGTAGTTTCCCTTGCGTAGACTAATGAACGCCACCGTTATAGACTAGTCTTCAGTGTACTGACAGATCGAAGTGGTTAACTAGTTACAAATAATGAAAACTGACTGAAATGGATTTAAATTATCCAAGTATTATGTTACTACTGGACTGTGACAAAGTATTAATTCTAGACAAAGTCTAGCATATGTCCATGTGAAAATATAAATATTTCCACTAATGTCTGTAGAAAAATCAATCACCTCAGTGATTCTCCTCGCCGTAAACTTACTAAGTTCCAACTCGTAGCGCAGCACTTTCGTGACTATCACGACTTTGAAAAGAACTTCTGCGTAGATCCGGCAACCATGTGCCTTGGCTCAGCGTAGAGGCACCTTGCTCTGCAAGTGCTTGTGTTGGAGTGAGCTATCGATGCTTGCTCCAGCCGGCTTTTATTCAAAACTGCCAGGGTCACGCGTCATCACGTTGTAATCTAGAAATCCTCATATATCTCGTATCCCTGGTCCGATTTACTTGATACTAATTGCATTCTCTTTCATTTGGCCGTGCCAGTAATCTGATCCCAGTCTCAAGTCTCTACTCCATAGTTAACTATTTAATCAATAAATAGCCTCGACCTCTGCTATTACTCGCTACGTCACGACATCCAAGTATCGGTAAATTCCTTCCAAATGCTTCTCGAAGCAATGTAGCGCGATATTCAAATATCTCAACTTTCAAAAGCGGCTACAGCCTTTCCCTTGATATCTAGGTGTCTGAAACTTGGAATACCCATTCCTAGAGTTGGGCACATCCACCCCACACCTAGCAAAAAATAAAAATTTTTCAATTTTTATTTTTCCTATCTACACATTAAATCATCTGGTTCTTGAATAATAGATTTTCAAATTCGATGCATTATAAGTTCCCACGATGTTACCAGTTCGTGTATTGGCTACTTCATAACTTCCATTGTTGTTTACTTCCACAATATTCAAAATCTTGAATTTCTCCAGGTTTAATATCAAAAATATCGTGGTACTCTTCCAAAATTTTCCCTAGCTCTGGGGACTCCTTCTCAGTGTAGACTTCTCTTCCTTCAGCTTCATGAAAAATCAGAGACCATTGAGCATCTCCCTCGATGTCTTCCTCTTCTTTTCCCTCGAAGTTTATCGCTTCGGTATTCTTGAATCTGATCGTCTCTGTCTTCATATCTATCACTGCTTGGTATTTCTGAATGAAATCTGCTCCCAATATCATGTCAAAAGCCATGTCCTTCATTACAACAAACACATGTCGGAAATCATGTCCTCCAATCGTAATACATAAGTATAATTGTGTTTTACACAGAGATATTTTATTGGGTATTATTCCTTGGATCTTAATTCCTGATACTGGAATCTCCTCTAAATTCTCTTTGAGCTTCCACAGAATATAAAGCTTCTCACTCACCAGACAAAGCATAGCCCCAGTATCGATCAAAGTATCGACAGGCATACCAAATACTTCGCATGATATGATTGGCATTCTAATTGTTGTACCCATTTCTTTTCGTTCATCATTCTGTTGAATTAAGTCATCATCCTCTGCTTGCCATTTAATAATTCTGGAAGTGAAAGTGTTTAAAATTCTATCTTCTACTGTGAATTCGAAGTTGTATTTTTCGTTACCATTCCCCCGGGATTGTTGTGTTCCCGATGGACCTGGTTCATTGGGCCTCTGCTCCAAAAACTGCAAGTTATCTTGGTGTCTTGCTTCCAAATTTTTCCTCGTCTCCTTGTTGAACCCTTCATTGGACTGACGAGTATCCACATTCCCTCGGTTATTGTAGTTGTTTCTACCATAATGTCTTCTTTCCTGGTACCTTCCTTGACTATCTCGTGGTCTTCTCCATCGAGTATTGTATCGATTACCACCATCCGGTCTCGCATAAGGCTTGTAACTGTATCTGTTACTGTATTGATTCCATCCTCTCTTATTTGGATCTTCCCTCGGCGTTTTCTCTTCTCGCTCCTCTCGAATCTCTCGAGGTGTTTGAGAATAACTATCAGCCATAACAGCGTACACAGCGTTGTTATTTTTTCCTCCCTTCTGATGGAAGAATTGAGCGTTCGTATGATCCAGCTTCTGTAATACTTCATCAAATTGTTCCATATTATAGATATCAGCTGCGATCAAAGTCCTCTGGACGTCTGCTGGAAACTGACGTATCAATGCAGTAATCAATTCGTTATCTGGCATCGGCGGATCTAAATGTTGGAGTTTAGACAGCTGTCCAGAAAAGTACTTAGAGTATCGAGTAGGTTGTGACGTCGAGAATCTCTTCGAATATAACTCTGCTCTAACTTGCTGTTGGGTTTCCGGGGACCAAAACTTTTTCAATAACCCACGAGAAAACTCCTCAAAAGTGGTTAGAGTGGATCTAAAGGCTCTAAACCAAAGAAGTGCAGGACCTTCCAAAAACTTCCCTATCACTCGGATCTGTCTTTCTTTAGGGATCTTGGAATCTTTCAGGTAATCCCCTGCTTCTCTCAAAAATTCCACGGGTGTCACAGAATCTCGCCCTGAAAATTTAGAAGGCTTATCTTCTATATTCTTAAATACAGTTATGGGGTTGGATTGAAATACTGTCCTGACCTCATCCTGTCTGTCAGTCTCTCTAGCTCCTCCTAGATTTATCTGTATCTGTTCCTTTCCCCTTACATTTGGCATTTTTAACAGATGGTCAGACTGCTTCTCGTCCTTGATTTGAGTTTTCATAGCCTCAAGTTCCTTCTGGTTTTCTTCTGCCATTTTCTTAATTGCTTCAGTTTCTTTACAATTCTCCTTAACATCAATGGATATCTGGTTCATAACAGCCTCATGACTTTTCAATGACCCTGTCATATCTGATATGTCCTTCTGAGTTGCTTGGATATCTTTGGCAATTACTTGAATATGGGATGACAAAGATTCCCTAATCTCCTTGATTCCTTCTTGGTTCTCCAGCTTGAGTGTATCTTTAATTTCATTGACAACTGTGGTTTTGATTTCAGTTTGTAACTCATTAATCACACCTTCTCTTATTTCTCCCATGACAAGTTCTTTGAATTGTTCTGTCAACCGTTGAACAACTAGAATTCCCATCTCGTTACTCTCTTTCTTCACTCTGACTTCCAGGTTGACCATGTCTTCACCAACTTTCCTAAGACCATGTTCTATCCTATCAGCTAAGCTTTGAGATCGAAGATCGGCATCGCGAAATTTATCGTCCATTAAACTTGCGTTAGTAGCTAATGAAGTTTCTAGCTCATGTGTTTTATCGCATAATTTATTCATTTTACTCTCAAGTGTCATTTTAAAAATTTCAGAATTTTCTTTAAATTTTCTTTCCATTGAATTAAATTTATTATTTAAATTTTCTTTCAAATTACATTTTAACCTGCTTTCTAAAGAATCAGAATTTTCTTTAAGTTTATCATTCAAATTTTCTCTAAGTTTATTTTCTAAAGAATCAGAATTTTCTTTAAGTTTATTCTCTAAACTTTCCTTCAAGTTATCTTTTAAAGAATCAGAACTTTCTTTAAGTTTATTTTCTAAAGAATCAGAATTTTCTTTAAGTTTATCGTTTAAACTTTCTTTAAGTTTATCAGAATTTTCTTTAAGTTTCCTTTCCAAAGCCTCAGTATTTTCTTTCATAATGGCTGCTACACGCAGTCCAGCTTCTTTTGAACTCTCCTCCAAACTCCTCATCATCCTCATCATTTCTTCCATAATTTTCAATTATTATTCAAAACTTAGGGGTATACAACAGTGGCAAACACAAGCTTATAACTAGAACAAGAAATATGAATAGCTAATTGGAACACTCTAATAAAATGAGATTTGTCCTAATGTCGACGTGATGGAAAAACAAAATTCTCTACTTTTACGAATTACATTTACCATAATATCACAAGAAAAATATGCAAGTTCTCAAATATCCTCCACCTGGATTCTAATAATGTGTATGTCCAGTCATCGAACGTTTACTACTGAATTTACTTGACGCCCTAATGGTTAAGCCATTGTCAAAATTATCAAACCCATTCTAATTATTAACCAAGTTAAATTTTTAATTTTCCCCACTAATTGGGTTTCCTACTAATTTATTCATCCAAACCAGACATCTCTCAACTCCCAAAATATTTCTATAAAAATTATCACAATTTAAATCGGCATGCGATTGACCATGTCTAAATCGAGACCCACGTTCGAAGCCATTTCTCTCTCTATCTTATTTTATGTGCCCGTTTAGACCGGAGTCCGCACGACCACATATGCATTTTACCAATAATCAGTCAGCACGAGAGTCAAAATATCCCGGAGCGCCAGATGGGTTAAAGCAAATCGCAAAAACGACATCAAATTAAAACAAGTAGTTCCATGAAGAACTATACAGCCTATTTTCATATATCCTACTTATGTTAATTGCCATTATCAACATACACAATTTCAGTTTGATTGCTGTAATAGATTCGTAGATATTGAGAACCGACTAAATATTTCGGATGGTCGCCATGTTGGATTTTATATATGTAGGTCCTAGAGTTATGTACTGTTGCATGCAGATTATTGTGAACGAGTAGTATTCAAACTTCAATCGCATAATTATTAGGACACAAGAAAAAACAAGGAGATTTAAAAAATTTTCACAGCTGCCATCTTGAGGTTATGGAAACAATTGAAATAAATTAGATGCCAGTGGATTAACATTCGGATAAAGATTTACTGTACCAAGTTTCACTGCACGCGGATGGTTAAATTGCGAGAAACGTCCATGTGAATATTTATAATTCGCGTCACCGCCATGTTGGATTTGTGATCACCAGGTTATTTAAAGTCCTATAGGTGAACTTAAGTTCATAGCCCCTATGAACATTAAAAAAATTAGTTTGATTGCTAAAATAGATTCGTAGATATTCAGTATCGTTTAAATATTTCGGATGGTCGCCATGTTGGATTGTTAAATGTATAGGCCATAGAGTCATGTACCATTAAAGGAAAATTATTGTGTAGGTTCAATATTCAAACTTTCACTTCGATCGCATGACTACATCACAAGAAATAAAAACTTAATTTTAAAATTCGCACTGCCGCCATCTTGAGGTTATGTAAACAATTGAACTAAATTAGATACCAGTGGATTACAATGTGTATAGATATTTCCTGTACCAGGTTTCAGTGCGCTTGGAACATTAAATCGCGAGAAAGGTCTATTTAAAATGTTCAAATTCGCTTGGCCGCCATGTTCGTTTTGTAGTTAACCGGTTTTTGAAAGTCTTATAGATGAACTTCCAGTAGTGCCCTTTATCTCCGTACAAAATTTTAGGGAGATACCGCTAATAGTTTCAGAGATATAGAATGCCGGTGAAATATTTCGCACATCCGCCATCTTGTGATTAGGTAAACAATTGAACGAAGTTAGATGTCGGTGCATTACAATGTATATAAATATTTACTGTACCAAGTTTCATTGCGTTTGGTTGGTCAAATCGCGAGAAACGTCTATTTAAAAGTCCCAAATTCGCTTGGCCGCCATGTTGGTTTTGTCGTTACCAGGTTTTCAAAGGTCACATAAGTGAACTTATAGTAGTTCCCTCTATCACCATAGAAAATATCAGGGTAATATCGGTAATAGTTTCGGAGATATTGAATGCTGGTGAAATATTTCGCACAGCCGCCATGTTGGATTTGTGAGTCGTAACAAAATTTGAAGGGCACGGTCGAGGTCGCCGGGAATAGTGCTATGAACTTTCCGAGTTTCATTGAAATCGCTCCTGCCGTTTAGATTTTATTAGGGGGGGACACACACACGAATCACTCACACACACCCGCACACACACACGGACAAAAGGTGATCCCATAAGCCTATTTTTTCAAAATTGAAAATAGGCTAAAAATGCTTTACTGATTTTTGGCTCAATGCAACAATAAGGATAGAAGGAGATTTAATTGGGAGTAACACATCCTGTAAAATTATCTCAGTTTATTTTGAAGTTAAAATTGACTGCAAAAATGCTCAAAGTAGCATCACTCACGTGTGGCGACCCACACTCCTATTTACACAATATACAGAAATTTTCCAAACACATTTGACAATTATTTTTTTGGAAACACAAGTCTGATTGTTAGTCCTGTAGACTGTGTTCCAAAATTATTTATGATTAATTCCAGTTCAAATTTAGTTGTCTCTACTGGAAATATCGTAGTTCACTGTTTGAATTTTTACATAATATTAACACTCGTAGAATAAATGTTCATAGAATTTTAAATTTCACTTATTTATCCAGTTTCAAAAATATATATAGTCGAAAAATATTATCATCATTGAAGCAACACAAATTATTTACACATATTAATAACATCTGAAAAGTATTTGACCTTGAGCATAGCATCGAAGAACTGTGCGAAGCACAACAACAATTAATTGTTCTTCTGACATTTAACATTCGAGAAGTGACTCGATTATGAACTTCAAGTTCCTAACAAAATATATGATTTCTGAATCATCAACTTGATCAATAAATGGTTGAACCATTCAACTATTCAATTTTCCACTTGGAATCATTATTATAAAATATTTATTTTTATGGCCATTTTAGCTATTTTCACAACTTGCAATTCTTCGACAGAATGCGGAAATAAGAATTGTAGTTTCATAATGAATTCATTTAGTTCATGGCACTAGGATTGAAAATATCCTTCAAATTATTCGTGGTTAAAGAATTATTTTTAATTGGCAGTGGCCCATTCTATTATTTGTGTAAGAACACAATATTACAACAACAACGGCAAAGGTCTTCCTCTGAAGAAGAATAAACTACTATCATGACAAATCCGGGTTCAAGCAAAATCAAAGTCTAAATGGAATTCGTAAACAAGGTTGAAATAAGAACTGATGGTTTCTAAGAAATAACCTTCGGGTCATTCATACGACGAAATGTGTGGTTCCAATACTCCTCCTATAAACCTGAGCCATCGAACCTGCTATTTGATTGATGCTCGAAAAAACCTCTTCATTCCTGCGACTTAACATGCGCACCTGGGAATTGCGTTTCAACTACTCCACACACATAAATTTTCTTCCCAAAATTTATACAATAAATCAAGCCTCTGCTTGTTATCAACACTGGAAGATTAATAAACTTACAAGTTTATTTTATTTTACCATTCAGTTCAACCCGTGAATTTACCATACTTATGAAAATCTTTATTTCACTTTCGAGTGTATTTACGTCATGATTTTATATAAATACAAAAATATCCTATTTGATACAAATATCATTTGCTTCCCGTTTCATGCCTCTCCGTGTTATCTGAAAAATATACTTTGCTCAATGCAAATATCAACTGTTCAACCAGAACTGACATGTTGGTTAAATGCGGGCTTGCGCTAACCACTATCCTTCGGAAAATCTCCTGTTCTAAACTAGAAATGATTAAACTACTTCATAGGCTCTCTCTCTCAATACATATGATTATTAGAAAATATAATATCCAACAATTATTTAGAAAAAATTGAAAATTATTATTATTATTAATAGTGGATTATTATTATTATTATTATTATTATATAATTTCAAATATGTTTAATTATCATCTCATTATGTGAGAATCCACATGTTCGAACCTTCGAATATGGAAAAAATATCCATTCCTCAACAAAAATAAATTATTAACTTTTACAGTTACATCGGTTGTTTTCCGTGGTTTCCCAAAAATATGAAATATTCAAATAAATGCTCGAAATGCTCGGTCATCGATCCTAAACTGTTCTGAGTGCTGAAAATACTCAGAATAACTCTAACAAGTCTTGCGTAAATCATTGCAAGCTTTAAATACGAAGAAAAAAATGTGTTGGTCATCTGCAGAAAAATATTTTGTTCCAATTAGCTAGGCATAATATAATTCAAATGTGGCTTACATTTCTTGATGGTCTTGAAGCGTAGTAAACCTGGTCTGTACCAGATTTATCCATAAACATGCCCTATCGGACAAGCATGTATAATCCTTGTATCGGCCGCCATTATATACCCACAATCCGTCTAGTCAGACATAGTGGTAGTATCTTTTGACGTTTGAATTAACTGTTGTTCCATTTTAATATGGGCTTCTATCAAAGCCATAACAGTTTGTTTAAATGGGGTCAGATCTAAGTGATCTCTTCTTAGATATGTCAGTTGTAACATAACTCACGGTAATCTTATCAGTACAAGAAAAACACTGACAGTCTAAGCAATCAACGGCTGTTCTGAAGATCGTTCCCTGGGCATGGTTTATTATATCACCATCTACCATGCGCTAAGCAACTTGTAGTTTCCCTTGCGTAGACTAATGAACGCCACCGTTATAGACTAGTCTTCAGTGTACTGACAGATCGAAGTGGTTAACTAGTTACAAATAATGAAAACTGACTGAAATGGATTTAAATTATCCAAGTATTATGTTACTACTGGACTGTGACAAAGTATTAATTCTAGACAAAGTCTAGCATATGTCCATGTGAAAATATAAATATTTCCACTAATGTCTGTAGAAAAATCAATCACCTCAGTGATTCTCCTCGCCGTAAACTTACTAAGTTCCAACTCGTAGCGCAGCACTTTCGTGACTATCACGACTTTGAAAAGAACTTCTGCGTAGATCCGGCAACCATGTGCCTTGGCTCAGCGTAGAGGCACCTTGCTCTGCAAGTGCTTGTGTTGGAGTGAGCTATCGATGCTTGCTCCAGCCGGCTTTTATTCAAAACTGCCAGGGTCACGCGTCATCACGTTGTAATCTAGAAATCCTCATATATCTCGTATCCCTGGTCCGATTTACTTGATACTAATTGCATTCTCTTTCATTTGGCCGTGTCAGTAATCTGATCCCAGTCTCAAGTCTCTACTCCATAGTTAACTATTTAATCAATAAATAGCCTCGACCTCTGCTATTACTCGCTACGTCACTTGACATCCAAGTATCGGTAAATTCCTTCCAAATGCTTCTCGAAGCAATGTAGCGCGATATTCAAATATCTCAACTTTCAAAAGCGGCTACAGCCTTTCCCTTGATATCTAGGTGTCTGAAACTTGGAATACCCATTCCTAGAGTTGGGCACATCCACCCCACACATAGCAAAAAATAAAAATTGAAAAATTTTTATTTTTCCTACCTACACATTAAATCATCTGGTTCTTGAATAATAGATTTTCAAATTCGATGCATTATAAGTTCCCACGATGTTACCAGTTCGTGTATTGGCTACTTCATAACTTCCATTGTTGTTTACTTCCACAATATTCAAAATCTTGAATTTCTCCAGGTTTAATATCAAAAATATCGTGGTACTCTTCCAAAATTTTCCCTAGCTCTGGGGACTCCTTCTCAGTGTAGACTTCTCTTCCTTCAGCTTCATGAAAAATCAGAGACCATTGAGCATCTCCCTCGATGTCTTCCTCTTCTTTTCCCTCGAAGTTTATCGCTTCGGTATTCTTGAATCTGATCGTCTCTGTCTTCATATCTATCACTGCTTGGTATTTCTGAATGAAATCTGCTCCCAATATCATGTCAAAAGCCATGTCCTTCATTACAACAAACACATGTCGGAAATCATGTCCTCCAATCGTAATACATAAGTATAATTGTGTTTTACACAGAGATATTTTATTGGGTATTATTCCTTGGATCTTAATTCCTGATACTGGAATCTCCTCTAAATTCTCTTTGAGCTTCCACAGAATATAAAGCTTCTCACTCACCAGACAAAGCATAGCCCCAGTATCGATCAAAGTATCGACAGGCATACCAAATACTTCGCATGATATGATTGGCATTCTAATTGTTGTACCCATTTCTTTTCGTTCATCATTCTGTTGAATTAAGTCATCATCCTCTGCTTGCCATTTAATAATTCTGGAAGTGAAAGTGTTTAAAATTCTATCTTCTACTGTGAATTCGAAGTTGTTTTTTTCGTTACCATTCCCCCGGGATTGTTGTGTTCCCGATGGACCTGGTTCATTGGGCCTCTGCTCCAAAAACTGCAAGTTATCTTGGTGTCTTGCTTCCAAATTTTTCCTCGTCTCCTTGTTGAACCCTTCATTGGACTGACGAGTATCCACATTCCCTCGGTTATTGTAGTTGTTTCTACCATAATATCTTCTTTCCTGGTACCTTCCTTGACTATCTCGTGGTCTTCTCCATCGAGTATTGTATCGATTACCACCATCCGGTCTCGCATAAGGCTTGTAACTGTATCTGTTACTGTATTGATTCCATCCTCTCTTATTTGGATCTTCCCTCGGCGTTTTCTCTTCTCGCTCCTCTCGAATCTCTCGAGGTGTTTGAGAATAACTATCAGCCATAACAGCGTACACAGCGTTGTTATTTTTTCCTCCCTTCTGATGGAAGAATTGAGCGTTCGTATGATCCAGCTTCTGTAATACTTCATCAAATTGTTCCATATTATAGATATCAGCAGCGATCAAAGTCCTCTGGACGTCTGCTGGAAACTGACGTATCAATGCAGTAATCAATTCGTTATCTGGCATCGGCGGATCTAAATGTTGGAGTTTAGACAGCTGTCCAGAAAAGTACGTAGAGTATCGAGTAGGTTGTGACGTCGAGAATCTCTTCGAATATAACTCTGCTCTAACTTGCTGTTGGGTTTCCGGGGACCAAAACTTTTTCAATAACCCACGAGAAAACTCCTCAAAAGTGGTTAGAGTGGATCTAAAGGCTCTAAACCAAAGAAGTGCAGGACCTTCCAAAAACTTCCCTATCACTCGGATCTGTCTTTCTTTAGGGATCTTGGAATCTTTCAGGTAATCCCCTGCTTCTCTCAAAAATTCCACGGGTGTCACAGAATCTCGCCCTGAAAATTTAGAAGGCTTATCTTCTATATTCTTAAATACAGTTATGGGGTTGGATTGAAATACTGTCCTGACCTCATCCTGTCTGTCAGTCTCTCTAGCTCCTCCTAGATTTATCTGTATCTGTTCCTTTCCCCTTACATTTGGCATTTTTAACAGATGGTCAGACTGCTTCTCGTCCTTGATTTGAGTTTTCATAGCCTCAAGTTCCTTCTGGTTTTCTTCTGCCATTTTCTTAATTGCTTCAGTTTCTTTACAATTCTCCTTAACATCAATGGATATCTGGTTCATAACAGCCTCATGACTTTTCAATGACCCTGTCATATCTGATATGTCCTTCTGAGTTGCTTGGATATCTTTGGCAATTACTTGAATATGGGATGACAAAGATTCCCTAATCTCCTTGATTCCTTCTTGGTTCTCCAGCTTGAGTGTATCTTTAATTTCATTGACAACTGTGGTTTTGATTTCAGTTTGTAACTCATTAATCACACCTTCTCTTATTTCTCCCATGACAAGTTCTTTGAATTGTTCTGTCAACCGTTGAACAACTAGAATTCCCATCTCGTTACTCTCTTTCTTCACTCTGACTTCCAGGTTGACCATGTCTTCACCAACTTTCCTAAGACCATGTTCTATCCTATCAGCTAAGCTTTGAGATCGAAGATCGGCATCGCGAAATTTATCGTCCATTAAACTTGCGTTAGTAGCTAATGAAGTTTCGAGCTCATGTGTTTTATCGCATAATTTATTCATTTTACTCTCAAGTGTCATTTTCAAAATTTCAGAATTTTCTTTAAATTTACTTTCCATTGAATTAAATTTACTATTTAAATTTTCTTTCAAATTACCTTTTAACCTGCTTTCTAAAGAATCAGAATTTTCTTTAAGTTTATCATTCAAATTTTCTCTAAGTTTATTTTCTAAAGAATCAGAATTTTCTTTAAGTTTATTCTCTAAACTTTCCTTCAAGTTATCTTTTAAAGAATCAGAACTTTCTTTAAGTTTATTTTCTAAAGAATCAGAATTTTCTTTAAGTTTATCGTTTAAACTTTCTTTAAGTTTATCAGAATTTTCTTTAAGTTTCCTTTCCAAAGCCTCAGTATTTTCTTTCATAATGGCTGCTACACGCAGTCCAGCTTCTTTTGAACTCTCCTCCAAACTCCTCATCATCCTCATCATTTCTTCCATAATTTTCAATTATTATTCAAAACTTAGGGGTATACAACAGTGGCAAACACAAGCTTATAACTAGAACAAGAAATATGAATAGCTAATTGGAACACTCTAATAAAATGAGATTTGTCCTAATGTCGACGTGATGGAAAAACAAAATTCTCTACTTTTACGAATTACATTTACCATAATATCACAAGAAAAATATGCAAGTTCTCAAATATCCTCCACCTGGATTCTAATAATGTGTATGTCCAGTCATCGAACGTTTACTACTGAATTTACTTGACGCCCTATTGGTTAAGCCATTGTCAAAATTATCAAACCCATTCTAATTATTAACCAAGTTAAATTTTTAATTTTCCCCACTAATTGGGTTTCCTACTAATTTATTCATCCAAACCAGACATCTCTCAACTCCCAAAATATTTCTATAAAAATTATCACAATTTAAATCGGCATGCGATTGACCATGTCTAAATCGAGACCCACGTTCGAAGCCATTTCTCTCTCTATCTTATTTTATGTGCCCGTTTAGACCGGAGTCCGCACGACCACATATGCATTTTACCAATAATCAGTCAGCACGAGAGTCAAAATATCCCGGAGCGCCAGATGGGTTAAAGCAAATCGCAAAAACGACATCAAATTAAAACAAGTAGTTCCATGAAGAACTATACAGCCTATTTTCATATATCCTACTTATGTTAATTGCCATTATCAACATACACAATTTCAGTTTGATTGCTGTAATAGATTCGTAGATATTGAGAACCGACTAAATATTTCGGATGGTCGCCATATTGGATTTTATATATGTAGGTCCTAGAGTTATGTACTGTTGCATGCAGATTATTGTGAACGAGTAGTATTCAAACTTCAATCGCATAATTATTAGGACACAAGAAAAAACAAGGAGATTTAAAAAATTTTCACAGCTGCCATCTTGAGGTTATGGAAACAATTGAAATAAATTAGATGCCAGTGGATTAACATTCGGATAAAGATTTACTGTACCAAGTTTCACTGCACGCGGATGGTTAAATTGCGAGAAACGTCCATGTGAATATTTATAATTCGCGTCACCGCCATGTTGGATTTGTGATCACCAGGTTATTTAAAGTCCTATAGGTGAACTTAAGTTCATAGCCCCTATGAACATTAAAAAAATTAGTTTGATTGCTAAAATAGATTCGTAGATATTCAGTATCGTCTAAATATTTCGGATGGTCGCCATGTTGGATTGTTAAATGTATAGGCCATAGAGTCATGTAGGCCTACCATTAAAGGAAAATTATTGTGTAGGTTCAATATTCAAACTTTCACTTCGATCGCATGACTACATCACAAGAAATAAAAACTTAATTTTAAAATTCGCACTGCCGCCATCTTGAGGTTATGTAAACAATTGAACTAAATTAGATACCAGTGGATTACAATGTGTATAGATATTTCCTGTACCAGGTTTCAGTGCGCTTGGAACATTAAATCGCGAGAAAGGTCTATTTAAAATGTTCAAATTCGCTTGGCCGCCATGTTCGTTTTGTAGTTAACCGGTTTTTGAAAGTCTTATAGATGAACTTCCAGTAGTGCCCTTTATCTCCGTACAAAATTTTAGGGAGATACCGCTAATAGTTTCAGAGATATAGAATGCCGGTGAAATATTTCGCACATCCGCCATCTTGTGATTAGGTAAACAATTGAACGAAGTTAGATGTCGGTGCATTACAATGTATATAAATATTTACTGTACCAAGTTTCATTGCGTTTGGTTGGTCAAATCGCGAGAAACGTCTATTTAAAAGTCCCAAATTCGCTTGGCCGCCATGTTGGTTTTGTAGTTACCAGGTTTTCAAAAGTCACATAAGTGAACTTATAGTAGTTCCCTCTATCACCATAGAAAATATCAGGGTAATATCGGTAATAGTTTCGGAGATATTGAATGCTGGTGAAATATTTCGCACAGCCGCCATGTTGGATTGGTGAGTCGTAACAAAATTTGAAGGGCACGGTCGAGGTCGCCGGGAATAGTGCTATGAACTTTCCGAGTTTCATTGAAATCGCTCCTGCCGTTTAGATTTTATTAGGGGGGGACACACACACGAATCACTCACACACACACGCACACACACACGGACAAAAGGTGATCTCATAAGCCTATTTTTTCAAAATTGAAAATAGGCTAAAAATGCTTTACTGATTTTTTGGCTCAATGCAACAATAAGGATAGAAGGAGATTTAATTGGGAGTAACACATCCTGTAAAATTATCTCAGTTTATTTTGAAGTTAAAATTGACTGCAAAAATGCTCAAAGTAGCATCACTCACGTGTGGCGACCCACACTCCTATTTACACAATATACAGAAATTTTCCAAACACATTTGACAATTATTTTTTTGGAAACACAAGTCTGATTGTTAGTCCTGTAGACTGTGTTCCAAAATTATTTATGATTAATTCCAGTTCAAATTTAGTTGTCTCTACTGGAAATATCGTAGTTCACTGTTTGAATTTTTACATAATATTAACACTCGTAGAATAAATGTTCATAGAATTTGAACTTTCACTTATTTTTCCAGTTTCAAAAATATATATAGTCGAAAAATATTATCATCATTGAAGCAACACAAATTATTTACACATATTAATAACATCTGAAAAGTATTTGACCTTGAGCATAGCATCGAAGAACTGTGCGAAGCACAACAACAATTAATTGTTCTTCTGACATTTAACATTCGAGAAGTGACTCGATTATGAACTTCAAGTTCCTAACAAAATATATGATTTCTGAATCATCAACTTGATCAATAAATGGTTGAACCATTCAACTATTCAATTTTCCACTTGGAATCATTATTATAACATATTTATTTTTATGGCCATTTTAGCTATTTTCACAACTTGCAATTCTTCGACAGAATGCGGAAATAAGAATTGTAGTTTCATAATGAATTCATTTAGTTCATGGCACTAGGATTGAAAATATCCTTCAAATTATTCGTGGTTAAAGAATTATTAGCCTATTTTCAATTTTGAAAAAATAGGCTTATGAGATCACCTTTTGTCCGTGTGTGTGTGCGTGTGTGTGTGTGTGTGTGTGTGTGTGTGTGTGTGTGTGTGTGCGTGTGTGTGTGATTCGTGTGTGTGTCCCCCCCTAATAAAATCGAAACGGCTGGAGCGATTTCAATGAAACTCGGGAATTTCATAGCACTATTCCCGGCGACCTCGACCGTGCCCTTCAAATTTTGTTACGTCTCTCCAATCCAACATGGCGGCTGTGCGAAATATTTCACTAGCATTCAATATCTCCGAAACTAATACCGATATCGCCCTGAAATTGTGTACGGTGATAAAGGGCACTACTAGAAGATCACCTATGAGACTTTTAAAAACCTGGTGACTACAAAACCAACATGGCGGCCAAGCGAAGTTGAGATATTTAAATAGACTTTTCTCGCGATTTAACTATCTAAATGTAATGAAACTTGGTACAGCAAATGTTTATACACATTGTAATAGACTGGAGTCTAATTTAGTTCAATTGTTTACATAACCTCAAAATGGCGGCTGTGCGAAATATTTCACTGACATTCTATATCTCCGAAACTATTACAGATATCACCCTGCAATTTTGTACGGTGATAAAGGGTACTGATGCAGGTATACCTATGTATATTTCATAAACCTGTAAAGTACGAAACGAACATGGCGACCAAGCGAATTTAAAATATTTTAATAGACTTTTCTCGTGATTTTACTCTCTGAGCGCAGTGAAATGTGGTACAGTAATTGATTTTGCAGATTGTAATGCAATGCCATCTAATTTAATTCAATTGCTTACATAACTTCAAGATGGCGGCTGTGCGAAATTTTAAAATTAAGTTTTAATTTCTTGTGTCGTAATCATGCGATCGAAGTGAAAGTTTGAATAATGAACCTAGGCAATAATTGTCCTTGAATGGTACATAACTCTATGGCCTATACACATAACACTCCTAAATGGTGAGCTCCCGAAATATTTAGACGGTTCTCAATATCTATGAATCTTTTACAGCAACCAAACTGAATTTTTTAATGTTCATAGAGACTATGAACGTATGTTCACCTATAGGACTTTCAGGAACCTGGTGAGCACAAATCCAACATGGCGGCGACGCGAAGTATAAATATTTAAATAGACGTTTCTCGCGAATTAACTATCCGAGTGCCGTGAAACGTTGCACGTTAAATGCTTATACAAATGTTGATCCACTGGCATCTTATTTATTTCAATGGTTTGCATTTTCACAAGATGGCTGCTGTGCGTAATTTTAAAATCTCGTTTTTACTTCTTGTTGTCAAATCATGCGATTGAAGTTTGAATACCACACGTACACAATAATCTTAATGTAATAGTACAAAAATAAAAATCCAACCTGGCGACCATCTGAAATATTTAGACGGTTCTCAATATCTACGAATCTGTTACA
Source organism: Meconema thalassinum (assembly GCA_946902985.2). Classification (NCBI taxonomy): domain Eukaryota; kingdom Metazoa; phylum Arthropoda; class Insecta; order Orthoptera; family Tettigoniidae; genus Meconema; species Meconema thalassinum. The sequence continues at coordinate 963,997,848 of OX336390.1, read as the reverse complement.
GCAATTAAACTGAAATTTTGTATGTTGATTGTGGCAGTTAACATGAGCAGGATATATGAAAATAGGCTGTATAGTTCTTCACGGAACTACTTGTTTTTAATTGGCAGTGGCCCATTCTATTATTTGTGTAAGAACACAATATTACAACAACAACGGCAAAGGTCTTCCTCTGAAGAAGAATAAACTACTGTCATGACAAATCCGGGTTCAAGCAAAATCAAAGTCTAAATGGAATTCGTAAACAAGGTTGAAATAAGAACTGATGGTTTCTAAGAAATAACCTTCGGGTCATTCATACGACGAAATGTGTGGTTCCAATACTCCTCCTATAAACCTGAGCCATCGAACCTGCTATTTGATTGATGCTCGAAAAAACCTCCTCATTCCTGCGACTTAAACATGCGCACCTGGGAATGGCATTTCAACTACTCCACACACATAAATTTTCTTCCCAAAATTTATACAATAAATCAAGCCTCTGCTTGTTATCAACACTGGAAGATTAATAAACTTACAAGTTTATTTTATTTTACCATTCAGTTCAACCCGTGAATTTACCATACTTATGAAAATCTTTATTTCACTTTCGAGTGTATTTACGTCATGATTTTATATAAATACAAAAATATCCTATTTGATACAAATATCATTTGCTTCCCGTTTCATGCCTCTCCGTGTTATCTGAAAAATATACTTTGCTCAATGCAAATATCAACTGTTCAACCAGAACTGACATGTTGGTTAAATGCGGGCTTGCGCTAACCACTATCCTTCGGAAAATCTCCTGTTCCAAACTAGAAATGATTAAACTACTTCATAGGCTCTCTCTCTCAATACATATGATTATTAGAAAATATAATATCCAACAATTATTTAGAAAAAATATGAAAATTATTATTATTATTATTAGTGGATTATTATTATTATTATTATTATTATTATTATATTATTTCAAATATGTTTAATTATCATCTCATTATGTGAGAATCCACATGTTCGAACCTTCGAATATGGAAAAAATATCCATTCCTCAACAAAAATAAATTATTAACTTTTACAGTTACATCGGTTGTTTTCCGTGGTTTCCCAAAAATATGAAATATTCAAATAAATGCTCGAAAAGCTCGGTCATCGATCCTAAACTGTTCTGAGTGCTGAAAATACTCAGAATAACTCTAAAAAGTCTTGCGTAAATCATTGCAAGCTTTAAATACGAAGAAAAAAATGTGTTGGTCATCTGCAGAAAAATATTTTGTTCCAATTAGCTAGGCATAATATAATTCAAATGTGGCTTACATTTCTTGATGGTCTTGAAGCGTAGTAAACCTGGTCTGTACCAGATTTATCCATAAACATGCCCTATCGGACAAGCATGTATAATCCTTGTATCGGCCGCCATTATATACCCACAATCCGTCTAGTCAGACATAGTGGTAGTATCTTTTGACGTTTGAATTAACTGTTGTTCCATTTTAATATGGGCTTCTATCAAAGCCATAACAGTTTGTTTAAATGGGGTCAGATCTAAGTGATCTCTTCTTAGATATGTCAGTTGTAACATAACTCACGGTAATCTTATCAGTACAAGAAAAACACTGACAGTCTAAGCAATCAACGGCTGTTCTGAAGATCGTTCCCTGGGCATGGTTTATTATATCACCATCTACCATGCGCTAAGCAACTTGTAGTTTCCCTTGCGTAGACTAATGAACGCCACCGTTATAGACTAGTCTTCAGTGTACTGACAGATCGAAGTGGTTAACTAGTTTAATAATGAAAACTGACTGAAATGGATTTAAATTATCCAAGTATTATGTTACTACTGGACTGTGACAAAGTATTAATTCTAGACAAAGTCTAGCATATGTCCATGTGAAAATATAAATATTTCCACTAATGTCTGTAGAAAAATCAATCACCTCAGTGATTCTCCTCGCCGTAAACTTACTAAGTTCCAACTCGTAGCGCAGCACTTTCGTGACTATCACGACTTTGAAAAGAACTTCTGCGTAGATCCGGCAACCATGTGCCTTGGCTCAGCGTAGAGGCACCTTGCTCTGCAAGTGCTTGTGTTGGAGTGAGCTATCGATGCTTGCTCCAGCCGGCTTTTATTCAAAACTGCCAGGGTCACGCGTCATCACGTTGTAATCTAGAAATCCTCATATCTCTCGTATCCCTGGTCCGATTTACTTGATACTAATTGCATTCTCTTTCATTTGGCCGTGTCAGTAATCTGATCCCAGTCTCAAGTCTCTACTCCATAGTTAACTATTTAATCAATAAATAGCCTCGACCTCTGCTATTACTCGCTACGTCACTTGACATCCAAGTATCGGTAAATTCCTTCCAAATGCTTCTCGAAGCAATGTAGCGCGATATTCAAATATCTCAACTTTCAAAAGCGGCTACAGCCTTTCCCTTGATATCTAGGTGTCTGAAACTTGGAATACCCATTCCTAGAGTTGGGCACAGTACTAAATGGGCTTACGGCAGAGGGGCCATGGAATCCAGCTCACGGCCAAGTTCCAGCATGGTGCATGGCTGGAGAGACAACATCCAGGGCATTAGAATAGAATACCCTCTGCTGCAAATCTCGGATAATCAGAGATTTATTCCAGCCATCACCTGATACATCTGATTATTGCAGCGAATCCCCAATAGCCTAATACAAAAATACTTCGGTGGCGTAGTTGGTAGCATGCTGAACTTCTATGCCCAAGATCGCGGGTTTAAACCCGGCCGAAGTCGTCGGATTTTTAAAGAGCGTAAAAAATCTGTCAGTATACCTTCCTTCGGAGGGGAAGTAAAGCCGGCAGTCCCATGTCATAGATTTATGGCATTTTCTTATTTTCATATTTTCATATATCCTACTCATGTAAATTGCCTCTATCAACAATAAAAAATCAGTTTGATTGTTGTGATAGATCCGTAGATATTGAGAACCTTCTGAATATTTTAGATGGTCGCCTGGTTGGATTTTTATTTATGTACTATTGTGGCCTGTTCGCCATCTCTTGATGAATGCAGTACATTTGCATTTGTCAGTTGGCACAGGCTAGAGTAAAAGGTGGCTTTTCACCGATGTCTCAGTCTCACTCATGGCTGTGATTATATGGAAGCTACTGAGGTATGGGTGGTGCTTAGTAATGGCATTCGGGGCACAGTCAGTGCCTGTGAATGCTGTGAAAGGTTCAACTCATAGGGTTAGGACTACTGTTCTGACTCCGTGAGGAAAGCAATGGCAAACTACCTCACTCCTCTTCTTGCCTAGAACGCCTCAAAATGCCTTGGGTTTTTGTGGGTATCTACTCACATAACGTAACGGCGGTACTTTTTGAGGATCCAACCAGCCTTCGGGCTGACTACCTAACAGACAGTACATGAAGATTATTGTGTACTTATGGTATTCAAACTTCAATCACATGATTAGGACACTAGAAGTAAAAACGAGATTTTAAAATTTCGCACAGCTGCCATCTTGTGGTTATGAAAACAATTGAAATAAATTAGATGTCAGTGGATTAATATTTGTATAAGCATTTAACGTGCAAAGTTTCACGGCACTCGGATGGTTAAATCGCGGGAAACGTCCATTTAAATATTTACATTTTGCGTCGCAGCCATGTTGGATTTGTGCTCACCAGGTTACTGAAAGTCCTATAGGTGAACTTATGTTCATAGCCTCTATGAACATAAAAAATATCAGTTTGATTGCTGTAAAAGATTCGTATATACTGTATTGAGAACCGTCAACATATATCGGATGCTCGCCATTTTGGATTGTTATATGTATAGGCCATAGAGTTATGTACCAATAAAGGAAAATTATTGCGTAGCTTCATTATTCAAACTTTCACTTCGATCGCATGATTATGACACAAGAAATAAAAACTTAATTTTAAAATTTCGCACATCCGCCATCTTGAGGTTATGTAAACAATTGAACTAAATTATCTGCCAGTGCATTACAATATGTAAAATAATTTACTGTACCACATTTCAATGCGCTCAGAGAGTTGAATCACGAGAAAAGTCTATTAAAATGTTTCAAATTCTCTTGGCCACCATGTTCGTTTTATACTCTGCAGATTTTTGAATGTTACATAGGTGCACTTGTAGCAGAGCCCTTTATCACCGTACAAAATAGCAGGGTGATATCTGTAATTATTTCAGAGATATAGAATACTAGTGAAATAATTCGCACAGCCGCCATTTTGAGGTTATGTAAACAATTGAAACAAATTAGACGCCAGTGCATTACAATGTATATAAACATTTGCTTTACCAAGTTTCATTACGTTTGGATCGTCAAATCGCGAGAAAAGTTTATTAAAAGTCTCAAATTCGCTTGGCTACCATGTTGGTTTTGTAGTTACCATGTTTTGGAAGATCTCTTAGGTGAATTTCTAGTAGTGCCCTTTATCACCGTACAAAATTTCAGGGCGATATCGGTAATAGTTTCGGAGATAGTGAATGCTGGTGAAATATTTCGCATAGCCGCCATGATGGATTGGTGAGACCCAATAAAATTTGAAGGAAACGATCAGGTTGGCCAGAATGGTGCTATGATCTTACTGAGTTTCATTGAAATCTCTCCAGCCGTTCAAACGTTATTAGGGGGAGACACACACACGAATCACACACACACGCACACACAGACATACGCACGGACAAAAGGTGATCTCATAAGCCTATTTTTTATAAAATGAAAATAGGCTAAAAATTAATAACGCTCTTAGGTTCCAATGTTCGTCGCCAGGAGCCGACTGTGTTGGCGTCTAGTAACCAAGGTCTGGACTAGTAGACGTTGACGGTGACGTTTGGTGGCAAAAGTAGGAACTACTTGAAAATTAAATGTCTGCAGTCCTTACTTGAATTAAAACCAGATACATACACTAATACAGGCATCATAATTATTAACTCTGGTTATCAGACAGATTCTACACACACCCAAAGTACACGGGCTACATGACCGCGTTGTCGCAGCCCCTAAACTGAGGAACCAACCAACCAACCTTCTCCGTAAGATTAATACATCTTCTTCTTTAAGTGCCTCGAGCTCCAAGAACATTGGCGATCAGTAGCATGATCTGCTGTTTGTCCATAGCTGTTCTAAACAGTGACACTGTATTAAGTCCAAAACGACTGGCTTAAGTTCTTTAGCCAGGATATTCGTCTGCGTCCTGGACCCCTAAAACCATCAATCTTCCCTTGGATAATTAATTGCAAGAGGTGGTATTTGTTGTTGCGCATGACATGACCAAAGTATTCTAGTTTCCTCCTTTTGATGATACTGAGAATATCCAAGTATTTGCTCATACGCCGCAGTACTTCCACATTTGAGACTTTAGCTGTCCATGATATCCTTAAAATCCTGCGATACGTCCACATTTCAAATGCTGTCAGTTTCTTACTTAAAACCTCGGTAAGTGTCCATGATTCAACTCCATAGAGCAGGACACTAAAGACGTAGCACCGAAGCAGTCGGGCGCGTAATGACTGACTTAAATCACGGCCGGTCAAAACTTCTCTCATTTTCATGAAAGAACTTCTGGCCTGCTCAATTCTACACCGAATTTCTTGACTTAAGTCCCAGTTATCATTGATTTGACATCCTAAATATTTATATGATGAAACCCTTTCAATTCTTTCATTACCAAGTGTAAGAATGCCCTGAATTTCATCTTTGTTTTTACTAACAACCATCTACTTTGTTTTGTTTTGTTTTGTTTTTTTACATGTGAATGTAATCCCATGGCATTGCTCTCTTCAGAAATAGAATCCAGTAGTGTTTGTTGATCATTCATTCTTGTTGCAAGGATGACAGTGTCATCAGCATATCGGATGTTATTAATGCTAGATACATTTATCACTACTCCTTGAGACTTTCCATCAAGAGCATTTTTGAAAATCTTTTCAGAATAGATATTGAAGAGGAGTGGAGAAAGAATGCAACCTTGGCGAATTCCCATCATAATCGATACTTCTTCAGACAGCTGACCATCAACACGTACAGCAGCACGTTGATTCCAGTACAGATTTCCAATTAATCGGATGTCACGTCCATCTAGTCTCAGGTCACATAAAATGTTCATCAGTTTATCGTGTTGAACAGTGTCAAAGGCTTTTTTCATAATCGATGAAACACATGTAAACATCGACCCGAACATCACTACATCGTTGAATCAACACCTGAAGACTGAGCAATGCCTCCCGAGTTCCGAAACCACTCCTGAATCCAAACTGTGTGCCACTGATGTTCTCCTCACATTTATGATATAACCTTAAGTGCAGGATTGTATGTATCCACTTCGATATATATTATTGAACAAACCAACCAGCAAGGAAAGAGATCGTCCATCCTTGAGAATCTTTAGTATTTCAATGTGCATTCATCTGGACCTGGAGCCTTTCCACTCTTCGATATTGTTATGGCATGTTCAATTTCAGCTCTTGTGATGTCTATGCCATCGCCCGTTCGAATACCATGATCAACACTTTTGTTGTATTCGAATAGAATTTCAATGTAGTCCTTCCATTCTGTCAACTTCTCTTCAGTACTAGGGAGAATGATGCCACATCTATTTATGAGAATCCCAATCCCTCTGCTCTTGTAAATCCCAGCTGCTTGCTTAACTTTTTTATACATGTTGAACGAGTCATGCTTTGCACACAGTTCTTCTATTTCGCTACATTCCTTTGAAATGTGTTGTTCTTTGGCAGTACGGATTTCCTTCCGTATTAATTTCTGCAATTCTCTGTACTTTATCGGGTCATTATTCTTGAAAGGTCTTCTGCAATCGATCAACTGTAGAATTTTATCTGTCATCCAATGTTTGCTTTTCCTACTCTCCGTGGCCTGTAGTTTTTCTCGACACACTTCATTCACTGCGGATTTGAATTGGTTCCAAGAGTCTTCAATATTATGTGTATCCTTCTTCGACTGGATATAATCTAGTTTGTATTCAATGCTGTTTGAACATCATTTCTCAATACAGTGTCTTGGAGCTTATGGATCGCACAATGATTGCTGTGCCTCACTGGGTGATAATTTTTCAAGTTCAAATTCATTGTGGCTAACAAAACATTTTGATCGGAGTTAATATCAGCACCAGGATATGTCTTCACACTTTTTAGGGAATTTCTGAATCGCTTATTGACGGGGATATAGTCAATTTGATTCCTGACATTATTGTCGATGTTTGAGGTCCTTTTGTAAAGACGACCTGGAGGAAGCTGAAAATGAGTGTTTGCTATGAGTGTTTGAACTCCTCCTCTTGGCATAGCTGGACCAATCAATCACCTTGATCATTGCCACTCCCTAATCCGAAATTACCCACTATATCAGCGCGTCGATCGTGACCTACTTTGGCATTGAAATCACCCATCACAATGGTAATCTCATGCGTTTTGTTGAAAGACAAGGCCGTTTTGACTTGGGTGTAGAACGCTTCGATGTCTTCATCTAATCCATCACAAGTTGGAGCATACACCTGGATAATATTCAGTAATATCGGTTTTGCATTGAATTGTAGAATAATTACCCTATCGAACACAGGTACAAAGGTCTTTACTGTCGCAGCAATATCTGGGTGCAATATGAACCCTACACCATTATAATGGTGGGGATTGTCATTACCTGCATAATATACCTGGTAACCATTGACGTTACATTTTCCAGAATTAGGCCAGCGCATCTCACTAATTCCAAGGATGTCAACTTTTAGTCTTTCCATTTCTCTGATGGCATTGTGAGTCTTCCACTTTGAAATAAACTGCGGACATTCCAAGTGGCTATCCTTTTCATGACTGGCCCGGAGATTCTTAGCACCCCCTGCCCATTTAAGGGCGGTCGTGGACTAGGGGCCTTTGTTCAGTCATGCGAAAGATTATCCTGGGGAAAATAATGTGGTGGTTTCCCATTGCCTTCCACATTCCCATGCCGTTGACCAATTGTTATTGATTCCTTCGCCTTTAAGGACAATTTCTTATCTTAAGGACAAGAGAGTGTCCTGCGTCATCATAAAGATGAATTTGGAAGCTTATCCCGGGCTCCGTTCGGTCTCCTCCCATCTGATACCTGTCCCAGCCTTGGAGCAGATACCTTTTACTCCATTAATCCCGAGCACTGGGCTGCCACTTCCGCCAATTACACTGTACCAAAGTCCAACTTCTCCACTGTAGCCGCCGTTGTGGTCTTCACCATAACCCTGGCAAGGAACTCTCACATGGTACTACCAGCCGGGTCAGCTGACCCAAGGTTTTTTACAGAGGTGTTACTCCTGTATCACTCCTTATCCCGGGAGTTATTCGGACGCCAAGGCCTGGTTATTTTACAGCAGGGTGCACTATGTGTAAGAAAATGATGGCATTTGGATGAGAATTCTCTCACCAGTCATTAAAATATATATACTGAAAAGAACTATCAAAAGGCAGATTATAAATGGTTTTGATCACCAAACACTATATAGGAATGCTTGCGTTGAATCTTGTAGAAAAGAAATACAAAAATCTTGAGATAATGTAATATCTTATAGCTGGAACAGCAGGATTCATGCGTTTATGTGTACATAACCTTACATATTCAAACGCTGATTGAGTTCTGGTAAGATCTATCACCATATAAAAGCGTACGGGTATATTTCGTTATTCATTAATACATCGCAACATATTTTTTTAATAAGTCACAAACGTACAATTAATTTACATTGTATTAAATGTTATAAACAATTATCAAGACACTAATAATGGCTATTATTTATGTACTAAATTAATCTTATCCTAGTTGATACAGAGAGACTTTAACTGTTACATAGTTTAGGATACCATCTCCTGTAACCGTATACTTGTTTCACATGCATCTTTGTTCTGGTTCGCATCTGTCTCTTTCCTATCCCACATTCCCCTGATAATATTATCTGCCTTCCTCCATTCCTTTTTAGTAATTTTATTAAAGTGTGATACTCATTTTTACTTACGTTTGTGTTTATATCTGACTTGTCTTGACATCTAGGACATCCGGAATACCACCAACTAGAAGGTAGCTCCTTGTAACGGATTTATATTATTAAGAACAGATTCTATTGTTAGGTCCCGGTGTCGGTTCCTTACCGGACATTCAACCTCAGTTCAACCTAGTCAGCAACAACCGTGCTGCCTTTTTATAAAAAGCTGCGAATTCTGGTGTGTGGGGTCAGTCACTGCAGACACGGAAGTCTGAGAGTGAGAGTTCATTTGCTTACCGATCGGGAGATCGGGCAAGTTGTGTCGAACGCTCGTTGACCAAGGGGCACGGATATGAGCTGGTACTTGAGGGCACCAGCTGAGAAAACAGGTGAGAACCAAAATTTCGATTTTCTTTCAGGATTGAATTATCAATTCAATCCTTGTATCCATGTGGCAGATTCCTTTGCTCCCTTAAGGAATAAACTGGGAGTTAAGCTTTCAATCTCTTTCATTGGGGAGCAATCACTGATTCCTGAATCTCCTCCCTCTCCCATTTCCTTGTGTAACAGGGGTGTGCTGTAATCGCTATCAGAAGCTAACGGAAAGACACGATAACGATCCTGGTACTTGAACTTGGAGATCTCCTGATCGGCCTATGGCTTAAATCCGTGCCATCAGGTGGGGGCGTAACAAAGGTGGAGGGGCCGGTGTTATCGTGACGAATCCTGCCGAAGTTGCATCTATGAAAACGAACTGCAGGACGTCCACACTAGAAGCCGTAGAACCCACAATCCCCGACCCAGCTAATCCCCATTTCTATGCTCATAACTAACAAGCATGTTCATGTATACTAACATAGACTTAGTTACAATTAATGTGTATCTATGAGGCCAGTGTGTCAGTGTAAGCACAGTTCATATTTTGCTGTATTTATACTTTGTATTTGAATGTCAACACACACTGAAAGAATGGGCAAGAACGTTCGCAGCTAATGCTAAACTAATCAGGCCAAAAGTAATCCTGAAAACTCCAGGGTACATAACGAACTCCAACGTTGAACTAACTGATACCAAACTAAAAGAAACAGTAAAGTTAAATCACGCTTGTTTTAGTACCATTACCGACAGTATGGAATCAACAAACAAAGAGTTAGCGCGAAAAATTATTTTCTGGAAATGCTACAGGTACCTTACGGAAGATCCCCAAGAATTTATAAAATCACTCGACAATGCAGCAAAGATTCTGCTTGGGATGACCAGGAATTTATACAGAGCTTCGAACGGTTCTTAAGCTGGTTTCTAACACCAGCCTTAACAGTAGAAACTTGGTTAAGGCAAGCAACGCTTATGCTGTCCCTATTCTTAGTTACTCGTATTGGGCCATCAAGTGGAGTGAAACTGACATTGAAAGTCTAGAACAGAAAATTAGAACATTACTGACCAAATCTCGGAAACACCATCCCAGGACATCTGAAGAACGAGTCATGCTACCGAGACATATGGGTGGGAGAGGAATTGTTGTTATAAACAACTAATAAGTCGCTCGACAGATCTATGAGCTAAGAAAATAATTCCGTTCTGTATCAATTCATTAGATGCTACACAAGGCTGTTACAGAAGCAGATGATTCAACTCCACTACTTTTAAGTCAACAGGAGACTCAATATCAGGTGCGCAGTGATTTGGATAGTCTGGTTGTCCAAGCCACTGCATGGAAGACATCCCAATGAAGTCATCCACACTCACGTCGACAAGCTAGCGTCTAACGTTTGGCTGATTTCAGGGCAAATGCTTTCAGAATCAGAATGCTTTATTTTGGCAATCCAGGGCCAGGTTATCGCCACGAGGAACTACCTAAAGTCCATTGTCAATGATGCATGTATGGAAGATGACCATTGCAGATACGGTTGCTCAACATCGGAGACTATTCAGCATATCGGTTCAGATTATCGGCATTTCGCAAGGACAGAACATAGGAAGAGACATGGTTTTTCTGCCAAGATAGTACATCAAGAACTGACTATACACCTTCAATTTCTGAGCCAAGAGAAAGTGCCGTACTATAAATATGCTCCTAAAAGTGTACTGGAAAATGACAACTTTACGTTGTACTGGGATCGTACTGTATTGACAGACCAGTCAGCCGTGCACAACAGACCTGATCTGGTTCTTGCTGTTGTATCGATCCCAAACAGTGGCAACATGCTAACAAAACATGACAGAATATAGAGAGCTTACAGAACTGATAAGGAAGCAATGGCACATAACACAAGTCAGGACAGTTCCTTTAATTAAAGCCCTGGGCGGATATGCTTTTTTTTTTGTTTTTTTTTTCTTTTGCGATGCGGATATAGTGTAAACGTTATGCATATGATACAGCATAAATGTTCCAAGTTAAATATATCAAATGTGCTCATATTTGAGAAGGAAGAAGGTGCGGCCAAAGACGAACAAGGGAATGCAAGGGGGCGCACGGAACGTGACATACCGCAACTTTCCCTGAGAGCGAACAATGAAGCGAAGCTCACAGCCGCAACACATGGACACCAGATGTGATTGAACAAGGAACCGAGGTCGCTTAACCCTGATTGGGGGGTGGTAACTGATCACTTGCCAAACTGAAAAATAAGCACCTCCCATTTAAGAGAAATTAGAGAAATAATTAACATACAAAATTATGAGTTGCAGCAATGGAAAGAGGGCGATTTTAGCCTCAAGAATGTCATTTCAAAAGTCACGAAAACAACAGTATTTGAATTAATTCGTCCTAAAGAACTGGAGGAAGGAAAATTTGAACGAACCAATCAGAATTGTGGGCAGATGGACGCTACAAAAGACCGCGAAAATCTTGGACAATGAAAATTACTACGGAGCTAATTAGTGGCCGAACGTACGATCCGATTTCGAAATAAAACCAAGCTTTGGGACATTGGAAGCAAGAGCAAACGAATGAACCTAGTTTCATCGTCATACGAGTGTTGCTCTAGATTTAAATTTGGAGAACCTCCCTCTCCTGATGGTTTCATTGCCAGACATTTAAATAGCCTGCCCAGTGTCAGTAAAGTCAGTCGATTTTCCATCGCCCGAGCGGCGAGGCCCTTTGCCCGAGGGAGACCCGAAATACCGAAAATTTCATAAGTATAAAGTGTGAAATCAGTCGATTCTTGATCGCCTGGTAGGCGATAGTTCACGTTGGTCAGTACCGCGAATTCAGCGCGAAAAGTGAACAATTGATAGGTAATAAACAGTGACATGTATTCAGATAACAGTAGCGACATGCAAATTGTTCGGGACAAACCAGTGAGAGTGAAGTCCGTACTTTATAAGATGCCATCTGTGCTATAGGCAAATTCAGTGGCGTAGGAGCTAGATTGACTATTGGCCGAACTGAGTAGGTCATGCCTAGCTGTAGATTATAGGAGGCGCTCCGCTAGAACAAAACAGTGCATAGACTGTGTGAAAAGTTTCATGGTGATCCTTCACTTTTGCATGAAACTGTAAATTGTGTTTAAAAAGTGTCCTCCCAGCAAGAGAGCATGTATCATCAGGAGCCAGCAGAAGGAACGTCATTCGGAAGGATTAGCCGAGACGTCATCATGAGCTAAGTGGCCTAAATTTTGGGGCGTGCATGGGCATGATTTGGTTACAACGGGTGTTGGATAGGTTACCCAATTATAAGTCATTATAATTAGCAGAGGTTTACCGGAACAGCAGGTCGGAGAGGTGCAACTTGTATATATTTTATTTGTTAGAGCTTAGTGTGTGTTTTATTCATTTTGCTGCGTGATCATCTTTTGGTGTTTGATATAACGTAAGGATTAGTTTGTTTGTCCGTGTGATGCACAATAATGGGTTGCAAGTGCATTAAATAAACGTTAAATATGAGTTTGGAGGGAACCATTCAGGGATATAATAGGCCAATTCTAATAATGATATTTTGAGCCTGAGCTCAAAGAGATAGGGGCTGATGACCGTTGTCGAGGTAAGAGACAACCCATGATTGGTAAGTGAGACTGCAGCCGCATTTGGTAAATGAATAAGGGTATGAGGTAATGCGAACTGAGCTGAAAATGCAAAGTGAAAGGTAAGAAACGGAGGTACATGCCCGTGGTCTTATAATGGTAAGTGGCAAGCGGATGGAGCGTCCCCGCGTTGCTTCAATGGAAGATTTGGTAACGGAGGTGCATGCCGGTGGTCTTCAAATGGTGAGTCGTAGGCGGAGGGATAATGCCCGAAGATTAATTGATGAGATGATAATGGGATGTAATGATACTCCTTGTGATTGTGGGGGAGGTGCTGGAAGGACCCCTTCACCGGACGGAGAATGTATTGCATTCAGCTGAGTTCTTTTCAAGGGAGTCTCGAGGGGAGACCAGGTAGGGCTTGTCCCGCTGTGCAGGTTGTCTGTCAGTCTATTGTTCGAGTGAGGTCATCACCAATGCAGGTCCTGACAGTATGTTTATGTTGAGAAACGGAATGGCTTGTTAAATCGTGGTGATCAGCCACAGACGCTGACCATTTATATTCAACTGGCTTCAGGAAGCGAAGGTTTCCGTGCATCCATGTAAATAATTGTTTGAAGTCAATATGGGGGCACAGGCCACCATTGTTGTTAGAGGTGATCCACGCATATATTTTCTATTTTGTTTTCGTGTTATTGATCAGTTAAGCTTGGAAGGACTTGGACCCATTGAGTCATGTAAGATAATGTTGTTGTAATTCATGCACACACGACCAGTAACCGCAAATCGCTCTGCGACGATCATAACTGGATTCTTGGCATGAAGGAAATGATTGATGTCAATTATATTGGAACCATTGCAGTTTTGTTGTTCCTTTGGAACAGACATGGACATGTGATCATGTGACATTTGTGTCGGCCCATTTTGAGGAGGCCAGTGTTTACCTTTGTGTGTTTAAATTTTTCATTAATGTAAGGGGATGTGATTGTTTTGTTAAGGGGGGAATTAATTAATTAGTTAGGATGCTTCATGAATAAATATTGTTGTTTTAAGATACCTCTGGCATATTATTTTATTGTAAGACTCCCGTGATCCTTAATATAAAATCCCAGGATGTTGAGTGTAAGTTTATAGCCAAGCGGACAGAGCATCCCTGAGATTATGAGTCTACATCCGTGAGGACCGAAGGGTACAATAGTTTGGAAAAAAATTGCGGATAGTTTTTAGAATTCTATCCGAACTTGTTTAATAACATTTCTAGGACCCAGATATTTATGTCATACCGGTATCATATTTTCCGTTATGTTTTTTTTTTCATGACAAATGTAAGATGATGATTTAAGCTAATCGCATTAAAATTATGTCATTAAGCATAATTAACACTTCGATTTGGAAAGGGTTGCAATTGTGGCTGTGTAACATTCATTTTAAACATAGCACATGACATACAAAGCCTCGGGGAAAGACTTTTCCCTCAAATGTCTTAATATATTGCTTTAGTAATTTATGCTTTATCTAATTTAAAAAAGAATATTATTGCAATGCCAGTAGATTCGGATAACAAACGTGGGAATGTGAATAACAGTCGTGCGGATGCGGGGCGGATGCGGATAACAGTCATGCGGATGCGGGGCGGATGCGGATAACAGTCGTGTGGATGCGGGGCGCATGGGGATAATAGTCGTGTGGATGCGGATAATAGTCGTGTGGATGCGGGGCGGATGCGGATAATAGTCGGGCGGATGCGGGGCGGATGCAGATAACAGTCGTGCGGATGCGGATAATAGTCGTGTGGATGCGGGGCGGATGCGGATAACAGTCGTGCGGATGCGGGGCGGATGCGGATAACAGTCGTGCGGATGCGGGGCGGATGCGGGGCTGATGCGGATAACAGTCGTGCGGATGCGGATAATAGTCGTGTGGATGCGGGGCGGATGCGGATAACAGTCGTGCGGATGCGGGGCGGATGCGGATGACAGTCGTGCGGATGCGGGGCGGATGCGGATAACAGTCGTGTGGATGCGGGGCGGATGCGGATAACAGTCGTGCGGATGCGGGGCGGATGGGGATAACAGTCGTGCGGATGCGGGGCGGATGCTGATAACAGTCGGGCGGATGCGGGGCGGATGGGGATAACAGTCGTGCGGATGCGGGGCGGATGCGGATAACAGTCGTGCGGATGCGGGGCGGATGCGGATAACAGTCGTGTGGATGCGGGGCGGATGCTGATAACAGTCGTGCGGATGCGGGGCGGATGCGGATAACAGTCGGGCGGATGCGGATAACAGTCGTGCGGATGCGGATAACAGTCGTGTGGATGCGGGGCGGATGCGGATAACAGTCGTGCGGATGCGGGGCGGATGCGGATAACAGTCGTGCGGATGCGGGGCGGATGCGGATAATAGTCGTGTGGATGCGGATAATAGTCGTGTGGATGCGGGGCGGATGCGGATAATAGTCGGGCGGATGCGGGGCGGATGCGGATAACAGTCGTGCGGATGCGGATAATAGTCGTGTGGATGCGGGGCGGATGCGGATAACAGTCGTGCGGATGCGGGGCGGATGCGGATAACAGTCGTGCGGATGCGGGGCGGATGCGGGGCTGATGCGGATAACAGTCGTGCGGATGCGGATAATAGTCGTGTGGATGCGGGGCGGATGCGGATAACAGTCGTGCGGATGCGGGGCGGATGCGGATGACAGTCGTGCGGATGCGGGGCGGATGCGGATAACAGTCGTGTGGATGCGGGGCGGATGCGGATAACAGTCGTGCGGATGCGGGGCGGATGGGGATAACAGTCGTGCGGATGCGGGGCGGATGCTGATAACAGTCGTGCGGATGCGGGGCGGATGCGGATGACAGTCGTGCGGATGCGGGGCGGATGCGGATAACAGTCGTGTGGATGCGGGGCGGATGCGGATAACAGTCGTGCGGATGCGGGGCGGATGGGGATAACAGTCGTGCGGATGCGGGGCGGATGCTGATAACAGTCGTGCGGATGCGGGGCGGATGCGGATAACAGTCGGGCGGATGCGGGGCGGATGCGGATAACAGTCGGGCGGATACGGGGCGGATGCGGATAACAGTCGTGCGGATGCGGGGCGGATGCTGATAACAGTCGTGCGGTTGCGGGGCGGATGCGGATAACAGTTGTGCGGATGCGGGGCGGATGCGGATAACAGTCGTGTGGATGCGGGGCGGATGCGGATAACAGTTGTGCGGATGCGGGGCGGATGGGGATAACAGTCGTGCGGATGCGGGGCGGATGCGGATAACAGTCGGGCGGATGCGGGGCGGATGCGGATAACAGTCGTGCGGATGCGGGGCGGATGCGGATAACAGTAGTGTGGATGCGGGGCGGATGCGGATAACAGTCGTGTGGATGCGGGGCGGATGCGGATAACGGTAGTGCGGATGCGGGGCGGATGCGGATAACAGTCGTGCGGATGCGGGGCGGATGCGGATAACAGTTGTGCGGGGCGGATGCGGATAACAGTTGAGCGGATGCGGGGCGGATGCGGTTAACAGTCGTGCGGTTGCGGGGTGGATGCGGATAACAGTCGTGTGGATGCGGGGCGGATGCGGATAACAGTTGAGCGGATGCGGGGCGGATGCGGATAACAGTTGTGCGGATGCGGGGCGGATGCGGATAACAGTCGTGCGGTTGCGGGGCGGATGCGGATAACAGTTGTGCGAATGCGGGGCGGATGCGGATAACAGTCGTGCGGTTGCGGGGTGGATGCGGATAACAGTTGTGCGGATGCGGGGCGGATGCGGATAACAGTCGTGCGGATGCGGGGCGGATGCGGATAACAGTCGGGCGGATGCGGGGCGGATGCGGATAACAGTCGGGCGGATGCGGGGCGGATGCGGATAACAGTCGTGCGGATGCGGATAACAGTCGTGTGGATGCGGGGCGGATGCGGATAACAGTCGTGCGGATGCGGGGCGCATGGGGATAACAGTCGTGCGGATGCGGGGCGGATGCGGATAACAGTCGTGTGGATGCGGGGCGGATGCTGATAACAGTCGTGCGGATGCGGGGCGGATGCGGATAACAGTCGGGCGGATGCGGGGCGGATGCGGATAACAGTCGTGCGGATGCGGGGCGGATGCGGATAACAGTAGTGTGGATGCGGGGCGGATGCGGATAACAGTCGTGTGGATGCGGGGCGGATGCGGATAACGGTAGTGCGGATGCGGGGCGGATGCGGATAACAGTCGTGCGGATGCGGGGCGGATGCGGATAACAGTTGTGCGGGGCGGATGCGGATAACAGTTGAGCGGATGCGGGGCGGATGCGGTTAACAGTCGTGCGGTTGCGGGGTGGATGCGGATAACAGTCGTGTGGATGCGGGGCGGATGCGGATAACAGTTGAGCGGATGCGGGGCGGATGCGGATAACAGTTGTGCGGATGCGGGGCGGATGCGGATAACAGTCGTGCGGTTGCGGGGCGGATGCGGATAACAGTTGTGCGAATGCGGGGCGGATGCGGATAACAGTCGTGCGGTTGCGGGGTGGATGCGGATAACAGTTGTGCGGATGCGGGGCGGATGCGGATAACAGTTGTGCGAATGCGGGGCGGATGCGGATAACAGTTGTGCGGTTGCGGGGCGGATAACAGTTGTGCGGTTGCGGGGCGGATGGGGATAACAGTCGTGCGGATGCGGGGCGGATGCGGTTAACAGTCGTGCGGTTGCGGGGTGGATGCGGATAACAGTTGTGCGGATGCGGGGCGGATGCGGATAACAGTTGTGCGAATGCGGGGCGGATGCGGATAACAGTTGTGCGGTTGCGGGGCGGATAACAGTTGTGCGGTTGCGGGGCGGATGGGGATAACTGTCGTGCGGATGCGGGGCGGATGCGGTTAACAGTCGTGCGGTTGCGGGGTGGATGCGGATAACAGTTGTGCGGATGCGAGGCGGATGCGGATAACAGTCGTGCGGTTGCGGGGCGGATGCGGATAACAGTTGTGCGGATGCGGGGCGGATGCGGATAACAGTCGTGTGGATGCGGGGCGGATGCGGATAACAGTTGTGCGGATGCGGGGCGGATGGGGATAACAGTTGTGCGAATGCGGGGCGGATGCGGATAACAGTCGTGCGGTTGCGGGGCGGATGCGGATAACAGTTGTGCGGATGCGGGGCGGATGGGGATAACAGTTGTGCGGATGCGGGGCGGATGCGGATAACAGTTGTGCGGATGCGGGGCGGATGCGGATAACAGTTGTGCGAATGCGGGGCGGATGCGGATAACAGTCGTGCGGTTGCGGGGCGGATGCGGATAACAGTTGTGCGGGGCGGATGCGGATAACAGTTGTGCGAATGCGGGGCGGATGCGGATAACAGTCGTGTGGATGCGGGGCGGATGCGGATAACAGTTGTGCGGATGCGGGGCGGATGGGGATAACAGTTGTGCGGATGCGGGGCGGATGCGGATAACAGTTGTGCGGATGCGGGGCGGATGCGGATAACAGTTGTGCGGATGCGGATTCTGGCGAGATCCCAACCAACCTAAAGGAATCTCTCACAGGTTTGAAGTTAGACCCAGGAATTATGCAAAAGACAGTCATACTCTCGACGTGTGACATAGTGAGGTTGTTCTTGGGTAATCAAGCCTGGCCATGTTGAAACACAGGATCCCATGAGAACTCCGCAGTTAAGCAGCATTGGACGTGGTTGGACCTTGGATGGAAAGCCGGTTCAGTGGGACCACGCACTGTTGGCAAACGAAAGGAGAAGCGGGAAGACACTGGCCACCCTCCCGCACGTAAACTCCAGCTGAGGATAGCCTTCTCGGAGGCTCGGACCTGCCTTCGCGAAGAATACCAATCATAATAATAATAAGCAAGCCTGAAGAAGTGAGGGAGGAGACTGCTCCTTATGATGTACTAGCAGTAGTGTCCGGCTTCGCCCGGTGGATTTATTTGTTTTATGGATGACTAGCAGACCCGTGCGAGAAATCTCGCATGTTCATAAACCACACTTTCCCCAATAGGTTTATAATGAGAGACTTAAGGAGAAAGGTTGTTGTGTTTTTGATGTGTAACATCTTTCCACTCCGTTGCGGGATATTTTTGTGGGAGTGAATATAAAAAATGGGACGGAAGTGGATCGGAACGATCGAGGTGGCACCACCTGGCACACTTCCGTTCGATCGAACGGAAGTGTGCTCGAACGCAAGTGTGCTAGCTGGCAGTGGTAAGAGAAACAATGAGCGCGCGGTGTCGGAAATTGATACCATGACGTACTCTCGGCCATGTGGAATGTATATGACATATTGAACGGTAAACACTCATGCAAACTCTGGTGTCAAGTGATTGAAACAAAGCACATGGTACATGCTCGAAGTCTTCGTATCAGTATTTAGATGTTAAAATGCCTTAATATCAAACATTGTAAGTAGTCGGCATTGCCGGTATTATGTTTCTGCACAATGGCTATTCAAATATTAACCCACATAACGGCAATGCAGTCATCAATATAATATAATCGTTGTGGTTATACGAGAATTGAGCAAGCCTTCATGAACTATTGCTGAATACATTTTCTTTACTCACAAGAGGGCCTATTCATAAGGCATTTTAAACTCAATTTCACGCAGGGACATTATCGAAACAAGCAAAATATAAATGAAACTTAATTCCGTAATGCAGTATTATTGGAACGTTAAATAAGAAATCATCTTGTTCTCAATATTTGCGTAGTCGAAATAGCCGTGGGGTTAGCGCCTATGACTGTGAATCTAGAGATCTCGGCTTCGAATCCCGGACGGGGTTGATATTTTTTGCTACCAGATTATCATTTTAAACGATATTTATCATATCAATATGACTCATTTTAACAGAATCCATATGAAATTACGTGTTGGTCTGTGAATCAAGAGGTCCAGTTTATAAGGAATTTAAGGTCATGAGCGTCTACTAATCTAATTGATCCATATCGTATTCTTTATTTAGGCTAGTGCTGGTTGAAACTACAAATCATCTAATAAAATGAGTTCCGTATTATAAACTACAATATCAGTAAAACACTCCCTTTTACAATAGATTAATATTTGTGCCTATAATAGTATAAAATACCGGTGTATCAACAATTTCACGTGAGATTTCTTCTATGTCAGATGTTACACATCATATGCGATTACTGTAAGGCTCGTAATTTTTTATTTCGACCAAATGATTATTACAGAACACTATTTACATTTCAGATAGAATTCCAACTTCTACGTCCCCTAACTTAAGTAGGCAATCACTGAACATTGGATCATCACAACACTCACCGGTTATTCGATATTTATGAAATTATACGATTTGAGTACTCGTTCCTTTGATTTATCCTTTCTGAAATCCATGCAAAATGATAAATGAAAGACCTGAGAATATTAAAATGACATGAAACAGGCGTCACAGTGGCCAAAATGTGAAGTGGACAGCAATTATCGAGCGAATTTTACTACAGCAACAGTATCTGCAAATTGCACACTTCATACATTTTTAAGTCATTTTTAAAGAATGTATAGATATTTATGAAATTAGAATGCAATTCGTCACTGCTAATGTATATTCTCTTTCATTTGAATGCTCATTCGTCACGATCGGTCGCTTGAGAGCGCCGCAGGAGGGATCTATACTACTGAAATAATATATACTAGCATTACCTGTCGCGGCTTCGCCCGCGAATATTCTAGTTGTAAAGAGTACACTTAGTAAAATCTCAATCACGAATGCTATGAATGATTTATCCTTGATATGAATAATCAGACTTCATAAATTCAGCTACTGGTGCAGTGGTTAGGGGTTTGTCATTCCTTCATAGGTATATCAGAGCGAAGTTAGTTTTCTGGGAATATCACAGACACTGTTAATTTAAGGGCCTTTATATGCGGTTTTCGGAGACCCTTTATAGTCGGGTGAAAAAGACCTTTCGTACCACACTCACACGTGAAAATTGCGTGAAAAAATTTAGAGTGCCCCTTGACCCCTGGGTAGTTTATTGGCTGAGGAATAACCCACCCACCAAGGGAAGATGATTAAGAAAAGGAAGTAGGTTTTGGATTGGAGAAAAAGGATAGAAAAATAGGAGGAGAGTCCCACAAAAGTTATGAATTTGACTTTCAATACATTTAAAGGTGGTTGCCACCGCAAATCTGTGCTCGGATACCTAAAGTGGGTACGAGCTTGGTCGAAGCTGACGGGAACCGCAGCTAAGACTTGGGCAGTTTTCCAGAGAAAGGCTTTAGTGTATTTCCTCCCAAGCACGAATAAAAGTACTATAGGGAAGGGTGATGGTCTGGCCAGACAGATAGTAAAAGCTTTATTGAGTATGAACGAGGGCATAAACCTAGGAAGAGCTAGGAAAGCCAGGATCCTGCCTAACTGTAGTATCAGAGAAATGATGAATCCAAAAACAAATATTTAATTTATTTAACAATTTAAAGAAGTTTGAGGAAACTAACAAGCGTGTAATATAATTTTGACAAACATAGTTCATTTGAACTTTTTAACAAATACGGTCGCAGACCTCTCAACATTAAACGTTTGCTCCAGGCAATTGACAATTTACAAGGTTTCAAACCTTACATGTTTCTAAAATCTTTATAAGATTTAAACAAATAAACAATGAAGCAATTAAAGTTTGAACGTGAATTGGAGTACAAAGAGTGTACCTTAAGAAATTCTTGAGAGAATGTTCTAGAGAAAGCGACAACTTCGAAAATAACAATAATAAAAACATGAAAAATAAGATAGAAGTTCCTACAACTTCTTATATTTATACAGAATTATTATATGAGAATTATACAAAAAAGGGCAGGTCACTTACTGTGAAACCTGAAGAAAGTTAAAAGGAAGTTTCTAGACTTCCCAAGTTTGAGCAGGAATCACTAGCCAAATGGGACAGTTTCCATTTCGTGAAACCTGAACATGACTCGCTCAAGAGTTTAAAGAAATGTTTTCCCTGATTATAGGAAAGGAACAATGTGATTTGAAACGTGTGTCACACACGTAATTATACAGAATTTAATTAATGTTAAACTAGCAAAGTTGGAAGGGCACCTCGTGAGTGACACCTTATAGAAAGTTACAATTTTATTAATAATGGTGGTTAGTAGAAAGTTGAGGAAAGATCATTGGGATATAGGATCAATGTTCATGGCCGTATTTAATATAACCGGACGATCGCGACGCGGTAGAAACGTGGAGCAAGCACTGATTATCACTATAGTCTGTAAAGATTGATGCAAAGTTCACTGTAGAAACTCGAAAGTTTATGAGAAAGAAAGTTATTGCAATTATGGAAAGAACTGGTTGCACTAGGTAGGCGAGAGTCTATTGCTGGAGAAAATGGTGGATTACAGTTAAATGCGCCATAGAACATCCCAACGGTGGACGAAAGTTAGCTATTGCAGTAATTTAAGGAAGATTCCTCATTTTAACTAGTATTTTCACAAGTGAGTGAAAAATACCTGACGGCAAGCCTCGCAGATAGAGTACCAGATCTGGAAAGTTCCAGAACGATCTTTATAGAAGAATGGAGTCAAAGTTAATCCAGCGGAGGAACTAGCTTTATAATTTATAGACAGCGGGTATTAGATAATATCCCACGTAGCGAGAGGATTTCTCATTTGAATAGCTTAAGAAAAGCTCTTTTTTAGTAAGGTTGGCTTATACAAGCAAAAGCTCAACATGGCAAATCCCACGAAGAATGATTTTTGCCCCAAAGTAAATAATTTCACACTGTCTATAAAATATCATTAAAAGCACGTGGAAGTTAAAACCATAAAGATGAGGTTAAAACTTTTAAAATGGTACTTATCTTGATTTCATGTTGAAGGCGAAGTTCCGTATGACGGCTACCTAGCCAACATGGCGTAGAAGAGGGTGTGCCTCTTGGTTTGAGGAGGCTAGCTCGAGTGGAGCTTTGACTGACCGAGTCAACTGCAGACTGAGAAGTGAGACCTGCTCAACGGAGCACGGAGAGACCAAGGAAGGGGAAAAGAGTGGGGGGTAGGAGACAAAAGGAGAACATATAAGCATTGCCAACTTTAAAACAAAAAATTGATCTCTTGCTGAGCCGGTCTTCAAAGAGTTGACAACAGATGATACTAGCGCAGCATGGTGAGTAAAGAAGTAGACGTAGTCCTCTTGCTCCAGGAGAAAATAGCTGGCGATGGTAACAGGATCTGGTGGCCAAATGGATAAGTAAGTCCTCTAGCACCAGGAAGAATTGAGGAGCTTCTGAGATTCGCTGCGAGATGACGCTAGGTGGGTCACAGAAGTTATATATCTAGAACAGACTTATGAAGACATAAGAGATATGCCCAACAAGGAGAAAACAGATGATCACTGTTGGTGTTTGACAAAGAGGAAGGAAAGAACATGCAAAAGCATTGAAAATTATAATCTCTGGTACCGTGTATTCCAAGAATGCACCATACTGGGAGGTGCAAACACCAACAGGGAACAAGAAAAACAAGTACACATTTAAAGTTAATAAGCAATTGCGGAGAAGTAGTCTTGTGATCTGACCATTAGTGGTCAAGACTCTGACTACCCTGACTCTCCAATCTCTTCCAGGGTGACACTCGGTCACTCTACCCGAGATCCAGACTAAGGGGGGAAAACGTCCCTAACTAAGACCAAGTCCCCCACTTTAATGTCGGGACTGGAAAGAAACCACTTCTGCCTCCGTTGCAAGGAAGTTAAATATTCCAGGTTCCACCTCTTCCAAAAAGAATTACGGAGGGCTTCAAGTTTACGCCAAACAATAGGTAAATCAGAATCCCTGAAAGAATTAGGAAGGGGAGGAGGGGCAGAGAGAGAAGTGCGTGTAAGGAAGCGACCAGGTGTAAGTGGAAGGAGGTCATCAGGGTCATTGGAAAGCGGAGTTAAAAGGCGAGATTTAACAACACCTTCAATCACGAAATAGCTGGAAGCTGAGAGAAATAAAGCACTAGTAAAGATTGCGATACAATGCAAAAGGAGAATTAACAAGTTTAAACAAAGCGTATAGAAACAAGTACATCTATTCAGGACAAGAATATACCAAATAAACAAAGAAACTATGCGAGTAGAAAGAAAGAACGCCATAGGTAACAAACGAGTAGCCATAAACAATGACCTCAAGTTATAATGAGTATCAAAGGGGTTACTCAGAAAAATACTTAAATCAGCGAGAAACGTGACGTGACAAGTATAAATGCAAAAACACATCGAATGTGACGACGAGAAAAAACAAGTTTGTTCATCAATGAACATTAAGATCGCAAAATATGTAAGCAGAGTGAAATACATGAGCGCGTGAGAAATACGCAACGAAGTTTTGAAACAAGGATCGAAGCAGTTGGAGAATACGAGCGTGAGTAAGTGGAATACAAAAGCAAGCGCGGCCTTGACCCACATAGTACAACGAGATAACGAATATAAATATCTGAAAGAGTCCTTGACTAGAACAAGTTTATTTTGGGAAATAGGTGAGCGGCTTCCGAGCTTACGGTAGCGGCTCGCCAGACAATGGTTGGCAATCAGCCAAAGTTGAGATAAGAGAAACATGCTTTGAACTTTGTCAATCGTACAGGAAATAAACAGTGACTTGACCTTAATCGGGCTTGTATACAAACAAGTCTGACAAACAAGCAGTTCAAAGTACACAAACAACACTTGTTGAATCAGCTGTAACTTAACGCAGATATTCAGGTTGAACGACATGCAGTCAATCGTAACTTGGACGTGAAAAAGCAATTTAAAGACGTATGAAACAGCGTAGGAAATCAATTTCGCTTGATTGAGAGGATCACGGAATCCGACAATTTTCGACAGGAAAAAACTTGATTCTTCCGAAATCGGAAGTGAAGCCGGGACATTGAGAAGGAAGTTATGCATAAGAATAGTTATTCTTGATGTTAGGGAATTCAGATTTTCAAGCGGTATCAAAAGCGGCTTCCAATTGTGAGGAAGGAGGGAGGAGCCGGCCGTGGCCGTCCTTCTAAATAACGAAAGAAGTGAAACATAGCTTACAGCAAAGTGATGGTGACTGGTAGCCATGGTTTTACACAAGGGGAAGATAGTTTTCGAGAAAGAGTTTAAGCAATTACCTGCTATAAAAAATGACATGAGAAGGTAAACGAAATAACACAAGGCAAGGCGAACTTGAATTGCCATTTTGCGCGGGAAGAAGGAAAAATCATTTAAACAACTTACAGAGGTAGTGTAGTTGTTCACGATAAGACATCGTTTCGGCAAGTGTTTTTCACAAATATTGAGATCTGAAACATGAGCGTTCTCTTTTTCAGAAATGGGATTTATGTCAGCTGTAACGAAATGACATTGCGCTTTGGTTTGAAGACTGGGTTGTTTGATTTCACCAGTAATAACCCAACCAAAAATCGGTGTCTCTGGCGACCACGGTTGAAGATAACTTACGTGTTTGTTTGCGAAGGCACTTCCAAAAAACATTGGCACTGAAAAGTACATCAATGGGACCTTGAGCATTAAACTGAGGATCGGCTAACCTTAAGTGCGAGGGAATGTTTAAACCGGAAGTATTAATAGAGTGACTTGGAGTATCCTTGCCAATACTGGTAAGAATGAGACAGTTTAAATTAAGATTGGTGTTTCTTTGGCAAACGTCTCTGATTTTCAATTTTGAAGACTGCAAGACTTGAGTTTTCAAATTGTCAATGCCGGTCACATTGATAGCAGTCGGTGATGACGAAAGAACTAGTTTTTTAATCAACGATTGCGAAACAAAGTTGTGCGTTGAAGCGGAATCGAGAAGACCACGGGTTCTAAACCAATTTCCAAATTTATCTTGGATTTCGAATTGTACAGTGGTCAAAAGGGTTTGCGCACTGCGAGAAGTTTCGGCATTAGAAATGCAGGAAGAAGCATTAGTTTGTTCGGAGCTGCTCTGCATGGAGCTTGAAGAGGCGGGTGCTGATGACCTCGGTTTATCGTGAACGTGCAATAAAGAATGATGCGGTTTTTTGCAATGAAAACAGAGATTGGATGACGTGCAATTTGAAGAAGAATGCTTAGGTGACAAGCAATTGAAACAATGTTTGCTATTGAAGACAAACTTCCTTCGATCTTCGACAGACAATTCTTTAAAGGATTTGCACGAATACAATGTGTGAAGCTTTTTACAGAGCGTGCATTTTAACGATTTGTTAAGCGGCTTGATATGTTCTCTTGAATGATTGAAAGAAGAACGGGGTTGCTTGTTCTCGACAGATGGGGGCTGATGTCCCTTTGAAGAAGCAAGGTTTTTCTCAAAAATGTGAGACTGATGATTCGTTTCGACCTTTTCGCACTGAAATGCGAGTGCTGTAAGGACTTGGCATCGGCTGTTAAGAAACGAGATTAAGTGTTCGAAGGAAAATTCTTCCTTGCGAGCGAGTTCAATTTCCCAAGCCTTTAAAGTTGAAAAATCGAATCTTGATGTAGCCAGATGAATGAGTATGGTGTCCCATGTTTGGACAGGCTGCTTAAGTTGGTATAATGCTCTGACATTCAACTGTATAGAGTCCAACAGGTTTCTTAAAGAGGTGACGTCATTAGGTTTGACAGCTGGCAGGCTGAAGAGACAGCGTATGTGACGAGCTACACTTAAACGTAAATTGCATATCTCTCTTTAAGGAGATTAAAGGCGATGTGGTAGTTGTCTGCGCTTAAAGGCAGTGACTCCACTAAGGCTAAGGCCTCACATTCCAAAGAAGTACGGAGGAAGTAGAATTTATGTATGTCAGAAATCTCGGTATTTTCATGAATTAGGGAGCAGTAAAGTTCGTAAAAAGAATACCATTCACCTTCCTTGCCTGAGAAGTGCGGTAGGCTTATCTTAGGAAGTAACGGTTTCGGTTTGTTCTCGTGAACTGAAGCGGGTGCGAACTGGGCCGGATTGATGACCTTAGTGTCCGGTTCTGAGATATTGCGGATCAGTTGGTGGGCCTTTGCAATCCCTTCAAAGTACAAGGGTTCGACCTCGTCCCGATCCGATTGAAGTTCTGGGCAAGCGGATTCAATCTCGGTTTGAATTTGATCATAATAATCATAAGACCGTTCGTACAACTTAAGGCGATGTGTCAAGATGTCTAAATCACACTCGGCGGGATTTAATTTGCTGATGAAATTTCTGAATCTAGTGAGTTTCCCTTTATAGGAAGAACGTCTGGCAATGAGAGTTTCATCTTTTTCAGTAGGGGCCATGACAAAGAGAATAAATTGAAATACAACTCACGAAACTGTAGAACCTTGGAGATGCTGTCAAGTTTGCAGCAGCGAATGGGTAGAAAGAATAGGACACACCAAAGGAGACAGGAGCGGCCTCTTTCCCGTTCACAGGCTTTGCATGATGTAATTATAGCTGAAAAATCCAAAGCAGATATTAGTAATATGCAAAGTATTGTCAAATGACACTTTTTTAAAAAGAAAAAAGAAAAAATGGGCTCTCCCGGGTTTCGGCACCAAATTTTGGGTAGTTTATTGGCTGAGGAATAACCCACCCACCAAGGGAAGATGATTAAGAAAAGGAAGTAGGTTTTGGATTGGAGAAAAAGGATAGAAAAATAGGAGGAGAGTCCCACAAAAGTTATGAATTTGACTTTCAATACATTTAAAGGTGGTTGCCACCGCAAATCTGTGCTCGGATACCTAAAGTGGGTACGAGCTTGGTCGAAGCTGACGGGAACCGCAGCTAAGACTTGGGCAGTTTTCCAGAGAAAGGCTTTAGTGTATTTCCTCCCAAGCACGAATAAAAGTACTATAGGGAAGGGTGATGGTCTGGCCAGACAGATAGTAAAAGCTTTATTGAGTATGAACGAGGGCATAAACCTAGGAAGAGCTAGGAAAGCCAGGATCCTGCCTAACTGTAGTATCAGAGAAATGATGAATCCAAAAACAAATATTTAATTTATTTAACAATTTAAAGAAGTTTGAGGAAACTAACAAGCGTGTAATATAATTTTGACAAACATAGTTCATTTGAACTTTTTAACAAATACGGTCGCAGACCTCTCAACATTAAACGTTTGCTCCAGGCAATTGACAATTTACAAGGTTTCAAACCTTACATGTTTCTAAAATCTTTATAAGATTTAAACAAATAAACAATGAAGCAATTAAAGTTTGAACGTGAATTGGAGTACAAAGAGTGTACCTTAAGAAATTCTTGAGAGAATGTTCTAGAGAAAGCGACAACTTCGAAAATAACAATAATAAAAACATGAAAAATAAGATAGAAGTTCCTACAACTTCTTATATTTATACAGAATTATTATATGAGAATTATACAAAAAAGGGCAGGTCACTTACTGTGAAACCTGAAGAAAGTTAAAAGGAAGTTTCTAGACTTCCCAAGTTTGAGCAGGAATCACTAGCCAAATGGGACAGTTTCCATTTCGTGAAACCTGAACATGACTCGCTCAAGAGTTTAAAGAAATGTTTTCCCTGATTATAGGAAAGGAACAATGTGATTTGAAACGTGTGTCACACACGTAATTATACAGAATTTAATTAATGTTAAACTAGCAAAGTTGGAAGGGCACCTCGTGAGTGACACCTTATAGAAAGTTACAATTTTATTAATAATGGTGGTTAGTAGAAAGTTGAGGAAAGATCATTGGGATATAGGATCAATGTTCATGGCCGTATTTAATATAACCGGACGATCGCGACGCGGTAGAA
This sequence comes from Meconema thalassinum, assembly GCA_946902985.2. NCBI lineage: Eukaryota > Metazoa > Arthropoda > Insecta > Orthoptera > Tettigoniidae > Meconema > Meconema thalassinum. The sequence goes on along the minus strand of OX336390.1, from coordinate 963,969,257 downwards.
ACGTGGAGCAAGCACTGATTATCACTATAGTCTGTAAAGATTGATGCAAAGTTCACTGTAGAAACTCGAAAGTTTATGAGAAAGAAAGTTATTGCAATTATGGAAAGAACTGGTTGCACTAGGTAGGCGAGAGTCTATTGCTGGAGAAAATGGTGGATTACAGTTAAATGCGCCATAGAACATCCCAACGGTGGACGAAAGTTAGCTATTGCAGTAATTTAAGGAAGATTCCTCATTTTAACTAGTATTTTCACAAGTGAGTGAAAAATACCTGACGGCAAGCCTCGCAGATAGAGTACCAGATCTGGAAAGTTCCAGAACGATCTTTATAGAAGAATGGAGTCAAAGTTAATCCAGCGGAGGAACTAGCTTTATAATTTATAGACAGCGGGTATTAGATAATATCCCACGTAGCGAGAGGATTTCTCATTTGAATAGCTTAAGAAAAGCTCTTTTTTAGTAAGGTTGGCTTATACAAGCAAAAGCTCAACATGGCAAATCCCACGAAGAATGATTTTTGCCCCAAAGTAAATAATTTCACACTGTCTATAAAATATCATTAAAAGCACGTGGAAGTTAAAACCATAAAGATGAGGTTAAAACTTTTAAAATGGTACTTATCTTGATTTCATGTTGAAGGCGAAGTTCCGTATGACGGCTACCTAGCCAACATGGCGTAGAAGAGGGTGTGCCTCTTGGTTTGAGGAGGCTAGCTCGAGTGGAGCTTTGACTGACCGAGTCAACTGCAGACTGAGAAGTGAGACCTGCTCAACGGAGCACGGAGAGACCAAGGAAGGGGAAAAGAGTGGGGGGTAGGAGACAAAAGGAGAACATATAAGCATTGCCAACTTTAAAACAAAAAATTGATCTCTTGCTGAGCCGGTCTTCAAAGAGTTGACAACAGATGATACTAGCGCAGCATGGTGAGTAAAGAAGTAGACGTAGTCCTCTTGCTCCAGGAGAAAATAGCTGGCGATGGTAACAGGATCTGGTGGCCAAATGGATAAGTAAGTCCTCTAGCACCAGGAAGAATTGAGGAGCTTCTGAGATTCGCTGCGAGATGACGCTAGGTGGGTCACAGAAGTTATATATCTAGAACAGACTTATGAAGACATAAGAGATATGCCCAACAAGGAGAAAACAGATGATCACTGTTGGTGTTTGACAAAGAGGAAGGAAAGAACATGCAAAAGCATTGAAAATTATAATCTCTGGTACCGTGTATTCCAAGAATGCACCATACTGGGAGGTGCAAACACCAACAGGGAACAAGAAAAACAAGTACACATTTAAAGTTAATAAGCAATTGCGGAGAAGTAGTCTTGTGATCTGACCATTAGTGGTCAAGACTCTGACTACCCTGACTCTCCAATCTCTTCCAGGGTGACACTCGGTCACTCTACCCGAGATCCAGACTAAGGGGGGAAAACGTCCCTAACTAAGACCAAGTCCCCCACTTTAATGTCGGGACTGGAAAGAAACCACTTCTGCCTCCGTTGCAAGGAAGTTAAATATTCCAGGTTCCACCTCTTCCAAAAAGAATTACGGAGGGCTTCAAGTTTACGCCAAACAATAGGTAAATCAGAATCCCTGAAAGAATTAGGAAGGGGAGGAGGGGCAGAGAGAGAAGTGCGTGTAAGGAAGCGACCAGGTGTAAGTGGAAGGAGGTCATCAGGGTCATTGGAAAGCGGAGTTAAAAGGCGAGATTTAACAACACCTTCAATCACGAAATAGCTGGAAGCTGAGAGAAATAAAGCACTAGTAAAGATTGCGATACAATGCAAAAGGAGAATTAACAAGTTTAAACAAAGCGTATAGAAACAAGTACATCTATTCAGGACAAGAATATACCAAATAAACAAAGAAACTATGCGAGTAGAAAGAAAGAACGCCATAGGTAACAAACGAGTAGCCATAAACAATGACCTCAAGTTATAATGAGTATCAAAGGGGTTACTCAGAAAAATACTTAAATCAGCGAGAAACGTGACGTGACAAGTATAAATGCAAAAACACATCGAATGTGACGACGAGAAAAAACAAGTTTGTTCATCAATGAACATTAAGATCGCAAAATATGTAAGCAGAGTGAAATACATGAGCGCGTGAGAAATACGCAACGAAGTTTTGAAACAAGGATCGAAGCAGTTGGAGAATACGAGCGTGAGTAAGTGGAATACAAAAGCAAGCGCGGCCTTGACCCACATAGTACAACGAGATAACGAATATAAATATCTGAAAGAGTCCTTGACTAGAACAAGTTTATTTTGGGAAATAGGTGAGCGGCTTCCGAGCTTACGGTAGCGGCTCGCCAGACAATGGTTGGCAATCAGCCAAAGTTGAGATAAGAGAAACATGCTTTGAACTTTGTCAATCGTACAGGAAATAAACAGTGACTTGACCTTAATCGGGCTTGTATACAAACAAGTCTGACAAACAAGCAGTTCAAAGTACACAAACAACACTTGTTGAATCAGCTGTAACTTAACGCAGATATTCAGGTTGAACGACATGCAGTCAATCGTAACTTGGACGTGAAAAAGCAATTTAAAGACGTATGAAACAGCGTAGGAAATCAATTTCGCTTGATTGAGAGGATCACGGAATCCGACAATTTTCGACAGGAAAAAACTTGATTCTTCCGAAATCGGAAGTGAAGCCGGGACATTGAGAAGGAAGTTATGCATAAGAATAGTTATTCTTGATGTTAGGGAATTCAGATTTTCAAGCGGTATCAAAAGCGGCTTCCAATTGTGAGGAAGGAGGGAGGAGCCGGCCGTGGCCGTCCTTCTAAATAACGAAAGAAGTGAAACATAGCTTACAGCAAAGTGATGGTGACTGGTAGCCATGGTTTTACACAAGGGGAAGATAGTTTTCGAGAAAGAGTTTAAGCAATTACCTGCTATAAAAAATGACATGAGAAGGTAAACGAAATAACACAAGGCAAGGCGAACTTGAATTGCCATTTTGCGCGGGAAGAAGGAAAAATCATTTAAACAACTTACAGAGGTAGTGTAGTTGTTCACGATAAGACATCGTTTCGGCAAGTGTTTTTCACAAATATTGAGATCTGAAACATGAGCGTTCTCTTTTTCAGAAATGGGATTTATGTCAGCTGTAACGAAATGACATTGCGCTTTGGTTTGAAGACTGGGTTGTTTGATTTCACCAGTAATAACCCAACCAAAAATCGGTGTCTCTGGCGACCACGGTTGAAGATAACTTACGTGTTTGTTTGCGAAGGCACTTCCAAAAAACATTGGCACTGAAAAGTACATCAATGGGACCTTGAGCATTAAACTGAGGATCGGCTAACCTTAAGTGCGAGGGAATGTTTAAACCGGAAGTATTAATAGAGTGACTTGGAGTATCCTTGCCAATACTGGTAAGAATGAGACAGTTTAAATTAAGATTGGTGTTTCTTTGGCAAACGTCTCTGATTTTCAATTTTGAAGACTGCAAGACTTGAGTTTTCAAATTGTCAATGCCGGTCACATTGATAGCAGTCGGTGATGACGAAAGAACTAGTTTTTTAATCAACGATTGCGAAACAAAGTTGTGCGTTGAAGCGGAATCGAGAAGACCACGGGTTCTAAACCAATTTCCAAATTTATCTTGGATTTCGAATTGTACAGTGGTCAAAAGGGTTTGCGCACTGCGAGAAGTTTCGGCATTAGAAATGCAGGAAGAAGCATTAGTTTGTTCGGAGCTGCTCTGCATGGAGCTTGAAGAGGCGGGTGCTGATGACCTCGGTTTATCGTGAACGTGCAATAAAGAATGATGCGGTTTTTTGCAATGAAAACAGAGATTGGATGACGTGCAATTTGAAGAAGAATGCTTAGGTGACAAGCAATTGAAACAATGTTTGCTATTGAAGACAAACTTCCTTCGATCTTCGACAGACAATTCTTTAAAGGATTTGCACGAATACAATGTGTGAAGCTTTTTACAGAGCGTGCATTTTAACGATTTGTTAAGCGGCTTGATATGTTCTCTTGAATGATTGAAAGAAGAACGGGGTTGCTTGTTCTCGACAGATGGGGGCTGATGTCCCTTTGAAGAAGCAAGGTTTTTCTCAAAAATGTGAGACTGATGATTCGTTTCGACCTTTTCGCACTGAAATGCGAGTGCTGTAAGGACTTGGCATCGGCTGTTAAGAAACGAGATTAAGTGTTCGAAGGAAAATTCTTCCTTGCGAGCGAGTTCAATTTCCCAAGCCTTTAAAGTTGAAAAATCGAATCTTGATGTAGCCAGATGAATGAGTATGGTGTCCCATGTTTGGACAGGCTGCTTAAGTTGGTATAATGCTCTGACATTCAACTGTATAGAGTCCAACAGGTTTCTTAAAGAGGTGACGTCATTAGGTTTGACAGCTGGCAGGCTGAAGAGACAGCGTATGTGACGAGCTACACTTAAACGTAAATTGCATATCTCTCTTTAAGGAGATTAAAGGCGATGTGGTAGTTGTCTGCGCTTAAAGGCAGTGACTCCACTAAGGCTAAGGCCTCACATTCCAAAGAAGTACGGAGGAAGTAGAATTTATGTATGTCAGAAATCTCGGTATTTTCATGAATTAGGGAGCAGTAAAGTTCGTAAAAAGAATACCATTCACCTTCCTTGCCTGAGAAGTGCGGTAGGCTTATCTTAGGAAGTAACGGTTTCGGTTTGTTCTCGTGAACTGAAGCGGGTGCGAACTGGGCCGGATTGATGACCTTAGTGTCCGGTTCTGAGATATTGCGGATCAGTTGGTGGGCCTTTGCAATCCCTTCAAAGTACAAGGGTTCGACCTCGTCCCGATCCGATTGAAGTTCTGGGCAAGCGGATTCAATCTCGGTTTGAATTTGATCATAATAATCATAAGACCGTTCGTACAACTTAAGGCGATGTGTCAAGATGTCTAAATCACACTCGGCGGGATTTAATTTGCTGATGAAATTTCTGAATCTAGTGAGTTTCCCTTTATAGGAAGAACGTCTGGCAATGAGAGTTTCATCTTTTTCAGTAGGGGCCATGACAAAGAGAATAAATTGAAATACAACTCACGAAACTGTAGAACCTTGGAGATGCTGTCAAGTTTGCAGCAGCGAATGGGTAGAAAGAATAGGACACACCAAAGGAGACAGGAGCGGCCTCTTTCCCGTTCACAGGCTTTGCATGATGTAATTATAGCTGAAAAATCCAAAGCAGATATTAGTAATATGCAAAGTATTGTCAAATGACACTTTTTTAAAAAGAAAAAAGAAAAAATGGGCTCTCCCGGGTTTCGGCACCAAATTTTGGGTAGTTTATTGGCTGAGGAATAACCCACCCACCAAGGGAAGATGATTAAGAAAAGGAAGTAGGTTTTGGATTGGAGAAAAAGGATAGAAAAATAGGAGGAGAGTCCCACAAAAGTTATGAATTTGACTTTCAATACATTTAAAGGTGGTTGCCACCGCAAATCTGTGCTCGGATACCTAAAGTGGGTACGAGCTTGGTCGAAGCTGACGGGAACCGCAGCTAAGACTTGGGCAGTTTTCCAGAGAAAGGCTTTAGTGTATTTCCTCCCAAGCACGAATAAAAGTACTATAGGGAAGGGTGATGGTCTGGCCAGACAGATAGTAAAAGCTTTATTGAGTATGAACGAGGGCATAAACCTAGGAAGAGCTAGGAAAGCCAGGATCCTGCCTAACTGTAGTATCAGAGAAATGATGAATCCAAAAACAAATATTTAATTTATTTAACAATTTAAAGAAGTTTGAGGAAACTAACAAGCGTGTAATATAATTTTGACAAACATAGTTCATTTGAACTTTTTAACAAATAGGGTCGCAGACCTCTCAACATTAAACGTTTGCTCCAGGCAATTGACAATTTACAAGGTTTCAAACCTTACATGTTTCTAAAATCTTTATAAGATTTAAACAAATAAACAATGAAGCAATTAAAGTTTGAACGTGAATTGGAGTACAAAGAGTGTACCTTAAGAAATTCTTGAGAGAATGTTCTAGAGAAAGCGACAACTTCGAAAATAACAATAATAAAAACATGAAAAATAAGATAGAAGTTCCTACAACTTCTTATATTTATACAGAATTATTATATGAGAATTATACAAAAAAGGGCAGGTCACTTACTGTGAAACCTGAAGAAAGTTAAAAGGAAGTTTCTAGACTTCCCAAGTTTGAGCAGGAATCACTAGCCAAATGGGACAGTTTCCATTTCGTGAAACCTGAACATGACTCGCTCAAGAGTTTAAAGAAATGTTTTCCCTGATTATAGGAAAGGAACAATGTGATTTGAAACGTGTGTCACACACGTAATTATACAGAATTTAATTAATGTTAAACTAGCAAAGTTGGAAGGGCACCTCGTGAGTGACACCTTATAGAAAGTTACAATTTTATTAATAATGGTGGTTAGTAGAAAGTTGAGGAAAGATCATTGGGATATAGGATCAATGTTCATGGCCGTATTTAATATAACCGGACGATCGCGACGCGGTAGAAACGTGGAGCAAGCACTGATTATCACTATAGTCTGTAAAGATTGATGCAAAGTTCACTGTAGAAACTCGAAAGTTTATGAGAAAGAAAGTTATTGCAATTATGGAAAGAACTGGTTGCACTAGGTAGGCGAGAGTCTATTGCTGGAGAAAATGGTGGATTACAGTTAAATGCGCCATAGAACATCCCAACGGTGGACGAAAGTTAGCTATTGCAGTAATTTAAGGAAGATTCCTCATTTTAACTAGTATTTTCACAAGTGAGTGAAAAATACCTGACGGCAAGCCTCGCAGATAGAGTACCAGATCTGGAAAGTTCCAGAACGATCTTTATAGAAGAATGGAGTCAAAGTTAATCCAGCGGAGGAACTAGCTTTATAATTTATAGACAGCGGGTATTAGATAATATCCCACGTAGCGAGAGGATTTCTCATTTGAATAGCTTAAGAAAAGCTCTTTTTTAGTAAGGTTGGCTTATACAAGCAAAAGCTCAACATGGCAAATCCCACGAAGAATGATTTTTGCCCCAAAGTAAATAATTTCACACTGTCTATAAAATATCATTAAAAGCACGTGGAAGTTAAAACCATAAAGATGAGGTTAAAACTTCTAAAATGGTACTTATCTTGATTTCATGTTGAAGGCGAAGTTCCGTATGACGGCTACCTAGCCAACATGGCGTAGAAGAGGGTGTGCCTCTTGGTTTGAGGAGGCTAGCTCGAGTGGAGCTTTGACTGACCGAGTCAACTGCAGACTGAGAAGTGAGACCTGCTCAACGGAGCACGGAGAGACCAAGGAAGGGGAAAAAAGTGGGGGGTAGGAGACAAAAGGAGAACATATAAGCATTGCCAACTTTAAAACAAAAAATTGATCTCTTGCTGAGCCGGTCTTCAAAGAGTTGACAACAGATGATACTAGCGCAGCATGGTGAGTAAAGAAGTAGACGTAGTCCTCTTGCTCCAGGAGAAAATAGCTGGCGATGGTAACAGGATCTGGTGGCCAAATGGATAAGTAAGTCCTCTAGCACCAGGAAGAATTGAGGAGCTTCTGAGATTCGCTGCGAGATGACGCTAGGTGGGTCACAGAAGTTATATATCTAGAACAGACTTATGAAGACATAAGAGATATGCCCAACAAGGAGAAAACAGATGATCACTGTTGGTGTTTGACAAAGAGGAAGGAAAGAACATGCAAAAGCATTGAAAATTATAATCTCTGGTACCGTGTATTCCAAGAATGCACCAACCCCCTTAAGCGCATTATACTGTATGTATTGACGAATTGTACAGCTTAATTTGGTTCAGTGATAACCTTATAACCGTCTGGAAACTTTCACAGTAATGTAATAATTGGAATTGCATTGCGTCTTACAGAAATAGATGGACCTGTGAGATTCTGTTACCATGGTTACCGTGTAGCATTATTTCATTGTAAATACACAGGTTTTAAGGTATTTATTTAATTGTGAGGCATTTAAAGAGTAAGTGAGTGTGTTTCGCTTACGCAATGGGTTATGCTGAACCTGTAGGTACCCCATTTGTGTAAGTTGGTGTTAATGGGACCTTATTTTCGGTACAAAAATGGAATGGGACCCTAGCAGAATAATATAGGGAGGGATGATGATGATAATGAATACTACTACAGAACTGTAGCGCTCAAGGGTAAGGATCGGAAAGCACCAACGCGTATTGCAGCTGATAACCTCAATATACTGTCCAGCTCTGTGGCTAAATGATTAACGTGCTAGGCTTTGACCCGAAGTGCCCCGGGTTCGATTCCCGGCCGAGCCATCAGGGATTTTAATCTCCTGGGGTAAATTCCCGTGGCTCGGGGAGTGGGTGTATGTGACGTATTCATCATTACGACGCGCAGGTCGCCAACAGGCGTCAACTAGAAAGACCTGCACTCGGCCTCTCTGAAGGCCACATGATCAGTATACTGCACCAACACCATCACCCTTATACAGAGGCATACTATTGGCATGATGATAACTGCTTTAAGGGGCATAAGAAATCTTTTTTCACTAATTACTCCCCGTGACTGCAATTTATAAGCAGCTCGCTATACTGCACCAGAACACTGGTAGGGGCGACGTGATGCAGCCCGCATTTCCAGGCAACAATAAACTTAGATATTATGGAAGCTGTTCGGGGGCGCTTGGTCTTCCGACTTACGGAACAAAAATCAATCTTTAAGGTTACTTGAGAGGTGGAGCATAACGCTACATAGCCTAAACTATTCCTCTTGAATCTGGCTATCATATACAAAAATAACTTTTTGAATCCGCCTAGTGTCGCCTCCGTAGCGTAGCGGTCAGCATGGTTAGCTGCCGCCCCGGAGGTCCTGGGTTCGATTCCCGGCTCTGCCACGAAATTTGAAAAGTGGTATGAGGACTGGAACGGGGTCTACTCAGCCTCGGGTGGTCCAAATGAGTAGAGGGGGTTCGATTCCCACCTCAGCCATCCTCGAAGTGGTTTTCCGTGGTTTCCCACTTCGTCTTCGGGCAAATGCCGGGATGATACCTACTGTAAGGCCACGGCCGCCTCCTTCCCTCTTCCTAGCCTATCCATCCCTATCTTCCATCCCTTCCCCTCCCTCATGAGGCCCCTGTTCGCTTTGCAGGTGAGGCCGCCTGGGCGAAGTGCTGATCACACCTCCCCAGTTGTATCCATCCCGACCAGATGTTCCAAGCTCCAGGACACTGCCCATAGAGGCGGTAGTGGTGAGTTCCCTCGCTGAGTCCGTGGGAACCACCAACCTAGAGGGTAAAATTGACTAAATAAAAAAATAAAAAAATCCGACTAGTAGTTCCAGAGATTAGCGCGTTTAAACACACAAACACACAAACACACAAACACACAAACAAAAAAAACTCTTCAGCTTTATTATATTAGTAAAGATATCTGGTAGTGTAAATGTTGTTTTCCTTCCAGCATATATGCTGAGAATGTGTAAGCGCATGCGCAAAATAAATAAATAAATAAATAAATAAATAAATAATAATGATAGTAACAATGATCATAATAATAATAATAATAATAATAATAATAATAATAATAATAGTCGCCCACTCCACAAGAAACGAGATAAATCTGATGTAAATAACTACAGAGGAATTTTTCTCTTACCCATCTTATCTATATATATAACAAGAAGTTCCGTGAAGAACTATACACCCTACTTTTCATGCCAATGATTATTCTATAGAATATGAAGCTATCTAGAATAATGACGAAATTAAGTTGGTAACATCGAAATATCTAATTAGTTCAACATATACCTGGTATAATGTAGCCTAATAGAGCACTAGAGTTGGCAGCCCCGGTGATTGAATATATTCTTAGTTCCATCTCTTAAGGTACAGAATACAAAATTTGGTTGAAGTCCAATGGACGTTACATGCAGTTAGACACTGGATCTATCAGCAAGAGTAAAAAGCATGTTGCCAACAATGATATGCGTGTGCTGGTCAGAAATAACCTATTCTGAAATATTATGATATCTTGTTGTGCCAATTTTGGATGAAATCCATTTGTTAGTATAGAAGTTACATGTATTTTAAAATTTGACATATCAGCAGGCATAGAATCATGTTGGCAGCACTGCCTTGTATTAATTACTCCAAATTAATCTAGATTGTCAGGTGCTATACGTGTGCAAAGTATAGAGCTGTTGGCTTGCATACTTTATGATATATTGATATTAGGGTAAAAAAAATGTATAGACAGCATTTATTAACAGTTGGCAGCCCTGATTGCTCTTAACAATATCTATAGTCATATCTGTTATGGTACACATAGCACATACGAAATTTGGTTGAAATCCAACTGATAGTATGGAAGTTACATGTATTTAAAAATTGGTGCTATCAGCAGGCTTATAATCATGTTTGCAGAACTGACGTATATAAGTTACTCCAAATTAATCTAAAATGTCAGAATATACGTGTGCATAGTTTAAAGCTGTTGGCTTGCATACTTTCTGATATATTGGTATTTGGATTTTAAAAAATAGAGAGAGCAATTATTAACAGTTGGCAGCCCTGGTGGCTCTTAAGAATACGCTCAGTCATATCTGTTTATGTACAGATATTACATACAAAATTTGGTTGAAATCCAATTAATAGTGTAGAAGTTATATGCATTTAAACATTGGACCTATCAGAAGGCTTAAAATTATTTTGGCAACACTGTCATGGTTGGCCTCCTGGAAATTAAACTGAAATAGTATTATCTACATGTGTGCCAATTTTGGAATAGCTCCCATGCATACCTTGCAAGATATCCAACATGGAGCTCAAATTTCGAGTGCGTTTTTTCAGCAGTTGGTAGCACTGACATCATTTTCAGATATGGACGTGAGATATTCCGGTACACATCTTTACTCATACTAAATTTGGTTTTGATTGCTGCAGCCGTTTAGGAGTTGATAGGGGGGGACACACACACAGCCAGACAGACAGACAGAAGGACAGACAGACAGACAGACACACACACATTTTCCCGGATCGATCTCATAAGTCTACTTTTTCCTCATTTTTGCAAAATGTGAAAAGTAGGCTAAAAATCAATGTAACGTGGTAGTTTGTCTGTGGGTATGTCTGTATGTCTCCTATGCGTTCATATACCATTCGTCCGATTGCGATGAAACTTGGGTGAGATGTTGAGTACACTCCAAGGAAGGTTTCTGACTTAGTAAATCCATTTTACAATAGGTAGCGCACGCGTAGATTCAACAAATGAGCGACGATGCGCGAAGCATTTCAACAAAGTCCCGTATGTGTTCATATACCATTCGTCCGATAGCGATGAAACTTGGGTGAGATGTTGTGTACACTTACGTGAAGGTTTCCAAATTAGTGAATACATTTCACAGTAGATAGCGCACAAGTAGATTCAACAAATGAGCGACGACACGCAATGCGTTTCAACAAAGTCCCGTATGCATTCATATACCATTCGTCCGATAGCTATGAAACTTGCGTAAAATGTTGTGTACACTGTAGGGAAATTTTCTGGCTTAGTACATCCACTTTACAATAGGCAGCGCACGAGTAGATTCAACAAATGAGCTACGACGCGCGAAGCATTTCAACAAAGTCACGTTTGCGTTCATATACCATTCGTCCGATAGCGATGAAACTAGGCTGAGATTTTGTGTGCACTCCAGGGAAGGTTTCTAGCTTAGTAAATCCCTTTAAAAATAGGTAGAGCACGAGTAGAATCAACAAATGAGCAACGGCGCGCGAAGCGTTTCAACAAAGTGCCATATAATTTCATATACCATTCATCCGATAGCGATGAAACTTGGGTGAGATGTTGTGTACACTCCAGAGAAGGTTTCTGGCTTAGTACATACATTTTACAATAGGTATCGCACCAGTAGATTCAACAAATGAGCGATGACACGCGAAGCGTTTCAACAAAGTCCCGTATAAAGTCATATACCAGTCGTCTGATAGTGATAAATGTTTGGTGAATTGTTGTGTACATTCCAAGAAAGGTTTCTGGCTAAGTAAATCCATTTTACAATACGAAGCGCACGTTTATATTCAACAAATGAGTGACTACGCGCGAAGCGTTTCGACAACGTCCCGTATACGTTCACATACCATTCATCCGATTGCGATGAAACTTGGGTGAGATGTTGTGTACACTCCAGGGAAGGTTTCTGGCTGAGTACATCCATATTACAATATGTAGCGCAAGAGTAGAATCAACAAATGAGCGACGACACGCAAAGCGTTTCAACCAAGTCCCGTATGCATTCATGTACCATTCGTCCGTAGCTATGAAACTTGGGTGAGATGTTGTGTACACGTCATGGAAAATTTCTGGCTTAGTAAATCCACTATACAATATGCAGCGCACAAGTTGATTCAACAAATGAGCGACGACGCGCGAAGCGTTTCAGCAAAGTCCCGTATAAGGACATATACCATTCTGCCGTTAGCGGTGAAACTTGGGTGAAATATGGTGGACACTCCAAGGAAGGTTTCTGGCTTAGTAAATACATTTCACAGTAGGTAGCACACGAGTAGATTCGACAAATGAACGACGACATGCGGAGCGTTTCAATACAGTCCCCTATGTCTTCATATCCCATTAGTCCGATAGCGATTAAACTTGGGTGAGATGTTGTGGACACTTACGTGACGGTTTCTAACTTAGTAAATACATTTTACAGTAGGTAGCGCACGAGTAGATTCAACAAATGAGAGACGGAGCGCGAATCGTTTAAACAAAATCAGGTATGCGTTCATATACTATTCATCCGATTGCGATGAAACATTGATCAGTTATTGTGTACCCGCCAGGGAAGGGGACTTAGTAAATCCATTTTACAATAAGTAGCGCAAGAGTAGATGCAACAAATGGGTGACAACGCGCGAAGCGTTTCAACAAAATCCCCTATTGCATTCATATAACATTCTTCGATAGCGATGAAACCTTGATGAGTTATTGTGTACACGCCAGGAAAGGGCTTCGACTTAGTAATACATTTCTCAATAGGTAGCGCACGAGTAGATTCAACAAATGAGTAACAGCGCACGAATCGTTTAAACAAAACCCCGTATACGTGCATATACAATTCATCCGATTGCGATGAATCATTGATGAGTTATTGTGTACACGCCAGGGAAGGGTTTCGACTTAGTAAATCCATTTCACAACAGGTAGCGTACGAGTAGATTCAACAAATGAGTGACAGCGATGAAACTTTTGAAAGTTGTTGTGCACGCTTCCACGAATGGTTCTAAATTAGAAAATCCATTTTACGATAGCTTAGAGGCAGTTAACATGTTGTGTATCCAAAAGCACTTCAAGAAACAGCATTTCAACGCCAACACTTTCTTTGATTGCCATTGCAACGCATGCCGGGTACAGCTTGTCTTATATATAAAAGTGAAAGTCTGTATGTATGTATGTGGATCTGTTCCGTATACAAATCTACACCGTTCCACCAATCTCAACCAAATTTTGCATACACATAGTTTAGGACCCAGAAGGAACCGCTGGCTACATGAATTTTCGATAGTCTTTCTCATTCTTCTGATTTCGGCCCTTTTGCACTCAAGCACAGGCAAATCAAATCATAAAATATACTCATGAAGGAATGGCAAGGCAGATAGTTTCCATGGCAACATAGCTCAAGTCGAGACACGGCCGACTGGATGCCAATTGCGCTCTGCACTACCGGTATAGAAAATGAGGATCTTTACTTGAAATCTCGTTAGTTACTCAACTACTCACACAGCACTGTTAACCGAGTTTAGCATAACAAGACTTGACACCATCTTCTACTATATATTTGTCAAATACCACTCACTCATTCATTCATCACGAAATCTCAGACACCACCGAACGGATTGGAACGAAATTTGGTATGCAGCTTCCTCAAGGGACGCAAATGCCCATTAAGAGAGGATTTTTGCATATTCAGGTTCTAAAGGGGTGTTAAGGGGGTAGACCTGCATTTCATTGAATAGCAATATCTCCCGATTGGTTTCATTGGGGGATGTGATACTCGACATATAAATTCATCATTAAAGATAACAAGACACGGGTCTGAGGGTTTTTCGATGTGGATTATATTATGAGGTGTAAGGGGTGAAGAGTGGGGATTGAAAAATTCCTAACGGAGCGTGTATCTCTTAAACGACATAGACGAGGAGTTTGAAACTCAGCGAAAAAAAATCAACATAAAAAAGAAGTAAATATGGGTTTCTTCATAAATCCAATTTAAGGGGCCCATGGGGAGGGGTGAAATTCTGGGGGGAAATAGGAAAGAAAATGTCCTAACTGATTGACTGACTGACTCACTCATCAAACTCAGGGGGAAAAATGCTTTAAAGTAAGTAAATAGCTGTTCGACAGGTTTTTTTGATCGATCAAATTGAAGGGGTTCATCGGGAGGGGTGAAATTCTGAAAAAAAAAATGAAAGAAAATGTCCAGACTCATTCACTCACTCATCATCGCCCAGCCAAAAACATTGAAGTTGGAAACATGGCATTTTGGGGATATGTTCGTTGTATGTCAAAACCGTACACTAAAGGGGTCTTAATGGGGATATACCTGCATTTCATTGAATAACAATATCTCACGAGTGATTTCATTTGTGGATGTGATACTCGGCATATAAACTAATCATTAAAAACAAGTAGTTCCGTGAAGAACTATACAGCCTATTTTCATATATCCTACTCATGTTAATTGCCTCTATCTACATACAAAATTTCAGTTTAATTGCTGTAACAGATTCGTAGATATTGAGAACCGTCTAAATATTTCAGATGGTCGCCAGGTTGGATTTTTATTTTTGTACTATTACATTAAGATTATTGTGTACGTGTGGTATTCAAACTTCAATCGCATGATTAGAACACAAGAAGTAAAAACGAGATTTTAAAATTACGCACAGCAGCCATCTTGTGATTATGCAAACAATTGAAATAAATTAGATGCCAGTGGATCAACATTTGTATAAGCATTTAACGTGCAACGTTTCACAGCACTCGGATAGTTAATTCGCGAGAATCGTCCATTTAAATATTTATACTTCGCGTCGCCGCCATGTTGGATTAGTGCTCACCAGGTTAATGAAAGTCCTATAGGTGAACATATGTTCATAGTCTCTTTGAACATTAAAAAAATCAGTTTGGTTGCTGTAAAAGATTCATAGATATTGAGAACCGTCTAAATATTTCGGAAGCTCGCCATTTAGGATCGTTATAAGTATAGGCCATAGAATTATGTACCATTCAAGGACAATTATTGCCTAGGTTCATTATTCAAACTTTCACTTCGATCGCATGATTTCGACACAAGAAATAAAAACTTAATTTTAAAATTTCGCACAGCCGCCATATTGAGGTTATGTAAACAATTGATTTAAATTAGATGGCAGTGCATTACAATCTGCGAAATCATTTACTGTTCCACATTTCACTGCGCTCAGAGAGTTAAATCACGAGAAAAGTCTATTAAAATATTTCAAATTCGCTTGGTCGCCATGTTCGTTTTTTACTTTACAAGTTTATGAAATATACATAGATAAACTTGTACCAGTACCCTTTATCACCGTACAAAATGCAGGGTAATATCTGTAATAGTTTCGGAGATATTGAATGTCAGTGAAATATTTCGCACAGCCGCCATTTTGAGGTTATGTAAACAATTGAACTAAATTAGACTCCAGTGCATTACTATGTGTATAAACACTTGCTGTACCTAGTTTCATTACGTTTGGATGGTTAAATCGTGAGAAAAGTCTATTTAAAAGTCTCAAATTCGCTTGGTCGCCATGTTCGTTTTCTACTTTACAAGTTTATGAAATATACATAGGTAAACTTGTATCAGTACCCTTTATCACCGTACTAAATTGCAGGGTGATATCTGTAATAGTTTCGGAGATATAGAATGTCAGTGAAATATTTTGCACAGCCGCCATTTTGAAGTTATGTAAACAATTGAACTAAATTAGACTCCAGTGCATTACTATGTGTATAAACACTTGCTGTACCTAGTTTCATTACGTTTGGATGGTTAAATCGTGAGAAAAGTCTATTTAAAAGTCTCAACTTCGCTTGGTCGCCATGTTCGTTTTCTAATTTACAAGTTTATAAAATATACATAGGTAAACTTGTATCAGTACCCTTTATCACCGTACTAAATTGCAGGGTGATATCTGTAATAGTTTCGGAGATATAGAATGTCAGTGAAATATTTTGCACAGCCGCCATTTTGAAGTTATGTAAACAATTGAACTAAATTAGACTCCAGTGCATTACAATGTGTATAAACATTTGCTGTACCAAGTTTCATTACGTGTGGATAGTTAAATCGTGAGAAAAGTCTATTTAAAAGTCTCAACTTCGCTTGACCACCATGTTGGTTTTGTAGTCACCAGGTTTTTGAAAGTCTCATAGGTGAACTTCTAGTAGTACCCTTTATCACCGTACACAATTTCAGGGCGATATCGGTAATAATTTCGGAGATATTGAATGCTAGTGAAATATTTCGCACAGCCGCCATTTTGCATTGGTGAGACGTAACAAAATTTGAAGGGCACGGTCGAGGTCGCCGGGAATAGTGCTATGAACATACCGAGTTTCATTGAAATCGCTCCAGCCATTTAGATTTTATTAGGGGGGGACACACACACGAATCACACACACACACACACACACGCACACACACACACACACGGACAAAAGGTGATCTCATAAGCCTATTTTTTCAAAATTGAAAATAGGCTAATAAGCAGACATGTGTCTAAGGGTTTTTCGATGTGGTGTATTAATATGAGGTGAAAGGGGTTAAAAGTGGGGGTTGAAGGATTCCTAACGGAGCGTGTTGGCCTGTCTCTTAAACGACATAGGCGAGAAATTTAAAACTCAGCGGGAAAAAATCAGCTAAAAAATTAGTAAATCCGTGTTCGACCGATTTTTCATAAATTAATTTAAGGGGCCCATGGGGTGGGGTGAAATTCTGGGGGAAGAAAGGAGTGAAAATGTCCTAACTGACTGACTAACTCACTCACTCATCAAACTCAGGGGAAAAAGACAGCTTAAAAAATAAGTGAATAGGTGTTCAAGCGTTTTTTCATCTATCCAATTTAAGGGGCCCATGGGGAGGGGTGAAATTGTGGTAAAAATAATTGAAAGAAAATGTCCTGTCTGACTCACTCACTCATCACGCCCAGCGAAAACTATTAAAGTTGGAAACATGAAATTTTGGGAATATGTTCGCTGTATGTCGAAAACGTCAACTAAGGAATGATTTTTGTTTATTCGGGTTTTAAAGAGATGTTAAGTGGGTAAACGTGCATTTCATTGAATAACGACAACTCATGAGTTGTTTCTTTGGGGATGTAATATTCGGTATATAAACTAATCATTAAAAATAATCAGACATATGTCTAAGGGTTTATCGATGTGGTGTATATTATGAGGTGAAAGGGGTGAAAATTGGGGGTTGAGGGATTCTTAACGGAGCGTGTATCTCCTAAACGACATAAGCGAGGTGTTTGAAACTCTGGGGAAATCAATCAGATTAAAATAAATAAATAAATAAATAAATAAATAAATAAAATAAATAGGTGTTCGACCGTTTTTTCATAAATCCAATTTAAGGGGCCTATGGGGGAGGGGTGAAATTCTGGAAGAAAAACGTCCACTAAGGAAGGATTTTTGGATGTTCACTCTCATAAACCAACCCAAACTATTAAAGTTAGAAGAATAATATTTTGGGGATATGTTTGTTGTGTGTCGAAAAAGTCTACTAAGGAGGGATTTTTGGATATTCGGGATTAAACCTGCATTTCATTGAGTAACAATAGTAGTGTATTTGTAACAGTTCAGATGCCTCCTCCTCCTCACCCTCCTCACTAGATGATGGCGGTGCGATATCTCTCGAACGCATGGTCGGATTTTGACGAATAAGGTGTCATTGAACTCGGACTGACACTCCCTTTCCAATGGACAACATATTTCTACCCCAAAATAAACCCTACCCCTACTAGGGGGTGAAATTGTAATTTTTAGAGAATCTCTCTTTCCAATTGCAACATGTGAGCGTTTGAATGCCAATACGGAATGAAACGTTGTTCTACATAAAGTGCATGTGTACGGTGGATAGCCACTATGAATTAACATGCTTGTTTTTGTTTTTTACGCATGCCCACTCATGGCTTTTGAAGAGGGTGGGGGACTGGTTCCCTGTGGACGAGTCCTTGTTGACAGGTCATTGTTGACGGGTCCCTGTGGACTGGTCATTGTTGACGAGTCCTTGTGGACGAGTCCTTGTCCCTTTGGACTGATCCCTTTGGACCGGCCCCTTTGGCCTGATCCCTATGGACTGGCTCATGAATTTATTCAAATTATGTCAAAGGGCCTAACTACATTTGTGTGTGTTGAACTGACGTTGTTCACCAACCCCCACTACTATAATGGGATAACGATATGAAAGGAAAGTGACGAAATACATGTGAACACGTGTGAGATGACCTTATTACCGTCCTCCTTGTGAATCAAGTCACATCCTGTTTTGGTACATATGTGAGAAAATGCGAGTTCATGTGTAATATGATCTAACACACAGGTGTTCACGCGCACGATAAGAGCAAACAAGTCACAACCTGTTTTGACAGTGGTGGGAGGTGAAGGGGGGGGGGGGGGTTAGTGTAAGAGAGAACACAGATGAAGAGAGAAAGAAATATGTATTGCTCATGATACATGTAGAGCTGAGGACTGTACATAGGACTTTGGTTAAGTACAACATGAGTGAATAAATAAATACAAGGCACACATGTTCACACAACATGTAATTTATTAATCCAAGAATTAAAGGCTGAGCTAAATCCCAACCATTTTACATATAGTTTATTTCCTTTTTGTTTCAACACTTTTTCCACAAGGTAATGTTTAGGAAACTCTGTCTTTTGAAGTTCTTGAAGATAAAACCTGCCTTTTATGGGTTGATGGTTGAGGTCCTCGAGTAAATAGGTGACTGGACTGTTTAGGTTGACTTGACGAATTCGAAATAGTTCAGTCCCCCAATTTGGTGTGTAGCCCTTGTCGAAGACGGACTTGAATTTGCTCACACGAACATGGTCCCCAATGTTAAGGCGATGACGTTTAGGGTCTGCTGTTTTTATGTGGTTAAACAGTTTATCCAATCGCTGAATATTTTTGGTCACGAGGCGTGGCTTGGTCCCAATGGTTCTGTGTTTGGTGTTCTTGTAACGTGACACTAGCTCAGGTAACAAGTCCAACCAGCGATAAGTGCCCTGAGCGGTAAATGCTTTCCACATATGGGTTTTCAATGTTCGGTTGAACCGCTCGACCACGCTGGCTTTGAGATTGCTGTACGTGGTGTAATGGTGAATATCCTTAGATTTGAGAAAACTGGAGAAATCCTTGTTGAAAAATTCTTTTCCCTGGTCGGTTTGTAGCAGTTGAGGTTGACGTTTGGAGTGTTGAATAATATGTTGAAAGGCTTTGGTAACTAGTGGACCAGACTTGCGACGCACAGGTTCAACAAACGCCATTTTGGAATAAACATCAATGACCGTCAACATATAGCGTACACCATCGTTAACGCTAGCATAGGGAATCATTTCAACCAAGTCTGCTTGCCAAAGTTCATCCACACCCTGTGAAATCACCTTTAGTCGCTGATAGTGACGTCTAGCTGGACGATGCAACTCGTGAGCAATACCCATTTTAATGGGTGAGGGTTTAAACAATAATTTTGGCATTTCGAAGTTCTTCCTCAATTTCTTGAATTTCCCAATCGTGACCAGTATGGCCGGCTTGACGTGAAGCATGCAACAGCTGTAGTCGTTGGACGAGTTTATTTGGATTGTGCCAGTAGGTAACATCCACAAGGGGTTTTAATGGTTTAAATGTCACCCCTGAAGCGGACACATTACGACGACCACTTTGACTAGTGGGGAACATTTTTGCAATTATGGTTTTATATTTTTGAGATATATTGGCATTCACTTGTTGAGTGGGATCATACTGTCTTTTGTGGGCATGGGTATCCAATAAAATGGATTTATATTTACCAAGGTCCTCTGGCGTATAATCTTGGGATGAGGGAGTCCGAGAGAATAGTAGCTTTAACAGTCCTGGTGTTAATTTATAGTTGATCTTTTTAATGACAGCTTTAGTACGACTAAATTTAATCGATGAATCACCAATTTTAAAACTATCATCCTCATAGCGAACACCATACGTGGTATCTGTGTTTCCAATAAATAGATTGGTGAAATAGGGTTCCAGTGCTGATCCATAATATTTTATTAAAATGTTTTTCAGTTGAGCTTGATGTTGAGGGGTGGCCAAGAGTTGTGAAAATGGAGACGATCTGGAAGGGCAAGGTGTTTCGACCATGGCCAAGGATTTCCTTTTTCTTAAAAACTCTGCAAGGGGTGATGCCTTTTTTTGAGGCGTAAACACTTGTTCCTCATTATCCTCAACCTCGCTAACACTAGATAAATCTTCCTGTTCCTCTTCCTCTTCCTCTTCTTCAGGGTCCTCATGGTGCGTCTGAGTGGCTTGTGAAACGGTAGGTAGCGATTCAGATGGCTTGAAAGAGGGTTTCAACATAGCTTTTAGCGGAGGTGCTAAATGTTGTTGAATAAACAAAGCATGATCCGCACGCCATCGTTTCAATTGACGAAACTTTTGGCGAATAGTATGTTTTGCTCTAATAATATGATTTTTCAATTGACTCTCTGCTAACGCCATGGTGTCGTGACAAATGACTTGAGAGGGAATGATACAGTGCCTTAAATAGCAATAAAATGATCAAACCCTAAGCGATACCGCCCTTGGTTGAGTTCACTTTGTTTGTCAATCACTAAACAGGCATGACGTTGTGTGTTCCAGCACTTGCCACACAATTCTGTAAACATTTGAAAGGTCATATCCGGATTCACATGTTCATTATAAATGTAACGACTGTACCTCTCGTCCTGGCGAAATAAAACAATGACATTGGCATTGTCACGAATCAACTGTTTGGACATTTTAGAATACGTTTGTCCAAGATAGAAGCAATCGATATGTTTGTGTCGACCCATGCTGAAATAGCTTTGAATGATACCTTGTCGTTCAGTGGATACATCATCGAAAATCAATATTCGGTGAAATAACATTTTCTTGCGTGGAAAATGTAAAATACCCCATATTCTCATTTTGTAATCCAGACATGACTTGATCCAGAAACACGTAGAGGGGTTGGTAGAGAGATTTTGCGAAAATATAAATATGTTGAAAACACAGACCATTGGGCGCTGTAATAAGTGTCAGCAAAAGATTGATCTTTCCACAGCCGGAAGTTCCAACAATGATGCAGCGAATGGAAGATGGAAACAGTGAACCATGACGTTGTTCATGTGATGTAGGGCAGAGATGGGAAACCAAGTCCCTCACGGGGAATGACTCTTGCTGCTTAATTATCTTCATTTCAACTAAGGCTTAGAGAGGCTAGCAGGCTGTCTATATACATCGCACCGAGCCTTGTCATAGAAACAGTAGACTCGTACTACAGGTTGACGATGGATGTATTTGGACGTGCGTTGATGGTCAAAGCTAGGTCTCTTCCCATACATGATCCTAAACAAGAGACAGATCTTGCTAATAAACACTATGTGGATAGGCCTGTAGTGCCACGCACAAAACAGGGAGATTATGACTTTAAAGGAAAGCGGTTAACCCATGTAAAAAATCCTCAAGTGTCTACAGACGTTACTACAATAATATATGTGGATAACAAGGTGTATGAGTTTTATAATAAAGTGCCTCAGCTTCCAGTGGATGGCTATAGCGCTAATCATCACCGCATTATTCACGTGGAAGACCCACAAGAAGATGATGATGTCTGTACCAAGCGATACGTGGCCTATGAAATGAAAAGGCTTTATAAATTTATCCCATCTGTATTTTTAGTGTATCTGACAAATGTAAAATCTGTGAATGAGAGAAACCATATACCGCTAGTTCATGACCAGCACTTGACCTATGTGCTTGCTTCGGGTTTAAGCCACTATCGATTACACTATGATGGAACCATTCACATCAAATACGCCATACCTGATGAGAACCATTTAGAAATAGAGATAAATGGTCATAGGATGTTGGTCCATAACCATGAAATGGTCAATGCAGGAGACGAATTATCCTTTCATCTCATGTTGACATGGGATGAAAAGCAAGCTGGAAAAAACATAAATGATTTCCCACTTTATGTAGAACTGGAATATACAACCATGAAATAACAATCTGACGTTAGTTGTGACTTAAACTTTCTTGTGAAAGGTTGTTGGTCATTATCATCATGGTGAAACAAAGATATGTGGTGAGAAAGACTAAAAATATGACCCTGTCCTTGGCAAAGCCTGGGCTTAAGACATTCGTGGACAAGCCCTTGCGAAAGAAAAAAAGAAAAAATAATGTGTTGACCATAAGGAAAGCTCTTCGAGTAGCACAAAGACATGTTATTCCAAAACGTCAACGACAGAGTTCAAAACAAGGGCGAGTGATTCCCGTTCCCAAACGAGCGGGATTTTTACCTGCATTATTCGCTGGTCTGGCTGCTCTAGGTTCAATTTTAGGTGGCGACAGTGCAGTGGCAAAAACTATTAAAGCCGTGCAACAGGACAAGCAACAACTCAAGAAAAGTCAGCGACACAATGAAACAATGGAGGCCATTGCTACGGGGGCTAGAAATGTCAATTTGAAGCCAGCCTTTTATCAACAAGGATTTGGAATTTCACCTTTTCGAAATAAAATAAAAACATCTTTAACCTCAGCCATAGCAAGACATGCCCTGACGCATCAGCAAGTGGAAAGCTATGCTAAACAACTGAAGCTTTCTCATTTTCGAGGTGTGTTTATGCAAAACCAATTACCCTCACAACCCTGGAAACATGAATGTGCTGTTGTCAATTTGGATGATCACCGAGGACCTGCAACACATTATGTAGCTTATGTCAAAGAGGGATCCACTGTATGGTACTTTGACAGTTTTGGGAATTTGCCCCCGCCCATGGAACTAGTGGCCTATTTTAGAAACAGGATCAAGATATATTATAATGTGAAACGTGAGCAAACGTTTAACAGTCAACAGTGTGGACGTTTGTGTTTAATTTTTTTATATAAGACGCAACATAAGCAAAAACGTCAACAGTATGTCGGTGGAAAGTAAGACGTTTACACTGCATGGACGTGGACCTGAAGTGAGCCTAGACTTTTACCCACCTATCGAATTGAGTGAAAAACCCTATGGTTTAGGACTTGTTTCTCTTGAAACGTACAATCGAATATACAACATACGTGAAAATGTGAACAACAAGTTTTACTATGATGATTCTGTGCTCACCCTGAACTCTGGTGGATACACGATAGATGACATTTATGAACACATTTATGTGGTGTTGATCAATGAATATGGTTTAAAGTCATTTCTCGATGGAACGCGCAAGTTTGAATTTGTAGGAAATACCAACACTCATCGCTGCAGTATTTTTTCTACATTCAAAATTGACCTTAAAACACACCCCGATTCCATTGGTCCATTACTAGGATTTAAACCACGCGTGTTAGAGCCCAACAAAAAACATGAATCAGACCATGAAGTGAAATTCATTGAGGACAATCATGTGTCGGTGACGTGTAATATTATTAGTCAAATGTACACCAATCAAGAACCATCGCATTCGCTTTATGACTTTATTGTAACATCGCCCAATGGCTATATTATTCGTGAAAACCCTCCAGTGGTGCTTTTTCATTCTGTGGCTGCCGATGGTATTAGTAATATAACATTAAGACTGATCAATAGAGAGCAACAACTCATTGATCTAGATTCTACCACACCAGTGACTTAAAAGTTGGTGCTAAAACCACTATGAAGTTTGTATATAAAGCAACAGCACCGTCTAGGAATGGTGTTAGTTGTTTACCACGTGAATACAGGTTAACATCTCAGAACAAGCAGATTTTACAGTATTTGGGTTACCACATCAACCCCCGCGATGAATTCCATCCTAGAGGTAGCGAACCACATCGAGGAGCAACCAGGAGTGGTAAGAATTGATCTCCATTCTTATCAAGCTCAAACACCTGGACTCAATAACAATGATGAAATTCAATTTGTTATCAACAACCAAGATATTTACATTCTACCACATGAAAGTGTTATTCAGATTGAAGGTCGGCTCACCAAAGCCGATGGCTCTACACCCACCACATCCAAGTTAGCCAACCATGCTTTCGCCTTCCTGTTTTATGAAGTGCGTTATGTGATTAACGATATCGTGGTGGATAGCACTCGAAATGTGGGTATTTCCAGTGTCATGAAACTATATCCCTCTTATAGTGAGGAAGAAGCTAAAACACTTTGCATGGTGGGTTGGTGCCCTGACTCGATCAATGACTGGATGGTACACACCGATGGCACCTTTACTGGATATTTACCTCTTAAACTGATTTTAGGCTTTGCTGATGATCACCAGCGCATTGTGGTCAACGCAAGGCAAGTGCTTTATCTGGTGAGAGACAGGAGTGATAATAATGCACTCAAGGGAGCCGACAATGCCCCCATTGATTCAAAAAATCAACTACAACGCTTGCTATGGAAAGTGCCTCATTTGACCCTTAACGATAGCAAAAAAACTGGACATACTCAAAATGGTAAAGAGAGATATACCTCTACCCATGGAATTTAGAAGCTGGGCACTCCATGAGTACCAGTTATTGCCCACCACCAACACACACAGTTGGTCTATAAAAACAGCCCGCTATACAGAGAGACCTCTATACATGATTGTGGGTTTTCAAATGAATCGCAAGTATCAACAAACCACAGATGTCACGCTATTTGATCACCTGCAATTGAGAAATGCACGTCTTTTCCTCAACGGTGCTGTGTTTCCCTATGAAGGGTTGGATTTAGATTTTTCAAAAAATAAGTTTGGCCCCCTGTACGACTTGTTTTCTAAATTTAGATGGTCGTATTATCAAAAAGAGAATTGTCCAATGTTGTCACCCCAAGCTTTTAAGACAAGGGCGCCACTGATTGTCTTTGACAGTTCCTACTTGGAAGAGTCTGTCAAACCATCCAATATTGACATTCGACTAGATTTTGAAACGCATGACAATGTTCCAGCCAATACCACGGCCTGTTGTTGTTTGAGTCTTCAGTCTTTTGACTGGTTTGATGCAGCACTCCATGCCTCCCTGTCCTGAGCTAATCGTTTCATCTCTACATAGCTCCGACACCCTACATCGGAGGCAATCTGTTTAACAAATTCTAACCTTGGTCTACCCCTACAGTTTTTGTCCTCGACCCTTCCTTCCATAACTAAGCTTGCTATTCCTGGGCCTACTGTTTGATTATTCATCACAAACAAGTCAACTATTATCCACTGTCCAACCAAGTGAGAAGTGTATAAATAGCAGGTCAACACACATCAAACCGCTCAGTCATGTCTTGCTTTCAAGCCTCAAGAGAAGTTACATCCATGAATTTAAAATCTGAGGAACAACGTTTTTAAGACCTTTGCAACGTGGCCGGAGCCTTTTATAAACCCTCAAGCCTTAGCGGCCGCTGGATTCTACTATTTAAAAAGAAGAGATGAAGTGAAATGTGTGTTTTGTCCCATGATCTTAGACCAATGGCAAGAGAGCGATGAACCCATGCAGGAACATCAGCGCTGGTCACCTGCCTGCCCCTACCTATGCAGAAAGGAGGTGGGTAATATACCCTGTCATTCAAGTTACCCCTCACTCGTGCCTCAAAGTGATGAAAAAAGTTATGATACGTGTGGACTTTATGGTGTCAACAGTGCTTCAGTGAGCAGCTCACAGTTAAAAACATCCAGTTTAGAGACATTGGGATATCATCGGTGTTATGGACACTATAAACATAAAAGACTTTTTTGTTGTATGAGATGGTACCGCCTCTATCCTAGAATGAAAAAGGAATGTAAAACTTGTTATGCTAATAAAATAATGTAATACAAAATTGGTTGTTGTTGTTATATTATTTCTTATGCCCGCCCCCCCCCCCCCCCCCTGTGATATCCTAACCTCTATAGTGACTACTCGATGTTTTTATTTTATTTTACTAGAATGGAATGTAAGTAAATGACATGGGTACACCTTACTGAACAATTGTCAGTGTGTGGTCAGTTGGACTTGATCCAGACAAGAGTAAACATGTTGCGTACACTGATTGTCGACTGTCAAGGGTTTAAAATTGGAGATAACAAATTTATATTTAAAGAAGTGGCCATCATCGATTGTTCCACTTTTTGGATATCGCAAGCTACCCATTTGGTGTTTAAACCACCTTATGCGTTTGATTTGTTGTGTGATAAAGACCGTAAACAAACCCAGTGGATTGAAACTCATATGCAACTAGACTGGAAGCAAGGAACCATTTCATATAAGCACCTAGACATGGTCATGAAAGCCCACTTGTCTTCCGCTCATGTAGTATTTGTGAAAGGTAGTGAGAAACGTCAATGGTTACGACCATTTTTGGAGTCTTACTGTCAATGTATTGATTTAATGGACATGGGCTGTCCCTCGCTGCAAACACTCATGGACCGCTGCCCCTGTGCCAATATTACCCATAAAGCTCTGGCACAGGTGTGGCAATTGTTTCATTGGCTAACCACCAATGCCTGCTGGGAGTTGATAAATAAAATTAAAACTAAAGGTTTACCTGTGAATGCCACCAGTGAGACTTCTACAAGTGACGTGTAAACATCAACGTGATACCATGGAGAAAGGGGATGCTACCGATAAAGCGATTGGAAAGTTCTTCGTGTGCAAAAAAAACTAGACAGTTTTACTAAAGAAGAATTATTGGCTCTTCCAAAATCATTCATTTATTACGTCGCAGCAAATGCAGTGAAAGAAATCTGGCAACATGTACCAAAATCATGGACTCATGACCCTGTGTTAAGTGAATTGCAACCATGTACGGATTATGATCACCATAAGCAAGTGGCTATGGCAAAAATACCCTCTATGCGACAGTGTGCTACTTGCCAGCTGGTCAAACTGTATCACGGTCATAAAAGTCAGTGCAAAGACTTTGTTTCCTCATACCGCGGGTGTAATGAAGAAAAAAAGCAGCAACAACAAACATCATCCACAGAGGAGGAGGAAGATCAAACCTTTTTACCATCAATGGAAAAGGATATGCCAGACCTCTACTGGCAATGGCGTCATTGACAAAGTAATTCAATACTTGACTTTCGAAATCTACCTACCTGGTTATTATTTGTGTAGTCCGGGAACTTGTCTTGAAGAACCTTTGCAGCGTGGTGATATACCTATTAATCCTTTAGATCGAGCATGCACCTTTATCACCACAGTCATCCTGCATTAAGATGTGTAGCGGATAAAGTATCGTTGAAAAGCTAAACAATGTTTGACATCCTGTGATGTCTCAGTGGGAGAGAGGTTGGCAGCCCTCATTGTGATTAGTGCTATATAAGGAAAGTTAATGATGAGTGGACATGAACATTGAAAAGGATTGAGGAATTGGTATTTCTTTGTTTTCTATTTCTGTAAAGCTCTATTTTTTGTGAAATAAAAACAAGGTTTACAAGATCACAATGTCTTTTAATTTTAAAAATGGTAATAGACATTTCCTTTTTTTTTATTTTTTCTTACATGAATATTTACATTTTCCACTTTCCCTTTTTTACATTCCCCTTGATTAGTTCACACATTCTGTACATTTTTTTTGTTGTGAAATAAAAATAAGGTTCACTAGATCACTTTATCTTTTAATTCTAAAAATGGTGATAGCCATTTTTCATTTTCATTTTTTCACACATGAATATTTACAATTTCCACTTTACATTTTTTACATTCCCCTTGTTTAGTTCACACATTCTGTACATTTTTTTTGTGAAATATAAATAAGGTTCACCAAATCACTATATCTTTTAATTTTTAAAAATGGTGATAGCCATTTCATTTTTTCACACATGAATATTTACAATTTTCACTTTTCATTCTTTACATTCCCTTGTTTAGTTTACACATTCTGTACATTTTTGTTGTTGTGAAATAAAAAACAAGGTTTACAAGATCGCAATGTCTTTTTAATTTTAAAATGGTGATAGCCATTTCAATTTTTCACACATGGATATTTACAATTTCCACTTTACATTTTTACATTCCCCTTGTTTAGTTCACACATTCTGTAATTTTTTTAAAATCTCTTTCGTAATATACAAAAGCAAACATTTTACACTAAAATGTATTACTTATCTTATTTTTACTAAACTACTGTAGCCTAACATTATACATTCTGCTTAGGCCTACAGTTTTACAAAAAATATTACAATATAAAACACACTACAAATATTACAATATAGTGATCATTAGACTTAAGTAAAGTAATAGTCGTCAATGCGACTGTTTCCCCAAGCAAGAGTATCAAATGTGTTGGGTATAATGAATCGTTTGTTGTCTTCATTACTTAAAGCAACTTTGTTCAACAAATTGGTATGTAGCTGATGATTTTTACTTCTAAATACACACATTTTCTTATATAATACAGGTGGGTTACTAACTATACAGTTTTTATAATCACTTATATCTAACTCTTTACTAACAACATTCTTTTTCACTCCTTTTAATTTTTTTACTACTACATCATCAATTGTCATATAGCTGTATGATTTAGATTTTGTGCCTACAAAGGTGTCTATAATAACACCAGCACATTCATCCTTGAATTTCCCAAGAACCTTTTTGTTTACTAGAGGTAAATGGTAAATATTATCCTCGGGGTAGTCACTTGCATCAAACCTATTTAGCTCAGTTTTGATATCCTCGTAAAAATCATCAGTTTTAAACTCATAAATAAAAGAATCTGTGTCTGTGTAGAGTAATTTAGCATTATCAAGATAGTTTTTCTTTACATAATCATAGTGAAATTCATACATAAGTGTTTTTGATAATTCCAGAATGGTGTAACCCACATATATGGGTTTGTTGTAAGTTACTTTAAGACGATTCATTTGTATTACAACTAAATCCTCATGAATAATTGAACAGCTATGAAAGTTAGGCTTGCTTATTAAGTTGCTCGCACCATACCTTTTACCATCATTCTCCCACTTTGTTATCAGCTTTACATCAACTCGTTTATCAACATTCTCCATAGTCTTTACAAAAACACTATTATTCATGAGTTTATAAAAATCTTTTTCAAACGCGTTTGTTGACTGTGTTCTTAAATTATTGTTTAGATCAATATACGGTTTGAGCCATGCTGACTGATGAAATTGCAATACGCGATGAATTTTAGTTAATTTCAATCCATGCTGTAGACACTGTTTCAAGTTTTGATAATGTATTACATATTTACATTTATCATTTACATTAGCCATTAACATTTCTGTTCGTGATGTGATGTATGGAGATTTCATATTCTCAGGACAAAATGGTAAATCATTATGATCATCATGTAACTCTTTAGGGTACTCAAGATTTACCTCTAAAATATATCCTTTATCATCGTTATCATTAAGAGTGTCAACATGTAAGACATCAATTTCAGGTTGTGTCAGCCAGCGAAAATCTTTCAGTGGAAGATATTGACTCATAGCCCAACCATATTGGTTATTTGCATCGAGGTAGACAATATACTTTGACTCTTCACAAGGGTTGCAGCTAGGCATGTATTTATTATTCGCTTTAGAGTACCGTCCACTACATTGGCTTAATCCACCTCGAATTGATGATTTTATAAAATTGATCATGTCTATATCAGTCATTAATTCTAAATTTACTTTCGTTTTTTTCAACATTGAACTGAAACTTATCCCAGGAGCAGTGAAATACTGACAAGGATCAAGGTCATAAGTTTTCATACAAACATTCCGAAAATTTTCAAAAACATCTGCTAATAACAACACATCTGTCTTCAAATATATGTCTGAAAATTCTCCTAAAGTTTGAATGTCGAACTGTGTCCATACACGTTGTGCATGTAAATATTCCTGATCACTGATATGACTTGTGTTTAAGGAACTGTAAAATGCATCTTTCGGTGGTAAAGAACACTCCTCAAGACGTTCCACTCAGTTAATATATTCATAAGGGAATATACCCTTTTGACGAATCAAATTAAAATCATCTTCTTTAGGAAAGACACGTTGAATTTCATGAAACTGATCTGATTTTAAATTACTAGCCAGCTTATCAAGACTACTCGGCATAAAGCGGAATGAATCTAAAAATCGCAGTTTAATGGTTTTTTTATTGCTAGTTTTGATGTATTTTGTGAACGATATGTATTGTTCCTTATTATTTGCAATCACATCAATTTTCACATCTGAAGCTCCAAATTCTTTAACGATAAAGTGGTTATCGTATTTGCTACCGTTATGTAGAATGACCGGAATGAATATACTTACTCTATAATTTAAATTACATTCTTGGTGAGCAGCACCGAGATATTTTCCTGTTAAATGGTCATGATCGCGAACCCTGTCTGTATATAAAAATTCACCACATATAAAACAATTAGTTTCAGTTTCAAAACACGTTTGCTGTGATGATGTTAGTGGCTCCATTGGAATGATCGTATTTAAAATAGAGGATATACGGATGGCATCTTTCTCAAGCCTTTCCATAAAAACTTTAGGTGCATCAGGTCCTCTATAGAGCTCAAACTTATTTAAAGAGTCATCATAACTACATTTAATATAATATGCAAAGCTAAAAGGTTCATGAATGTGAGTAGTGTTGGTGAAAGGTTGGGCTGGATTCGATGAACATGTATTAAATGGTTTTAGCAAAGCCTCGAAGTCAGCATATATAACAAATGGTACTCGAAGCTGTTTCTCATAATCCTTAAATTTTAGAATGTTATTTTTAGGAGTCGGTAATACCGTACACACATGATTACACCCCCATTTTTGATGTTGAGTTAGTTGATCCTCTTTTCTGAAATGTAGCAAACAACCATCACACAACCACTTTTTACCATCGCATTTTGTTATCTGACTACTGACAAGTCTACTTAAATGTTTTATCCAACAATAGTGGGCGTTTTCACCTTTAGTTATGTACAGTAAATTTACATGAATATCCTTTTTTTCCTGAGTATAATATAGAGGACCTACTATTCTCTTATTTTCAATCCCATAAACATTAATACTTACATTGTTCAGCTCTTCAAAATGTTGAATGTCTTTTATCGCCATAGGAAATTCCATTTCTTCTAAATCTAACACTGAAGAATAGTGAGGATATGATGATGTTCTCATCGTGTCCCTCACTGCTGGATGGAGAGCTGAGGTTACAGCCCATGCAAAGCATGCGTCATCATTATTCATAACGTTTACACAAGCGTGCTTACGTTTGATCCATCCTGGCAAATCAACGTATGATGATGCTCGAAGGGGGTTGTATTTATTCATGTTGGTTTCTAAATAAAGTACTTCAACTAACGCCCAACCTGACTCCCTTTCGTGGAACTCTTCACTCTTCACAATGATAGCTCTTGAAATATTTTGGTATATATCACTAATATTAGTTGATTCGCTAACAATTATGTTTATTGTATTAAAAGATTTGATATCCGTAATTTCACCTTCGCTCCCAGTTTTTACATAGAGTCCAAAAAGTTCAAAATTAATTTTAATTGTTTTATGCTCTAATAAAACATTTTCTACTAAGCCAAACACAGTAGGTTGAACATTTTTTTAAAATGATTCAATACTTTGAGTTTTTTCTTTACTATAAAGTCTATAACTAGAAATTCGACTTTTAAATGCACTACCAATTTGTTGAACATTTCCAGAATTTCTTTCATGGCAAGCGTTATTTTTATGATGAATACTGCGTAAATGTCCATGAATGAATGAAGAAGGTATATCTATATTACATACATAACAATGTGTTATCGAAGGTTCACCATTCTTCTTTCTTTTTGTTGCACAACTATTTTCACAATCTTGAGAACGTTTACGCTTTTGAGCATCACATTCATTTAAAGGTTCCGTGCTAGTTGTTGGTTTTACATTTTTTAATTCTTGTTGTTCACCATGCACTTCAACCATGTGGGATTGATATCGCTTTACAGCAGAAAAACCAAGTTCAAAAACTGAACATGAAAATGGTGCTGAACTAACATGCATTAAATTTACATGACGTGCAAGATTATCTTGTCTGTTAAATGTGGTAGCACAATGACTGCACACAAACATTTTAATGTCATGTTCAACATTTGCGTGTCGTTGAAGGTTGTCAGGTCTTGAGAACTGTTTCTTACATTCACCACACTTGAACATTATGATCACTTTCGAAATTACCTATAATAGAAAGAAATCATAAATGTTAATAAATGATAAACAAAAGTAAAATATAAATAGTTTAATTACATTCCAGTCAATGGTTATAGCAGGGTATTTAAATCTATCATCTGTGAACTCCTAGCAAGTCTATGTAGTTCTAACTGTCACTGACACCTAGCGGTGAACATTGGAACTTGATAGAGTGGGAGAAACCAGTGATCGCCAGTTAAGTGAGCTAAGTGTGACGTCATAACCAATCTTAAAGCAAGTCTAAACTTGTAGAACATGTCACGTGATAGAAACCAGCGATCGCCAGTTAAGTGAGGTAAGTGTGACGTCATAGCCAGTCTTAAAACAAGTCTAGACTTGTAGAACATGTCACATATTGGAAACCAGCGATCGTCAGTTAAGTGACCTAAGTGTGACGTCATAGTCAGTCTTAAAACAAGTTTAAACTTGTAAAACATGTCACATGACAAGGTTAAGTTAGGTAAAGTTAAGTGAACTGAGGTTAAGACTTTAAATATTCCCTCTGTCACTGACACCTAGCAATGAACATTCGGACTTAATAGAGTGGTAATCAAAATCTAACCTACAAATTTAGCTTTACACATCATGGTCAAGTAGTTCCAACTTTTGACTGCTAAATATACCATTTTCACTGACATGTAGTGGTGAATATTGGAAAATAATACTCTAGCTGTTTAAAAGTTATTAGAGGGGCACTTACCTTTTTATAATTGATCAACTGCTGTCACTGAATGAACAGATTGTAGGAATCTGGTAACCTACAGGTACCCAATTATCTGTAAACAAATTAATCAATCAGTCAATCAATCAATAAATACATTCCAATCAATAACTTCAACATCAATTAATAATAAAAGACTACAATCCATTAATAATAAGTACTTACCTTGCAAAATAATTTAATGATTTTCTACCAAAACGGCTTTTTTTACAACTCTTGAGCAGTAATAGAGCACTGTTCACTCAAAGCGAGTAATAAAGACTGACAGTAGGGAGATATATGACACCCCTCTTATATAAACTCTCATCGCTCGTGTCAGCAGTTTTTTGCAGATCATTGCAATTCCTTTCCCAATACAGCTGAGAGTCCAAAGCACACTAGGAACATCTGTGTGGTATCCAGTGACTGCTGACTTTGCATAATCATCACCCATTGTCTTGATCAACACCTGAGGTTTCAAATTACTGCAGCGTCAGTCATAGCAACAGCAGTGTGCGCTCTCTGCCATGTCAGCAACATGACACCGGAAAGAACACCTGTGTAATATCCAATAACTGCTAACTTTGCATGATCATCACCCATTGTCTTCATGAACACATGCGGTTTCAAATTACTGCAGCGTTAGTAATAGCAACAGATCTGTGCGCTCTCTGCCATGTCTGTAATATGACACAGGAAATATAACAAGACGTCTTACTGCACATACCATCTCCTCAGTTTTAACATCTTAAGAACATGTATTATTCTCTTTCAACTACAAATGACTCGTTAGAACACATCCATCCACCAAGTTAGATCCCTTGTATGTTCACATGTATTTCGTCACTTTACTTTCATATCGTTATCACATTATACTAGTGGTGAACAACGTCAGTTCAACACACACAAATGTAGTTAGACCCTTTGACATAATTTAAATAAATTCATGAGCCAGTCCATAGGGACCAGGCCAAAGGGACCGGTCCAAAGGGATCAGTCCAAAGGGACAAGGACTCGTCCACAAGGACTCGTCAACAATGACCAGTCCACAGGGACCCGTCAACAATGACCTGTCAACAAGGACTCGTCCACAGGGAACCACTCCCCCGCCCTCTTCAAAAGCCATGAGTGGGCATGCGTAAAAAACAAAAACAAGCATGTTAATTCATAGTGGCTATCCACCGTACACATGCACTTTATGTAGAACAACGTTTCATTCCGTATTGGCATTCAAACGCTCTCATGTTGCAATTGGAAAGAGAGATTCTCTAAAACATTACAATTTCACCCCCTAGTAGGGGTAGGGTTTATTTTGGGGTGGAAATATGTTGTCCATTGGAAAGGGAGTGTCAGTCAGAGTTCAATGACATCTCGTTCGTCAAAATCCGACCATGCGTTCGAGAGATATCGCACCGCCGCCATCTTGTGAGGAGGGTGAAGAGGAGGAGGCATCTGAACTGTTACAAATACACTACTAACAATATGACACGACTATGACGCGAGCGAAGCGAGGCAAGAAATGAGAAGGTGTGTGTCTGTGTATTACTCAATCACGCAAGTACCACTGGTCCGATTGACATAAATTTTTACATGGAAGTAGCTGATTTACCTGGTTAACATATAGATTTCTTTGGTTTCAATACTTTGCCCTATTTAAAGATGGTGACCATTTTTGTGACGTCTCTACACCCTTTGGCTTAAAACTTTCATATTTCCATTTCAAATAAAAAGAGAACGCTAAGAAATAGCAAACTTTTGATGGGATATACGAGGTTTAAAATTACATTTTATATCCGAGAGGTATCTCCAACGGTTAGCGAGTAAAAGCTAAATGTGTGCTATAAAACACGGTCAACACCGAGCGGTGTAGTTGGACAAAATGTTCCATCCTTAATCTCCCTCTGCGCAGCACCTCGCCTATCCCCTGTTTTAACTGTCACCTTCACATTTTAATTTAATTATGACGCGTAGCGAAGCACGGGTACTTCAGCTAGTCGCTTATAAAATCCTCTCCGCCTGTCTTTTACAACGCACGAAAGAACAACTCGAGCCACTCATCGGTGAATATCAGGCTGGCTTCAGACCAAACAGATCAGCCGTCGAACAAATCTTCAATCTGAAATCCACCTTGAAACTTCGAGCCACACGAAATCTCGCAACCATCTGTACATTTGTCGACTTTCAGAAGGCTTATGACTCCATTGATCGAAAATCTCTTTTTAATGTACTCGAAGAAAACCATCTCGATCCGAAGACGAGACGACTCATCCAACAAACCTTAACCGACACAATTTCCTAGGTCAAATTCATTGGAGAGATCTCCCAACCTTTTCCCATTAAAACTGGTGTTCGGCAGGGAGATGGACTTTCTCCATTGCTGTTCAACATCGTTCTCGATAAGGTCATCAAAGAATGGGAAAAAGAATTAAAAAGTCGCAACATATGGAAACCTGTCGTGTTAGGAAGACAGAAGGATAATATCAATGTTACATGCTTAGCTTTTGCTGATGATTTGGAAATCCTCACCGGAGATGAACGAACGGCAATTCACCAGATTGAAGTCCTCAAAGAATGTGCTGGGAAAGTAGGGTTGCAAATCTCCTTCACAAAAACTGAATTCATGGCTACAAAACACATTGAAACCCAAACTTTGGTAACAAAATACGGTTCAATCAAAAAGGTTAATCATTTCAAATACTTAGGTGAAATTATTGAACCTACAGGCACAGAAAGAATAGCACAAAGAACACGTGAACTCAAAATGCGGAATGCATATGGGAAAACCGCAAACATCTACAACAAAAAATGCATGAGCATTAACACTAAAATTCGACATTACGCGACGGTCATCAAACCCGAAACACTCTACGCCAGTGAGACCTTAAACCTCACTTATAAAGGGGATCATGAAAACATCAAGAAAGCTGAAAGGAAAATCATCCGAAAAATTCTTGGCCCAAGACTTACAGATGAAGGATATCGTTTACAATCGCACAAGATCACAGAAAAATATTCAAATATTGAAATCGATTTCCGTAAATGACGCTTGAAATTTTATGGACACATTATGAGGCTAGATGACAACCGATTAACAAAGAAAATATTGATGTACTCACAAAAATTAAAGACGACAACGGTTTGGATTAAACAAGTCCAAACTGATCTCAATAACGCCAACATCACACCCACAGATATCGAAGACCGCAAAACTTTCAGACATAAGATCTACAAAACTCAGCAATTCTTCTAGGTTTGTGCCGTGTCTTGTGTGGGGTTTCGCCTAGGACACCAAGCTGGCTCATCGGCGGGCTCTTGGTGTCCCCGCCCGGACCCCCACATGAGTGACGAACTGCGCGCCACCTCCCTTTATATTAGGTGCAACTGCACCAGTTGACTGCGAGAACTAAGAGCTCAAGCAGCCTCAACCTCCCTATGAAGGCTTCCAAAAAGATGGTATATTGGCTTTCACGGCCGGTGTATTAAAACTCAGCAATTCTTCTAGGTTTGTGCCGTGTCTTGTGTGGGGTTTAGCCTGGGACACCAAGCTGGCTCATCGGCGGGCTCTTGGTGTCCCCGCCCGGACCCCCACAGGAGTGACGAACTGCGCGCCACCTCCCTTTATATTAGGTGCAACTGCACCAGTTGACTGCGAGAACTAAGAGCTCAAGCAGCCTCAACCTCCCTATGAAGGCTTCCAAAAAGATGGTATATTGGCTTTCACAGCCGGTGTATTAAAACTCAGCAATTCTTCTAGGTTTGTGCCGTGTCTTGTGTGGGGTTTCGCCTAGGACACCAAGCTGGCTCATCGGCGGGCTCTTGGTGTCCCCGCCCGGACCCCCACAGGAGTGACGAACTGCGCGCCACCTCCCTTTATATTAGGTGCAACTGCACCAGTTGACTGCGAGAACTAAGAGCTCAAGCAGCCTCAACCTCCCTATGAAGGCTTCCAAAAAGATGGTATATTGGCTTTCACGGCCGGTGTATTAAACCTCAGCAATTCTTCTAGGTTTGTGCCGTGTCTTGTGTGGGGTTTCGCCTAGGACACCAAGCTGGCTCATCGGCGGGCTCTTGTTGCCCCGCCCGGACCCCCACAGGAGTGACGAACTGCGCGCCACCTTCCTTTATATTAGGGGCAACTTCACCAGTTGACTGCGAGAACTAAGAGCTCAAGCAGCCTCAACCTCCCTATGAAGGCTTCCAAAAAGATGGTATATTGGCTTTCACGGCCGGTGTATTAAAACTCAGCAATTCTTCTAGGTTTGTGCCGTGTCTTGTGTGGGGTTTCGCCTAGGACACCAAGCTGGTTCATCGGCGGGCTCTTGGTGTCCCCGCCCGGACCCCCACAGGAGTGACGAACTGCACGCCACCTCCATTTATATTAGGTGCAACTGCACCAGTTGACTGCGAGAACTAAGAGCTCAAGCAGCCTCAACCTCCCTATGAAGGCTTCCAAAAAGATGGTATATTGGCTTTCACGGCCGGTGTATTAAAACTCAGCAATTCTTCTAGGTTTGTGCCTGTGGGGGTCCGGGCGGGGACACCAAGAGCCCGCCGATGAGCCAGCTTGGTGTCCTAGGTGAAACCCCACACAAGACACGGCACACACCTAGAAGAATTGCTGAGTTTTAATACACCGGTCGTGAAAGCCAATATACCATCTTTTTGGAAGCCTTCATAGGGAGGTTGAGGCTGCTTGAGCTCTTAGTTCTCGCAGTCAACTGGTGCAGTTGCACCTAATATAAAGGGAGGTGGCGCGCAGTTCGACACTCCTGTGGGGGTCCGGGCGGGGACACCAAGAGCCCGCCGATGAGCCAGCTTGGTGTCCTAGGCAAAACCCCACACAAGACGCGGCACAAACCTAGAAGAATTGCTGAGTTTTAATACACCGGCCGTGAAAGCCAATATACCATCTTTTTGGAAGCCTTCATAGGGAGGTTGAGGCTGCTTGAGCTCTTAGTTCTCGCAATCAACTGGTGCAGTTGCACCTTATATAAAGGGAGGTGGCGCGCAGTTCGTCACTCCTGTGGGGGTCCGGGCGGGGACACCAAGAGCCCGCCGATGAGCCAGCTTGGTGTCCTAGGCGAAACCCCACACAAGACACGGCACAAACCTAGAAGAATTGCTGAGTTTTAATACCCCGCCCGTGAAAGCCAATATACCATAAGATCTACACTTGGGAAGCTGCGTCAGAAGATAAGCCCAGCAGACCTAGGGGAAAATGGACTGACGAACGTCGAGCTATACATAGCGACATGATGAAAGAATTCTGGAAGAACAAGAAAAATAACAGCAACAGATCATAACTTGCTTTATGTGATCCTGTATGGGTCGAAACATACTAAATAAATAAATAAATAAATAATAGCCCATTAATATAAGTAATAAGAATAATAATAATCATAATAATTATTATTATAGAATAATAAAAACAAAAGTACAAATTATAATATTATAATAATAATAATAATAATAATAATAATAATAATATCGTATGGCCTCGGGTGCCTGGTGCAAGCTTTGTTAATTGACACCCAGAGGGTAGCTTGCATGTCGAATTTCGTCGTTCCTTTGAACGCTATGAAAGTCAAGGAGGTTAGATATCTAAACTCCTTGACACTACAGCGCTTTCAAGTAGAGAATGGAGGAACTTTGTGTTGGCGGAAAATCCCGAGATTAATTATGCCATTGAACACGGCCTACTGAATTCAAATGGGTTCTTTGACATGCCAACAACGTATGACATAAGTATCGTCATTTTTGTCGCCTTACAAAAATCACTTACCATGGCCAGGAGCGAACCTGCATTCTTGGGGTTGGTAGCCCGACACTATAACCACTCACCCACCGTGGCAAGCTATTATAATATTAATGATAATAATAAAGACTTACGTGTAAGACAGGCCAATAGCAATGAATCCATCAGAAGCAGCGCCAACCAGTACTGAAGAAAATACATGATACTCTGTTGACTTATCGACACAGTTTACACACGGATTGTTTCTTTGTTATCCGTACGAATTTATTAAAACCAAAGTTATGATCAGCACTTTATTTTAATTTGCCATATAGTACTGAAACTAATTAGCGTAAAATAGCTTCCAGTAAATTATATGTTGCATCAAGGTACAGTACGTAGATAGGATTGCTTGGTGCAAGTTTAATTTGGAAAACATTGCCTTTATGATAAACAGTGCCCCATTGTCTCTGAACAGGGCGACCAGGAACTTCACCTCAGCGGAAATACCAGCCAGTCAGAAACGAGCACCGAGGGAACGATCACTTGAGAACGCAGGTGTGAGTTGAATCGAACAAGACTAACACGTCGCTTACACCTCGCACGCGAGCATCACACTCTGTTCGTATGCACTATAGCGCAGTGCGGCTACCTGTGATCTAGAGCCTCCGGGTGTTGGGTAGTGGATGGACATGAGACCCTTCCCCCAGGGGCTCACAACTTGTGGGACGTGGGTTGGCGACCACGGGACCCCAGCTGGGTCTGGCATATTTTCCATTTTCTTGTGCCGGGCTCCTCTCCGTCTTCTCTCCTCTCGACCTCCCTTGATCGACTCTTGTTCTTTTCCGACCGCGACGGTATTAAGGTATCCAAGGCCTAGGGAGTCTTTCACTTTCCCGCCTTAATTGGCCCTTGTATCATCTTCCATGATCCCTCCTTCGTTGAGGGGTCAGACCTCTTGTTTTCTTTTCATTGAGTTATATTTCCTTTTCTATTTAAGATTCCCGCTCTGTTTTTGTTAATTGGCTCCCCGTGTATCTAAATTCCCTTTAGTGAATTATTTGCATCTACACTCCATTTTGTAGTTATTTTCAATCTACGTTGCATTTTGTAAGTTTTTTCGATCTAAATTGCACTTTGTGAGTATTTTCAACCTTAATTGCGTTTTGTATGGTGGGCATTTTGAAATATCTTGATTCTCAATTGCATTTTGTAGGTATTTTGAATCTAAATTACATTTTGTAAGTATTTTCAATCTAAATTGTATTTTATAAGTATTGCCCATTCAAATGATTAGTTTGAATCTACCGTACATTTTGTAGGCGTTTTCAATTTCAATTGCATTATGTAAGCATTTTGAATTTCAATTGCACTTTGTGAGTATTTTGGATGTGAAATAGGCGTTTTTCAAACTAAATTTCATTGTGTATTTTCAATTTCAATTGCATTTTCTGCGTATTTTTCAATCTTTTCCTTTTGTGAGTATTTTCCTTCTAAATTCCCT
Organism: Meconema thalassinum; assembly: GCA_946902985.2. NCBI lineage: Eukaryota > Metazoa > Arthropoda > Insecta > Orthoptera > Tettigoniidae > Meconema > Meconema thalassinum. The sequence goes on along the minus strand of OX336390.1, from coordinate 963,928,956 downwards.
TTTTATTACCACTCTCCATTTTGTGCGTCGTTTCAATCTGAGTTCCATTTTGTAAGTATTTACAGTCTCACTTAATGTTCGTTCTGGTTTCCATTTCATTGTCATTTTCGTCATCACCCACCCAGACCATTAGGCCCCTAAAAACAACAAGCAGCTGTTTATTCTCTCAGAATATTGGAGAAAGACTTAGGCCATGTTCTCAATGTTTATATTCTCTCTTAAAGCCCGCACTTTTGCCTGGCAGACATCTTGGATCAGTGGGTCTAGAAAGCCTCTGATGATGGAGCTGGATATTAAAACACACAGGTATTCTAAATGTTTCAACATGTTATTTCTCGTTGTTTGAGTCTTCAGTCTTTTGACTGGTTTTATGCAGCTCTCCATCCCTACATGTCCTGAGCTAATCGTTTCATCTCTACATAGCTACCACACCCTACATCCGAGGTAATATGTTTAACATATTCTAACCTAGGTCTACCCCTACAGTTCTTGTCCTCGACACTTCCTTCTATATCTAAGTTTGGTATTCCTGGGTGTCTTAGTGTGTGTCCTACCAACCTATATCTGCTCTTCATTAGCAGTCGCCAGAAACATCTCTCCTCTCCCACTCGTCTTAATACCTCTTCGTTTGTCACCCTATCTTCCCATCTGATCTTCATCATTCTCCTATAACACCTCATTTCAAACGCTTCAATTCTCCTCTTTTCTGCTGCACTAATAGTCCAAGTTTCACTTCCATACAACGCCACGCTCCAGACAAAGGCCTTCAAAAATGACTTCCAAATACCTAAATCTATATCCGATGTCAACAGATTCCTTTTCTGTAGAAAGGCTTTCCTTGCCTGAGCCAACCTACTTTTTATATCCTCTTTGCTTCGTCCATCACTGGTTATTTTGCTTCCTAAGTAACAGAAGTCTCCTACTTCCCGTGGCGTTTCACCTGCCAATTTGATGTCCATAGAGGTTTCTGATTTATTTCAGCTGCATTCCAATATTTCTGTTTTACATTTATTGATTTTCATCATGAATTCTTTCCTGAAGACGGAATCCGTACCATTTAAAAACTCATTCAAATCCTCTGGTGTGTCGGCCAAGATGACGATGTCATCAGCGATTCTCAGAGTTGAGATTATTTCTTCTCAAATCTCATGAAAAAACAAACACATTTACCATTATGGGATTAGGTTATGATATTACCGAATGGATTGCCAAGGTAAGGCTTTTGTTTTATGAAAGGAAGATTGACTTCCGTAGCACATTGGCATCACTCGTGACGTCAATACTACTTGTATTTTGTGTCCTGCATGGCCTTTTCAGTATGTGCTAGCCACGCGTATTGGTGAGGTGTGTCTGTACCAACTGACGAGCCCAACAGCACACTGGGGCGAAACGCTGGCATTTTATGTTTGAGTTAACCAGACCAATATTATCATATTGATTGATAATTATGGGATTATGTGAGAACATTGCCGTGTAATTAATTAAAACGCCCCGCCAATCAATACACATGTTATACTCCATCTAGTGTAAGTTTGCACTTTTTTGCCAGCTAGGGTTGCCAACCTTCATCAGGAAAGACTCAATTTATATAACCTGTAGTCCATAACAAATATATATACACGTTTTAATCACATGTAAGTTTTTCAGGTTATTTTTTCGCATGTAATTGTTAATTTATTAGCAACATATTATGTCGGCCAGACTGAAAAGTTGCATTATCAAACTGAACTACCACGTGCTCGTGGGATGGGCGTGCGGTTGATAATGGACGCTTTACTGTGTTCATCCGCCTGAGAAAATAACGGGTTAATTATATTAAATAATAATTATTATAATTGATAATATTGCGCACTGTCGTCTGAAAGTAATATTTCCATTTGAACGCGTGTTCACTTTTCAGATAAATATATACTGGTTATCTGAAATGTTGAGTAAATATTGAACCCTTTACCCTCTGATGGATAAATGATTCGATGTTTTATTTCTTCAATTAATAAATATTTCCACCAGCATCATGAAAATAGCCAGACGGAGATGAGGAAATTTCAAGCATTGGTTGGAGACAATGGGGACATACCTGCAGCAGTTTGACAAAAGGCTAAATACTTAGGATTGTGAAAAGAAAGACCTAGCAATGATTCAGAAGGACAGGTGGTGGCCACCTCAAAATAGAAGCGACGCGCAGTGAGACACGCTCATGGTATGTTCATTGTGATATTCGCGCCTAGAAAAAATATGATGCAGTAACGTGAGTGGCTGATGAAAATACTAGACACTCCTTCGAGGCCAAGGTCTGATAAAAACCGCCAAGTTACAGAAAATGTGGAACCAATGAGAGAAGAATGCTTACCAGCGCGGCAAGTCTAGCTTGGGTACGCGATGGCTAGCATTAACGCGGGAGATCGCCTAGACAAAATCTCTACGATCGATTCTAGGATTAATGGGCATATTCTTGACCTGCGCTATTTTTCGAGTTCAGTGATATTTATTTCATTCCTGTACCACTATTATTTTGAGAAATTTTTATATAATTTCCCCCACTATCAATACCTTGGGCCGATTCATTTATAAGTGGCGTGAAGAGCCAAGACAGTGTTATTACTTTTGTACGTCTGAGGACGTAGGCCATTACTTTTGTTCGTCTGAGGACGTAAGTTATTATATTTTGTGTGTCAGTGGACACAGGAATTATTAATAAATGTGTTAAATTCAGTGGTAGATAGTCACAGTACTATATTTTGTAGGGGCAGTATCTTCGATAATTCGCCAACAGACAGTTCCGGGGAAAGTAGTACCTGAAACGGCGAATTTAGTAGTCGGATATCAAGTGTATAATAATCTAACTTTTTGAATCAGCACGAGAGATGACATCGCTTATCCTGAAGGAAGTCTGGAACTATCAACACTCCGTCCAGATGGCTGAGATGAGCTAAGAAGCATTCAGTTGGGAGATGGCAGCGGATGTCCTTTGACTGGTGACTGGCCGAGGATGAGTACTGAATAATATTCTTATTATCTGATAAATTAACTTATGGTGTATGGGACATATTTTGGTTTGTAAATAATTTGCTTGTGTGATTAACGTAGTATATTTAGTTTTGGTCTGACACACCTTTTGCATGGAAGCAGCTCGCATATTTGTTATTAGTGGAAGGTTCTTGTTTTTGTTTTGTTTAACTAACGTAACTATGTGGACGACCGTGTTTGCATATGTTACGCAGTGCGGTTAAAAACGTCTCTCGGAGATATGTTGTGTTTCAGAAGTAGGACTGAAATAATATAATTACACAGTAGATTGGAGGGTAATTAATTTTTTTGGTTTATTATTGATCAGGTTCAGTGAGATTATTGCCTTTGGAGCAATGTGATTTGTGACGAAGAGCAGTCAGCTCTATCGTAGGTTTTAATATTTTTTAAAAATTGTTTGTGAGCATCAATTCAGCCGATCTGTGTGAGAAACGTCAGGTCATTCCCAGAAGTGTGTGTGTGTGTGTGTGTGTATTTTGTGGTCATTACAAGCGGGAATTTCAGCGTAGACTGATTTCTGTCAGCTTGATGCCAAGTCCATATTGTTACCATGCGAGGGCAATTGTGGATATTTGATTAATGTCTGACCATATGTTGAGGTAGTTGAGATTTTGTTGCTGTTGATTCTTTGAGATAACGGCACAGCTGGTCAGTTATTTTTACACACTGGAGGTGGGACAATGACAGGTATTGAGGAAAGAGGGGAGCTGTTTCACAAGACGGACTGAAGGTTGCAAGCAAGGTCATTAGGGAGGAGTGCTCGTTTGGCTCCGTACTTACTTGAAATACAACATTAAGAACTGATCAATGGTAAAAATTGTTTAAATAAATGGGAGTTGCCTACGAATCACGATAATCTCCGAAGCGTTACCTTAACATGCAGTTTTGTTCATATAAAGTAATCTTAGCCGGTCAGGCTTTTGCTGTTGTTGGTTTAGTCCATGTTTATATTCCATATCAGTGACCCGTGAAGTCAAGTGCGATGCTGTATTTCCTTGTTTGTGGATTGAGCAATTGGCCGGTGTTGGCAGCTCATTTCGTCCAGTGCGTCATCGCACTAATGAGGGTCTCGAGAGAGATTCCTGTAAATAGTAGATTTTAGTGTGTGTGTCAGCATTACATTTTAAGGGTTTTTATTAGTGTCATGTTCCATATCCGTAAACGTTGATTTACGAGGTGATTGTTCGTAAGCATCGTGGCTGTTAACCCGCTGTAAACGAACAGTCATCCAAAGTACTCATTCCTCGTAGTTAGTCATTACGCGTACATAAAATCCAAAATGCAAGTTAGTGGAACTAGGATCCACATTTTAATAAGGGGGAGATCCGTCTGACTCCTCAGCATTGATAGATATTCTTGTCATGGGAAAATTTCAGGGAGGATTTTTTTATTATTGTTGTTTATATTATTTTTATGCACTATTAGTCATTAAATCATGTTATTATTTTACATCTTGTCACCTTTCTTTCTTAATTATAGTTTAAATCCTATGACCCTTACCTCAGTAGAGCATGTTGTTTGGCGAACGTAAACATCACACTAGGAACTGAGTGCGACCCCTTGATCAAGATTCTTGCATATCATCATCATCATCTTGCACAGTTTCCAGCCACTGGCCGGGTCTGTTTGGAACACAAGCCTCTCCAACGTCTTCTGTCTTCCCACCATCTCTCAGCCTCCACCCTTGTCCAGTCTTCTCCTCTCTTCTTCACGCTTTCTTCCACCCCCTTCAGCCACCTGTCTCTCGGTCTTCCCCTCGGTCTCTTTCCTTCCCACTTCGTCTCATGTACTCTCCTGGGTATCCTCTTCTCCTCCATTCGTTTTACATGTCCATACCATCTAAGTCTAGATTTCTCTATACCATCCTGTAATGGTTCCTCCTTCATTAATTCTCTGGTCCTCTCATTTCTTATTCTGTCCATCTTTGTAGCTCCAATACTGCTTCTCAAGAACCTCATCTCACTGGCCTGTATTTTGCTCCTCTCCCTTCCTTTCATAACCCAGGTCTCCGAGGCATACGTCAGGATAGGGACATAGTACGTCCGATATATGATCTTTTTGCTGTTCTGAGGGACATCCTTGCTCCATAACATGCTTCTCACACTCCTCCGAAATGCTTCTGCCTGCCTCCCCCGCTCATTTATTTCTCTATCGTTTCTTCCATTATCTTGTATCAGGCTTCCCAGATACTTAAAACTCTCCACTTTCTTCAGCTGTTCCCCACCAATTGTTATTCCCGTTGTGGTTCTTTCCTTCTTCCTTGTTGTGATCACCATCTCACTCTTATTTATGCTAAATTTCATCCCATATCCTTGTATTACTCCTTCCCACACGTCCAACTGTTCCTGTACCTCCTCCTCCTTGTTTCCCCAAATCTTCAAATCATCTGCAAACACCATTGCTTTCATCTTTCCGTCCCCAATTACTTGTGCCACTCGGGTCATTATGTCATCCATCACCACAATGAAAAGTAACGGTGACAGTGCACTTCCTTGTTTCAGGCCGTTTCTTTGTTCCAACCAGTCAGATCTCTCTCCTCCCACTTTCACACAGCTCACGCTTCCCTTGTACATCTCCTTTATCCTCTTTATAGTCCATTTCTCTACTCCTCTATCCTCCAGGGACTTCCATACTTTGTTTCTGCATACACTGTCATATGCTTTCTCAATGTCCAGGAAGGCCATCAGTAGATCTGTTCCATATTCATAGTGCTGTTCTTGTAACTGCCTTACAGCAAAAATCAAATCCACTGTGGACCTTCCTGCTCTGAAGCCATGTTGTTCTTCCCTCATCCCTCCTTCTATCCTTGTCCTAATTCTCTTTTCCAAAACTTTCTCGAAGATCTTTGCACAATGACTCATCAGTGTTATTCCCCGATAGTTTCTGCAATCTGTTCTACTACCTTTCTTGAAGATCGGGACAATGATTCCTTTTTTCCAGTCCTCTGGGGTCTTCCTTTCCTTCCATGCTGTCCTCATCACTCGGTACAGCCACTGTATCCCCACCTCTCCTGCTGCTCTCACCATCTCAACACACAACTCATCCACACCCGGTGCCTTCCCTCCTTTCATCTTGTTCACTGCATCTTCCACTTCTTTCCATGTTAAGTCCTTTTCTGTTTGCAGTTCATCTTCCTCTTCCCCGATTTCTTCCTCCTCACCATCTTTTCCATTTGGGTTCAGAAGTTCTTCAAAATATTCTTTCCACATTTTCTTCAGTTCTTCCCTATTTTCTATCTCTTGTCCCCTTTTGTTCACCATTCTAACATAATCCGTAGGATCCTTCCGCCTCTTATCTTTCACCATCCCATACAGGACCTTTTTTGTACCTTCACTATCCTCCTCCATCATCTTTGTCCACTCTTCCATCCACTTCCTTCTCTCCTCAGCCACCACTCTCTTCGCCTCCTTCTTTCTTTCCTGGTACTCTTCCCTTGTCTCTACCGTCCTATTTTGATACCACCTCCTAAAGGCTCTATTCTTTTCCCTTACTATATCTTTTGTCTTCTCATTCCACCATGGTGTTTCCTTCCACCTCTTCTTACTACTTGTCCTCCGACATACTGCTTCTGCTGCACCCACTAGTGTCTTCTCAAATCTAGCCCATTCCTCTTCCACCCCTCTTTCTTCATCTGTTGGAATTCCTTCCTTTACCATTTTGAGGTACTCGACCCTTCTATCCCCTTCTTTCAGTTTCCATATCCTTATACGTCTTTCCTGGTTCTCAGTCCCTTTCTTCTCCTTACTCCCTCTCAGGTTCATTACCAGTAATCGATGGTCGCTATCCAGGTTCTCCGATGGTATAACCTTGATGTCCGTGATGTTCTTATTTAGTTCTTTCTCATACAGTATATAGTCGACCACCGACTTCCTGGTCAAGTCATCACTGTACCATGTGATTGTGTGGCTCTCTCTTTTCTTAAACCAGGAATTCCCAACTAGCAGGCTGTTCCTCTGGCAGAAGTCCAACAGTCTCTTTCCTTCCTCATTTCTTCCACCCCAACCCTCTGGTCCTAGAACACTCTCATAACCTTGTCTTTCTCTTCCTACATGGGCATTGAGGTCCCCCATAACAATCATATTTCTTCCTACCAGCTGCTTCTGCAATTCCTCTTCAAACTCCTCCTTCTCTTCAGAAGCGCAGCCTACTTGTGGAGCATATACTTGCACTATTTCTACGGTCTCTCCCCTCAGTGCTACTTTCACTTTCATCATCCTATCACTTATTCTCCTCACTTCTTCTTTCAAACCATCTCGTACTACTACTCCCACTCCATTCCTCTTTCCCTCTTCGTTCCCACTCCAGTACAGTCTATAGCCTTTTCTCAGTACTCTCCTTCCTTCCCCTTTCCACTTTGTTTCTGCCAATCCCAATAAATCCAACTTCCTTCTTTCCATCATATCCACTATCTCCTCCACCTTCCCCGTCAGCGTTCTTAGGTTTAAAGTTCCAAATCTTAGTCCGTGTGTACAGCCGTGTCGTCGTCTATTAAATCCATCCTGTCCGAGGCTCGTTCCATTTTTGAAAGCATTTGGTTTAATCCACTACTGGCTTGCTGGGCCTATCGTAGCTTCACCAGAGCCCCGTTAGCCGTCACTTTTCAGGGTTCCTGTAGGACCTTCACAGCTACCGTAACGGTCCCGGGGCACACGAAGTCCCCACTGTACTTCGCCCCTACAGGCAATCCCCTACTTTGTGCCGTTGCCCGTCTCCCACGACGTGGACGAGGGGTTGGACTTATGGGAGACGATTCTTGCATATATACACTGCAATTCTGAAGGGTACAATATGTAGCCTGAGATGTCTCCAGGTCGGACATCTTTGTTTTGACCATCGAGTCGGAAGCAGATACAGAATTTCTTGTTCAAGATATTTATTTTACTTCTCTCTTTTTGAAGGTAAATGAAAATGCATCAGAACTATTGATTTCCCCAAGGACATTGGCCTGGTGAATAATTTTCATATGATATGATTTGTGCAAAAGAAAAGTAGGCCTAAAATATGAGTTGTTGTGTAGGGCCTAGGCCTAAAATTAACTTACATGGTGAAATGTTTCGTACGTTTTATTTTAATATCAATCCAACAGGTGAAGTAATGATCGTATCGTCTTAAGGACATCTTACAGTATACCTTAGTAAGCATTTTCCTCGAGCTGTGAAATGATGGGCCTAAAATAATTCCACTCTCACATTTAAGTTATCTGCTGTTGTGTCAGTGACAAGGTCTTGCTCATAGCGCGTCCAATGATGTAACATTCTGTCATAGAACGATTATTTGATAAATGTCTCAAAGAAATACAAGTTTCCTTTTAAAAAGGGCAATGAATGATATTGCGAGATGAATGTAGGTTTAGGCAACTCTTAACAGCTGTTGACACCTTGACGGAATACAGCGGCCATTGCTGGCTGCCATGTGGGTGATAGCTCATTGGCTGGAATGCACGTGGTAGAGGCGGATTAATATGTTCTGTAGGAGTGTTCGTTCCCGCGAGAACTGTCAAAAAAGTGCAAACTTACAGTAGATGAACTATAGTTTCGGAGATATGGAATGCCGGTGAAATATTTCACACAGCCGCCATCTTGAGGTTCTCTAGAATTATCGTACCTGTTTCAGTCCAACAATGGAGCCTTCTTTAGAAAATTACAATCAAAACTTAAGAAATTAATTTAATAAAACTGTTGAGAAATAAAATTAACTAAAATATATACAGGATGAAATGTGGAAACAATGAATAACAACGATGTAAATATAAAATAAATCATCTACAGGGTCTTTCATATAAAATAAGAACGGCAAGCGGCAGTTTTGTTATTCGCTGCTACTGTCGCCTTGGCCGAGCTTGTGGCGCGCCATGGCCCCCTGCTGTACTATTGAAAGCGCGCGCATGGTACATACGAGGGCTGTTTTTTTTTCCAACTTCCGATGGACTGTATAAAAATAACAGATTGACATACCAAACTGATTTTACTCCTAAATGTTTGCTTGTTTTATTCTTATGTCTCAACATAAACGTCAAAACGATTGAAACTTTTGTCGTATAGTTACACCAGCTTTCCAATGCCCTCGGCAAAACATTCTGTCGCCACTGAGGTGGGTATGTCTGGACAGTCTCCTGAAGTGTTTCCTTTTTGGCGAGGCGTTGCCGCCCAACCATACCTTCAACTCTCGAATAAGGTGAACATCATTCACGACCGCACTGTGCCAACGTTACGATAGACTTTAAAAAGAATTCAAGTGTGAAGTTTTGGACCATCTGCCGTTTAGTCCAAACCAGCACTGAATGATTTTCACTTTTTTCAAGAATTGAAGGTATTGTTGGGCGGCAACGCCTCGCCAAAAAGGTAAAATAAATCACGAGGCTCTCCAGACGTACCCACTTCAGTGGCGGAAGAATATTTTGCCGAGGGCATTGGAAGGCTGGTGTAACGATACGACAAATGTTTCAATCGTTTTGGCGATTATGGTGAGGCATACGAATAAAACAAGCAATCATTTAGTAGTAAAATCAGTTTGGTACGTCAATCTGTTATTTTTATACAGTCCATCGGAACTTGAAAAATAAACGGCCCTCGTATATAGCCTACTATGCGCGCGCTTTCAATAATACAGCAGGGGGATTTGGCGCGCCACAAGCTTGGCCAAGGCCACCGCAGCAGCGAATAACAAATCCCCCGCTTACCGTTCTTACTTTATATGAAAGACCCTGTATACTAATATAATAAATCTGAAGAGTTTTTTTGTTTGTGAGTTTAAACGCGCTAATCTCTGGAACTACCAGTCAGATACGAAAAATTATTTTTGTATATGCTAGCCTGATTCAAGAGGAATAGTGTAGGCTATGTAGCATTAGGCTACACCTCTCAGGTAACCTTAAAGATTGTTTTTTGTTCAGTAAGTCGGAAGAACAAGCGTTCCCGAACAGCTTCAATAATACCCAAGTCTATTGTTGCCTGGCAATGCGGGCTGCATCACATCGCCCCTACCATTGTTCTGGTGCAGAATTGCGAGCTGCTTATAAATTGAGTCACGGGGAGTAATTAGTGTTAGGCCCCTTAAAACAGTTATCATCATGACAATAGTATGTCTCTGTATAAGGACGATGGTGTTGGTGCAGTATATTGAGGTTATCAGCTGCAATAAGCGTTGGTGCTTTCCGATCCTTATCATTGAGGGCTCCAGTTCTGTAGTAGTATTCATTATCATCCATAAAACAAATAAATCCACCAGGCGAAGCCGGGCACTACTGCTAGTTTTACAATAATATTTACTTGGCCACACGAACCGAAATCGGGTCATTGTCTCACTCATTAGCCTCTTCCGTCTCCGGCCATATTCTCGTTGGCTCCCAGGGCCTCCAGGTCTTTCCTGACTCCATCCTGTCATCTCAACTTTGATCTACCGAGCGGTCTTTTCCTTGTGGTTTTCCTTCTAGCACGCTCTTTACCATCCCTTCTTCCCTTCTCAGTGCATGTCCCAGCCATTCTGCTCCTTATTACTGCTATCATATCCGGTTCGGTGGTTTTTCTTCCTCTGAAGTTTCCCTGCTCAAATACCAACTCCAAGATTTTTCTTAACACTTTGTTTTCAAAGATCAATATTCTCCTCCCCATCTTCTTGCTCAGTGCCCATGTCTCTGCCCCATATATTAATACTGACCGTACAATTATCTACTATATATTTGTCAAAAAACACTCACTCACTCACCCACTCACTCACTCACTCACTCAATCATTCATCACGAAATCTCAGAAACCACCGAACGGATTGGAATGAAATTTGGTATATAGCTTCCTCAAGGGCCGCAAGCGCCCATTAAGAAAGGATTTTTGGATATTCAGGTTCTAAGGAGGTGTTAAGAGGTAGACCTGCATTTAATTGAATATCAATATCTCCCGATTGATTTCATGTGATACTCGGCATATAAACTCATCATTAATAACTAGAAGTTCCGTGACGAACTAAAGAGCCTACTTTTTTAAATTTAAGATTCATGCCAATGATTAATGACGAAATTAATTTGGTAATATCGAAATTCCTAATTAGTTCGAAATACTGTATACCTGGCATAATGTAGCCTAATAAAGCACTACAGTTGGCAGCCCTGGTGACTGAATATATTCTTAGATCCATTTCTTAGGGTACAGAATACAAAATTTGGTTGAAGTCCAATGGATAGCATGGACGTTATATACAGTTAAACATTGGATCTAACAGCGCGCGTAAAATCATGTTGGCAACAATGCCATGCATGTATTGGTCAGAAGTAATCTGAAATAATATGATCTATTGTTGTGCCAATTTTGAATGAAATGCATTAGTTAGTATAGAAGTTACATGAATTTAAAATTGGACCTCTCAGCAGGCTTAGAATCATGTTGGTAGCACTGACGTATATACGTTACTCCAAATTAATATAGAATGTCAGGTACTATACGTGTGCATAGTTTAAAACTGTCGGCTTGCATACTTTCTGATGTATGGGTATTTGGATTAAAACAAATTGAGAGCATTTATTAACAGTTGGCAGCCCTGGTGGCCCTTAAGATTACACTCTGTCATATCTATTTATGTACACATAGTACATACGAAATTTGGTTGAAATCCAATTGATAGTGTAGAAGTTATATGCATTTAAAATTTGGACTTATCAGTAGGCTTATAATCATTATGGAAACACTGCCATGTATGGCCTCCTGGAAATTAAACTGCAATATTATTATCTATACGTGTGCCAATTTTGAAATAGCTCCGATTCATACCTTCCAAGATATCCAACATGGAGCACAAATTTCAAATGCGATTTTTCAGCAGTTGGTAGCACTGACATCATTTCCAAATATGGCCGTGAGATATTCAGCTATAGGTCTTCACTCTTACCAAATTTTGTTTCGTTTGCTGCAGCCGTTTAGGAGTTGATAGGGGGGACACACACACACAGCCAGACAGACAGACAGACATAAGGACCGACAGACAGACAGACAGACACACATTTGCCCGGTCTCATAAGTCTACTTTTTCCTCATTTTTGCAAAATGTGAAAAGTAGGCTAAAAATAAGAAGACACGTTTCTGAGGAATTTTCGATGTGGTGTGTATTATGAGGTGGAAGGGGTGAAAAGTGGGGGTTGAAGGATTCCTAACGGAGCATGTATCTCTTAAACGACATAGGCGAGGAGTTTGAAACTCAGCGGGGAAAAATAAGTATAAACAAGAAGTTCCGTGACGAACTAAAGAGACTACTTTTCTTAAAATTTAAGATTCATGCCAATGATTAATCTATAAGGATCTATCTAGAATAATGACGAAATTAAGTTGGTAAGATCGACATTTCTAATTAGTTCGAAATACTGTAGGCTATACCTGGCATAATGTAGCCTAACAGAGAACTACAGTTGGCAGCCCTGATGACTGGATATATTCTTAGTTCCATCTCTTAAGGTAGAGAATACAAAATTTGGTTGAAGTCCAATGGATAGCATGGACGTTACATGCAGTTAAACATTGGATCTAACAGCGCGCGTAAAATCATGTTGGCAACAATTACATACATGTATTGGTCAGAAATAATCTGAAATAATATGATCTATTTGTGTCAATTTTGAATAAAACACATTAGTTAGTATAGAAGTTAAATGCATTTTAAAATTGGACCTATCAGCAGGCTTAGAATAATGTTGGCAGCACTGGCGTAGGCCTATATTAGTTACTCCAAATTAATCTAGTATGCCAGGTACTATACGAGTGCAAAGTTTAGAGCTATTGGCTTGCATACTTTCTGATATATTAATATTAGGGTAACAAAAATAGAGACAATGTTTATTAACAGTTGGCAGCCCTGGTTTCTCTTAAGAATCGGCTTAGTCATATCTGTTATGGTACACATAACACACCCAAAATTTGGTTGAGATCCAAATGATAGTATAGAAGTTACACGTATTTAAAGTTGGACTTCCCAGCAGGCTTAGAATCATGTTGGTAGTACTGACGTATATAAGTTACTCCAAATTAATATAGAATGTCAGGTACTATACGTGTGTATACTTTAAAACTGTCGGCTTGCATACTTTCTGATATATGGGTATTTGGATTAAAACAAATTGAGAGCATTTATTAACAGTTGGCAGGCCTGGTGGCTCTTAAGAATACGCTCAGTCATATCTATTTATGTACACATAGCACATACGAAATTTGGTTGAAATCCAATTGATAGTGTAGAAGTTATAAGCATTTAAAATTTGGACTTATCATCAGGCTTATAATCATTTTGGCAACACTGCCATGTATGGCCTCCTGGAAATTAAACTGCAATATTATTATCTATACGTGTGCCAATTTTGAAATAGCTCCGATTCATTCCTTCCAAGATATCCAACATGGAGCTCAAATTTCAATTGCGATTTTTCAGCAGTTGGTAGCACTGACATCATTTTCAAATATGGCCGTGAGATATTCAGGTATAGAGCTTTACTCCTGCCAAATTTTGTTTCGATTTCTGCAGCCGTTTAGGAGTTTATAGGGGGGGGACACACACAGCCAGACAGACAGAAGACAGACAGACATTTGCCCGATCTCATAAGTCTACTTTTCCCTCATTTTTGCAAAATTTGAAAAGTAGGCTAATAACAAGAAGTTCCGTGACGAACTAAAGAGCCTACTTTTCTTAAAATTTAAGATTCATGCCAATGATTAATGACGAAATTAAGTTGGTAATATCGAAATTTCTAATTAGTTCGAAATACTGTATACCTGGCATAATGTAGCTTAATAAAGCACTACAGTTGGCAGCCCTGGTGACTGAATATATTCTTAGATCCATTTCTTAGGGTACAGAATACAAAATTTGGTTGAAGTCCAAAGGATAGCATGGACGTTATACACAGTTAAACATTGGATCTAACAGCGCGCGTAAAATCATATTGACAACAATGCCATGCATGTATTGGTCATAAATAATCTGAAATAATATGATCTATTGTTGTGCCAATTTTGAATGCAATGCATTAGTTAGTATAGAAGTTACATGAATTTAAAATTGGACCTCTCTGCAGGCTTAGAATCATGTTTGTAGCACTGACGTATATAAGTTACTCCAAATTAATATAGAATGTCAGGTACTATACGTGTGCATAGTTTAAAACTGTCGGCTTGCATACTTTCTGATGTATGGGTATTTGGATTAAAACAAATTGAGAGCATTTATTAACAGTTGGCAGCCCTGGTGGCACTTAAGATTACACTCTGTCATATCTATTTATGTACACATAGCACATACGAAATTTGGTTGAAATCCAATTGATAGTGTAGAAGTTATATGCATTTAAAATTTGGACTTATCAGCAGGCTTATAATCATTTTGGCAACACTGCCATGTATGGCCTCCTGGAAATTAAACTGCAATAGTATTATCTATAAGTGTGCCAATTTTGAAATAGCTCCGATTTATTGCTTCCAAGATATCCAACATGGAGCTCAAATTACAAATGCGATTTTTCAGCAGTTGGTAGCACTGACATCATTTTAAAATATGGCCGTGAGATATTCAGCTACAGGTCTTCACTCCTACCAAATTTTGTTTCGTTTGCTGCAGCCGTTTAGGATTTGATAGGGGGGGGGGGGACACACACAGCCAGACAGACAGACAGACACACAGAAGGACAGACAGAAGGACCGACAGACAGACAGACAGACAGACACACATTTGCCCGATCTCATAAGTCTACTTGTTCCTCATTTTTGAAAAATGTGAAAAGTAGGCTAAAAATAAGAAGACAGGTTCCTGAAGAATTTTCGATGTGGTGTATATTATGAGGTGAAAGAGGTGAAAAGTGGGGATTGAAGGATTCTTAACGGAGCATGTATCTCTTAAACGACATAGGCGAGGAGTTTGAAACTCAATGGGAAAAAATCAGTATGAACAAGAAGTTCCGTGACGAACTAAAGAGCCTACTTTTCTTAAAATTTAAGATTCATGCCAATGATTAATCTGTAAGGATCTATCTAGAATATTGACGAAATTAAGTTGGTAAGATCGAAATTTCTAATTAGTTCGCAATACTGTAGGCTATACCTGGCA
Source organism: Meconema thalassinum (assembly GCA_946902985.2). Taxonomy (NCBI): domain Eukaryota; kingdom Metazoa; phylum Arthropoda; class Insecta; order Orthoptera; family Tettigoniidae; genus Meconema; species Meconema thalassinum. Next base: position 963,913,857 of record OX336390.1, on the reverse strand, counting down.
TAATGTAGCCTAATAGAGAGCTAGAGTTGGCAGCCCTGATGACTGGATATATTCTTAGTTCCATCTCTTAAGGTAGAGAATACAAAATTTGGTTGAAGTCCAATGGATAGCATGGACGTTACATGCAGTTAAACATTGGATCTAACAGCGCGCGTAAAATCATGTTGGCAACAATTACATACATGTATTGGTCAGAAATAATCTGAAATAATATGATCTATTTGTGTCAATTTTGAATAAAACACATTAGTTAGTATAGAAGTTAAATGCATTTTAAAATTGGACCTATCAGCAGGCTTAGAATAATGTTGGCAGCACTGGCGTAGGCCTATATTAGTTACTCCAAATTAATCTAGTATGCCAGGTACTATACGAGTGCAAAGTTTAGAGCTATTGGCTTGCATACTTTCTGATATATTAATATTAGGGTAACAAAAATAGAGACAATGTTTATTAACAGTTGGCAGCCCTGGTTTCTCTTAAGAATCGGCTTAGTCATATCTGTTATGGTACACATAACACACACAAAATTTGGTTGAGATCCAAATGATAGTATATAAGTTACACGTATTTAAAGTTGGACTTCCCAGCAGGCTTAGAATCATGTTGGTAGTACTGACGTATATAAGTTACTCCAAATTAATATAGAATGTCAGTTACTATACGTGTGTATACTTTAAAACTGTCGGCTTGCATACTTTCTGATATATGGGTATTTGGATTAAAACAAATTGAGAGCATTTATTAACAGTTGGCAGGCCTGGTGGCTCTTAAGAATACGCTCAGTCATATCTATTTATGTACACATAGCACATACGAAATTTGGTTGAAATCCAATTGATAGTGTAGAAGTTATATGCATTTAAAATTTGGACTTATCATCAGGCTTATAATCATTTTGGCAACACTGCCATGTATGGCCTCCTGGAAATTAAACTGCAATATTATTATCTATACGTGTGCCAATTTTGAAATAGCTCCGATTCATTCCTTCCAAGATATCCAACATGGAGCTCAAATTTCAATTGCGATTTTTCAGCAGTTGGTAGCACTGACATCATTTTCAAATATGGCCGTGAGATATTCAGGTATAGAGCTTTACTCCTGCCAAATTTTGTTTCGATTGCTGCAGCCGTTTAGGAGTTGATAGGGGGGGGACACACACAGCCAGACAGACAGAAGACAGACAGACATTTGCCCGATCTCATAAGTCTACTTTTCCCTCATTTTTGCAAAATTTGAAAAGTAGGCTAATAACAAGAAGTTCCGTGACGAACTAAAGAGCCTACTTTTCTTAAAATTTAAGATTCATGCCAATGATTAATGACGAAATTAAGTTGGTAATATCGAAATTTCTAATTAGTTCGAAATACTGTATACCTGGCATAATGTAGCTTAATAAAGCACTACAGTTGGCAGCCCTGGTGACTGAATATATTCTTAGATCCATTTCTTAGGGTACAGAATACAAAATTTGGTTGAAGTCCAAAGGATAGCATGGACGTTATATACAGTTAAACATTGGATCTAACAGCGCGCGTAAAATCATGTTGACAACAATGCCATGCATGTATTGGTCATAAATAATCTGAAATAATATGATCTATTGTTGTGCCAATTTTGAATGCAATGCATTAGTTAGTATAGAAGTTACATGAATTTAAAATTGGACCTCTCTGCAGGCTTAGAATCATGTTTGTAGCACTGACGTATATAAGTTACTCCAAATTAATATAGAATCTCAGGTACTATACGTGTGCATAGTTTAAAACTGTCGGCTTGCATACTTTCTGATGTATGGGTATTTGGATTAAAACAAATTGAGAGCATTTATTAACAGTTGGCAGCCCTGGTGGCACTTAAGATTACACTCTGTCATATCTATTTATGTACACATAGCACATACGAAATTTGGTTGAAATCCAATTGATAGTGTAGAAGTTATATGCATTTAAAATTTGGACTTATCAGCAGGCTTATAATCATTTTGGCAACACTGCCATGTATGGCCTCCTGGAAATTAAACTGCAATAGTATTATCTATAAGTGTGCCAATTTTGAAATAGCTCCGATTTATTGCTTCCAAGATATCCAACATGGAGCTCAAATTACAAATGCGATTTTTCAGTAGTTGGTAGCACTGACATCATTTTAAAATATGGCCGTGAGATATTCAGCTACAGGTCTTCACTCCTACCAAATTTTGTTTCGTTTGCTGCAGCCGTTTAGGATTTGATAGGGGGGGGGGACACACACAGCCAGACAGACAGACAGACAGACACACAGAAGGACAGACAGAAGGACCGACAGACAGACAGACAGACAGACACACACACATTTGCCCGATCTCATAAGTCTACTTGTTCCTCATTTTTGAAAAATGTGAAAAGTAGGCTAAAAATAAGAAGACAGGTTCCTGAAGAATTTTCGATGTGGTGTATATTATGAGGTGAAAGAGGTGAAAAGTGGGGATTGAAGGATTATTAACGGAGCATGTATCTCTTAAACGACATAGGCGAGGAGTTTGAAACTCAATGGGAAAAAATCAGTATGAACAAGAAGTTCCGTGACGAACTAAAGAGCCTACTTTTCTTAAAATTTAAGATTCATGCCAATGATTAATCTGTAAGGATCTATCTAGAATATTGACGAAATTAAGTTGGTAAGATCGAAATTTCTAATTAGTTCGCAATACTGTAGGCTATACCTGGCATAATGTAGCCTAATAGAGAGCTAGAGTTGGCAGCCCTGGTGACTGGATATATTCTTAGTTCCATCTCTTAAGGTACAGAATACAAAATTTGGTTGAAGTCCAATGGATAGGATGGACGTTACATGCAGTTAAACATGGGATCTAACAGCGCGCGTGAAATCATGTTGTCAACAATGACATACATGTATTGGTCAGAAATAATCTGAAATAATATGATCTATTTGTGTCAATTTTGAATGAAACGCATTAGTTAGTATAGATGTTAAATGCATTTTAAAATTGGACCTATCAGCAGGCTTAGAATAATGTTGGCAGCACTGGCGTAGGCCTATATTAGTTACTCCCAATTAATCTAGTAGCCTATGCCAGGTACTATACGTGTGAAAAGTTTAGAGCTATTGGCTTGCATACTTTCTGATATATTAATATTAGGGTAACAAAAATTGAGACAGTGTTTATTAACAGTTGGCAGCCCTGGTTACTCTTAAGAATCGGCATAGTCATATATCTTATGGTACACATACTGTAGAACACACGAAATTTGGTTGAGATCCAAATGAAAAAGGAAGGAAGCTTGTAGTTTAACGTGACCGTTAATCTTGAGATCATGAGCCACGGGACCTCCTTTTTACGTGGAATCCGAACCACAGGACATGGCATTTCACTTCGAAAATCTCACATGCATTGACCGGGAATCGAACCCGAACCGCCTTGGTGAGAGGCATACAGCTAGACCGCTGAGCCACCACGCCCCCAGATCCAAATGATAGTATAGAAGTTTCACGTATTTAAAGTTGGACCTCTCAGCAGGCTTAGAATCATGTTGGTAGCACTGACATTTATAAGTTACCCCCAATTAATATAGAATGTCAGGTACTATACGTGTGCATAGTTTAAAGCTGTCGACTTGCATACTTTCTGATAAATGGGGATTTTAAAAAATTGATAGCATTTATTAACAGTTGGCAGCCCTGGTGGCTCTTAATAATACGCTCAGTCATATCTGTTAATGTACACATAGCACATACGAAATTTGGTTCAAATCCAATTGATAGTGTAGAAGTTATATGCATTTAAAATTTGGACTTATCAGCAGGCTTATAATCATTTTGGCAACACTGCCATGTATGGCCTCCTGGAAATTAAACTGCGATATTTTTATCTATACGTGTGCCAATTTTGAAATAGCTCCTATTCATACCTTCCAGGATATCCAACATGGTGCTCAAATTTCAATTGCGATTTTTCAGCAGTTGGTAGCACTGACATCATTTTCAAATATGGCCGTGAGATATGCAGGTATAGATCTTTACTCCTACCAAATTTTGTTTCGATTGCTGCAGCCGTTTAGGAGTTAATAGGGGGGGGGGGATACACACACAGCCAGATAGACAGAAGGACAGACAGACGACAGAGGGACAGACAGACAGACACACACACATTTGCCCGATCTCATAAGTCTACTTTTTCCTCATTTTTGCAAAATGTGAAAAGTAGGCTAAAAAATAAGAAGACACGTGTCTGAGTGTTTTTCGATGTGGTGTATATTATGAGGTGAAAGGGGTGAAAGATGGGGGTTGAAGGATTCCTAACGGAGCGTGCATCTCTTCAACAACACAGGCGAGAAATTTGAAACTCAGCGGGGAAAAAAAACAGCGAAAAAAATAAGTAAATCGGTGTTCGACCGTTTTTTTTTCATAAATTCAATTTAAGGGGCCAATGGGGTGGGGTGAAATTCTGGGGGGAAGAGGAGAGAAAGTGTCCTAACTGACCGACTACCTCACTCACTCATCAAACTCAGGGGAAAAAGACAGCTTAAATAAAAAATAAGTTAGTAGGTGTTCAAGCGTTTTTTCATAAATCCAATTTCAGGGGCCCATGGGGAGGGGTGAAATTCTGGGGGGGGGGGGAACAGGAAAGAAAGTGTCCTAACTGATTGACTGACTCACTCACTCATCAAACTCAGGGGGGAAAATTGCTTAAAAATAAGTAAATAGCTGTTCGACAGGTTTTTTTTTTTCATAAATCAAATTTAACGGGCCCATGGGGAGGGTTGAAATTCTGAAAAAAGAAAATTGAAAGAAAATGTCCTGACTCACTCACGCACTCACTCATCATCGCCCAGCCAAAATTATTGAAGTTAGAAACATGACAGTTTGGAGATATGTTCATTCTATATCAAAACCATCTACTAAGGAAGGATTTTCGGTTATTCAGGTTTAAAGGGATCTTAAGGGGGTGTCTTAACTCACTCACTCATCAAACTCAGGGGGGAAGAACAGCTCAAAAATAAGTAAATATTTGTTCGACAGTTTTTTTTTTTTTTCATAAATCCAATTTAAGGGGTTCATGAGAGGGGTGAAATTCTGAAAAATAAATGAAAGAAAATGTCCTGACTTACTCACTCACCATCGCCCAGCCAAAATTATTGAAGTTAGAAACTTGAAATTTTGGGGTTATTTTCGTTGTATGTCGGAAACGTCCGCTAAGGAAGGATTTTTGGTCGACTTGTTCGTTTTTGAATGATAATGTTTTGTTTCTTCCGTAATTTTTGTTTATTTTTATAATTTTTATTTTTTATTTAATTGTTTGTTTTTGTTTTATTAATTTTTGGTCTTTTTAAATTTAGATGTCCACCTCAAAATTTTAAATTCAATTCAAAATTTGTATTCTTTAATCTGTGTTAAGAGGGGCAGATGACCACGTAGTTCCGCCCCTTAAAACAACAATAACTAACTAACTAAGGATTTTTGGATATGCAGGTTCTAAAGGGGGTGTTAAGGAGGTAGACCTGCATAGACCTGAATTTAATTGAATAACAATATCTCCCGATTGGTTTCCTTGGGTATTGGATACTCGGCATATAAACTCATCATTAAGAATAAGAAGACACAAGTCTGAGGGTTTTTCGATGTGGTGTATATTATGAGGTGAATGTGTGAAAAGTGGGGGTTGAAGGATTCCTAACGGAGCATGTAACGACAGAGGCAAAGTATGAATCTCAGGGAGAAAAATAAGCTTGAAAAAGGAGTAAATAAGTGTTCGATCGTTTTTTCATAAATCCAATTTAAGGGGCCCATGGGGAGGGGTGAAATTCGGAAGAAAAAAAAAGAACATTGCAAGAAAATGTCCTGACTCACTCACTCACTCATCATCGCCCAGCAAAAATTATTGAAGTATGTCAAAACCGTCTACTACGGGAGGATTTTCGGATATTCAGGATTAAAGGGATCTCAAGGGGGTTAAACCTGCATTTCATTGAATAACAATATCTCCCAATTGGATTCATTGGAGGGATGTGATACACGGCATATAAACTCGTCATTAAAAATAAGAAGACACGTGTCTGAGGGTTTTTCGATGTGGTGTATATTATGAGGTGAAAGGGGTGAAAGGTGGGGGTGGAAGGATTCCTAACGGAGCGTGTATCTCTTTAACGACATAGACGAGGAGTTTGAAACTCAGCGGGAAAAAATAAGCTTAAAAAATAAGTAAATAGGTGTTCGACAGTTGTTTTTTTTTTGTTTTTTTTTTTCATAAATCCAATTTAAGAGGCCCGTGGCGAGGGGTAAAATTCTGGGGGGGGAGGAAACATGAATGAAAGTGTCCTAACTGATTGACTCTCTCACTCTTCAAACTCAGGGGGAAAAACAGCTTAAAATAACAAAATAAGTGTTCGACCGGTTGTTTTTTTTTTCATAAATCAAATTTAAGGGGTTCTTTGGGAGGGGTGAAATTCTCAAAAATAAATGAAAGAAAATGTCCTGACTGAATCACTCACTCATCATCGCCCAGCCAAAATTATTGAAGTTAGAAACATGAAATTTTGGGGATATGTTCGTTGTATGTCGAAAACGTCCACTAAGGAAAGAGTTTTGGATATTCAGGTTCTAAAGAGGTGTTAAGAGGTAAACGTGCATTTCATTGAATAACAATATCTCAGGAGTGGTTTCATTTGGGGATGTGATAATTGGCATTTATACTAATCATTAAAAATAAGCTGACACATGTCTAATGGTTTTTTCGATGTGGTGTATATTATGAAAGTGGGGGTTGAAAGATTCCTAACGGAGCGTGTATCTCTTAAGCGACATAGGCGTGGAGTTTGAAACTCGGAGAAATCAATCAGCTTAAAAATAAATAAATAAATAAATAAAAAATTAAGATAAATGGGTGTCCGACCGTTTTTTTATTTTCATAAATCCAATTTAAGGGGCCTATGGGGAGGGGTGAAATTCTGTAATAAAAACGTCCACTAAGGAAGGATTTTTGGATGTTCACTCTCATCGACCAACCAAAACTATTAAAGTTAGAAGAATGATATTTTGGGGATATATTTGTTGTGGGTCGAAAACGTCTACTAAGGAGGGATTTTTGAATATTCAGGTTCCAAAGGGGTGATAACGGGGTTAAACCTGCATTTCATTGAATAACAATATGACACGACTAGTAAGAGTTTATTGCTGAATAGTTTATTCATTGCAAACATGCATCTCTCTACAGATATTATACGCTTCAATATCTCTTCCTCCATGTTGTGATTCCAATTGGCGATGCTTCCCAGATATTTGAAGGATCCAGTCTTCTTAAACAGCGAGCTTCCTATCTCTAGTTCTTCTTTATTCCCTCTTGTAACTAGAACAATAAATAATTTAAATTTAATGGATAAGTAATTGAGTAAAATGTAAAATAATAGAATCATTTTGAAAGAAAATAAAGTGGCTATCCACACAAATAATTTGGTTAAATCATCATCATCTCTTCCGTCTCCAGTTTCCCGGGTGAAGTAGACAAGCACTCGCCACTGCTTTTTGTCGTTGTACAACTTCTTCCTATTTCAGCCCTTTTTTCTCCACTTCTTATTTCACGGTCTCAATCCATCGTTTCCTGGGTCTTCCCCTCGGTCTTTTCCCTGTAAGTTCTCTATTGAAGTAGTCCCTTGCTGTTCTAGTGTTATTCATTCGCATCATATGTCGATAATACTGGAGACTACGCTTCCCTATGACATTTGCAACAGTTTCCTGCATCCCAGTTTCTTTCATATTTGTTTCGTTTCAGATCTTGTCTTTTCTGGTCTTTTGATTAATGGTTCTAATGAATTTCATTTCTGTTGCTTGGATTTTGTTAAGGTCTTTATCCAGTAAAGTACATGTCTCCAGTCCATACACCAGAATTGGTACAAAGTAAGTGCCTATTGAACATGGTTCATTTTGCTTTCAGGGGTATGCTCCTGTCCCATAGTAGGTTTCTCACTTGACTGTAAAAATGTGACGCTTTCTGTGTCGTGTTGAGTACTTCTTGCTGAAGAGTGTTATCCTTTGAGATGGTGCTTCCCAGATATTTGAAGCTGAACACAGAGTCTAATTTAGTTCCTTCCAAAAAGATGATAGAATTGGAAAGTCTCTGTTGATAGTCATTTCTACAGTCTTGGTTTTGCTGATGTTTAGCTGGAACTCCTTAAACTAGTTGTTCCAGGAATTTAGCTTCGTTTGTACTTCAGCTTCCGTTTCTCCCCATATCAGAACGTCATCTGCAAATATAAGGTCGTTTGGTTCACTGTCAGCTTCCTTATTAGATTTAAGGATCCGATCCATTAATATGATGAATTTGGTTAAATAAAGGTTCTACTTATTTGAATATACAGTCAAAATCACTCTGGAGATGCCTTTTGAAACTGGTCATTGGAGCTGGATGGTTGTGATGTTCAAACTTCCACATCTAGCAAAATGTGAAGTCACAATAGCCGGCCAATTCTCGCTGTAGTAGTTCGAAAAATATTTTTATGTTCGACCCACACTATTATAGTTGGTTGGTTCTTAAGTTTAGGGGCCGCGACAACACGGTCATGTAGCCCCGTGTACTTTGGGTGTGTGTAGAATCTGTCTGATAACCGGTGTTAATTGTGATGACTGTATTAGGGTGTGTATCTGTTTTAATTCAAGTAAGGACTGCAGACGATCAATTTTCAAGTAGTTCCTACTTTTGCCGTCAAACGCCACCGTCAACGTCTACTAGTTCAGAACTTAGCTACCAGACGTCACCGCAGTCGGCTCTTGGCAACGAACGTAGGAACCTAAGAGCGTTGTTTACATTCCAAACCTGTACAATTTAGCTTCGCACAGGTGTAATTAGTGGAAGGTTCTTTAACATGCCATAAATCTATGACATGGGACCGCCGGCTTTACTTCCCCTCAGAAGGAAGGCAGACTGAGGGACTTTTAACGCTCTTAAAAAATCCGCCGACTTCGGCCGGATTTGAACCCGCGATCTTGGGCATAGAAGCTCAGCATGCTACCGACTACGCCACCGAACCCGCTCCTGACTATTATATGTCAGAAAACTGTACTATAATGAGGCTCATTATAACGCTATTTTTCATTTTGAACCAGTTTCTACCACCAATCAGAGCTCAAGAAACAGTTGTTTGACCAATTAGATAGTTAGATGCGTTGAGTTTCACGGCCTTCTAATTTAAATTTCACTGCCTGGCCTTGTGTCATAGCAGGGTAATCGAGGAGGCCATGGTCAAATACAAGGCATCTTCTGCGTCTCGTGCGCTCTGTTCAGTACACAAAACTGGCAAAATCTCGACAGATATTTATGAATATTTATGTTCGATCATGTAATAGTTATAATAATTATCGTCGAACATAAACAGTCGTATGCAACTCGCCTATAATCGTAATTAAGGCACTCGTATGGAAATTATAAAACTCGCATACGATCGTTTTATAAACATACGCGTGTCTTAATTATTGCCATTATAGGCTCGTTGCATAATGTACTAATATACCTCCCAGGGATCCAATCACTCCGTGCTGTTACGTGAATGAATCCCTATATTATAGGATCCAATTGAAAAGCAATGCTATGCTTTTATAACGTTAAGTAAGCCACACTTGCAGTAGATTGGAATGAATGGGAATGTTGAATCAGTTGTCCTTGGAAATACTACTAAGTAGCGTGGTTGTGTTGTGTTCACAGTATTAGAAATGCACATGTTGCTTGTATTTTATTAGAATTAAATGGTTAATTATTATTTGGTTATTGCGGTTAATTCAACACCATTGCTTCCTTGAAACCACTGAACACCAAATATAATAGAAGTGAATGACGAATGGTAAAGCATGGAAACAAGAAACTACTGCAGCACGCCTAGTGGCATGGCATCCAACTACCAGTATGGAAATATTAGCTCCCAAATATGTTTTCATTTTATGTTTTTATTTTATTTAACTGGGTCACTCAAATCCGTATTTTATTTAAGGACATATTTCCATTATAAAAAATCGCACCAACTCAAGACTTTGGACTGCATGGTTTTATTCAGAACTGTTCACGCCGATGTCGTATGACCTATATTCTTTGGCGTGAGCAACACCCGCATTTGACAAATACGGCTTACGAATGAAAAGTATCGAGCACAATTATACAGTAAGCTGCAGAAATACCACAATATTGTGTTACTCAGGAACAATATTTGCTATTGCGAGTAGTTGGAACGTATAAGAGACTTAAATATCTCTCAAAATCAGGAAAATGAACAGTTACCGTAACGTGTTTCAAGCATGTGGAGCCACCATGTTATCAACAACACAGAACACCAAATGTAACAAGGCCAAATCAACCAATCACACGGCGAACTTTTGCCTAGCAGCGCTCGTAGTGGGGTGGCGCTGAAGTACCCAGTGTTGTCAGTTACTCGCATCATAGCTTCACCCCCGTGCTTGAAACTGTATAGGGTCCATATGAGTTAGTTAAAATGTATGACAATTACGAGATGCAAAGGGATAATATGATGTGTGTTCAAAATAATCATAGATGTAGTGCGGATTCGTGTTCCAAGGAGAATTGCATTTAGTTGTGTTGATTATCGTTGTTGTTCTGTTTTTGTGTCGTGTAGCGCTGTTTTGAGTCGTGTAGTGCTGTTTTGAGTCGTGTTGCGCTGTTTTGAGTCGTGTAGTGCTGTTTTGAGTCGTGTTGCGCTGTTTTGAGTCGTGAAGCGCTGTTTTGAGTCGTGTAGCGCTGTTTTGAGTCGTGTAGTGCTGTTTTGAGTCGTGTTGCGCTGTTTTGAGTCGTGAAGCGCTGTTTTGAGTCGTGTTGCGCTGTTTTGAGTCGTGTAGTGCTGTTTTGAGTCGTGTTGCGCTGTTTTGAGTCGTGAAGCGCTGTTTTGAGTCGTGTTGCGCTGTTTTGAGTCGTGTAGTGCTGTTTTGAGTCGTGTTGCGCTGTTTTGAGTCGTGAAGCGCTGTTTGGAGTCGTGTAGCGCTGTTTTGAGTCATGTAGTGCTGTTTTTGAGTCGTGTAGCACTGTTTGGAGTCGTGTAGCGCTGTTTTGGGACGTGTTGCGCTGTTTTGAGTCGTGTAGCGCTGTTTTGCGTCATGTTGCGCTGTTTTGAGTCGTGTTGCACTGTTCTCAGTCGTGTTGTTCTGTTTTAATTCGTGTAGTGCTGTATTGCGTCGTGTACCACTGTTTTGAGTCGTGTTGCGCTGTTTTGAGTCGTGTAGCGCTGTTTTGAGTCGTGTTGCGCTGTTTTGAGTCGTGTAGTGCTGTTTTGAGTCGTGTTGCGCTGTTTTGAGTCGTGAAGCGCTGTTTTGAGTCGTGTTGCGCTGTTTTGAGTCGTGTAGTGCTGTTTTGAGTCGTGTTGCGCTGTTTTGAGTCGTGTTGCGCTGTTTTGAGTCGTGTAGTGCTGTTTTGAGTCATGTTGCGCTGTTTTGAGTCGTGAAGCGCTGTTTGGAGTCGTGTAGCGCTGTTTTGAGTCGTGTAGTGCTGTTTTTGAGTCGTGTAGCACTGTTTGGAGTCGTGTAGCGCTGTTTTGGGTCGTGTTGCGCTGTTTTGAGTCGTGTAGCGCTGTTTTGCATCCTGTTGCGCTGTTTTGAGTCGTGTTGCACTGTTCTCAGTCGTGTTGTTCTGTTTTAATTTGTGTAGTGCTGTATTGCGTCGTGTACCACTGTTTTGAGTCGTGTTGCGCTGTTTTGAGTCGTGTAGTGCTGTTTTGAGTCGTGTTGCGCTGTTTTGAGTCGTGAAGCGCTGTTTTGAGTCGTGTAGTGCTGTTTTGAGTCGTGTTGCGCTGTTTTGAGTCGTGAAGCGCTGTTTTGCGTCGTGTTGCGCTGTTTTGAGTCGTGTAGTGCTGTTTTGAGTCGTGTTGCGCTGTTTTGAGTCGTGAAGCGCTGTTTGGAGTCGTGTAGCGCTGTTTTGAGTCGTGTAGTGCTGTTTTTGAGTCGTGTAGTACTGTTTTTGTGTCGTGTAGCACTGTTTAGAGTCGTGTAGCGCTGTTTTGGGTCGTGTTGTGCTGTTTTGAGTCGTGTAGCGCTGTTTTGCGTCATGTTGCGCTGTTTTGAGTCGTGTTGCACTGTTCTCAGTCGTGTTGTTCTGTTTTAATTCGTGTAGTGCTGTAGTGCGTCGTGTACCACTGTTTTGAGTCGTGTTGCGCTGTTTTGAGTCGTGTAGCGCTATTTTGAGTCGGGTTGCGCTGTTTTGAGTCGTGTAGTGCTGTTTTGAGTCGTGTTGCGCTATTTGGAGTCGTGTAGCGCTGTTTTGAGTCGTGTAGTGCTGTTTTGGGTCGTGTAGCGCTGTTTTGGGTCGTGTTGCGCTGTTTTGAGTCGTGTTGCAATGTTTTGGGTCGTGTTGCGCTGTTTTGAGTCGTGTAGCGGTGTTTCTAGTTATGTAGCGCTGTTTTGAGTCGTGTAGTGCTGTTTAGTGTCGTTTAGCTCTGTTTCTAGTAGTGTATCGCTGTTTTGAGTCATGTAGCACTGTTTTGAGTCATGTTGTTCTGTTTTGAGTCGTGTAGCGCTGTTTTGAGTCGAGTTGCGCTGTTTTGGGTCGTGTAGCACTGTTTTGGAGTCGTGTTGTTCTGTTTTAAGTCGTGTAGCACTGTTTTCAGTCGTGTTGCACAGTTTTGAGTCGTGAAGCGCTGTTTTGAGTCGTGTTGCGCTGTTTTGAGTCGTGTAGTGCTGTTTTGAGTCGTGTTGCGCTCTTTTGAGTCGTGAAGCGCTGTTTTGAGTCGTGTAGTGCTGTTTTGAGTCGTGTTGCGCTGTTTTGAGTCGTGTAGTGCTGTTTTGAGTCGTGTTGCGCTGTTTTGAGTCGTGAAGCGCTGTTTTGAGTCGTGTTGCGCTGTTTTGAGTCGTGTAGCGCTGTTTTGAGTCGTGTTGCGCTGTTTTGAGTCATGTAGTGCTGTTTTGAGTCGTGTTGCGCTGTTTGGAGTCGTGTAGCGCTGTTTTGAGTCGTGTAGTGCTGTTTTGGGTCGTGTAGCGCTGTTTTGGGTCGTGTTGCGCTGTTGAGTCGTGTTGCAATGTTTTGGGTCGTGTTGCGCTGTTTTGAGTCGTGTAGCGCTGTTTCTAGTTATGTAGCGCTGTTTTGAGTCGTGTAGTGCTGTTTAGAGTCGTTTAGCTCTGTTTCTAGTAGTGTATCGCTGTTTTGAGTCATGTAGCACTGTTTTGAGTCATGTTGTTCTGTTTTGAGTCGTGTAGCGCTGTTTTGAGTCAAGTTGCGCTGTTTTGGGTCGTGTAGCGCTGTTTAGAGACGTGTAGCGCTGTTTGGAGTCGTGTAGCACTGTTTTGGAGTCTTGTTGTTCTGTTTTAAGTCGTGTAGCACTGTTTTCAGTCGTGTTGCACAGTTTTGAGTCGTGCAACGCTGTTTTGAGTCGTGTTGCGCTGTTTTGAGTCGTGTAGTGCTGTTCTGAGTCGTGTAGTACTGTTTTTCAGTCGCGTAGCGCTGTTTTGTGTCGTGTAGCGCTGTTTGGAGTCGTGATGCGCTGTTTTGGGTCGTGTTGCGCTGTTTTGAGTCGTGTTGCGCTGTTTTGAGTCGTGAAGCGCTGTTTTGAGTCGTGTTGCGCTGTTTTCAGTCGTGTAGTGCTGTTTTGAGTCGTGTAGCACTGTCTGGAGTCGTGTATCGCTGTTTTGAGTCGTGTTGCGCTGTTTTGAGTCGTGTTGTACTGTTTTTGAGTCGCGTAGCACTGTTTGGAGTCGTGTAGCGCTGTTTGGAGTCGTGATGCGCTGTTTTGGGTCGTGTTGCGCTGTTTTGAGTCGTGTAGCGCTGTTTTGCGTCATGTTGCGCTGTTTTCAATCGTGTTGTTCTGTTTTAATTCGTGTAGTGCTGTATTGAGTCGTGTAGCACTGTTTTGAGTCATGTTGCGCTGTTTTGAGTCGTACAGCGCTGTTTTGAGTCGTGTTGCGCTGTTTTGAGTCGTGTAGTGCTGTTTTGAGTCGTGTTTCGCTGTTTGGAGTCGTGTAGCGCTGTTTTGAGTCGTGTAGTGCTGTTTTGGGTCGTGTAGCGCTGTTTTAAGTCGTGTTGCAATGTTTTTGGTCGTGTTGCGCTGTTTTGAGTCGTGTAGCGCTGTTTCTAGTTATGTAGCGCTGTTTTGAGTCGTGTAGTGCTGTTTTGAGTCGTTTAGCTCTGTTTCTAGTAGTGTATCGCTGTTTTGAGTCATGTAGCACTGTTTTGAGTCGTGTTGTTCTGTTTTGAGTCGTGTAGCGCTGTTTTGAGTCGTGTTGCGCTGTTTTTGGTCGTGTAGCGCTGTTTAGAGACGTGTAGCGCTGTTTGGAGTCGTGTAGCACTGTTTTGAGTCGTGTTCTTCTGTTTTAAGTCGTGTAGCACTGTTTTCAGTCGTGTTGCGCTGTTTTGAGTCGTGTAACGCTGTTTTGAGTCCTCTAGTGCTGTTTTGAGGCGTGTAGTGCTGTTTTGAGACGTATTGCGCTGTTTAGAGTCGTGTAGCGCTGTTTTGAGTCATGTAGCACTGTTTCGAGTCGTGTAGCGCTGTTTTGAGTCGTGTTGCGCTGTTTTGAGTCGTGTAGCACTATTTTGAGTCGAGTAGCACTGTTTTGAGTCGTGTTGTGCTGTTTTGAGTCGTGTTGCACTGTTTTGAGTCGTGTAGCACTGTTTTGAGTCGTGTAGCACTGTTTTGAGTCTGTTGTGCTGTTTTGAGTCGTGTAGCGCTGTTTTGAGTCGTGTTGCTCTGTTTTGAGTCGTGTAGCACTCTTTTGAGTCGTGTTGCGCTGTTTTGAGTCGCGTTGTGCTGTTTTCAGTCGGGGTTCGCTGTTTTCAGACGTGTTGTTCTGTTTTCAGTCGTGTAGCGCTGTTTTGAGTCGTGTAGCGCTGTACGTACTTAGACACTGGATTGTATATGAACTTGTTCATGTGTTAAATATAATATTTGCTACTTTAACTTGGTTTATTATGTGGTTGGGTCGAAACATTCGCTACCGGTAATTTAAATATGATTGGTGGAGCATTTTTATTAATTATGATATTTCGCAACCGACCTTCCATTTAATATAGTCTGTACAAGGTTACGAGATGATCAGTAATGAGCATGTAGCCTAATGGCCTCTTGTCCTTATCAACGAGAATAATTGAATGTTCTTGTATTTTGTTCTACATAAGTCTCCGTGTTTAGCGGCTTCGGTGACGTAGTTAGTAGCATGCCCAAGGTCGCGGGTTCAAACCCAACCGAAGTCGTCGGTTTTTTAAGAGCGTTAAAAACCCCTTCGTATGTGTTCCTTTGGAGGGGAAGTCAAGCCGGCGGTCCCATGTCATAGATTTATCGCGTGTAAAAGAACCTTCCACTAATTACACTTGTGTGGATCTAAATTAAAGGTTAGATTTTACTAACGCTCTTAGGTTCCAACGTTCGTCGCCAGCAGCTGACTGCGGTGGCATCTAGTAACCAAGTTCAGAACTAGTTGGTCGTTGACGGTAGCGTTTGGTGGCAAAAGTAGGAACTACTTGAAAAATTGAATGTCTGCAATCCTTACTTGAATTAAAAACAGTTAACACACACTAATACAGCCATCACAATTAACACCGGATATCAGACAGATTCTTCACACACCCAAAGTACACGGGGCTACATGACCGCGTTGTCACAGCCCCTGAACTGAGGAACCAACCAGACTCCGTTTCGTTGTAATTATGCTTTTTCATCCAAGGAATTGATTGAAACATTAAAGAAGTACGCCCATCCACCATCTTGAAAGTATGGTATCGTTTATCTTGTGCCTCCTCCAGAGAAGGTTATTTGCTGAGTTTAATCCTTGAAACTGTAATAAATAAATTGCTTTGGGCATACGAAGCGACTCATGAAAAATCTATACCTTAATTTCGTTATTATAGCATAAGTTACTTATTTATTTATTTATTTAATTATTTATTTATTTACTTAATTATTTCATTATTTATTTATTTATTTATTTTATTTATTTGTATTTTTATTTATTTATTTATTTATTTATTTGTATTTATTTGTTTATTTGTTTATTTATATATTTATTTATTTAATTATTTATTTATTTGTATTTATTTGTTTATTTATTTATTTATTTAATTATTTATTTAATTATTTATGTATGTATTTATTTATTTAATAATTTATTTAAATAATTATTTATTTATTTATTTATTTATTTATTTATTTATTTATTTATTTATTTATTTATTTATTTATTTATTTATTTATTTATTTTAATTTTGGAATTTCAAGATGGCCTTTCTGTGACATATTCAGTGTGATAAACGTCTGATTGACGCATGTGAGATCTCTAGTATGGAGCTCATCGGGTGGTAATATTCGGGCTAATTACCCAATTTCAGTTTGAGTTGTCGATTTTAATGTTCTAATAGTTCGTACATCCGCCATCTTGAATGTCTGTTATTTGCCTTGGCCACACAAGTCACTAATGTTCGTTAGAGTACCGGTATTTTATAACTTCAAGATGACAGCTTGTGTAACACACAGTCTCATGTTGTGATCACGTTGACAACAGAGGGTGCTGTCTGAATGCCAAATACAGTACTGTGAATATTGATCATTGGATCATAATTTATGGATTACAATGCAAGCATGATCCACACGGCCGCCATCGTGAAATTATTTGACTCATGGCCGTGTAGTTTGGGCGACAGACGGTTCCCACATTGTGACTGTACCAAGTCACAAGGATTCCCAAACCCGCAATTCTCCGACCTGTACTTTTAAATATCATTCAAGGGTGGATTTATCGTCACATAATTTGACGTTAAATAGTACTAGACTATATCAATGTATATAATTTAATTTAATAAATATCTGAAAGGATTCGCGTCAGGATGAGGTTATCTGATAATCACACTAGCAACAATTCTGGAATCAATTAGATAATGTTTTACTAAGAATTCCACAACATCATGTTAAAATTCTTATGGGTGACTTCAATGCACAAATTGGCAAAGAAAGGACATATCGATATTGGGTTGGGAAATGGTCTGGCCATAAGCAAACTAATGAGACTCATCGAGTTATGCAGAAGTCATGATTTATTTTTTAAATCAATCTTCTTTAAGAAACTCCCTTCTAAAACTAGGACTTGGGTCTCACCTAATTCCTTATTGGGTGAGTATCAACTGGATCATGTACTAATTTCCCGTTTGTATACTACAGAAATCATGAAACTATAAGTACTGAAAGGCCTGGACTTAGATTCTGATCATTATCCAACAAAATTTTCTCTTTATGTGATCCCTGAGAAACGAAACTTTACAAAACGAGTTCCTTAACGTAAATATGATATAGAGAATACTAGCTATTATGCCCGGCGTTGCTCGGGAGGACACTCGGAATTTAAGAAATGGTACACGGAAAACAACACACGTAGAATATTAAAAGACCCTAAATCAAAGCAAAAGAATCAAATAAAGTATGATTATAGTCATGAACCACAGACCCAGCGGTGAGAGGCCGGCGTGTTGCCGCCTAAGCCACGGAGGCTTCTATGTAATAAAATTTAAATAAGCTTTCTTGAACATTGAACACCCATCGTTTAACGTCCTCATACTACTGTACATTTGGAAGTGAATAATAGTATGCTAAAAATACATCAAACTTTGTAGCAATTGTCATCTCCGCTGTAAGTAATATTGAGCAAACTATGTATCATGCCATGATTCTTAAACACATCAATATTTGTAAGTTGATGCCGTGTCCTGTGAGTGGATTCGCCTAGCAACACCGAGATGGGAAACCAGCGAGCTCTTGTTGTCAAAATGTTTCCTACCTTTTGTCTCTAATGTGAACCGTTACGATGCTACGACCATTCAAAGCGGAGCCCTTTTTGATTCTTGCGGAAAAGCTATGGAAATGATCTGCCATATCAAAGTTTCTACATGTTATAAATATTTGTCAGCATTCCAGGTGCACAAGTTGTTAACTTGTTACAAGTATAACGGCTTTTCAATGTAAACAGCTGTGGCAAAGTGCCTACCATTAGTATTATTATTGCGTAGTATTAGCATAAAATCACACTTTTCCTCACCACCGGCGGTAGAGTAAATGGCTTTTTATTAGTGCTGTTCCAGGAGGCCTAATCCACTGTTCAAATGTCAAAGTTAGTCGATTTGAAACCGTTTTGATGAAGGCTGGCAGTCTTGATGATCTGCCTCAATTTTTCCGTCATCGCTTTCATCGTCTGTATCGGTACATTTGTCCGACGTCACAGAGCGCTCAAGATTAACATCGATGTCTCCGTCACAATCATCCATATCATCTTCCTCGGCAGCATTTGTACATGACCGTCCCATACAATTCATGCAGATTCTGGAGCATCGGAGGCCCGTTTTCCTGCAACCACACGCTGCGTTACATCCTTTCGAACATTTGCTGGACACTGTGTTTAGAAGCGTTTGTGGCGCCGGATTCCTCGTCGTAGGTAAGGGAGCCAAACCACATTGAGAATTTTTCCAGCCCCAATCCAGTGGATATGTATCATTTCCATACCATGTTTGGATTTGATGGTATGTTCTTAAAAAGTGCCCACGTGCCGCTGATTCGGTGGGAGGTAAGCTTGCGAGATTAAATCGACGTTTGCTTAGAGATTTTGCAAACAGTTGGAACCGCAACTCATTCAGGGTATTTCCCGTGGTTTTGTTGTCATAAAGCCTAGCCAAAACCAACTGGCCCGCTTTTTCAATTTCATCGGGGGTTGCGTTCATGTCTCGGAATACCCTAACAGCTGTCTGCAGTTCCTCTACTCTTCAGCAGTGTTACGAATTTCATTTTGCCCTGCCTGTGAAACGAAGACGTTGTATCGCACCCACTAAACGCGTGCAAAAAGAGGATGTTTTCTTGCACACACGGCGGGAGATTGAAACTTGTTGTGCAAAATAGTTGTTGTTTGGTTGAACCTTTGCCGGGTATCATAAAATACATTTTCGTGGAGGGTGTCACACGAGCCACCAAGATGACCAGGATATCTAAATCTTCAGCCACTATAATGACCGAATTGTCTGGCTGAGATAAATCGAGTGCGGTGGTTACGATGAGCACTTCGGCTCTTCTGGAGCTTGTCTGGTTTCGATTCCTTCGCTTTCGAATCTGACGCGTAACAAGTCAATCAATCTTCGTTTGTTTGTGTCATTAGACAAAAAAAAATCTTGTGGCATAGATGCCGTCATGGACTCATAAGGAAAACATTAGCAGCATCATGCTTGTGCGATCGTCGAAGACGTTCAACGGACTTGGTACTGCGAGCTGCTGGGTCGTCAGGATACCCATCGAAAATAATGACACTTAGAGATCCAAGCTAAAGCGATGGCGGAGTCAGTCCAGTAGTAGATATGACTGAAATGACAGTTGAGATTGGAGACAAGCTTTTGAGATGATTCGGCTGCGAGCAGGGCAGCGCATAACTCTAAGCGAGGCAATGATACTGTTTTCAAAGGAGCTACCTTTGACTTGGTACAAATTAAATTAGAGAAAGAAGAAGGAGTGTTACGACTGACCACTTAAGCGCAACATCCATAAGCTTTCACAGAGCTATCTGCAAACAGATGCAGCTCTAGATTAGCAGAAAATGAAGTAGGGATAACAACCCTGGGGATGTCTATGACAGACAGATCAAGAAGATGAGTGCGGAAGGAAAGCCATCTTTCCAAGAGAGAAGGAGGGATAGGATCATCCCAATCCGTTTTGAGAGACCATAGTTCTTGCATAAACATCTTAGCTTTGACTAAGATCGGAGCTAGAAATTGAAGGGGGTCATAGATTTTGGCGATCTCTGAAAGAACTTGTCGCTTAGTTTGAGGAAGAATAGGAGACAAGCTGACTTGATAGAAAAACTTTAGTGGAATCAGAGGTATTGAACCCATGTGCCATAGGGTCCAATGAGGGCGAATCCATGCATTTGGGAAAGAAATGAAAGAAACGTATAGTTTCTAATGTAACTTAAAGATAGATCCAGCTAAGATGCTAGCCTAATATGGTGCAAGAGGCGAGGACCAGGTGTTCGTGAGATGAGATCACCCTCTTGACATTCAGAAGGGAGCGAGTCATGAGTATTAATAACCGAGTGGAAATTTCCCAGGATTAAACAAGGAAGCCTGACTCGGAAATCGACCTTACGTTGCTGGAAATTGACAACTCCGCTTATGCGCCAGAAGAGGAATAATTAAATTTAACCCGTTTACAAGTATAATAATGAGTAAACAAGTACAGTACAGTGAATCATTTTGAATGAGAGATTTTTTAGTAAAGAGAAACCATTTAATAATTGCGCAGGAGAAAACTGCAAACGCAAGACGACGTCATCGGGGAATTACCAAGGCCTGTGTGGAGGGGAGAAAGCAAAAGAAATGCAACACCCACACAATTGAGGACGAGAAATTAATTAATATCTCCGAATTGCACGATCGATTCTTAGGGGCAATGAGATTATTTGACATTGAGAAGACGAGCTTTCGGAAGGTATAATTTTTATATTTGTGCCACCATTATTTTAGAAATTGGTCACAGAAAGGACTAGAGTCTTATCTTTTTGTAGCGAAAAGGTATAAAACTACTGGCCTCGCCAAGCCAATCATGCAGTTCCGACAGCCCGTGAGGGGCGTAATCACGCATCACGCAGTACAAGTCCGTCCAGGGGGACGTGACGCTGGAGCATCAACAGTAAATGCAGTCTCAATGGGGCGTAAGACTACATCACAGCACATCAGTATCCAGACAGCCGTGTGGGGCGTAACTCTGCGTCACATCGAAGACAGTTACTAGTACTCCTTGAGGGGAGAAACGCTGTGTTACACCGCAGAAGTAATATCCGATAGCCATAGGCGTCGCAGTATTAACAACTTGCTTGCCTCCATAAGGAGTGGTAAAGAAGAAATTTAAAGTATCGCCGTGTTGAAAGATTAGGAAAATCCTAGTTACAGGATTTAGGCCCGACTGTATACAAGTTATTGTGAAAAGTTCGTAAGATATAGTCAGAGCAGGCTACGAACGTCGGACTTAAGGCGATAGGTCGTTAAATAGACGAACGAATATATCATAACGTACGGAAGTACCGTAACAGAAGATAAACTGTTATCTAAATTAAAGAACCCAAAAAGGGAAGAACAGAATAAGGTTCGGAACGTATATCAGAAACGTAGGAGTGCTAGAACCGATCAAATAAAGAAGCACGGAGACTATAAACATTATCTCCAGAAATCAGGCGAACTATTCTAAAAGTACTAGACTCGAGAAGTACTAGCTGCTATAAACTAAATCTATAGGTCATTGAGGAGACCTCGATCCGAATAGACTTTCGCTAGGATCGATAAACAGATCTACAAAGAAGCCGTTCAAGCTAGATAAATAGCCGGTCATCCAGGATAGGAGTAGAAGAATTTGGATTCCAGGGAACAGTAGATGTTTCGAGACTTTCGTATTCTGCAGGATAGGAAGCCGACATTGAATAAATTTCACCCTTGGAAACGGGAAATTAAGAGGTCACGTGTGATAGGCTCAGAAATACGGCCTAGTGATCAAGAATTGTGAAGTGTAAATTTATCAAGATTGTGTGTTAAATTAATATTTTTTGAGTGTTTATTATGTGTTCTAAAGGGACACATCAGTGTATAAAAATGTCGTCAATGTTAAGTGTCTTAAATATATGTCAAGAAGTGTTTGTACATAAGATGAATTCCTTTAATATGGAGTAAAAGTTCAAAGTGGGCCCAAAATGAAACACCGCACAAGAATAAAGATCATGGGACGATCTTAAAAACATGTGAGTACTGAATTTCATTCTATTTTGGTGTCAGGAATTGGTTGTGTACAAATCCACCGGAGTTTTTGAGTAAAAGGGATGTTTTTTAAGAAATATACTGAATAAACAAGAACGCGGTCTGAACAATAATAGAAATTTGAGAAATTATAAATAATTATGTAAAGAATAAATCCCGTAGAGGAAATATGTGAATAAAATGTTAATGAATTTAACGAATGTCATAAGAGCAAGGAAAATATCAGTAATTATTATGAAAGATATTTAAATAAAGTAAAGTTGAGATATGAAAGAAATAGCTTTTGAGCTTGTGTAAAGAATAAAGATAATACTAATAACTAAGTATGGAAATATTAAATAAAGATCAAATAAATTGGTGTGAACATAAGAGCGTTGAAGCCTTAATGTATGTGTAAGATATGATGATCAAGGGAATGTTTTAAAAGGGAGCGATTTATCGGCAACGGAAAAGATTAATATAAGAATTAAAAATAATATGAATTGTTAATAATGAGATTTATCAGTTCTTGGGAAGACATTTCGGCTTAAAATAATGCATAGCGCAAAGGAGCGCAAATAATATTAAAATGTCACGCTAGGAAAGCGTAGAAGTTGAAATACTTGGTAAATTACTTATGGAGGGTAGTTGATTGTAGTGAATTGATAATTGTATAAGTCCTCTATTTGTGACGTAGTATCACGAGGCATTGTGTATGTATTAAAAGGGAGCTAATGTATGGTATTATTGAGCGTATGTCATGTAGGCCACGGCCGACTTTAAATCGCGTCTTGTATAAGTCCTTTATAAGGGAATGGTTCCCGAGGCATGTGAAGAGATTCGAACTCAGAATCCTCTTATGATAAAAGCCCCTTAATTCTCCGTCGTCGAATGTGTATTAATCTTCCCCAATCAATGAGGACCCTCTCATAATTAATAAATGCCAAGGTTACGAAAGTGGTCTATGAACCAAAGAATATTTGTTTGAATGGATACAGAACAGTAAAAGCCCGGTCTCTCCCCAGGACTGAGTATAATGTGAAGGTTTGTTTTGAAAGCCGTGGAAAGGAGCTGCTAACGTGGGTTAGACAGAGAGTCGCCCGTCACCCTCCGTGTCATAAATCGCGCCCGAGTATAATGGCCTGGCTCTCTTAGATTAAGGGTGGGCCGGAACCGTCTCGTAAGATGTAGTAAAGACACCGTGAGTGTTTAACGTTGTTAACGACCCGGGAGTCGAACCGAGGTCCTTGTAGACTGATATTTCGTTTGCCTGTTCAGATCGTAGTTTCTTATGTGATAATGGTCTTATAAGACATAAGAGATAAATAACAATCCCTATTGTAATGATGTACGGAAGTAGGATTCCACGAGTTAATTGAAGGCAACTAAGTTTCGGGAGTAACTATAGTTTTTTTGACTGTGTCAAGTATCTTCACGCTCTGGAGTACACAAGTGATTTCCTGATCACCTTAATATATTTGTGAAAATAAAGAGAGATGATAACAGCTGAATGTGTGAACATGCCCAAAAATATTGAGTTAGATAATTAACATAAGATTTTAAATGTAATTATACATTTGTTTTGAGGATTAAGAAAATATAAAAGATAGTATTTGAGGTGTACAAGAGTGACACCATTATTATGTAAAGCATGGAGCCAAAAGAGCTCGGAGTTATATAAAACTTACAGTTGATGCTTTATGGAAGTAAGACTAAGTAGGAATTGTTGGTTTATGTGGAAACCATATGTTTAAATACAATATTTGTTTTATTATATTTGTGATTCCTTGTTCATTTGGAGCAAGTAGATGATTATGGGTCAATAATTAAATTGTTAAAGTGTTTGTAGCGCCATTAATTTTATTAATTAAATGTGTTAAAATAGGAGTTGATTTTGTTGTTATTTTTGCAAGTGTATCCTGTAATTAATCCAAAATATGTGAGTCACAGAGTGGGGGAACTTACCGCTGCCCCGAAAATTCCGAATTGAGCTACGCTGGTATACTGTGATTGGCATATTTCTTGCTAAAAGGGCACATGGGGGCATATAAGTAATGTGCTGGATTAATAACTAGAGGAACACTTAAGACGGTCATATCATGTAAAGTAAAGTAATGATAGGAGTAGCTACAACATATAATATTAACTGACCGCATGGGTCCCTGGAAACTCATACCGAGCAGCCCTGAATTATATTATATTATCAACCCCCTAGCAAATCTTAGATTTTGGCGCCCAGTACGCAGGGCTGAGTTTTCCTAGGGAAAACCCGAGTTTTCTCGAAAAATCAAAATTTTCATTCTTTGGAAAAAAATGGTTTTTTGAAATTTTGAATTTTAAATACTTCCATAAAGGTTTATGAAATTGAATAAAAGTATCAAAAGGGTACGTTGTGGTAAATACCCGTACCAAAGTAAATTTTTGAAGAAATTGGGACACACTGATTCAGAGTATCATCTCTCAAGCATGTACTAGTGTGGTGGCATTAGTGGCCCACTGTATTCTCATAAGATGGCATTGAGTGAAGAAGTGCAACGGCTCTTGGAGGCCATAAACAATAAGTTGGATAGCCAACAGACTGAAAATAAAGAAGGGTTAGGATCTATAAATCAAAGTTTAGAGTCACTAAAAACTGATAGTGCTAATGTGGGAACTAAATTAGTAGATATCGAAGTTAAAACTGATACCATGGGGATTAAATTAGAAGCTATCGAAGCCGACGGTATAAAAATGAATAAGGAACTGAAGGCCGAGATAGAAAGGATGAAAACAGAAAGTGGGGAAACCATTAAAAAACAGTTGGAAGTGATAAAAACGGAGACGTTAGAGTCTCTGAAAGCCAACAGTAAAGAAAACCATGGAGTACTGAAGGCTGAAATAGAAAAGACAATGGATACTAAATTTAAAATTCTTGATGAAGGGTTTGACACTAAGTTTGGGGACAAGTTAACTGAGTTAAAAGGGGAAATCACAAGTAAAATTCAGAATGAAAATGGGACACTTAAGTCTGAACTGCAAGGCCAAATAAAGGTATTGAAGGACAGTATGGTGGATTCACAAACTCAATGCAAAGGAAATTTTGAAATTTTGAATAAAAGTTTGAGTTCCATGGAAACTAAATTGAGTAATATGGAGGGAAATGTAAAAGCATGTGAGGAGAAACTTGTAACCCAGATCCAAGGTGTGCAGAAAGAATTGAAAGCTCAGATAGAAGCTAACAAGAATATTTGTGAACGTTCCCGGGATGAAATAAAACAAAGCGTGAATGAGCTAGGAGATAGATTTAAAGGGGTTGAGAAAAAAATGGGAGAACTTGAGGGAAAAGTCAATGAAGTTCAAACCGAAGTAACTGAGTTGAAAAATCCAAATCAAAAGGATGTTCAGGATATGAAAGAGCAGATTGATCTTTTTACCGGGCAGGTAGATGAGAACCTGAAGAAGTACGAGGGGGAAATAGATAAAAGATTCGGTAGATACGAGAAGCATATCCAGAAAGAAAGAGAACAACGAAATAAAGAAAATAAGGAAAATACCCAGAAGATAGACGAAATAAGTAAGGGTATAAATGAGGTTAAGGAAAACGTGGAAACTTTAGAGGGGCAAGTAGGAAAAACAAATAATGAAGTGAAACTAATCAAAGATGAATTAACGGAAGTGTCTCAGAAGACGGAAGGAAAGTTGAAAGGAATTGAATTAGATATGGTCAAAGGACGAAAAGAAGTGGAGAAGCAAATAAAGGAGATACGAGAGGGCCGGGAGACCATAGGTGACGTTAAGCCAGAAATTATAGACCAAAGGGTCATGATCTTTAAGAAAGAGGTAGAAGACCAACTAAATGAATTCAGGGATAGTTACAGGGATGAGAAATTCCAATCCAAAAAGGTAGAGGAAGATAGTAGAAGGAATCAAGAAAGAATTCAGAATGAATTAAGATCCCGATTGGAGAGGACTGAACATAAGAATAGTCAAATGGAAATCCAACTCATGGCTAATGAAGAAAGTGCCCGAAGGGAAAGGAAGTTAGAATTCGAGAATCAGGAGGAGTTTCCAAAGACAGGATGGGTAGATTCCCGTGAACAAGGCACAGATACGGAGAGGGACTTAGGAGGGGAGAGCCCTTATAAGAACCCAGGATATCCGATGGCGATGTCA
Organism: Meconema thalassinum; assembly: GCA_946902985.2. Classification (NCBI taxonomy): domain Eukaryota; kingdom Metazoa; phylum Arthropoda; class Insecta; order Orthoptera; family Tettigoniidae; genus Meconema; species Meconema thalassinum. Next base: position 963,887,990 of record OX336390.1, on the reverse strand, counting down.
ACCCCGTACATGAATCAGACAAATGGCCAGATAATAAACATTATTAAATCCAATGAGGACAGACCAGTAAAGTTTACGGGTAATAACATGTCTATTACTCCAAAATACTGGCTAAAGGAAGTTGCAGAGTATTTAAACGAAATGAAGGTTCCTCAGGATCGGAGACTGAGAGCTATTGAAAAGCTGTTGGCAGGTGATTGTCTCACCTGGTTCAGAAGCTTCAGATACACCTTTGATACGGTGGAAGGCTTTAGGGAAGCATTTTTAAAACGATATTGGGCAGCAGACGTCCAAGAGAATTTAAGGCTAGATCTGTACTCTAGGAAGTACAGCACCAATGCACCAACTAAGTACTCGGAGTTTTTCACCGCTCAGCTGTGTAAATTCCGCGAACTGGATATTGCTCCGGCAGAAAACGACCTGTGTGCCGCCATTGCAAGACAACTTCCGTATGAGATTCAGAGGCTGTTAATCTCATCCAAAGCCAGAAGTGCTGTGGAAGTGGAGAGTGTATTACGTCAGTTAGATATGACGACTTCGCACGTAACTCCTCGGCATCAAAGACAAACTGAGCAAGTACACATGGCCAGCAGTCAGGAAACTGGAGAAAAACCAGCGACCAGAAATCAGTCCACCAGCACGGATACCCAAGAACTAGGTCGAGAGTATGGGCACCAGGAGCCTAGAAGGATACAGCCATACTACAGAGGAGGATATCGAGGAAGAAATCCTAGGAGTTCAGGTTATAGGCAACAAGAGAGCCGACCCTATAACAATAACCATCAAAGGCAAGAAAACAGAAAGAAATGGGAGAATTATCCCAGAAGGAATGTAAGGCCAGAGGATAGGGATGATGAATATCGGGCCGAAATAGAAGAAAGATATCAGGAAAGTCTTCGTTATATGAACGAACGACCAGATGAACCTGATAGGCAGAAAGTCCGTTGGAGTGAGGCAATTAAGAACCGGAAATCACCCGACCGACTAGACGGAGCTCAAAGCTTGAAACTACAAGCTCAGTTAAAGAATGAGGGAAAAGGGAGCCCTCAGGATTTAAAAAAACTCCAAATTTAAATTGTCAAAAGTGGAAACATACCAGGAGCTGGGAGGAGGTAGAAATTGTGAATTGGATAGCCAGACCAGATGAGCTAATTAACGAGGATGTGGAAGGAATCCCACCTGTTAAAAGAGAATTACCTATAATTATGCTTAGGATAGAAGGATTACTGGTCAGAGCATTGATTGATACCGGATCCACAATAAGTCTAATTACACAAACCCTTCTAAATGAATTGGAAACAAGGGGCTGAGTATTAAAGATTCCCACATCAAGTGTAAAGATTAAGGGGATTATCCCTGAAAAATCTCTAACATGTAAATTTCAGGTATACATTGATCTGATCATGGGTAACGCTGAAATTTCGCAGTGCTTTTTGCTGGTAAATCAATTACCGTATAATGTCATATTAGGTATTGATTTTATCCGTGAGAACAAGGTCATCATAGACCTAGCGCAAAACTGCATTAGAGTTCAAAGAGAGGATGTGGATGAGCAAAACATTAACCTACAGGAACAGGATGCGAAAATAGGAGAACAGGTATGGCATATGGAAGAAGTGATTGAGGAAGATTATAAGGACATAGAAAAGATATTTGAAGTCCTCAACATAGAACTCGAAGATAATTTGGAAAATGAGTTCGAGACCAACCTGTCAGGAAAAGTGGAGGAAGCTAAAGTCAGCCTTGAAAATAAGGAACAGTTAAAGAAATTATTATTGGATTATAGGGACGTATTTGATTCCAAGCCAGGGAAGATTGAAAATTTTAAATACGCGTTCCAAGTCAATGATTGGGCACCGTTCAAACAAAAACCATACCCGGTTGCGGAAAAACATTACCCACAAACTAAGAAGACACTGCAGGAGATGATGAATGCAGGTGTTATAGAAAAGATGGCGACACCATATGTTAGTCCATTAGTGATTGTGAGTAAACCGGATGGCTCAGTAAGGGTGTGTTTAGATGCCAGAAATTTAAATGCAAAAATCATACCAGAAAATGATTCGGCACCACCCATAAAAGAAATACTGAAGAAGTTCAATGGCAATAAGATTTTTACAAATATTGACATGACTTCTTCGTATCATCATCTCGAACTGGAAGAGAAAACCAGCCTGTTGACTGGATTTCAGTTCGATCAACAAACATACTGCTTCAGGAGATGTCCGTTTGGATTGAAGACCGCAGGATCTGCCTTAATAAGAGCGCTTGATCGAAACCTGTCAGAGGAAGTGAAAGATTGCACTATCCGTTATGTGGATGATATTTTACTTACCTCGGAGAACATTGAGGAACATTTAGAAAAGTTAAAGAAATTATTGGAAGACTTAAGAAGGGCTAATTTTAAAATCAATTTAAAGAAGTCGAATTTTTGTCAAAGACAAGTAACATTTTTAGGGCATGTGATTGACAAGGATGGTGTTAAACCAAATCCATGCAAATTGGAATCGAAAAGGGATTTTCCAAGGCCTTTGAAGGTAAAGAACGTTCGCCAGTTTTTGGGATTGATTGGGTTCTTCTCAGGACATTGTCCATCATACACCAAAACTGTTGCACCACTACAGGACCTTCTGAAGAAGGGGGCAAGTGGAAATGGACGGAGGAAGCAGAAAAAGCATTCGTAGAGGCCAAGGAGATGCTTTTAAATTACGTGAAGCTAGGATATCCTGATTTTAATCAGAGATTTATCATTCAAACAGACGCATCCCAGATTGGAATAGGGGCAATGCTATATCAGGAAAACCCGGAAAACCCTGATAAGAAAAACTATCTAGCTTTCACAAGTAGGAGACTGAAACCACACGAGAAAAATTATACGATCAGCGAAATCGAGCTGCTAGCGATATTGCACGCGTTGCAATATTGGCGGAAGATCGTATATGGGTTTCAGGTCATTCTAAGAACGGATCATAAAGCCTTAACCTTTTTGATGAAGACTGATTTATCCAGTCAAAGGTTGATGCGTTGGGCTTTATACATTCAACAATTTGATGTCAAGATAGAGTACTGCCCAGGAAAAGAAAATATAGTTCCAGACTACTTAAGTAGACAGCCAGAGTCCATAGAAGAGGAAGTAATGGCTATAGATTTGGAAGACAGGGATCAGCGTACTCTTAATGAGTTAAGAAGCATTAGTCAAAGACAACGGGAGGATCCATGGATGAATATGCTTATATCTTTCCTTGAGGGAAGCTTGATAAGAGGAACACCAGCGTACACGGAAGCGAATAAGATAGCTCAAGACTACATGTTTTATAATGGATTGTTATATAAGTTTGTAGACTCTGACCATACAAAATTAAGGATTGTTGTACCTGCAATTTTGCAGAGGAAAATAGTTTGGTTAGCCCATAGATCGTTCGGACATATGGGAGTCGACAAAACAGTCTCGATGCTGAAAGAAGCATTTGTATGGCCGAGACTGAGAGAAACTGTAAGGGACACGCTAAAGACATGTGATCTATGTCAAAGGATCAAACCTAATGCATTCCTGATGAGGCAGAAGCCTATACCATTGTTGCCCGGAAGGCCCGGCCAAATCATATCTATTGATAATTTTGGACCTTTGCCAAAGGCAAGAAGAGGAAATCGACACATAATGGTGGCTATGGATGTCTTCACTAAAATGGTTGTCCTTGCTCCCATACAGAAGACTAGTACCAAACAGGTGTTAAAACGACTCAAAGAAAAAGTGATACCGATTCTGGGGAAACCTGAGAATTTGTTGTCGGATCACGGCAGTTGTTTCACCAGTGTAGAATTCAGACGAGAATTAGAAAGACTGGGAATACGTCAGATTTTGTCAAGTATTCGCCATCCTGAGGCAAATCCTGTAGAAAGAGTGATGAGAGAGACGGCCAAGTACTGTAGAATATAATGTGCCGAAGAAAATTGGAAGTGGATAGATATCTTGGATATTATCGAATTTTGTATAAATAATACAATCCATGAATCCACAGGAGAGATACCCATAACGTTACATCGGAATGAGCAACCAGAAAGACCTTGGAGTCTGGTAATTCCTAGGCCAGCAGACGCTCAACCTGGAAGAGATGTACGTATTAGAAGAGCCTTTGAGCATCTAAAAGCTCAAGCCGACAGGAGGCAGAGAAGAAATAGGCATAAGAGGTATCATCGACCATTATTAGCAGGAGAAATGGTGTTAGTAAAAAGACCAGCCATTTCGGATCCAGGGAACCGTGTGTACAAGAAATTTCAGAAAATGTACCACGGACCATATCAAATAATCAGAGATTTGAGGAATAACGCATATAGAATTCGGCACTGTGAAACGGATCACGAAGTGACCATGAATTCAGCAAATTTGAAATTATATTACCCTCCCGAAGATTTCGATGAAGTAAATGAACAAGCCCTGGTTATGGAAACATGTAGAGATGAATCCGCTTTTGACATAAACAAGAATAAGGAAGAAATAGAAAATAGAGCTCAAGCATTCGAGTGCGAATGCGAATTGGAGAAATTGTATTGGGAAATTAAAGAAATAATTGAATTTATTGAAGAAGAAAATTCCAATTTAAGAAAGGAAAATGATGAAATAAGGAAACGGGTAGGGATAGACCAAACCCGTAAGGAAGAATGAGGTTCTGGGGACTTAAAGTCCAGACAAGGAAAGGAGAAAGAAAGGGTAAAGACAGAGCATACCCGACCTACACAATTAGTGGAAGGAACTTTAAGGAAATAAAGCAACAATAAATACGGACGACGTTATGATGGATTCGACGGAAAAAGAAAGACAAAATTAATTAAAATAAATTTCCTCAAAAATTTTCGAAAATTTATTTACCTAAGGAGGGGAGAGATGAACCCATGTGCCATAGGGTCCAATGAGGGCGAATCCATGCATTTGGGAAAGAAATGAAAGAAACGTATAGTTTCTAATGTAACTTAAAGATAGATCCAGCTAAGATGCTAGCCTAATATGGTGCAAGAGGCGAGGACGAGGTGTTCGTGAGATGAGATCACCCTCTTGACATTCAGAAGGGAGCGAGTCATGAGTATTAATAACCGAGTGGAAATTTCCCAGGATTAAACAAGGAAGCCTGACTCGGAAATCGACCTTACGTTGCTAGAAATTGACAACACCGCTTATGCGCCAGAAGAGGAATAATTAAATTTAACCCGTTTACAAGTATAATAATGAGTAAACAAGTACAGTACAGTGAATCATTTTGAATGAGAGATTTTTTAGTAAAGAGAAACCATTTAATAATTGCGCAGGAGAAAACTGCAAACGCAAGACGACGTCATCGGGGAATTACCAAGGCCTGTGTGGAGGGGAGAAAGCAAAAGAAATGCAACACCCACACAATTGAGGACGAGAAATTAATTAATATCTCCGAATTGCACGATCGATTCTTAGGGGCAATGAGATTATTTGACATTGAGAAGACGAGCTTTCGGAAGGTATAATTTTTATATTTGTGCCACCATTATTTTAGAAATTGGTCACAGAAAGGACTAGAGTCTTATCTTTTTGTAGCGAAAAGGTATAAAACTACTGGCCTCACCAAGCCAATCATGCAGTTCCGACAGACCGTGAGGGGCGTAATCACGCATCACGCAGTACAAGTCCGTCCAGGGGGACGTGACGCTGGAGCATCAACAGTAAATGCAGTCTCAATGGGGCGTAAGACTACATCACAGCACATCAGTATCCAGACAGCCGTGTGGGGCGTAACTCTGCGTCACATCGAAGACAGTTACTAGTACTCCTTGAGGGGAGAAACGCTGTGTTACACCGCAGAAGTAATATCCGATAGCCATAGGCGTCGCAGTATTAACAACTTGCTTGCCTCCATAAGGAGTGGTAAAGAAGAAATTTAAAGTATCACCGTGTTGAAAGATTAGGAAAATCCTAGTTACAGGATTTAGGCCCGACTGTATACAAGTTATTGTGAAAAGTTCGTAAGATATAGTCAGAGCAGGCTACGAACGTCGGACTTAAGGCGATAGGTCGTTAAATAGACGAACGAATATATCATAACGTACGGAAGTACCGTAACAGAAGATAAACTGTTATCTAAATTAAAGAACCCAAAAAGGGAAGAACAGAATAAGGTTCGGAACGTATATCAGAAACGTAGGAGTGCTGGAACCGATCACATAAAGAAGCACGGAGACTACAAACATTATCTCCAGAAAGCAGGCGAACTATTCTAAAAGTACTAGACTCGAGAAGTACTAGCTGCTATAAACTAAATCTATAGGTCATTGAGGAGACCTCGATCCGAATAGACTTTCGCTAGGATCGATAAACAGATCTACAAAGAAGCCGTTCAAGCTAGATAAATAGCCGGTCATCCAGGATAGGAGTAGAAGAATTTGGATTCCAGGGAACAGTAGATGTTTCGAGACTTTCGTATTCTGCAGGATAGGAAGCCGACATTGAATAAATTTCACCCTTGGAAACGGGAAATTAAGAGGTCACGTGTGATAGGCTCAGAAATACGGCCTAGTGATCAAGAATTGTGAAGTGTAAATTTATCAAGATTGTGTGTTAAATTAATATTTTTTGAGTGTTTATTATGTGTTCTAAAGGGACACATCAGTGTATAAAAATGTCGTCAATGTTAAGTGTCTTAAATATATGTCAAGAAGTGTTTGTACATAAGATGAATTCCTTTAATATGGAGTAAAAGTTCAAAGTGGGCCCAAAATGAAACACCGCACAAGAATAAAGATCATGGGACGATCTTAAAAACATGTGAGTACTGAATTTCATTCTATTTTGGTGTCAGGAATTGGTTGTGTACAAATCCACCGGAGTTTTTGAGTAAAAGGGATGTGTTTTAAGAACTATACTGAATAAACAAGAACGCGGTCTGAACAATAATAGAAATTTGAGAAATTATAAATAATTATGTAAAGAATAAATCCCGTAGAGGAAATATGTGAATAAAATGTTAATGTATTTAACGAATGTCATAAGAGCAAGGAAAATATCAGTAATTATTATGAAAGATATTTAAATAAAGTAAAATTGAGATATGAAAGAAATAGCTTTTGAGCTTGTGTAAAGAATAAAGATAATACTAATAACTAAGTATGGAAATATTAAATAAAGGTCAAATAAATTGGTGTGAACATAAGAGCGTTGAAGCCTTAATGTATGTGTAAGATATGATGATCAAGGGAATGTTTTAAAAGGGAGCGATTTATCGGCAACGGAAAAGATTAATATAAGAATTAAAAATAATATGAATTGTTACTAATGAGATTTATCAGTTCTTGGGAAGACATTTCGGCTTAAAATAATGCATAGCGCAAAGGAGCGTAAATTATATTAAAATGTCACGCTAGGAAAGCGTAGAAGTTGAAATACTTGGTAAATTACTTATGGAGGGTAGTTGATTGTAGTGAATTGATAATTGTATAAGTCCTCTATTTGTGACGTAGTATCACGAGGCATTGTGTATGTATTAAAAGGGAGCTAATGTATGGTATTATTGAGCGTATGTCATGTAGGCCACGGCCGACTTTAAATCGCGTCTTGTATAAGTCCTTTATAAGGGAATGGTTCCCGAGGCATGTGAAGAGATTCGAACTCAGAATCCTCTTATGATAAAAGCCCCTTAATTCTCCGTCGTCGAATGTGTATTAATCTTCCCCAATCAATGAGGACCCTCTCATAATTAATAAATGCCAAGGTTACGAAAGTGGTCTATGAACCAAAGAATATTTGTTTGAATGGATACTGAACAGTAAAAGCCCGGTCTCTCCCCAGGACTGAGTATAATGTGAAGGTTTGTTTTGAAAGCCTTGGAAAGGAGCTGCTAACGTGGGTTAGACAGAGAGTCGCCCGTCACCCTCCGTGTCATAAATCGCGCCCGAGTATAATGGCCTGGCTCTCTTAGATTAAGGGTGGGCCGGAACCGTCTCGTAAGATGTAGTAAAGACACCGTGAGTGTTTAAAGTTGTTAACGACCCGGGAGTCGAACCGAGGTCCTTGTAGACTGATATTTCGTTTGCCTGTTCAGATCGTAGTTTCTTATGTGATAATGGTCTTATAAGACATAAGAGATAAATAACAATCCCTATTGTAATGATGTACGGAAGTAGGATTCCACGAGTTAATTGAAGGCAACTAAGTTTCGGGAGTAACTATAGTTTTTTTGACTGTGTCAAGTATCTTCACGCTCTGGAGTACACAAGTGATTTCCTGATCACCTTAATATATTTGTGAAAATAAAGAGAGATGATAACAGCTGAATGTGTGAGTCTGGCTGCGTGGCTCAGGGGTAACGTTCTCGCTTGCTGAGCCCAAGGTTGCAGGTTCGAAACCTGGCGCAGTCAGCTGGCATTTGAGGGTGCGCAAATGCGAGGGAGCCGTGTCAGTAGATTTACTGGCACGTTAAAGATCCCCTTCGGGGCAAAATTCCGGCACCCCGGCGTCTCTAAAAGCCAGTGTAGTTAAAAGGGACGTAAAACCAATAACATTATTATTATTAATGAATGTGTGAACATGCCCAAAAATATTGAGTTAGATAATTAACATAAGATTTTAAATGTAATTATACATTTGTTTTGAGGATTAAGAAAATATAAAAGATAGTATTTGAGGTGTACAAGAGTGACACCATTATTATGTAAAGCATGGAGCCAAAAGAGCTCGGAGTTATATAAAACTTACAGTTGATGCTTTATGGAAGTAAGACTAAGTAGGAATTGTTGGTTTATGTGGAAACCATATGTTTAAATACAATATTTGTTTTATTATATTTGTGATTCCTTGTTCATTTGGAGCAAGTAGATGATTTTGGGTCAATAATTAAATTGTTAAAGTGTTTGTAGCGCCATTAATTTTATTAATTAAATGTGTTAAAATAGGAGTTGATTTTGTTGTTATTTTTGCAAGTGTATCCTGTAATTAATCCAAAATATGTGAGTCACAGAGTGGGGGAACTTACCGCTGCCCCGAAAATTCCGAATTGAGCTACGCTGGTATACTGTGATTGGCATATTTCTTGCTAAAAGGGCACAGTATGTAAGAGCTCGACTGGTGTATCATTGTTACCTTTGGATAAGAGCTTAGATAGTACTTCTTGAGAATTAGAATTCCATTTGTGAAGTAAGAAACCTCCTCCATGAAGCAACGCTTGGAGATCAAGTGAGTGCTCAAGTGCTTCAGAAGGGGAGCTAAAGGAATGAAGAAAATCATCCACATAAAAAGATTTTTTGAGTAGATTTGAGGTATCGATGGAAAAGAGGTTAGAGTCTTGGTCGGCGAGATGCTTTAAAGTGCGGATGGCCAAGAAAGCAGATGGTTTCAGACCATATGTGACCGTTTTTAATTTGAAGATCTTAATGGGTTTGGCGGGGCTGTCACGCCAAAGAATTTGTTGCAGATTTTGCTTTTCAGAGTTGATCAAAATTTGCCTATACATTTGTTTAATATCGGCGATCACACCAACAGGGAACAAGCGAATGTTTAACTGAACGGAAGAAAGATCAGACTGAATGGCGGGACCGGTAAGTAAGGTATCGTTCAATGAAATACCATTAGAATCTGGAGCGGAACCATTGAAAACGACTCGAATATTTTCTCTTGTGGAAGGTTTCTTCCAAACAGAGTGATGATTCAAATAAACACTATCTTCAGAGATGTTTTGTTTATGAAGGACTTCCATGTGACCAGAGGCTTCGTAGTCTTCCATAAAGTCAATGTATTGAGCTTTGGCTGAAGAATCTTGTTTCAACTGATTTTCCACAGCAAACAAAGCCTTAAGAGCGCGAGGATGTGAATCCTTTAAAACTGGGGCACAAGAAATACGAGGCATAGTAACAATAAATCTACCATCTGGGTTGCGAGTGGTAGTGGAGAGATAACGCTGTTCGCAAAAGTCATCTTCAGTGGAAGAAGAAGGGGTGGAATCGATTGACTCAATTTTCCAAAACTTTTCCAAATTGTTGTCCAACTCAACGTGAGTTAAGTGACATAAAGGTGAAGACTGCACAGTGGTAAGAGGGATATGACCCGTGACCAACCTACCGAACCTTGTATGGTGGGCATAGATGCTAGAAGTTATATTAATTCTAGAGGGAAGCAAATTTTGCCCAAAGACATTAGCACCTAGCAAAATGTCAACTGGAGCACTCTGATGAAAGTAGGGATCAGCTAATTTCAGATCAGAGGGGAAATGCCAAGTATCAATAGAAAATGAATGGCTACGAGTCGGGGCTCCAATAACAGGGATTGACAAACAATTTAAACTAAGGTTAGTGTCAGATTGCACCGAATCCTTAATATTGAGCTTTACGAACTGTAAGGAAGTAGACTTACTGTTATTGATACCAGATATTTCTATCGAAGTAGTATTAGGCTTTAAGTTTAATTTCTTAACCCAAGAAGAGGTTATGAAATCGTGTGTAGCAGCATTGTCGAGAAGAGCTCGGACAGAATGCCATTTGCCCTTAGAGTCTTGGACCTGAAGTCTCACCGTGGATAACAAAACCTAAGTACTTCGCCAACAATTAGCAGTCCGACTATACGACTGAGCGCTAAAGTCAGCATGAGTGCCAGAAGTAAGGTACGACTTACTACTGGATGCCAAGTTGGATTGAGAAGTCGTAGAAACAACGCTTTCCAAAGGCTTATTTTGGGGATGCTTAAATATGGGTTTTTCAAACCGGTGTAACGAAGAATGGTGGCGCAGTTTGCAATGTGTGCAGACACCTTTAGACGAACAGTTTGAAACTGTATGTTTGGTAGACAAACAATTATAACAACATTTGTGCTCGGCAACAGCTTTCCTACGTTCATCGAGAGTCATGGCTTTGAACACAGAACAAGTGTATAGCGGATGCAAATTGTTGCAGAGAAAGCAGGTTTGTACAGTACTCTGAACTGTAAGTACCTGAGAGCGGACAGATTTCTTATTAGAAGAGGTTTTACTCATAGCACCTTTGCTTGAGCTAGGTAGCTCGGATTGTTGAGCAACGGCGGAAAGTATTTGACAACGGTTTATGATAAACGTGAATAAAGTTTGAAATGTGGGATCAGGCTGATCTATTAACTCTGATTCCCATGCCTTTAAAGTTTGAGAATCGATCTTGGAAGTAGTGAGATATATCAGAAACAAGTCCCAATGCTGGACTGGTTGCTTTAAGTGCTCGAGAGCTCGAACATGAAGCTCGACAGTATCACCTAACTGACGTATAGAAGAAAGATTGTCTAGGCGATAGGAAGGGAGGTTAAATAGAGCAGTAATATGCCTGCGGATGCGAAGCTTGGGGTTACCAAAACGTTGTTGCAGCAAATTGAAAGCAACAGAATAATTATCTGATGTGAGAGGAAGTGCCTCTATCAGCTTAAGCGATTCACTGAATTGATAAATAAAGCAGCACAGCGAGGGATACGCCTCGCGTGGCGACGCGTGGCCTCCGCCGAGAATCCGGCTGACGCGCCATCAAGGGCCGTGCTCTCCGAAGTACACGCCACCCTCCTGGGGGCTATATAACTCGGGGGCGCCCATGATGGCGTGTCAGTCTGGTCTTGGCGTGAGGACACGTAGACAGAGCGGTCGGGCTGAGGGCCCAGTGCTTTATTTATATATTTTGGCAGCCTTACAAACATTAATATACACAACAATAGCAAGAATTACACTTAACATGATCATAGCATAAGCAAACACCTTATATGTAGTCACAGAAATAGACACAATATTATGGGCTATATCATAATTACACAAAAAAATTATTCACAGTCACTGTACACTGACACTACTCATCTGTCCTCGTGGTCCCAAGGGAGCTGAACCCAACGCTCCACGTCCTGGTGTGAGTTTTGGTGTATCGCCAGAGCCAACTCGTAGTCCCAGAGTGAACGCCAGGATCCAGTTCTTGGGAGAACAGGATTAGCCGTGTCAGGAGATGAAGAAGGATTCCTGTAATGTAGATTTCAAATAATGAAACTTGTGAATATCAGGTATTGCAGAATCATTATGCACTAATGAAATGTCCAGTTCCTCGAAGGAATCCCATTCCTTCTCGTAGCCAGAAAAGGTTGGCAAGGAAATCCTGGGTAAGATTGGTTTAGAGGGAGTGACAGGTTGGTCCCTATGTTTTATAGTTAAGGTTTTGATTAAATCCTCAGCTTCAGCAGAGCCTTCATAGTAGCTGTCCTCCACCTCAGCGCGAGGAGCTCAAGCTCTATTTGCAAAGTGTCATAAAACGTAAAATTAGATTGGTATGTTTTGAACCTTCCGTTCAGGATGCCTAAATTATGATCATCTAAGCTTTTATCGGTTAAGAAAGAGCGAAATCTAGACAGTGTTTTTTTTTTTCTAAAAGGGCACGAGAGCCTAATAAATTTTCAACCTTGGCCATGGTGGAGACCGAAGTACTCACCCCAACCTCCAGAGAACTTGCTGGGGGCAAAGAGACGTCAGGCTTGACAAGAGAGGGCTGCGGCGTCTCGTCAGGGTCCTGCATCTTTTCCACTTTGATGGACTCCGTAATAGCTGAGAAAAGTCAGACACAGTATTAGGCCAAGTATTACTATGAAGCAACGTGCTCTCCAAGATAATTTAAGTTTAAATCAAGTGAAACTAGTTCCATGGGTTTCTAGCACCACAAGATATGGTGTAATTGGAACATCATTGGATCGACCAATTAAAAGTCTCCATTTTCAGAGAGAATTCTGAGTGAGTTCAGAATTAATAAAGGTTGAGCTTTAAAGTATGTGGGATGGAACATGATAAGAGCAAAGACAAAAACAAAGAAAGACAGAGAGCAAGTTGCTTTAACATAAATATATAATAAACAAGTTGACAATTTTCTTTACAAGATTGCGTCTAGCATTAATCAAGGTTAGTGCCTTAAACATAACTAAATTCAAATTACAGATCTTCTGATTGAAAAAAAATGTAATTTGTGAAGGCTGACAGGGAGAAAAATCCTGTCTTACCTTTGAAAAAGAATGTTTTGGAGAGTTGCCAAAATGCAACAGAATAAATTTCAAATAAATGTGATAGCAGAAACAGATGAAAAAAAATGACAGTGGAGAGATTTGCTGGAATGCGTCCGCTTTGTCCAGCACAAATCTCACATGGAGTGACCGGGATTTGAACCACGGACCCAGCAGTGCTGCCGCCTAAGACACGGAGGCTCCAAGGAAGATTGGAAACCGCAGGAAACCATATTCTAGGTTGCCGGCGGGGGGATTCGAACCTCCTTGCCTCCCGGATGTGGGCCACTGCCTGCAGCTACGCCGTAACAATCACGGCTAACTCGCCCTGTGATCAGTCTGAGAAACTAACTTTAACAATGCTTGTCCCGACAAATTTTGGATTAGTAATAAAAAGGAATACCCAGAACTGTCCACAACAGCGTTACATCTTACAACTGTGAAGAAGGATTCTCCAAAATGGCGGATATAAAAACCAAATCAAAAAATTGTTTGACACTGGAAAATTACATTGTTTTGTGTGTTACAAAAATCATTCCAGACATTCAACCATTGGTTAATAACAAACAAGCTCAAGTTTCTCATTAATAGAATAAAGAAAACGTAAAGGTTATGTACAATGTGAGTGTATTTTTTTTATTAAAAACTACAGCAATAAATAATTTCTTTAAACATTTTTTATATTATTTAAATTACTCATGATGGTTGCGTATTGATGTACTAAATAGTATTTAACTACAATTATACAACCGCCTTAATTAATACATAAACGAAAATTATTATTATTAGAGTTGCTCCTGGTACATGTTTCAGGGATTAATTAACAACATGTTTTACCCCCTTCATCAGCCAACTGTAAAGCAAGAAAATATGGTGCACCATATTAGGTTTAATAACCATTTATATGTAAGTGGCACGCTACTTCATAATTTTCTTTGGCTGATGAAGGGGATAAAAATTATGTAAATTAATCCCCGAAACATGTACCAGGAGCAACTCCAATAATTATTATTTTCGTTCATGTATGCCTGTTGATTAAGGCGGTTGTATAATTATTGTTAAAAACTATTTAAACTTTTTCTCCATATCTCCCGACCCACCGGTTGAGAACTCCTGATCTAACGTATTCCGTCTTGAGAAAAGAAGGGATGTGACTTGTAAGAGTGCGCTTGGTGCAAAATGTAGTTCTTAGAAGAGAAATGTATTTATGTTTTGGTGTTCGCCAAAATAACTACCCAGGAGGGAGCTGATTGAAATAAAGGTATTGCCATATTAAATTCAACATACTACAGGTCTAATTCACAATCATAAATCTTCCTCCCTACACCCACTAGACGGTCTATCTCTTCTTTCTACCTAACAAACAAATTAATATCACCACAACTGCGACGATAAGAGTAAAACAAGTAGTTCCGTGAAGAACTATACAGCCTATTTTCATATATCCTACTCATGTTAATTGCCTCTATCTACATACAAAATTTCAGTTTAATTGCTGTAACAGATTCGTAGATATTGAGAACCGTCTAAATATTTCAAATGGTCGCCAGTTTGGATTTTTATTTTTGTACTATTACATTAAGATTATTGTGTACGTGTGGTATACAAACTTCAATCGCATGATTAGAACACAAGAAGTAAAAACGAGATTTTAAAATTACGCACAGCAGAGATCTTGTGATTATGCAAACAATTGAAATAAATTAGATGCCAGTGGATCAACATTTGTATAAGCATTTAACGTGCAACGTTTCACGGCACTCGGATAGTTAATTCGCGAGAAACGTCCATTTAAATATTTATACTTCGCGTCGCCGCCATGATGGATTTGCGCTCACCAGGTTACTGGAAGTCCTACAGGTGAGCATATGTTCATAGTCTCTATGAACATTAAAAAATTCAGTTTGGTTGCTGTAAAAGATTTATAGATATTGAGAACCGTCTAAATATTTCGGAAGCTCGCCATTTAGGATTGTTATATGTATAGGCCATAGAGTTATGTACCATTCAAGGACAATTATTGCCTAGCTTCATTATTCAAACTTTCACTTCGATCGCATGATTACAACACAAGAAATAAAAACTTAATTTTAAAATTTCGCACAGCCGCCATCTTGAGGTTATGTAAACAATTGAATTAAATTAGATGGCAGTGCATTACAAACTGCAAAATCAATTACTGTACCACATTTCACGGCGCTCAGAGAGTAAAATCACGAGAAAAGTCTATTAAAATATTTCAAATTCGCTTGGTCGCCATGTTCGTTTTGTACTTTACAGGTGTATGAGATATATATAGGTAAACTTGTATTAGTACCCTTTATCACCGTAAAAAATTGCAGGGTGATATCTGTAATAGTTTCGGAGATATAGAATGTCAGTGAAATATTTCGCACAGCCGCCCTTTTGAGGTTATGTAAGCAATTGAACTAAATTAGACTCCAGTGAATTACAATGTTTATAAACAATTGCTGTACCAAGTTTCATTTCGTTTGGATAGTTAAATCGCGAGAAAAGTCTATTTAAAAGTCTCAAATTTGCTTGGCCGCCATGTTGGTTTTGTAGTCACCAGGTTTTTTAAAATCTGATAGGTGAACTTCTAGTAGTGCCCTTTATCACCGTACACAATTTCAGGGCGATATCGGTAATAGTTTCGGAGATATTGAATGCTAGTGAAATATTTCGCACAGCCGCCATGTTGGATCGGTGATACGTAATAAAATTTGAAGGGCACGGTTGAGGTCGCCGGGGATAGCGTTATGAATTTACCGAGTTTCATTGAAATCGCTCCAGCCGTTTAGATTTTATTAGGGACACACACACACACGAAACACACACACACACGCACACACACACGGACAAAAGGTGATCTCATAAGCCTATTTTTTCAAAATTGAAAATAGGCTAAAAAGGTATTGCCATATTAAATTCAACATACTACAGGTCTAATTCTCAATCATAAATCTTCCTCCCTACACCCACTAGACGGTCTATCTCTTCTTTCTACCTAACAAACAAATTAATATCTCCACAACTGCGACGATAAGAGTAAAATTAACACCTAATGCCGCTGAGAGGGTTGATGGTCACTATTATCAGTAGACGCGATATCAACTCTCTCAGATTACTTAGGCAATAAGCACACAATAGTGCTCCCTACCCGACATAAAGACATCATTAAAAATATCAAAATCCAATAAACGAATAAAAATAAACCAATCCACAAAATCCTCACTTCATAAACATTATAAATAATGTAATAAGTGAGATATTACCCAAGGAGGTAACTATAAAACATACGTATACTAGCTGTACCCGGCATGCGTTGCAATGCCAATCAAAGAAAGTGTTAGCGTTGTAACTTTGTTGGTTGAAGTGCTTTTGGATTCCCAATATATTTTTTTTTTCTTTTTCCGCTAAACTGTTGTAAAATTGATTAACTATCTCCAAAAAAATCATTGGAGCGTGCTCAACAACTCACCAAAGTTTCATCGCAATGAAATGAATGGTGTATGAACGCATACGGGATTTTGTTTAAACGACTCACGCGCCGTCACTCATTTGTTGAATCTACTTGTGCGCCACCCATTGCAAAACGGATTCACTAATTCATACACCTTCGCAGGACTGTACTCAACTCACCAAAGTTTTATCACAATCGGATGAATGGTATATGAACGCAAAAGGGATTTGGTTGAAACGATTCACGCGCTGTCGCTCATTAGTTGAATCTACTCGTGCGCTACCAATTGTAAAATGGATTTACTAAATCAGAAACCACATTTCACCAAATTTCATTGCAATCGCATAAATGGTATATGAACGCATACGGATTTGTTTAAACGATTCCCACTCATTTGTTGAATCCACTCGTGCGCTACCTATTGTAAAAAGGATTTACTAAATCAGAATCCTTTCCTGGAGAGTGCACAACAATTCACAAATATTTTATAGCAATCGGATGAATGGTATATGAACGCATACGGGACTTTGTTTAAACGATTCGCGTGCCGTCGCTCATTTGTTGAATCTACTTTTGCGATACCTATTGTAAAGTGGATTTACTACGCCAGAAATCTTCCCTGAAGTGTACATAACATCTTACCCAAGTTTCATCGCTATCGGACGAATGGTATATGAACGCATACGGGACTTTGTTGAAACGCTTCGCGCGTCTTTGCTCATTTGTCGAATCTACTCGTGCACTACCTATTGTAAAATGGATTTACTTAGCCTGAAACTTTCCCTGGAGTGTGCACAACAACTCACCCAAGTTTAGTCGCTATCGGATGAATGTTATACGAACGCATACGGGACTTTGTTGAAACACTTCGCGTCTCGTCGCTCATTTGTTTAATCTACTTGTGCGATACCTATTGTAAAGTGGATTTACTAAGCCAGAAACCTTCCCTGAAGTGTACACAACATCTCACCCAAGTTTCATCGCTATCGGACGAATAGTATATGAACGCATACGAGACTTTGTTGAAACGCTTCGCGCGTCGTCGCTCATTTGTTGAATCTACTCGTGCGCTACTTATTATAACATGGATTTACTAAGCCAGAAACCATGCCTATAGTGTACACACCTCTCACCCAGGTTTCTTCGCTATCGGACGAATGGTATGTAAACGCATACAGGACTTTGTTGAAACGCTTCGCCCAGCGTCGCTCATTTGTTGAATCTACTCGTGCGCTACCTATTGTTAAGTGGATTTACTAAGCCAGAAACCTTACCTGAAGTGTACAGAACATCTCACCCAAGTTTCATCGCAATGGGATGAATGGTATATGAACGCATGTGGGACTTTCTTGAAACAAACACACGCCATTTTGTTGAAGTTACTCGCTCACCATCTATTGTAAATTAGATTTACTACCCCTATAACTTTTCCGGGACTGTGCACAACAACTCACCAAAATTTGATCGCAATCGGATGAATTGTATATGAACGCATCGCCAACAGGCATTTGTTTAAACTACTCGCGCGCTCTCTATTGTGAATTGGATTAACTATGCACGTAATGATTTCGGAAGTGTTCGCAACAACTCACCAAAATTTGATCGCAATCGGATGAATGGTTTATGAACGCATAAAAGACGAACAAACGAACATCCTTTTTAGCTTACTTTCGATTTTTGCAAAAAATTAAAGTAGACTTATGAGATCTACACAGGGCCAAAAAGTGCGTGTCTGTCTGTGTGTGTGTGTGTGTGTGTGTGTGTGTGTGTGTGTGTGTGTGTGTGTGTGTGCGCGTGTGTGTGTGGGTGTGGGTGGGTGTGTGGGTGTGTGAGTGTGTGTGTGTACTCTGAATGTCTGTCCCCCCCCCCTATAAATTCGAACACGGTGAAACCGAATTGAACGAAATTTGGTACAGAGGTAGAACTAGCAAAGGGCACCTCAGTGTCATGTTTTATATCGCCGCCATCTTGACGGAAACGTAATGGCGGCCACCCAAATGTTCAAAGATCAAATCAAATTACAACTAACCTAATCATTTGATCTCTACCAAATTTTGCAACAACATACCTTTTTGTGGGAAGCATCTTTTCACAGAACTACAAGGTCATCAGCCCAATAGTTTGCAGATAGTGGCCATGTATGCGTGCGAATCGATTCTCCATATCAATTCAAACACGGTGAAACCGAATTGAATGATTTTTTTTACAGAGATAGCACTAGCAAAGGGCACCTCATATTAATGTTTAATATCCGTATAGAACGTTGTATTTCAACAAGCTACTACAACCAATATTTAATTATACTCCTTGAAAAGGACAAAGAGTTATAACAATACTCATTCATTTAGGAGAAACATCATGTTTATATAAATATAAGACAAGAGTAGTGGAGTAGTGGTGCTTTAAACCCACAGCCTACTTTCCTGCGAACATTGCCGATAACTCTCGAACCCGTTGTCGGAGATTCAAGAATGAAGTGTTGTTGGACTCGGGCTTTGCTATGGATCATGTATTATATTTTTCAAAACTTTTTTGAATATGTTTGTTTTCGAAAATAGGTGATAGTTTGAAAAGCAAACATGGTAGTACGTTGTGCCATGGATCAAACGAAAGGTATCTACGACCTTTATTTTTTATAATAAAACTTTTTTATTTTTGATGTTTTTTTGAAAAAAGAGTAATCTTGATATTCCTATATTTTGGAAACTAGGAAATCTACAAAAAGGTTTGTTTGACATAAATGAAAGGTCCCTGTGTCCTCTCCCCCCAAAATAAATTTCAAGTCTCTAGGATACAAACCAGACAGTAGTGCTAAGTCAGGGGTTCTGCAGCACTTAGGAAGTTGTGAATCCCTGCGACCTTGGAATGGAAGGAGTCATGCTAGGAGGGCGTGCTTGGATTCGTTTTTTTCGTCTCGTTGCGCTCGTTACGGGAATGTAGGTGTCGAAAATGTGAAATGCTGGAAACATGGTTTTTGGGGGGGTAAAAACGTGATTTTCGACTTTTTGCTATATCTCGCGAACCAATTACGCTAGAGGCATGTACGAGGGGTCCAAGGACTCGGGGTGACATCCCCATTGCTATGGATCACTCGGTATAATTCGTTTTAAATTACAAACTCGATTTTGGGGTAAAGAAGTGTTTTTAATAATTTTTGCTGATTTCTCACGAACCAATAAGCCTAGAGACGTGTACGAGGTGCCATTTCTTTAGTCGCGTTGTCCTCTTGCCGAGGATGTTCGTGTTGAGCAGGATTGAAAAACCATTTTGAGGTAAAACCGTGATTTTAGACTTTTTGGTTATATCTCGCAAACCAATAACGCTAGAGACGTGTACGAGGTGTCCTAGGACTCGGGCTAACGCCCCCTTTTGAAACTATTTTTGAAATTTTGACAAAGGGCCTAACGACACATTTGTTGAAAAAAAATTCTTTACCTGTTTAAAATGTTCATGAAGCGTGGTGGTTGAGAGAGACGATACTGCTGGGTGTGTGTGTTTCAACGAACCTGTCGCTGACCACAGTGGCTGTGCTCAATAGAACAATCGATATTTCGACGGGTCGGTTTATGACAGAGCGAGGGTTCGTTTTTTCTGATATTTTACCCTCGAAGGGGATCTTTAACGTGTAAACGGTGATGAGAACTTGGTTCTATGTTGGTTGAAGCGAGTACAGAAAACAAACTTTCAGAGGAGCAGACTAGCAGGAGGCGAAAGTCATTCGAGCTTATTGGAATGCGCTGATCTGACATGACAACAGGTGCAATGGAAAATGACAAAGACGCAGAGGACACTTGAAGGTTAAATAATCTGACAATCGTGGTGGCAGGAAAGAGCGAAATGCATGTGAACACGTGTGTGATGACATGTACGCTAAACAAGTTACATCCTGTTTGCTTCGTTCGTGACAAAATGCAAGTTCATGTGAAATTTGACCTGGCACAGGTGTTCACCTGGGACGTTAGCTGTCCACGTGCATGATAACAGAATGTTCAAAGCGTGGAAAAAAAATTATTATACATGCCACGTAACATATATAAAGACATTTCGTTATCATTTCCACTCTCACTTAGGTGACTACCTTTGAACACACTGCGTTGCGTGAAAAACTTGGTCTTGTTTAACAGTTTTGGTGTTGGTGGAAAATACTTAACCTTGTTGTGGGGTAGGTATTTATTTATTCATTTATATATTTATTGATTTATATATGTATATACACATATAATTACAAGCAATTATTTATTGATTGTGGAAGTTATAAATAAATGTTTATTTATTTATTTGCAGATAACGTGTATAGCCTACCGGTTGTGTGTGTGTGTGTGTGTGTGTGTGTGTGTGTGTGTGTGTGTGTGTGTGTGTGGGAAAGAGATTGAAAAAAGAGAGAAAGACGGACAGGTAGAGACGGAAACCATTACCAGACTAGTCCACGAGACGGGAATAAAGCAAAGCATTACAAGTCAAGGTGAGATTTGTTTTTTATATATATATATATATATATATAACCGGTTTGATTTTCTTTTGTTTATGAAATGTATAAACTATATGGAATTGATATACTTATGGTGGTTTATTTTATTTCTTTTTAGATATTTGGAGAAAAAACTCCACTGTTTTAGCCACAACAGCTGAAAACCAAGTGGCTTTAGAGTGAAACAATTGTCAAACAGTCTACAGCTGAAACCTCAGGTGAGAGTGTTCTTTCATAATAATGTATTTTACTGCTGCGGATACGTTAACTTGGGAACCCCTAAACAGTTGTTTGAAATCGCGTGGTCAATGTTAGAAAAAGTTTGATTCCCAAAGATTTTTTAGAATCTTGTTTTGAAATTTTTAAAATTGAAATTTGTACAGCGCAAAGGTTGCATATGGCTTTAAAGGTGAATACAGAACTGGTGTGCGATTTCATATATAAAAAGAAGGACGGTGAGCATAAAGAGACATTTTATATTTGCAGTAAATTGCAAGAGCTTTTGATAGCCGATAATCTGAACGAGTGGTATCAAAGCCATGTGGTGAATGCCTTGCTATCAAAATTTGATAAACTGCAACAATGACCGATTGGCCTTGCCTTAGACAAAATTCATCATCTACAAATCAACATTTGTCATTTCAATCCGTTGAATGCTGGGTCTAGACACATTTCTTTACCATCAGCGATTGCCTGTCGGAGAGCGGTGGTAAATATTGAAAATAAAGATGATAAACTTTTCCTCTGGTGTGTGGCCGCGTATTTGCAGCCAGCACAACGTCACTGTGAGAGACCAGCAAAGTACAAGGCCAAGTATGATGAATTAAAACAAACATTAAATTTAACTAGAGTATCGTTCCCTATGGACTTAAGGGAAATCCATAGGTTTGAACAAGACAACCAGGACTTTTCGTTCATGGTGTATGGCCTTGATGGTGATGAGATTGTGGGTCCTCTTTATGCTACAAAAGAACCAAAACGACACCACATTCATCTTTTATATCTGTCTGTAGGAGAGGTGAATCACTATTGCCTAATTAAAAGCCTGAGTAGATTGCTAAGCAGACAAGTGTCTAAGCACGCTGGTGTAAAACATATTTGTGATCGTTGTCTGCAATATTTTACAACCCCTACGATTTTGGAACGTCATAGGGTAGATTGTGTTTCTCAGGAAGCGGTGAGATTGATATTGCCACAAGGGGACAAGGCTGTGTTAACGTTTAAGGACATTCATAAGCGTGACACTGTTCCCTATGTGGTATACGCAGATTTTGAAGCTCTCACTACACCCATGGCGGGATGTGAACCAGATCCCACCATCAGCTCAACCACACCCATTCAAAAACATGAACCCTTTGCCATAGGATTTAATGTGGTGTGTGCCTATGATCCCACGCAATCCGTTTACAAATACCGTGAGGGTCCAGATTGTGCCAGATGGTTCTTGGATGAACTTGTCAAGTTGGCTCATGGTGTACAGGAATTACTGAACCACCCAGTACCCATGTGTCTATCTCCAGAAAAGCAGCAGAAGTATGAGCATGCCACGACATGCCATAATTGCGAAAAGCCTGTTTTAAGTGGAGAGGAAAAAGTCAGAGACCACTCGCACTTTACGGGGGAGTTTCGTGGAGCTGCGCACAGCAAATGCAATTTGAACTTTCCAGCTCCTAGTTTCATCAGTGTATTTTTCCACAATCTGGCGAATTATGACATTCAGTTTTTGATTCGTGAATTGGGTCATGTCAACAAGGGCTCGTTTTCCATTATTCCCCAAAACCATGAGCGTTTTACAGCCCTGATATGGTGGTTGGGCGACTTTGGCATTCGGTTTTTGGATTCCTTTAAGTTTATGACATCCTCGCTAGACAGCCTTGTGAATGGCTTGAATGAGGAGGAATTTAAAAATACTAGAATGCACAGGATAAGAAGGTGTTAGCCATGGTGGTAGCCAACGTCCGTATCGGATAAGGTAGAAGAAGAAGAAGAAGAAGAATGCATTTAACTGATCCTGAGAAATTTCAATTGTGCATTTGGAAAGGTATATTCCCGTATGATTTCTGCAACAGCTGGGACGTGCTAAAGCAAAGAAAACTCCCACCACAAGAGAAATTTTACTCGAAACTAACACGCAGTACCGTTTCCGATGAAGACTATGCACATGCATGTCAAGTTTGGCGAGTGTTTGGCATGAAGACGTTAAGTGAATATGCTTTGCATTACCTTAAACTGGATGTATTGCTGCTCACCGATTTGTTTCAAAAATTCCGTGAGTTGTGTCAACACATTTACGGTCTTGACCCGGCTCACAATTATACGAGTCCTGGGCTCTCGTCCGATGCCGCTTTGAAATACACTCAAGTGGAATTGGATTTACTCACTGATGTAGACATGGTTCTATTTTTTGAAAAGGGCATTCGTGGCGGCTTTGTGTCGCTTAACCAACGCCATGCCGAAGCGAACAATGTCTACATGCCTGATTATTCACCAGACAAACCAGAATCGTACTTAATGTACAATGACGTGAATAATTTGTATGTTTACGCCATGAGTCAGCCTTTGCCCTATGGGAAGTTTGCTTGGCTGACAGACAAACAAGTGTCAGAATTTGATGTGAACATGGCTAACCACGAAACAGGCCGTGAATATGTCTTAGAAGTGGATATTGAATATCCCTCATCCTTGTATGATGAACATGCCGATTTCCCATTCTGCCTTGAGCAAATGGTTCCCCCTGACAGTAAAGTGAAAATTGAAAAACTCATGGGCACACTTTACAACAAAAATAGGTATGTGCTACATATCCAAATGTTGGTGCAATGCCTCGCCCAAGGTTTGGTGTTGAAGAAAATCCACAGGGGTATTTCTTTTGCTCAAAAAGCATGGCTTGAGCCATACATTCAACTCAACACAGAGCACCGACAAATGGCAACACAGCAGTTTGATTTTTTTTAAATTAATGAACAACTGCATCTATGGCAAGTCCATGGAGAATGTCCGCAAATACCGTGACATTAAATTGGTCAATGTCTGGGAGGGGCGGTGGGGTGCCCGGCGGTACATTGCCAAGCCAAATTTTAAATCGATCAACACTATCGATGAGGATTTGGCTACTATTGAATTGAGTAAGACCAGCGTGAACATGGATAAGCCCATTTACTTGGGCCAAGTCATTTTAGACATTTCCAAATCGGTCATGTATCGATTCCACTATGAGTTTGCCAAACGCCATTTTGAGGACGTCTCTCTTTTGTATATGGATACGGGCTCATTCATTTACCACATTCGCCACTGCAACCCCTATGACGTCATGAGGCAGCATAGTGACTGGTTCGACACCTCTTGCTATAGCGCTGACAACGTGTTTCAGCTGCCCATAAAAACAAGAAGGTAATGGTCGATTTAAAAGATGAATGCGCCGATTCCATTATGACGGAATTCGTAAGTTTGGCTTCGAAAATGTATGCTTATCGCACACTAGACTGTAAGGAAGCCAAAAGAGCAAAAGGTGTAGGTAGGGCAGTGGTAAAATCGCTACGTGTAGATGATTACCTGGCGGTTTTACGCACTGGCAAAGCAATGTCCCATACACAGCGCAGGATACAATCCAGCAACCATCATTTGTATCTTGTGGAACAGAGAAAACGCACCCTCGCCTCCATGGATAACAAACGTGTGTGGGCTGATGACCTGCTCACCAGCCTACCCTGGGATTATGATCGCAAGGAAGAGGAGCTGTGATTTCACTGTTTAATCGTTTAGGGACATGGCTTTTTGTAAATCGTAGATTTAGATTTTTTGAATTTTGTAAATATTGGTTTTTGCCATTGTAAATAGTAGATTTTGAAAATAGCGGCAACCCACTTAGGCCTTTTGCTCTTTAAAGAAGTTCTATGCAACTTTATTTTTTTTATTTTGATTGGTAAATAGTTTGATTCTTTTAAAGCTGTACAAAGTTGAGATTTGTTCTTGTAAATATGAAATAAGTAATATTTTTTTAGTAAATTTAATGACTAGTATTTAATTATTTGTTTGTAATGTAAATTATAAATGGTAAACTAATAAGTTATTTTGGGATGAGTGTGCATGTCAAGAATGTGCTTTTGGGAACAAATAAAGTGGTTGTGTTTGTTCCCAAAGACAGTGGTGTATGTATGAGTAGAGAGAGAAAGCTGGTTTGTATGTATGACCAGAGCAAACACGGTGAGGTAGAGTGGGCGGGGAGGGGGAAATTTTCACTTATATACTCATTTTGTTTTCAATAGTTTTGTTTTCTTTGAAAAGTGGCAGACAATAGACATTATTTTTGTAAAAACAGTCTTACCTGCAGTAGTCATAGACCTCGACGTTTCCGCAATCCCATAAAATCACTGCAGCATCGCCATGGTCAAGCACTTGCATCAACATCATTGTCAAATCTCAACTTTCGACATACACCAAATGGAAAAAATGTGAAATCAACAAAATGGGAAATCCATGTTTCCATATCACCAAAAACGCAAAACTTAAAACGGACATTTTTAAAAACTGGAAATGGCCATGCGTGAAATATGAAAATTCAGAAAGCACTTCAAACGGACATTGTTTAAAAAGTGTCATCAGCAAAATGGAAATATCCATTTCATCAAAAACGTAAAAACTTGAAACGAACATTTTTTAAAACTGTAAATTGCAAATTGGCAAATGACAGTGTGTGAATTCATCATGTGTGAAATGTGTAAAATGAGAAATCAGCCATCAACATCATGATTTTTTTAAATAATAAAAACACATCGTGCTCTGGTAAACCTTTGTTTTTATTTCATAACCATAGGGATTGACAAAAGAAAAATAGAATACAAACAAATCCCAATTCCTCACTCCTCCATTCCTCAATGTTTATGTCCATGCATCATCAACTTTCCTTTCATAGCACTCATCACAATCAGGGCTGCCATCCTCTCACCCACTGAGGCATCACAGGATGTGAAACGTTGTTTAGCTTTTTCAATAACAATTTATCTGCCACATGTCTTAAACCAGGATGACTATGGCGATAAGATAGGTCATGTTCTTTGCATGCTTGATCCAAAAGATTAATGGGTACATCACCACGTTGCAAACTATTTTCGAGACGAGTTCCAGGGCCTCAAAAACGATAACCTGGAAGATGGATTTCGAAAGGTAAGTATTGAATCACTTTGTCAATGACGCCATTGCCAGTACAGGTCTGGCATATCCTTTTCCATTGATGGTGAAAAGGTTTGGTCATCCTCTTCTTCTGTGGATGATGTTTGTGTTTGTTGTTGTTGTTGTTGTTGTTGTTGCTTTTTCTCGCCATGACACCCGTGGAATGATTCAACAAAGTCTTTGCACGGACTTTTATGACCGTGATACAGTTTCACTAGCTGACAAGTCGCACACTGACGCATAGAGGGTATTTTTGCCATGGCCACTTGCTTATGGTGATCGTAATCCGTACAGGGTTGCAATTCACTCAACACAGGGTCTTGAGTCCATGATTTTGGTACATGTTGCCAGATTTCTTTCACTGCGTTGGCGGCCACATAATAAATGAACGACTTGGGCAGCGCCAAGAGTTCCTCTTTGGTAAAACTGTCTAGTTTCTTTTTGCACACAAAGAACTTGCCAATGGCTTTGTCCGTAGCATTGCCTTTCTTCATGGTAACACATTTTGTAGATATTTACACCTCGCTTGTGGAAATCTCACTGGCGTCATTCACAGCTAAATCTTGAGTTATAATTTTGTTCAACAACTCCCAACAGGCATGGGTGGTTTACCAATGAAAGAGATGCCACACATGGGCTAGGGCTGTATGGGTAATGTTGCCACAGGAACAAGTATCCATGAGCGTTTGCAGGGATGGGCAGCCCAACTCCATGAGGGCGATACATTGACAGAAAGATGCCAAAAAAAGGTTGCAACCATTGACGTTTTTCATTACCTTTCACAAATACCACATTGGCCGAGGACAAGTGTGCTTTCATGACCACGTCCAAATATTTATAGGAAATGGTTCCTTGATTCCAGTCTATTTGCCTATGATTTTCAATCCACTGGGTTTCTTTACGATCTTTTTCACACAACAAATCAAAAGCATGGGGCGGTTTAAATACCAAATGCGTAGCTTGCGATATCGAAAACGTGGTACAATCTATAATGGCCACTTGCCTTCACCAAGTTCAACTGACGGCTGACTGACGATCAATGACTAAGGTGTGATCATGACATGGACTTACCTACCATGCTAGTTTGAAAAAAAATTGAGGTTATGGTAGAACAGGGGGATATGAAAAAATAAGAATTTAAGAATTACATAATTTTATTATCATAACACGTCTTACAGGCTTTTGTCATTTTGGGATAGGGACGATACCAACTGATATAACAATATAGTCTCTTGTGTTTATAACGTCCATAACACCGATGATGTCCCAATGTCTCTAAACTAGGTGTTTTTGATGGTGAGCTGCTTACCGAAGCACCATGGACACCATACGGTCCACACGTATCGTAACTTGTTTATTTTCATCACTCAGAGGCACGAGTGACGGGTAGCTTGAATGTCAGGGTATATTTCCCACCTCCATTCTGCACAGGTAGGGGCAGGCAGGTGACCAGCGCTGATGTTTCTGCATGGGTTCATCGCCCTCATGCCATTGGTCTATGATGATGGGACAAAAGGCACATTTCACTTCATCTCTTGTTTTTAATAGTAGAATCCAGCGGCCGCCAAGGCTTGAGGGTTTATGAAAGGCACTGGCCATGTTGCAAAAGTCTTGAAACGTTGTCCCTCGGAGTTTAAATTCATGGATGTGACGTCTCTTGAGGCTTTGAAGCAAGGCATGACTGAGCGGTATGACGTGGGTTGACCTGTTATTTATACACTCGTCACTTGGTTGGACAGTGGATACTAGTTGACTTGTTTGTGATGAATAATCTAGCCGAATGTCAATATTGGATGGCTTGACAGACTCTTTCAGGTAAGAACAGTCAAAGACAATCAGTGGCGCCCTTGCCTTAAATGCTTGGGGTAGCAGCATGGGGCCGTTCTCTTTTTGATAATACGACCATCGAAATTTAGAAAACAAATCGTACAAGGGGCCAAACTTATTTTTTGAAAAATCAAAATCCAGTCCTTCATAGGGAAACACAGCACCGTTGAGGAAAAGACGTGCATTTCTCAATTGCAGGTGATCAAATTGCGTGGCATCTTTGGTTTGTTGATACTTGCGATTCGTTTGAAAACCCACGATCAGGTAGAGTGGTCTCTCCGTATAGCGAGCTGTTTTTACAGACCAACTGTGTGTGTTGGTGGTGGGCAATAACGGGTACTCATGGAGTGCCCAACTTCTAAATTCCATGGGTATAGGCATTTCTCTCTTTGCCATTTTAAGTATGTCCAGTTTTTTGCTATCGTCAAGGGTCACATGGGGCACTTTCCATAGCAAGCGTTGTAGTTGAATTTTTGAATCTATGGGGGCATTGTCGGCTCCCTTGAGTGCATTATTATCACTCCTGTCTCTCACTAGATAAAGCACTTGCCTTGCGTTGACCACAATGCGCTGGTGATCTTCGGCAAAGCCTAAAATCAGTTTAAGAGGTAAATATCCAGTAAAGGTCCCGTCGGTGTGTACCATCCAGTCATTGGTCGAGTCAGGGCACCAACCTGCCATGCAAAGTGTTTTACCTTCTTCCTCACTATAAGAGGGATATAGTTTCATGACACTGGAAATACCCACATTTCGAGTGCTATCCACCACGATATCGTTAATGACATACCGCACTTCAGAAAACAGAAAGGCCAAAGCATGGTTGGCCAATTTGGATGTGGTGGATGTAGAGCCATCGGCTTTGGTGAGTCGACCTTCAATCTGAATGACACTTTCATGGGGTAGAGGGTAAATATCTTTTTGTTGATAACAAATTGAA
Source organism: Meconema thalassinum (assembly GCA_946902985.2). Taxonomy (NCBI): domain Eukaryota; kingdom Metazoa; phylum Arthropoda; class Insecta; order Orthoptera; family Tettigoniidae; genus Meconema; species Meconema thalassinum. Next base: position 963,859,138 of record OX336390.1, on the reverse strand, counting down.
TTTCATCATTGTTATTGAGTCCAGGTGTTTGAGCTTGATAGGAATGGAGATCAATTCTTACCACTCCTGGTTGCTCCTCGATGCGGTTCGCTATCTCTAGGATAGAATTCATCATGGGGGTTGACGTGGTTACCCAAATGCTGCAAAATCTGCTTGTCCTGAGATTTTAACGTGTATTCACGTGGCAAACAACTAACACCATTCCTAGACGGTGTTGTAGCTTTATACACAAACTTCATAGTGGCTTTAGCACAAACATGTAAGTCACTGATGTGGTAGAATCTAGATCAATGAGTTGTTGCTCTCTATTGATCAGTCTTAATGTTATATTACTACTACTATTGACAGCCACAGAATGAAAAAGCACCACTGGAGGGTTTTCACGAACAATATAGCCATTGGGCGATGTCACAATAAAGTCATAAAGCGAATGCGATGGTTCTTGATTGGTGTACACTTGGCTAATAATATTACACGTCACCGACACATGATGATCCTCAATGAATTTCACTTCATGGTCCGATTCATGTTTTTGTTGGGCTCCAACACGCCTGGTTTAAATCCTAGTAATGGGCCAATGGAATCGGGGTGTGTTTTAAAGTCAATGTTGAAGGTAGAGAAAATACAGCAGCGAAGAGTGTTGGTACTTCCTACAAGTTCAAACTTGCGCGTTCCAACGAGAAATGACTTTAAACCATATTCATTAATCAACACCACATAAATGTGTTCATAAATGTCATCGATCGTGTATCCACCAGAGTTCAGGGTGAGCACAGAATCATCATAGTAAAACTTGTTATTCACATTTTCACGTATGTTGTATATTCGATGGTACGTTTCAAGAGAAACAAGTCCTAAACCATAGGGTTTTTCACTCAATTCGATAGGCGGGTAAAAGTCTAGGCTGACTTCGGGTCCACGACCATGCAGTGTAAACGTTTTACTTTCTGCCGACATACTGGTGGCGTTTTTACTTATGCTGCGTCTTATATAAAGAAATAAACACAAACGTCCACACTGTTGGCTGTTAAACGTTTGCTCACGTTTCACATTATAATATATCTTGATCCTGTTTCCAAAATAGGTCACTAGTTCCATGGGTGGGGGCAGATTCCCAAAACTGTAAAAGTACCATACAGTGGATCCCTCTTTGACATAAACTACATAATGCGTTCCTGGTCCTCGGTGATCATCCAAATTGACAACAGCACATTCCTGTTTCCAGGCTCGTGGGGGTAATTGGTTTCGCATAAACACACCTCGAAAATGAGAAAGCTTTAGTTGTTTAGCATAGCTTTCCACTTGTTGATGCGTCAGGGCATGTCTTGCTATGGTTGAGGTTATTTTTTTTTAATATTTCGAAGTGGTGAAATCCCAAATCCTTGTTGATAAAAGGCTGGCTTTAAATTGGCGTTTCTAGCCCCCATAGCAATCGCTTCCATCGTTTCATTGAGTCGCTGAATTTCTTTGAGTTGTTGCTTGCCCTGCTGCTTGGCTTTAATGGTTTTCGCCACTGCACTGGCACCGCCCAAAAGTGAACCCAGAGCAGCCAGACTGGCAAATAAAGCAGGTAAAAACCCTGCTTGTTTCGGAACGGGAATCACTCGCCCTTGTTTTGAACCCTGTCGCTGACGTTTTGGAATAACATGTCTCTGTGCTGCTCGAAGAGCTTTCCTTGTGATCAATACATTATTTTTTATTTTTTTCCTTCGCAAGGGCTTGTCCACGAATGTCTTAAGCCCAGGCTTTGCCAAGGACAGAGTCTTATTTTTAGTCTTTCTCACCACATACCTTTGATTCACCATGATGATAATGACCAACAACCTTTCACAAGAAAGTTTAAGTCACAACTAACGTCAGATTGTTATTTCATGGCTGTATATTCCAATTCCACATAAAGTGGGAAATCGTTTATGGTTTTTCCCGCTTGCTTTTCATCCCATGTCAACATGAGATGAAAAGATAATTCGTCTCCTGCATTGACCATTTCATGGTTATGGACCAACAACCAATGACCATTTATCTGTATTTGTAAATGGTTCTCATCAGGTATGGCGTATTTGATGTGAATGGTTCCATCATAGTGTAATCGATAGTGGCTTAAACCCGAAGCAAGCACATAGGTCAGGTGCTGGTCATGAACTAGCGGTAAATGGTTTCTGTCATTCACAGGTTTTTCATTTGTCAGATACACTAAAATACAGATGGGATAAATTTATAAAGCCTTTTCATTTCGTAGGTCACGTAACGCTTGGTGCAGACATCGTCTTCGTCTTGCGGGTCTTCCACGAGAATAATCCGATGGTGATTAGCGCTATAGCCATTAACTGTAAGCTGGGGCGCTTTATCATAAAATTCATACACCTTGTTATGCACATACCTTTTGTACTAACGTCTGCAGACACATGAGGATGTTTTACATGGGTTAACCGCTTTCCTTTAAAGTCATAATCTCCCTGTTTTGTGCGTGGCACTACAGACCTATCCACATAGTGTTTATTAGCAGGACCTGTTTCTTGTTTAGGATCATGTATGGGAACAGACCTAGCTCTGGCCATCAACGCACGTCCAAAGACATCCATCGTCAACCTGTAGTACGAGTCTACAGTTTCTATGACAAGGCTCGGTGTCCTGTATATAGACAGCCTGCTAGCCTGGCTAAGCCTTAGTTGATATGAAGATTATTAAGCAGCAAGAGTCATTCCCCGTGGGGGACATGGTTTCCCATCTCTGTCCACATCACGTGAACAACGCCATGGTTCACTGTTTCCATATTCCATTCGCTGCATCATTGTGGGGCCTTCCGTCTGTGGAAAGACCAATATTTTGCTAACGCTCATCACAGCGCCCAACGGTCTGCGTTTTCAAAATATTTATATTTTTGCAAAATCTCTCTAGCAACCCCTCTACGTGTTTCTGGATCAAGTCATGTCTGGATTACAAAAAGAGAATATGGGTTATTTCACATTTTCCATGCAAGAAAATGTGATTTCACCGGATGAGGTAAAGCCCGATTCACTCATGATTTTCGATGATGTCAAGGCATCGTGCAAAGCTATTTCAGCATGGGTCGACACAAACATATCGATTGCTTCTATCTTGGACAAACGTATTCTAAAATGTCCAAAGAGCTGATTCGTGACAATGCCAATGTCATTGTTTTATTTCGCCAGGACGAGAGGAACAGTCGTCACATTTATAATGAACATATGAATCCGGATATGACCTTTCAAAAGTTTACTGAATTGTGTGCCAAGTGCTGGAACACTCAACGTCATGCCTGTTTAGTGATTGACAAACAAAGTGAACTCAACCAAGGACGGTATCGCTTAGGGTTTGATCATTTTATTGCTATTTGAGGCCCTGTCTCATTCCCTGTCATGTCATTTGTCAAGACACCATGGCGTTAGCAGAGAGTCAATTGAAAATGCATATTATTAGAGCAAAAAATACTATTCGCCAAAAGTTTCGTCAATTGAAACGATCGCGTGCATATCATGCTTTGTTTATTCAACAACATTTAGCACCTCCGCTAAAAGCCACGTTGAAACCCTCTTTCAAGCCATCTGAAACTCTACCCACCGTTTCACAAGCCACGCAGACGCTGCTCGAGGACCCTGAGGAAGAGGAACAGGAACAGGAAGATTTGACTAGCGTTAGCGAAGTTGAGGATGAGGAGGAACAAGTGTTTACGCCTCAAAGAAAGGCCGCACCCCTTGCAGAGTTTTTGAGAGAAAAGAAATCCTTGGTCATGGTCGAAACACCTTGCCCTTCCAGATCTTCTCCGTTTTCACAACTCTTGGCCACCCCTCAACATAAAGCTCAACTGAAAACCATTTTAATAAAATATTATAGATCAACATTGGAACCCTATTTCACACGTATGGTGTTCACTATGAGGATGATAGTTTTAAAATTGGCGATTCATCCATTAAACTTGCTCGTACTAAAGCTGTCATTAAAAACATCAACTATAAATTAACGCCAGGACTGTTAAAGCTGCCCTTTTCTCGGACCCCCTCTTCCCATGATTATACGTCAGAGGATCTTATGAAATATAAATCCATTTTATTGGACACCCAAGCCCACAAATGACAGTATGATCCCGCTCAACAAGTGAATGCCAATTTACCTCAAAAATATAAAATCATCATTGCAAAAATGTTTCCCACCAGTCAAAGTGGTCGTCGTAAAGTGTTCGCTTCGGGAGTGACATTTAAACCATTAAAACCCCTTGTGGATGTTACCTACTGGCACAATCCCAATAAGCTCGTCCAGCGGCTACAGTTGTTGCATGCTTCACGTCACGCTGGCCATACCGGTCACGATTGGGAAATTCAAGAAATTGAACAAGAACTTCGAAATGCCAAAATTATTGTTTAAGCCCTCACCCATTAAAATGGGTATTACTCACGAGTAGCATTGCCCAGCTAGGAGTCACTGTCCGCGACTCAGGGTGATTTCACGCGGTGTGGACGAACTTTGGCAGGCTGACTTGGTGAAAATGATACCCTATGCTGGCGTTAACGACAGTGTACGCTATATGTTGACCGTCATTGATGTCTATTCCAAAATGGCCTTTGTTGAACCTGTGCGTCGCAAGTCTGGTCCACTAGTTACCAAGGCCTTTCAACATATTATTCAACACTCCAAACGCCAACCTCAGTTACTACAAACCGACCAGGGGAAAGAATTTTCCAACAAGGATTTCTCCAGTTTTCTCAAATCTAAGGATATTCACCATTACACCACGTACAGCAATCTCAAAGCCAGCGTGGTCGAGCGGTTTAACCGAACATTGAAAACCCATATGTGGAAAGCGTTTACCGCTCAGGGCAGTTATCGCTGGTTGGACATATTACCTGAGCTAGTGTCACGTTACAATGACACCAAACATAGAATCATTGGGACCAAGCCACGCCTCGTGACCAAAAATATTCAGCGATTGGATAAACTGTTTAACGCCATAAAAACAGCTGATCCTAAACGTCACCGACTGAAAATTGGGGATTTTGTTCGTGTGAGCAAATTTAAGTCTGCCTTCAATAAGGGCGTTTTTTTCGTGTGACCTCCTGAGAGGCCGAGTGCAGGTCTTTCTAGTCGATGCCCGTGGGCGACCTGCGCGTCGGGATGAGAGATGGAATGGATGAAGATGAATGAAACTGGGCAAGGATGTGGAAGGAATCGGCCGTGGCCTGTCAGAAGGTACCGTCCCAGCATTTGCCTGGTGTTGAAAATGGGAAAACACGGAAAACCATTTCAAGGACGGTCGACGGTGGAGCTCGAACCCACGCGTCTACCGAGTCAGCAGAGAGCTTGGCCCCATGACCAAACGCTTCGCTTTTAGCGAGCATAGCCACTGCTGTCGGTTCAATAAGGGCTACACACCACAGTGGAGGACTGAACTATTTCAAATTCGTCAAGTCAACTTGGACAGTCCAGTCACCTATTTACTCCAAGACCTCAACCATCAACCCATAAAAGGTAGATTTTATCTCCATGAACTTCAGTAAACAGCATTTCCTAAGCATTATCTTGTGGAAAAAGTGTTGAAACAAAAAGGAAATAAACTATATGTCAAATGGTTAGGATTTAACTCTACGTTTAATTCCTGGATCAATAAATTACATGTTGTATGAACCTGTGCACTTTTTATTTATTTATTCACACATATTGTACTCCACTTACAGCTCTGTGTGAACAGTCCTCAGCTCCACATATTTCTTTCCCTTTCCACCTGTTATCTCTCATACATCACCCCTCGCCCTCTCCCCCCTTCACCTCCCACCACTGCTGTTCGCAGCTCTTGCCTATCTATTGGTTGTGACATCATTCCCACAAGTTGTTTCATACTTTTTACTGATTCAGCGATTCCCACGCTTTGAACATTCTGTCATCATGCACGTGGACAGCTATCGTCCCAGGTGAACACCTGTGCCAGGTCAAATTTCACATGAAATTGCATTTTGTCACGTACGAAGCAAATAGGATGTAACTTGTTTAGCGTACATGTCATCTCACACGTGTTCACATGCATTTCGCTCTTCCCTGCCACCACGATTGTCAGATTATTTAACCTTCAAGTGTCCTCTGCGTCTTTGTCATTTTCCATTGCACCTGTTGTCAAGTCAGATCAGCGCATTCCAATAAGCTCAAATGACATTCGCCTCCTGCTAGTCTGCTCCTCTGCAAGTTTGTTTTCTGTACTCGCTTCAACCAACATAGAACCAAGTTCTCATCACCGTTTACACGTTAAAGATCCCTTTCGAGGGTAAAATATCAGAAAAAACGAACCCTCGCTCTGTTTCGGAAGAGTAACGATAATTGGAAAATGGTCACTATTGCAAAGGTCATCGTGTACACCCCACTGTAGCAGGGGAACCAGCGCACGACTGCACAAGGTAATATCGATACTTGAATAAGTGCCGTGTGCAATGGAGAAGTGCGTAGGTTCCCCTGTGTTCAACAAACACAGGTCCAGCCACCTGATTAGCCTCTCAAAATCTCTCCCTTTACCGCTAGTGGTAGCGGAGCCCCAGATGGTGTTGTGGGCATTAACATCTCCCAGAAGGAGAAAAGTAGGGGGGAGCTGAGAGACTAGATCCACCAGCTGGTTGTAATCCGGTTGAGAATCAGGCGGGATGTACACGTTACATACTGTTGCCATTACTGGCAACGAAGTACGAACTGCAACTGCCTCTAGCTGAGTACGCAACGGCACCTCTTCACTACAGAGGCTCGAGTGGATGAGAGTGCAGACGCCACCGGTGGCCCCAGCTCCATCCACCCGGTCTTTAGAGAAGAGTTTGAAGTGACGCATTGTTGTCTCATGACCAGGGCGAAACCTGGATTCCTGAAGACAGACAATATTTGCCGAAAACGAAGATATTAATTGTCGTAACTCAGCGAGATGAAGAGAATAGCTATTACAGTTCCATTGTAATAGTGCCATGGTGTGGACTTATGTAGAAGTGGGTCTTTTACTTATGCTTGACGCTTGCCACCCTTCCCCATCTCTAGTTGGAGATGATGGGGCAGGAGAGCACATCTCAATTTCCACATCTCCGTCCGAAGACGAAGAAAATGGAGCGGGCGCTCTCTTCGGTTGCGCGCGGTCGTCGTCGGACCTCACGAGTCTCGGCGGTGTCGAGGGAATTTCTCCCGGTCCGAAGACTGGGTGTCTGTCCCCGACACGCCCCGAAGAGATTTCTTTCTGGATCAGCGTTGACGTGAGTTTGGGGAAGTAGATGGTCCCTTCCCCACACGCGCCGAGTCCTTATAAAACAAGGTCGCTCCTGCTGGCACCGCTCCACTGGTAGTGGTGGGAGCGGGATGGCCAGCAGATACCTGAGCATCCCTGTCTTAAGGAGAGGAAGAGAAACGGCGCTGAACCTTTCCTCTCTCCTCCGCCGATCTTTCTTCTTTTCTATAGGGGAGTTCCTCTATACGGACGGGCTTGGCTTCTGCGGGCTTCGCTCCCTTGGTGGTCGTGGGAGCGGAGAGGCCAGCAGAGACAGTAGCCACTCCGTCAGCAGGAGGGCGAGAGAGACGGCGACGAACCGTCTCCCTCTTCTCCCCTATATTTTTCGTATTAGGTGGGCTGGAAGAAGGGCCAGCCCTGGTCGGCAAAGTCTTCTTTCCCCCTTTAGCAGGGGAAGACTTGTTCGCCGACCGTTTCGGAGAAGAAGTGGACTTCTTCTCCGAATTCGCCGGTTTAGATGTTAAAACCGGCGCCTTCTTAACAGTGGTCGAAGAAGGTTTTGGGACCTCCTTCGGGCTGACAGTGCTCGCTTGTACAGCGAGGGGTGATTTCAGAATCGTACTTAAAGAGGACATCGAGGGTACTGCACTGGAAACTTTGACGGCAGGGGTGATTGAGGGCGTCGCTGCAGCTGCAAACGATACCTGAAATTCGGGGGCATTCATATCACGGTACCTCTTGCGAGCGTCGTGATATGAAAGCCTGTCAAGAGTCCTGATTTCCTGGATCTTGGCTTCCATAATGAATTCATGGCACTGTTTTGACCGTGGAGAGTGACTTCCTTGGCAGTTGGGACATATCAGGGGAGGCGTACACCTCTCATCACACTCATGGGCCCCCTTGCCACACTCTCTACATACGGTCTTCGCAGTACACTTGGCGGAAACATAACCGAATCTCTGGCACTGGTAGCAGCGCATAGGTGGATGAATGTACGGTCGCACATCGCAGATGTACGATGTGACCTTCACCTGCTTAGATACAACATCACCCTCAAAATGGAGAATAAAAGCGCCGGTATCGACGCTCTTCTCTCCAATCTTTCGGGTGATGCGCCTAATCTTTGTGACGCCTCTCTTCCCCAGATCCCGCAACAGGTCAGCATCGCTATTCAAAATGAGGTCACGATGGAAAATAACTCCACGGACCTCATTCAGCGTTTCGTGCTTTGTGATCTTATCGGGGATTTCGCCGAATTGCGTGCATTCCAGCAACGCTTCGGTTTGCTGCCGGCTAACGGTATGCAGCAAGAGCTGCCCGTTCCGGAGCTTGGAAATCCCGTTAAGATCACCAAATTTCTCCTCGATTTCCTCAGCGAAAATGATCGATTTTACGAGCTTGAAATCATCCCCGTCTGTCCTGGTAGCTACCAGGTAGCGAGGTGATCTATCTGTCGCAAATCTCTTATTAAAGGCTTCATCCTAAGGCGTATACACCTTGGGATTAGCTCGACACTCCAGAGACGGCTTTTTAAGGGTGCCACCCTGTACAGGTGTCCGTGATCGCTTTGATGGCATCCCGGACGAAATCCTCCCCGAATACTGCCCACTCCAAACGGGGGCCATCACTGTGGGTGCCACCCAGCCAAGGCAATACCTACCTGGCATAGCAAGTATTGCCCGGGGTCCCAGTGCCTCGAATAGGCACTTCCCCCTCGGCACGCACAGTGATTTATGCAGCTCTCAGTATTCGGCCATGCCGGGCGGGACCTTCGTTGTAAGGCGGATACTACTGAAGGGTATATGGCGCACCCACCTGACGGGATGGGGCATACCGTCTAGGCTTTCTGGCCAGATGGCCAAGCTGGTGGCCCTTTCCCTAACAGCATGCATGTTTATTTCTATAGGTCAAACCAGAACTGAAACCAGAAATCCGAAATCGACCTTTATAAGTCGCCTTTTACGACAGGCAGGGGATACCGTGGATGAATTCTGCCCTCCCCTTCCACAGGGGGTCTGAACAAATCAAAAACTGGCAAGTTATTCGGCCATGTCGGCCCTATTAGTCGCCTCCTACGACAGGCAGGGCATACCGTGGGTGTATTCTAACCCGCACCCACACGGGGGAGAATTACATAAGTAGTGGAGTAGTGGCGCTTCTGCCCCACTTCAAAACCCCCCTTGCTCTACTACTAAGCCTCAGCCATGTTAAATATCTCTTGAACGCATGGTCCGATTTTGACAAATGAGGTATTGTTGGACTCGGGCTGACGTCCTCTTTGCTATGGACCACTCATTATATTTTTCAAAATTTTTTTGAAAATTTTTGTTTTCGAAAATAGGCGATAGTTTGAAAACCAAACAGGATAGAACGTTGTGCCATGGCTCAAACGAACAGTCTTTATGACCTTTATTTTTTGTAATAAAAAATTTTTATTTTTTATATTTTTTTGAAAACACTCGAATTTTGAAAATCCTATATTTTGGAAACTAGGAACTCTACAAAAAAAATTGTTTAACGTAAATCAATGGTCCCTACCCCCTCTACCCCCAAAATAAATTTCAAGTCTCTAGAATGAAAACCTGCAGTAGTGGGGTAGTGGGGGAGCTGCTTATAAAAGCAAGTGGTGAGCCCCTGCGACCTTGGAATGGAAAGAGCCATGCTAGGAGGGCGTGCTTGGATTCGTTTTTTTCGTCTCGTCGTGCTCTTTACGGGAATGTCGGTGTCGAAAATGTGAAAATCTGGAAACACAGTCTTTTTGGGGTAAAAACGTGATTTTAGACTTTTTGCTATATCTCACGAACCAATAACGCTAGAGGCGTGTTCGACAGGTCCAAGGACTCGGGGTAACGTCCTCTCTCTTATGGACCACTCGTTATAATTTTTAATAAAATTGGAAACTCGGTTTTGGGGTAAACACATGTTTTTTGTGATTTTGCCGATATCTCACGAAGCAATAACGCTAGAGGCATGTACGATGGGTCCAAGGACTCGGAGTGACGTCCTTTTTGCTATGAACTACTCGTTGTAATTTTAAAAAATTTTGGAAACGCGATTTTGGGGTAAACACGTGTTTTTTGTGATTTTTGCCGATATCTCACGAACCAATAACGCTAGAGACGTGTACGAGGTGTCCTAGGACTCGGGCTAACGCCCCCTTTCAAATGTGGTAGATATTTTTTTCCAAAAAAATAATTCACAAAGGGCCTAACGCCATACATGTTGAAAAAAAATCATTACCGTTACCTGTTTATAATGTTTATAAAGCGTGGTGGTTGAGAGAGACGATACGGCTGGGTGTGTGTGTTTCAACGAACCTGTCGCTGACCACGGTGGCTGTGTTCAATAGATCAATCGCTATTTCGACGGGTCGGTGTATGACAGAGCGAGGGTGCGTTTTCTGATATTTTACCTTTGACGTGTAAACGGTGATGAGAACTAGGTTCTATGTTGGTCGAAGCGAGTACCGAAAACAAACGAGCAGGAGGTGAAGGTCATTTGAGATTATTGGAAGGCGTTGATCTGACTTGACAACAGGTGACGCTTGAAGGTGAAATAATCTGACCATCGTGGTGGCAGGGGAGTGTGAAAGGCATGCACACACATTTGTGAAACCACATGTAGGCTAAACCAGTGACATCCTGTTTTGCTTCGTACGTGACAAAATGCAAGTTGACGTGAAATTTGATCTACCGCAGGTGTTCGCTTGGGACGTTATCTATCTACATGCGCGATAACTGTTAACAAGTTACATCCTGTCTTGCTTCGTACGTGACAAAATGCAAGTTGACGTGAAATTTGATCCGGCACAGGTGTTCGCTTGGGTGTTATCTGTCCACGTGCGCGATAACTGTTAACAAGTTACATCCTGTCTGGCTTCGTACGTGACAAAATGCATGTTCAGGTGAAATTTGATCCGGCACAGGTGTTCGCTTGGGTGTTATCTGTCCACGTGCACGATAAGAGAATGTTCAAAGCGTGGGAATCGCTGAATCAGTAAAAAGTATGATGCAACTTGTCGGAATGATGTCACAACCAATAGATAGGCAAGAGCTGCAAACAGTAGTGGTGGGAGGTGAAGGGAGGGAGAGGGGAGGGGTAATGTATGAGAGAACACAGGAGGAAAGGGAAAGACAAACATGTATGAACATGCATGAAGCGCGGGGCGCTGTACACATAGAGCTAAAGGTGGTGTACAACATGTGTGAATAAATAAAAAGTACACAGGTTCACACAACATGTAATTTATTGATCCAAGAATTAAACGTAGAGTTAAACCCTAACCATTTGACGTAGAGTTTATTTCCTTTTTGTTTCAACACTTTTTCCACAAGGTAATGCTGAGGAAATGCTGTTTTCTGAAGTTCATGGAGATAAAATCTACCTTTTATGGGTTGATGGTTGAGGTCCTCGAGTAAATAGGTGACTGGACTGTCCAAGTAGACTCGACGAATTCGAAATAGTTCAGTCCCCCACTGAGGCGTGTAGCCCTTATTGAAGGCAGACTTAAATTTGCTCACACGAACAAAATCCCCAATGTTCAGTCGGTGACGTTTAGGATCGGCTGTTTTTATGGGGTTAAACAGTTTATCCAATCGCTGAATATTTTTAGTTACGAGACGTGGCTTGGTCCCAATCGTTCTATGTTTGGTGTCATTGTAACGTGATACTAGCTCAGGTAACATGTCCAACCAGCGATACGTGCCCTGAGCGGTAAACGCTTTCCACATATGGGTTTTCAATGTTCGGTTGAACCGCTCGACCACACTGGCTTTGAGATTGCTGTACGTGGTGTAATGGTGAATATCCTTAGATTTGAGAAAACTGGAGAAATCCTTGTTGAAAAATTCTTTCCCCTGGTCAGTTTGTAGCAACTGAGGTTGACGTTGGGAGTGTTGAATAATATGTTGAAAGGCCTTGGTAACTAGTGGGCCAGACTTGCGACGCACAGGTTCAACAAAGGCCATTTTGGAATAGACATCAATGACGGTCAACATATAGCATACACCGTCGTTAACGCCAGCATAGGGTATCATTTCAACCAAGTCAGCCTGCCAAAGTTCATCCACACCTCGTGAAATCACCTTGAGTCGCGGATAGTGACGCCTAGCTGGGCGATGCAACTCGTGAGCAATACCCATTTTAATGGGTGAGGGCTTAAACAATAATTTTGGCATTTCGAAGTTCTTGTTCAATTTCTTGAATTTCCCAATCGTGACCGGTATGGCCAGCTTGACGTGAGGCATGCAACAACTGTAGCCGCTGGACGAGCTTATTGGGATTGTGCCAGTAGGTAACATCCACAAGGGGTTTTAATGGTTTAAATGTCACTCCCGAAGCGGACACTTTACGACGAGTACTTTGACTGGTGGGAAACATTTTTGCAATGATGGTTTTATATTTTTGAGATATATTGGCATTCACTTGTTGCGTGGGATCATACTGTCTTTTGTGAGCATGGGTATCCAATAAAATGGATTTATATTTGTCAAGATCCTCTGACGTATAATCATGGGAAGAGGGGGTCCGAGAAAAGAGCAGCTTTAACAGTCCTGGCGTTAATTTATAGTTGATGTTTTTAATGACAGCTTTAGTACGAGCAAATTTAATGGATGAATCGCCAATTTTAAAACTATCATCCTCATAGCGAACACCATACGTGGTATCTGTGTTTCCAATAAATAGATCGGTGAAATAGGGTTCCAATGTTGATCCATAATATTTTATTAAAATGGTTTTCAGTTGAGCTTTATGTTGAGGGGTGGCCAAGAGTTGTGAAAACGGAGACGCCCTGGAAGGGCAAGGTGTTTCGACCATGGCCAAGGATTTCTTTTTTCTCAAAAACTCTGCAAGGGGTGCGGCCTTTTTTTGAGGCGTAAACACTTGTTCCTCCTCATCCTCAACTTCACTAACACTAGTCAAATCTTCCACTTCCTCTTCCTCAGGGTCCTCGTGCAGCGTCTGCGTGGCTTGTGAAACGGTGGGTAGCGTTTCAGATGGCTTGAAAGAGGGTTTCAACATGGCTTTTAGTGGAGGTGCTAAATGTTGCTGAATAAACAAAGCATGATTGGCACGTGATTGTTTCAATTGACGAAACTTTTGGCGAATAGTATTTTTTGCTTTAATAATATGCTTTTTCAATTGACTCTCTGCTAACGCCATGGTGTCTTGACAAATGACTTGATGGGGAATGAGACAGGGCCTTAAATAGCAATAAAATGATCAAACCCTAAGCGATACCGTCCTTGGTTGAGTTCACTTTGTTTGTCAATCACTAAACAGGCATGACGTTGAGTGTTCCAGCACTTGGCACACAATTCTGTAAACATTTGAAAGGTCATATCCGGATTCACATGTTCATTATAAATGTGACGACTGTTCCTCTCGTCCTGACGAAATAAAACAATGACATTGGCATTGTCACGAATCAACTGTTTGGACATTTTAGAATACGTTTGCCCAAGATAGAAGCAATCGATATGTTTGTGTCGACCCATGCTGAAATAGCTTTGAATGATGCCTTGACGTTCAGTGGATACATCATCGAAAATCATGAGTGAATCAGGCTTTACCTCATCCGGTGAAATCACATTTTCTTGCATGGAAAATGTAAAATAACCCATATTCTCTTTTTGTAATCCAGACATGACTTGATCCAGAAACACGTAAAGGGGTTGGTAGAGAGATTTTGCAAAAATATAAATATTTTGAAAACGCAGACCATTGGGCGCTGTGATGAGCGTTAGCAAAAGATTTGTCTTTCCACAGCCGGAAGGCCCCACAATGATGCAGCGAATGGAAGATGGAAACAGTGAACCATGGCGTTGTTCACGTGATGTGGGACAGAGATGGGAAACCATGTCCCCCACGGGGAATGACTCTTGCTGCTTAATAATCTTCATGTCAACTAAGGCTTAGACAGGCTAGCCGGCTGTCTATATACAGGACACCGAACCTTGTCATAGAAACAGTAGACTGCTACTACAGGTTGACGATGGATGTCTTTGGACGTGCGTTGATGGCCAAAGATAGGCCTGTCCTCATACATGATCCTAAACAGGAAACAGATCCTGCTAATAAACACTATGTGGATAGGTCAGTAGTGCCACGCACAAAACAGGGAGATTATGACTTTAAGGGAAAGCGGTTAACCCATGTAAAACATCCTCAAGTGTCTACAGACGTTACTACGAAAAAGTATGTGGATAACAAAGTGTATGAGTTTTATGACAAAGTGCCCCAGCTTATGGTGAATGGCTATAGCGCTAATCACCATCGGATTATTCACGTGGAAGACCCACAAGACGAAGACGATGTTTGTACCAAGCGTTACGTGACCCATGAAATGAAAAGGCTTTATAAATTTATCCCATCTGTGTTTTTAGTGTATCTGACAAATGAAAAACCTGTGAATGACAGAAACCATTTACCGCTATTCCATGATCAGCACTTGACCTATGTGCTTGCTTCGGGTTTAAGCCACTATCGATTACACTATGATGGAACCATTCACATCAAATATGCCATACCTGATGAGAACCATTTACAAATAAAGATAAATGGTCATAGGATGTTGGTCCATGACCATGAAATGGTCAATGCAGGTGACGAATTATCCTTTTATCTCATGTTGACATGGGATGAAAAGCAAGCGAGGAAAACCATAAACGATTTCCCACTTTATGTGGAATTGGAATATACAGCCATGAAATAACCATCTGACGTTAGTTGTGATTTAAACTTTCGTGTGAAAGGTTGTTGGTCATTATCATCATGGTGAAACAAAGGTATGCAGTGAGAAAGACTAAAAAAAGGACATTGTCCTTGGCAAAGCCAGGGCTTACAACATTCGAGGACAAGCCCTTGCAAAAGAAAAAAAGAAAAAATAATGTATTGACCATAAGGAAAGCCCTTCGAGCAGCACAGAGACAGGTTATTCCAAAACGTCGGCGACAGGTTTCAAACCAAGGGCGAGTGATTCCCGTTCCCAAACGAGCGGGATTTTTACCTGCATTATTTGCTGGTTTGGCTGCTCTGGGCTCACTTTTGGGCGGTGCCAGTGCAGTGGCGAAAACCATTAAAGCCGCGCAGCAGGGCAAGCAACAACTCAAAGAAAGTCAGCGACACAATGAAACGATGGAAGCGATTGCCATGGGGGCTAGAAATGCCAATTTAAAGCCAGCCTTTTATCAACAAGGATTTGGGATTACACCATTTCGAAATATTAAAAAAAAAAAAATTTAACCTCAGCCATAGCGAGACATGCCCTGACGCATCAACAAGTGGAAAGCTATGCTAAACAACTAAAGCTTTCTCATTTTCGAGGTGTGTTTATGCGAAACCAATTACCCCCACGACCCTGGAAACAGGAATGTGCTGTTGTCAATTTGGATGATCACCGAGGACCAGGAACGCATTATGTAGCTTATGTCAAAGAGGGATCCACGGTATGGTACTTTGACAGTTTTGGGAATTTGCCCCCGCCCATGGAACTAGTGACCTATTTTGGAAACAGGATCAAGATATATTATAATGTGAAACGAGAGCAAACGTTTAACAGCCAACAGTGTGGACGTTTGTGTTTAATTTTTTTATATAAGACGCAGCATAAGCAAAAACGCCACCAGTATGTCGGCAGAAAGTAAAACGTTTACAGTGCATGGACGTGGACCTGAAGTCAGCCTAGACTTTTACCCGCCTATCGAATTGAGTGAAAAACCCTATGGTTTAGGACTTGTTTCTCTTGAAACGTACAATCGAATATACAACATACGTGAAAATGTGAACAACAAGTTTTATTATGATGATTCTGTGCTCACCCTGAACTCTGGTGGATACACGATCGATGATATTTATGAACACATTTATGTGGTGTTGATCAATCAATATGGTTTAAAGTCATTTCTCGACGGAACGCACAAGTTTGAACTTGTAGGCAATACTAACACTCATCGCTGCAGTATTTTCTCTACCTTCAACATTGACTTTAAAACACACCCCGATTCCATTGGCCCATTACTCGGATTTAAACCACGTGTGTTGGAGCCCAACAAAAAACATGAATCGGACCATGAAGTGAAATTCATTGAGGACCATCATGTGTCGGTGACGTGTAATATTATTAGCCAAGTGTACACCAATCAAGAACCATCGCATTCGCTTTATGACTTTATTGCGACATCGCCCAATGGGTATATTATTCGTGAAAACCCTCCAGTGGTGCTTTTTCATGCTGTGGCTGTTGATAGTATTAGTAATATAACATTAAGACTGATCAATAGAGATCAACAACTCATTGATCTAGATTCTACCACACCAGTGACTTACAAGTTGGTGCTAAAACCACTATGAAGTTTGTGTATAAAGCAACAACACCGTCTAGGAATGGTGTTAGTTGTTTGCCACGTGAATACACGTTAACATCTCAGAACAAGCAGATTTTACAGCATTTGGGTTACCACGTCAACCCTCATGATGAATTCTATCCTAGAGATAGCAAACCGCATCGAGGAGCAACCAGGAGTGGTAAGAATTGATCTCCATTCCTATCAAGCTCAAACACCTGGACTCAATAACAATGATGAAATTCAATTTGTTATCAACAACCAAGATATTTACACCCTACCGCATGAAAGTGTCATTCAGATTGAAGGTCGGCTCACCAAAGCCGATGGCTCTACACCTACCACATCCAAGTTGGCCAACCATGGTTTGGCCTTTCTGTTTTCTGAAGTGCGGTATGTCATTAACGATATCGTGGTGGATAGCACTCGAAATGTGGGCATTTCCAGTGTCATGAAACTATACCCCTCTTATAGTGAGGAAGAAGGTAAAACACTTTGCATGGCAGGTTGGTGTCCTGACTCGACCAATGACTGGATGGTACACACCGATGGGACCTTTACTGGATATTTACCTCTTAAACTGGTTCTCGGCTTTGCCGAAGATCACCAACGCATTGTGGTTAACGCAAGGCAAGTGCTTTACCTAGTGAGAGACAGGAGTGATAATAATGCACTCAAGGGAGCCGACAATGCCCCCATCGATTCAAAAATTCAACTACAACGCTTGCTATGGAAAGTCCCCCATGTGACCCTCGAAGATAGCAAAAAACTGGACATACTCAAAATGGTAAAGAGAGATATGCCTCTACCTATGGAATTTAGAAGCTGGGCACTCCATGAGTATCCGCTATTGCCCACCACCAACACACACAGTTGGTCTGTAAAAACAGCTCGCTATACAGAGAGACCTCTCTACCTGATTGTGGGTTTTCAAACGAATCGCAAGTATCAACAAACCAAAGATGCCACGCAATTTGATCACCTGCAATTGAGAAATGCACGTCTTTTCCTCAACGGAGCTGTGTTTCCCTATGAAGGACTGGATTTGGATTTTTCAAAAAATAAGTTTGGCCCCCTGTACGACTTGTTTTCTAAATTTCGATGGTCGTATTATCAAAAAGAGAACGGCCCCATGCTACTACCCCAAGCGTTTAAGGCAAGAGCGCCACTGATTGTCTTTGACTGTTCTTACCTGGAAGAGTCTGTCAAGCCATCCAATATCGACATTCGACTAGATTTTGAAACGCATGACAATGTACCAGCCAATACGACGGCCTACTGTTTAATTATTCATCACAAACAAGTCAACTATTATCCACTGTCCAACCAAGTGACGAGTGTATAAATAATAGCTCAACCCACGTCAAGTCGCTCAGTCATGTCTTGCTTTAAAGCCTCAAGAGACGTTACATCCATGAATTTAAACTCTGAGGAACAACGTTTCAAGACTTTTGCCACGTGGCCAGTGCCTTTCATAAACCCTCAAGCCTTGGCGGCCGCTGGATTCTACTATTTAAAAACAAGAGATGAAGTGAAATGTGCCTTTTGTCCCATCATCATAGACCAATGGCAGGAGGGCGATGAACCCATGCAGGAACATCAGCGCTGGTCACCCACCTGCCCCTACCTGTGTAGAATGAAAGTGGGAAATATACCCTGTCATTCAAGCTATCCCTCACTTGTGTCTCTGGGTGATGAAAAAGAAACAAGTTACGATACATGTGGGCCGTATGGTATCCATGGTGCTTCGGTGAGCAGCTCACCATCAAAAACGCCTAGTTTAGAGACATTGGGACATCATCGGTGTTATGGACGTTACAAACACAAGAGACTATATTGTTGTATCAGTTGCTATCGTCCTTATCCTAAAATGAGAAAAGCCTGTAAGACGTGTTATGATAATAAAATGATGTAATTCTTAAATTCTTATTTTTTTGCATGCCCCCACTGTCCTACCCTAACCTTCTTTTTTGGAACTAGCATGGCAGGTAAGTCCATGCCATGATCACACCTGATCGTCTGTCAGTCGTCAGTTGAACTTGGTCCAGACAAGCGTCAACATGTTGCGCACACTCATTGTGGATTGCCAAGGGTTTAAAATTGGTGACAACAAATTTATATTTAAACAAGTGGCCATGATCGATTGTACCACGTTTTGGATATCGCAAGCTACGCATTTGCTATTTAAACCACCCCATGCTTTTGATTTATTGTGTGAAAAAGACCGTAAACAAACCCAGTGGATTGAAAATCATAGACAACTAGACTGGAATCAGGGAACCATTTCCTATAAATATTTGGACGTGGTCATGAAAGCACACTTGTCCTCGGCCAATGTGGTATTTGTGAAAGGTAATGAAAAACGTCAATGGTTGCAACCATTTTTGGCGTCTTACTGTCAATGTATCGACCTCATGGAGTTGGGCTGCCCCTCCCTGCAAACGCTCATGGATACTTGTTCCTGTGGCAACATTACCCATACAGCCCTATCGCATGCGTGGCATCTCTTTCATTGGTTAACCACTCATGCCTGCTGGGAGTTGTTGAACAAAATTATAACTCAAGATTTACCTGTGAATGACGTCAGTGAGATTTCTACAAGCGACGTGTAAACATCTACAGCACGTGATACCATGGAGAAAGGCAATGCTACGGACAAAGCCATCGGCAAGTTCTTTGTGTGCAAAAAGAAACTAGACAGTTTTACCAAAGAGGAACTCTTGGCGCTGCCCAAGTCGTTCATTTATTATGTGGCTGCCAACGCGGTCAAAGAAATCTGGCAACATGTACCAAAATCATGGACTCAAGACCCTGTGTTGAGTGAATTGCAACCCTGTACGGATTACGATCACCATAAGCAAGTGGCCATGGCAAAAATACCGTCTATGCGTCAGTGTGCGACTTGCCA
Organism: Meconema thalassinum; assembly: GCA_946902985.2. Classification (NCBI taxonomy): domain Eukaryota; kingdom Metazoa; phylum Arthropoda; class Insecta; order Orthoptera; family Tettigoniidae; genus Meconema; species Meconema thalassinum. The sequence continues at coordinate 963,839,685 of OX336390.1, read as the reverse complement.
GCTAGTGAAACTGTATCACGGTCATAAAAGTCCATGTAAAGACTTTGTTGAATCATTCCACGGGTGTCATGGCGAGAAAAAGCAACAACAACAACAAACACAAACATCGTCCACAGAGGAGGAGGAAGACCAAACCTTTCTACCATCAATGGAAAAGGATATGCCAGACCTGTACTGGCAATGGCGTCATTGACAAAGTGATTCAATACCTACCTTTCGAAATCCATCTTCCAGGTTATCGTTTTTGCGGCCCTGGAACTCGTCTCGAAAAACGTTTACAACGTGGTGATGTACCCATTAATCTTTTGGATCAAGCATGCAAGGAACATGACCTTTCTTATCGCCATAGTCATTCTGGTTTAAGACATGTGGCAGATAAATTGTTATTAAAGAAAGCTAAACAACGTTTCACATCCAGTGATGCCTCAGTAGGTGAAAGGATGGCAGCCCTAATTGTCATGAGTGCTATGAAAGGAAAGTTGATGATGCATGGACATAAACATTGAGGAGTGAGGAATTGGGATGTGTTTGTATTCTATTTTTCTTTTGTCAATTCACTATGACTATGAAATAAAAACAAAGGTTTGACAGAGCACGATGTTTTGTTATTTTTAATTTTAAGAAATCGTGATGTTGATGGCTGATTTTTTCATTTTACACATTTCACACATGATGAATTCCACACACTGTCATTTATCATTTTGCAATTTACAGTTTTTGAAAACGTTCGTTTCAAGTTTAACGTTTTTGATGATATGGATTTTTCCATTTTGCTGATGACACATTTTAAACAATGTCCGTTTGAAGTTTTTGAATTTTCAAATTTCACACATGGCCATTTCCAGTTTTTAAAAATGTCCGTTTTAAGTTTTGCTGTTTTGGTGATATGGAAACATGGAATTTCCATTTTGCTGTTTCATATTTTTTCCATTTGGTGTATGTCGAAAGTTGAGATTTGACAATGATGTTGATGCGAGTGCTTGACCTTGATAATACTGCAATGTGTTGATGTGTGTTTGGAGAAACGTCGAGGTCTACGACTACTGCAGGTAAGACTGTTTTTACAAAAATAATGTCTTTTGACTGCCACATTTCAATGAAAAAACGAAACTATTTAAAACAAAATGAATATATAAGTGACCATTTACCCCCTCCCCACCCACCCACCCACCCTACCTCATCGTGTTTGCTCTGGTCAATCATACACACCAGTTTTCTCTCTCCACTCATACATTCACACCTGTCTTTGGGAACAAACACAACCACTTTATTTATTCCCAAAAGCACATTCTTGACATGTACACTCATCCCAAAAGAACTTTTTAGTTTACCATTTACATTACGAAAAATAATTAAATACTAGTTATTAAAGTTACTAAAAATCTTACTTATTTCATATTTACAAAAAAAACTCAACTTTGTACAGCGTTAAAAGAATCACACTATTTACCAATCAAAAAAATTTTAAAAAATAAGGTTGCACACAACTTTTTTAAAGAGCAAAAGGTCCAAGTGAATTGTCACTATTTACAAAATCTACTATTTACAATGACAGAAACCAATATTTACAAAATTCTAAATCTACAAGTTACAAAAAGCCATGTCCCATAAACGATTAAACAGTGAAATCACACCTCCTCCTCGTTGCGATCATAACCCCAGGGCAGGCTAGTGAGCAGGTCATCAGCCCACACACGCTTGTTATCCATGGAGGCGAGGGTGCGTTTTCTCTGTTCCACAAGATACAAATGATGGTTGCTGGATTGTATCCTGCACTGTGTATGAGACATAGCTTTGCCAGTGCGTAAAACCGCTAAGTAATCGTCTACACGTAGCGATTTTACCACTGCCCTACCTACACCTTTTGCTCTCTTGGCTTCCTTACAGTCGAGTGTGCGGTAAGCATACATTTTTGAAGCCAAACCTACGAATTCCGTCATAATGGAATCACCGCATTCATCTTTTAAAACGCCCATTTCCTTCTTGTTCTTTATGGGCAGCTGAAACACGTTGTCAGCACTATAGCAAGAGGTGTCGAACCAGTCACTATGTTGCCTCATGACGTCATAGGGGTTGCAGTGGAGAATGTGGTAAATGAATGAGTCCGTGTCCATATACAAAAGAGAGACGTCCTCAAAATGGCGTTTCGCAAACTCATAGTGGAATCGATACATGACCGATTTAGAAAAGTCTAAAATGACTTGACCCAAGTAAATGGGCTTATCCATGGTCACGCTGGTCTTACTCATTTCAATAGTAGCCAAATCCTCATCGATAATTTTGATCGATTTGAAATTTGGCTTGGCAATGTACCGCCGGGCACCCCACCGCCCCTCCCAGACATTCACCAATTTAATGTCACGGTATTTGCGGACATTCTCCATAGACTTGCCATAGATGCAGTTGTTCATTAATTTAAAAAAATTAATTTCAAACTGCTGTGTTGCCATTTGTCGGTGCTCTGTGTTGAGTCGCATGTATGGCTCAAGCCATGCTTTTTGAGCAAAAGAAATACCCCTGTGGACTTTCTTCAACACCAAGCCTTGGGCGAGGCATTGCACCAACATTTGGATATGTAGCACATACCGATTTTTGTTGTAAAGTGTGCCCATGAGTTTTTCAGTTTTCACTTTACTGTCAGGGGGAACCATTTGCTCAAGACAGAATGGGAAATCGGCATGTTCATCATACAAGGTTGAGGGATATTCAATATCCACTTCTAGCACATATCCACGGCCTGTTTCTTGGCTAGCCATGTTCACATCAAATTCTGACACTTGTTTCTCTGTCAGCCAAGCAAACTTCCCATAGGGCAAAGGCTGACTCATGGCGTAACCGTACAAATTATTCACGTCATAGTACATTAAGTACGATTCTGGTTTGTCTGGTGAATAATCAGGCATGTAGACATTGTTCGCTTCAGCATGGCGTTGGTTAAGCGACACAAAGCCGCCACGAATGCCCTTTTCAAAAAATAGAACCATGTCTACATCAGTGAGTAAATCCAATTCCACTTGAGTGTATTTCAAAGCGGCATCGAACGAGAGTCCAGGACTCGTGTAATAGTGAGCCGGGTCAAGACCGTAAATGTGTTGACACAACTCACGGAATTTTTCAAACACATCAGTGAGCAGCAATACATCCAGTTTTAGGTAATGCAAAGCATATTCACTTAGCGTGTTCATGCCAAACACTCGCCAAACTTGACATGCATGTGCATAGTCTTCATCGGAAACGGTACTGCGTGTTAGTTTCGAGTAAAATTTCTCTTGTGGAGGGAGTTTTCTTTGCTTTAACACGTCCCAGCTGTTGCAGAAATCATACGGGAATATACCTTTCCGAATGCACAACTGAAATTGCTCAGGATCATTAAAATGCATTCTAGTATTTTTTAATTCCTCCTCATTCAAGCCATTCACAAGGCTGTCTAGCGAGGATGTCATAAACTTAAAGGAATCCAAAAATCGAATGCTAAAGTCGCCCAACCACCATGTCAGGGCTGTAAAACGCTCATGGTTTTGGGGAATAATGGTAAACGAGCCCTTGTTAACATGGCCCAATTCACGAATCAAAAACTGAATGTCATAATTTGCCAGATTGTGGAAAAAGACACTGATGAAGCGAGGAGCTGGAAAGTTCAAGTTGCATTTACTATGCGCAGCTCCACGAAACTCCCCCGTAAAGTGCGAGTGATCACGAACGGTGTCTTCAGCACTGATCAGTGGCTTTTCGCAAATATGGCATGTCATGGCATGCTCATACTGCTGCTGCTGTTCTGGAGATAGACTCATGGGTACTGGGTGGTTTAGTAATTCCTGTACATGGTCGGCCAACTTGACAAGTTCATCCAAGAACCATTTGGCACAATCTGGCCCCTCACGGTATTTGTAAACGGATTGTGTGGGGTCATGGGCACACACCACATTAAATCCTATGGCAAAGGGTTCATGTTTTTGAATGGGTGTGGTTGAGCTCATGGAGGGATCTGGTTCACATCCCGCCATGGGTGTGGTGAGAGCTTCGAAATCTGCATATACCACATAGGGAACAGTGTCACGCTTATGAATGTCCTTAAACTTTAACACAGCCTTGTCCCCTTGTGGCAATATCAGTCTCACCGCTTCCTGAGAAACGCAATCCACCCTATGACGTTCCAAAAGCGTAGGGGTTTTAAAATATTGCAAGCATCGATCACAAATATGTTTTACACCAGTGTGCTTAGACACTTGTCTGCTTAGCAATCTACTCAGGCTTTTAATGAGGCAATAGTGATTCACTTCTCCTACAGATAAATATAAAAGATGAATGTGATGTCGTTTCGGTTCTTTTGTGGCATAAAGAGGACCCACAATCTCATCACCGTCAAGGCCATACACCATGAACGAAAAGTCCTGGTTGTCTCGTTCAAACCTATGGATCTCGGTTAAGTCCATAGGGAACGACACTCGAGTTAAATTTAAAGTATGTTTCAATTCAACAAACTTGGCCTTGTACATTCCTGGTCTGTTAACATGACGATCTTGAGCTGGCTGCAAGTACGCAGCTACAGACCACAGAAAGCAATCATTGTCATGGTTCTCAATATTCACCACAGCCTTTTTCGAAGCTATGGCTGGAGGTGTTTTAATATAGCTAGACCCAGCATTCAACGGGTTGAAATGACAAATGTTGATTTGTAAATGATGAATTTTGTCTAAGGCTAGACCACTCGGTCCTTGTTGCAGTTTATCAAATTTTGACAGCAAGGCATTCACCACGTGGGTTTCATACCACTGTTCCAAATTATGGGCTATGAATAGCTCTTGCATTTTACTGCAAATATAGAATGTCTCTTTATGCTCTACATCCTTCTTTTTATATACGAAATCGCACACTAGTTCTGTATTCACCTTTAAAGCCATATGCAACCTTTGCGCTGTACAAATTTCAATTTTAAAAATTTCAAAACAAGATTCTAAAAATTCTTTGGGAATCGAACTTTTTCTAACATTGACCACACGACCAGAGCACACACGCGATTTGAAACAACTGTTTAGGGTTTCCCAAGTTAACGTATCCGCAGCAGTAAAAGACATTATTTTGAAAGAACACACTCACCTGAGTTTAGAAATGTAGACTGTCTGACAATAATCCAAAAAACACACACGTTCCTGGTTATTCACAGAGGTCAAGCGTTTTCCAACACTCTAAAAAGAAATAAAATAAACCACCATAAGTATATCCATTCCATATAGTTTATGCATTTCATAAACAAAACAAAATCAAACAGGTTATATATTTAAAAAAACAAATCTCACCTTGACGTGTAATGCTTTTCTATATTCCCGTCTCGTGGGCTAGTATGGAAATGGTTTTCTTTTCTAGTTGTCTGTCTTTCTCTTTCTTTAATATATTTCCCACAGACACACGACAGGTAGGCTATACACGTTATCTGCAAACAAATAAATAAATAAAATCATTAATTATCTAATCAATAAATAATTGCATGTATTTATATAAAATCAATAAATATATAAATGAATAAATATATACCTACCCCACAACAAGGTTAAGTATTTTCCACCAACACCAAAACTGATAAACGCAGTGTGTTCAAAGGTAGTCACCTAAGTGAGCGTGGAAATGATAACGACATGTCTTTATATATGCTACATTGCATGTATAATCTTTTTTTTTTTCCACGCTTTGACCATTCTGTTATCAGGCACGTGGACAGCTAACGTCCCAGGCGAACACCTGCGATAGATCAAATTTCACGTCAACTTGCATTTTGTCACGTACGAAGCAAAACAGGATGTCACTGGTTTAGCCTACATGTGGTTTCACAAATGTGTGTGCATGCCTTTCACACTCCCCTGCCACCACGATGGTCAGATTATTTCACCTTCAAGCGTCACCTGTTGTCAAGTCAGATCAACGCCTTCCAATAATCTCAAATGACCTTCACCTCCTGCTCGTTTGTTTTCGGTACTCGCTTCGACCAACATAGAACCTAGTTCTCATCACCGTTTACACGTCAAAGGTAAAATATCAGAAAACGCACCCTCGCTCTGTCATACACCGACCCGTCGAAATAGCGATTGATCTATTGAACACAGCCACCGTGGTCAGCGACAGGTTCGTTGAAACACACACACCCAGCCGTATCGTCTCTCTCAACCACCACGCTTTATAAACATTATAAACAGGTAACGGTAATGATTTTTTTTCAACATGTATGGCGTTAGGCCCTTTGTGAATTATTTTTTTGGAAAAAAATATCTACCACATTTGAAAGGGGGCGTTAGCCCGAGTCCTAGGACACCTCGTACACGTCTCTAGCGTTATTGGTTCGTGAGATATCGGCAAAAATCACAAAAAACACGTGTTTACCCCAAAATCGCGTTTCCAAAATTTTTTAAAATTACAACGAGTAGTTCATAGCAAAAAGGACGTCACTCCGAGTCCTTGGACCCATCGTACATGCCTCTAGCGTTATTGCTTCGTGAGATATCGGCAAAATCACAAAAAACATGTGTTTACCCCAAAACCGAGTTTCCAATTTTATTAAAAATTATAACGAGTGGTCCATAAGAGAGAGGACGTTACCCCGAGTCCTTGGACCTGTCGAACACGCCTCTAGCGTTATTGGTTCGTGAGATATAGCAAAAAGTCTAAAATCACGTTTTTACCCCAAAAAGACTGTGTTTCCAGATTTTCACATTTTCGACACCGACATTCCCGTAAAGAGCACGACGAGACGAAAAAAACGAATCCAAGCACGCCCTCCTAGCATGGCTCTTTCCATTCCAAGGTCGCAGGGGCTCACCACTTGCTTTTATAAGCAGCTCCCCCACTACCCCACTACTGCAGGTTTTCATTCTAGAGACTTGAAATTTATTTTGGGGGTAGAGGGGGTAGGGACCATTGATTTACGTTAAACAATTTTTTTTGTAGAGTTCCTAGTTTCCAAAATATAGGATTTTCAAAATTCGAGTGTTTTCAAAAAAATATAAAAAATAAAAATTTTTTATTACAAAAAATAAAGGTCATAAAGACTGTTCGTTTGAGCCATGGCACAACGTTCTATCCTGTTTGGTTTTCAAACTATCGCCTATTTTCGAAAACAAAAATTTTCAAAAAAATTTTGAAAAATATAATGAGTGGTCCATAGCAAAGAGGACGTCAGCCCGAGTCCAACAATACCTCATTTGTCAAAATCGGACCATGCGTTCAAGAGATATTTAACATGGCTGAGGCTTAGTAGTAGAGCAAGGGGGGTTTTGAAGTGGGGCAGAAGCGCCACTACTCCACTACTCGTGTACGCTTCCGGCCGGCTGTGTGGTGGTGATACCAATTTACTTCGTCCACCGTGACCCGCGCTTCTTCCCAGACCCCGAACGCTTCGACCCAGACCGTTTCCTCCCGGAGCGATCCCAGGATCGCCATCCCTACAGTTACATCCCATTCGGCGCGGGGCCTCGCATGTGTGTGGGGTACAAGTACGCCGAGATGGAGATGGCTGTCACACTCGCCAGTGTCCTTAGGAGATACAAGGTTCAACCTGCGGTCGCCTACGAATGTCTTCAGAAGCTGGAGATTTCCGTCGTTACCAGACCGGCATGTGGCTTCCAGGTGAAGATGCTGCCACGTTGATTAGTGACCCGTGATACGACATAGTCTGCATGACAGCAATAGTGTAACCAGACTTGTATCAACCGCTAAGGATCATCAACTATGGCGAGCTTCAATACTTTGATAACAACTCTTCTACAACCTTCTTGGTCTAAACCATTCTTGGGTCAGATGAAGCGAAATTTAATTCAAAAAACTATTTGAATAAATAGTTCCATGTAGAGCTAAATAGCCTAAATTCATATATATGCTACTGGTCTTTACTCTCCCACCTATTAAAAGGATTTTCCATGTGATGTACCAAATAGCTTCTGGTACGCGACCTGTGTCACCATCAACACCATTTTGCATTGGGAAATTGCGCGCTAGAATATACAGGGCGCCAGGGAATGTTCTCCGCAGCGCCTACGTACTGCTGCGAGGGGTAGCATCAGCAGTTTAGTTGGCAGCACGGTGCCCTGGACAGGGTAGCAGTATAGTGAAGGCCACACGTGTGGGCTGTGGGCTGTCGAAATAGTCAGTGTGTATTGCAGTAAACGAGCACTCAGATAGATTACTGGGAGAGTGCAACAGCATACAGGCGGTGATTTTTACTACTGAAGAGAGAGCTACTTCTGTGGAATACGTTCTTCACGAAGGCGAAAATTTCAAGCATGGTTTCCTAATTCAAAGTATCCAAACCAGGATACCGTTCGGGATTTGATAAGTAAATTTCCTGTGACCACCTGAGTTGACGTTGTATCGGGAACAGGCAGGCCAACGCTGTTAACAGACGGAACACTTGATGAAATCTCCGATATAATGCTGCGTAGTCCAAGAAATAGGAATCTCTACGTGGACGGCACATAAAACTGTAAGAAACAAGCTTCAGCTCTTCCCTTATAACGTTACCAGTTGATACAAGCGGCAGCCGTGCTGCCAACGTAACTGCTGATGCGCAGCAACATGTAGGCGCTGCGGAGAACATTCCCTGCGCCCTTTCTATCTTTACGTCGGGCGCACCTCTGCGACTCCCGAGTTCGGCACATTGCGTCTGATAGGCGCGTGTTACAAAGACGTCATTAACACCCAATTAACATTTCCTGGCGCCCTGTATAACTTTCAGTATCGGTTATAGCTTGCCACGGTGGGTGAGTGGTTAACATGTCGGACTACCAACCCCAAGCTTGCAGGCTCGCTCCTGGCCGTGGCAAGTGATTTTTTAAAGGCGACAAAAATCACGACATGAATGTCATACGTTGTCGGCATGTTAAAAACCCATTTGAATTCAGTAGGCCGTGTTCATAATGACATAATTAATCTCGAGATTTCCCGCCATCAAAAAGATCCTCCATTCTCTACTAGAAAGCGCAATAATGTCAAGGAGCCTAGATATCTAACCTCCTTGACTTTCATAGCGTTCCAAGGAACGACGAAATTCGACATGCAAGCTAACCTCTTGGCTTCAAATAACAAAGCTTGCACCCGGCAGCCGAGGCCATATGATATTATTATTATTATTATTATTATTATTATTATTATTATTTTTATTTTTATTATTATTATTAATATCGGTGATTAAGACTCCTCCCAAAAAATGGCATCTTTCTGTAACGAACCACAGGAGTTTATTTTAAGAAGAGTCAAATGTATGGCTTCTATGTTTTACGGAAAGTAAACAACAAAATTAAGTGTCGTTAGATTATGATTATTACTATAATAGTTCATCATACGAATCTTCTCTTCAGCTACTTGAATAGGACACGAGAAATTAAAAAATAAGTTTTTCAAATTTCGAACTGATTGAGTTTTTGAAGACAATTGAACATGAGATAATTATTCTGTACTAAGCTCTGATTAAAGATTCGCAATGCTTATGCCCATTGCTCACGGTAAAATTCAAGTTTTATAAAACCTTTGATAAAACTTTCCATAAAATAGGACATGTTCTATTCCGTAAAATTAATTTTACGAAACAAACCAATGAAGGAAGCTGACATGAAGATGATGCTGGCGCCACGTGGTGAGAATATTGTGAAGCTCGCTTGTAAACAAACACTTCTAAAATGTCAGGCTCCAGCTGGACTAAGGAAGCTGTTAGTGTTTTACTGGACGAGTACCAGAAATATCAGTGTTTATATGAGGTTAAAACGCCCATATACCACAATAGAAATGCAAGAAGAGAGGCAAAAATCTCAATCGCCGAAGATGTTTCACAAATTCGACCAAACACAAGCCAGGCTGATGTGAAGGCGAAGATAAACTGGTTTCGAACTCACTTGGAGTCACAGTTCAGGAGAAATGGCTTGCCTCATGTTAGTGTCCTGCCGAATAATTTTGGGACCAACAAGATCTAGGAGTTTTTTTAAACTGCTTTCCTCCATTGTTAGAAAATTCCTATATGAATTCTGATCTTCTAACCTCTCATTTTCGACCAAGGACAGCATTCCTCTGCTCTTCTCTTCATCCATTCTCGAGTCCAGGACTTCCTAGCATTTCTTTTCTTCCTTTTTACCACTGTATGACATATAATTGTAGTTAAACCAGCATTTTTTTTGCAATTGTTGCTTTGTTTGTTGGAGCCATACACAAAAACCAATGTGTGTTGAACAGCTGATTGTTGGTTCAGAAGTTTATCGGTAGATGGCGATCCTGATACATCCACGGATTTTGTAAAATAATTTTACCGTGAACAACACAGCTTGTTTCGTCAAATTTTTATAAAATTAGTTGTAAAATAAATTTTAAGAAACATTTTACCGTGAGCAACTGTCATAAGTTTTATTGCTCTCGGGTAATTAGATCACCAGAATTGTCATATGAAATAATTGAAATAATACTTGACCACCATGTTGTTTGGGTGTTTTACAAGATTTTGTACTTACTCAATCGTCCTCTACCATCGTACACAATTTCTGTTTGATTGCTTGAATCGTTTCGGAGATATTGTGAACCGGTGAAATACATCGCGTGGACGCCATGTTGGATTGTTTTCTTCTTTGGTCGTTTGGACCTCCTATGGACCACGGTATTGTGGTTTAGCTGTTGTCTGTCACTTCTGGTGTTCTTGGTAAATTGTTTGGCAGCTGCTCTCGCGCTCAAATATTGAGCCTTTCTAATGGACCAGCATTCTTTCATTTTCTTGCTGAAATCTTGCTTGGATTAATTTATGTATAGGCTATAGAATCCCTGTAAATATAAATATGAAAATTTGTCTGTTTATTCTGAATTTCCAGGGAAATTTGCGTTATTTGCGCGGTTCAGACTGTTATATGACGGATGCGGGCAAAAGTAAAATTTGTGTCTGTCTGTCTGTCTGTGTACAAATTTGTGTCCATATAACTTGAGAACGGCCGGGTAGATCAACGTAAAATTTAGTACAGATACCCATCAGAGGCACAACACAAATCATTGATGTAACTCTTCTTCGTACCTCGAATAAAAAGGGGCCTATCCCGTTAAATACATGCCGAAATAGTCGTGGAAAGTCGAGATAAAGCGTATTTTCGGTCCCTCAAAGTGATAAGCAAAACTCGGGGCCCCTAAAGGGACCCTGAAAATTAAATTTTAAGGTTCTAAAACCAATAGTTTCTGAGTTATTCTCAGAAAACTAATTTCATAACAAACTAACGAAGGAATGCAAGCCCGTTACCATGGCAACAGTATCTCAAGTATTTCTGTAAAAGGCAATGCCACTCCATTTATTAGGGGCTATATAACCACGATGTCCAAGTCCCTCAAATGAAACAACAACAAAATCTCTATTTATTAAATTTGTGTTAAAGTTTGAAAATGACAATAAGGTTATCACGGAACCAACTAAGGCAGTAAAATTCATCAATATGCACAATGAGCTTCAGAGGGGCAAGGGGTACCGTAGAATTATTTCACGCGATTCACACGTGCGATATGTCGTTCGGAAGGTCTATTATATCTCAAAACAGCAACATTATTTTCAAAATTTCTGGATTGAAATAGTATTTTATGCGGCATTTAGGAATTGTGGCCATTGAAGGTTCAAATTCCTGAATATTCATGACCCACAAGCCTTATAAATTTATTAAAGGGGTCTTCATGGGGATAGGAACTTTGCGGAACGGTTTAGTCAGTTTGTCTGCTAAGATGGAGACCCCTGCTTTTGCTAAGATGGGGACCCCTACTTTGTCTGCTAAGATGAGTACCCCGAATTTGTCATCTAAGATGGGAACCTTAAATTGTCTGCTAAGATGGGGACCTCTACTTTGTCAGTTAAGATTGGGACCCTTACAATGTCTGCTAAGATAAGGACCCCTACTTTGTCTGCTAAGATGGGGACCACTACTTTGTCAGCTAAGATGGGGACCCTTACATTGTCAGCTAAGATGGGGACCCCTACGTTGTCAGCTAATAAGGGGACCCTAACATTGTCAGCGAAGATGGGGACCCCTACGTTGTCAGCTAAGATGCAGACCCCTACATTGTCAGCTAAGATTGGGACCCTTACATTGTCTGCTAAGATGGGGAACTCTACTTTGTCAGCAATGATGGCGACCATAACATGGTCTGCTAGGATGAGGACCCCTACTTTGCTAAGATAAGGTCCCGTACGCACTCAGCTAAGGTGGGGTCCCCCGCGTTGTCAGCTAAGATGAGGACCCCTACGTTGTCGGCTAAGATGGGGACCCCCACATTGTCTGCTGAGATGGGTATCCCTACTTTGTCTTCTAAGATGGGGACCCCTACTTTGTCAGCTAAGATTGGGACCCTTATATTGCATGCCAAGATGGGGACCCTACATTGTCGGGTAAGACGAGGAACCCTAAGTTGTCAATTAATATTGGGACCCCTACATTTAAAGCATTTTGATAGTTGTTTGTAAACAGCAACCGTGGCTCGTTTGGAGCACTACATTGATGAACACTCACACTTAAAACCATTCCATTTTTAGCCTACTTTCGATTTTTGCAAAAAATGATAGTAGACTTATGAGATCAACACAGGGCGAGTAAAGTGTGTCTGTCTGTGTGTGTGTATGTGTGTGTGTGAGTCTGTGTGTGTGTGTCTCTGTGTGTGTGTGTGTGTGTACTCTGAATGTCTGCCCCCCCCCCCCTATCAATTCGAACACGGTGAATGCGAATTGAACGAAATTTGGTACAAAGGTAGCAATAGCAAAGGACACCTCAGTGTCATGTTTTATATCGCCGCCATCTTGACGGAAACGTAATGGCGGCCACACAAATGTTCAAAGCTTAAATCAAATTACGACTAACCTAATCATCCGATCTCTACCAAATTTTGCAACAACATACCTTTATGGGGGGAGCATCCTTTGACCAAACTAATAGGTCATCAGCGTAATAGTTTGCGGATGGCGGCCATCTTTGTGTGAAAATCGATTCCCCCTATTAATTCGAACACGGTGCAACCGAATGGAACGAAATTTGGTACAGAGGTAATACTAACAAAAGGCACCTCAGTGTCATGTTTTATATCGCCGCCATCTTGACGGAAACGTAATAGCGGCCACACAAATATTCAAAGCTTAAATCAAATTACGATTAACCTAATCATCCGATCTCTACCAAATTTTGCAACAACGTACCTTTATAGAGGAAGCATCCCTTGACCAGATGAATAGGTCATTAGCCTAATAGTTTGCGGATGGCGGCCATCTTTGTGTGAAAATCAATTACCCCTATTAATTCAAACACGGTGAAACCGAATGGAACGAAATTTGGTACAGAGGTAGCACTAGCAAAGGGCATCTCAATGTCATGTTTTATATCGCCGCCATATGGACAGAAACGTAATGGCGGCCACACAAATGTTCAAAGCTTAAGTTAAATTACGACTAACATAACCATCCGATCTCTACCAAACTTCGCAACAACATTCCTTTATGGAGGGAGCATCCTTTGACCAATCTAATAGGTTATTAGCAAAATAGTTTGCGGATGGCGGCCATCTTTATGTCAAAATTGATTCCCCCTATTAATTCGAACGCGGTGGAACTGAATGGAACGAAATTTGGTACAGAGGTAGCACTAGCAAAGGGCACTTCAGTGTCATGTTTTATATCGCCGCCATCTTGACTGAAACGTAATGGCGGCCACACGAATGTTCAAAGCTTAAATCAAATTACGATTAACCTAATCATCCGATCTCTACCAAATTTTGCAACTACATACCTTTATGGAGGGAGCATCCTTTGCCCAATCTAATAGGTCATTCGCTTAATAGTTTGCGGATGGCGGCCATCTTTGTGTCAAAATCGATTCCCCCTATTAATTCAAACACGGTGAAACCGAATGGAACGAAATTTGGTACAGAGATAGCACTAGCAATGGGCATCTCAGTGTCATGATTTATATCGCCGCCATATTGACTGAAACGTAATGACGGCCACTCAAATGTTTAAAGCGTAAATCAAATTATGACTAACATAACCATCCGATCTCTACCAAACTTTGGAACATACCTTTATGGAGGGAGCATCCTTTGACCAATCTAGTAGGTCATTAGCTTAATAGTTTGCGGATGGCGGCCATCTTTATGTCAAAATTGATTCCCCCTATTAATTCGAACACGGTGGAACCGAATGAACGAAATTTGGTACAGAGGTAGCACTAGCAAAGGGCACCTCAGTGTCATGTTTTATATCGCCGCCATCTTGACGGAAACGTAATGGCGGCCCCCCAAATGTTAAAAGTTTAAATCAAATTACGATTAGCCTAATCATCCGATCTCTAGCAAATTTAGCAACAACATACCTTTATGGAGGGAGCATCTTTTGACCAATCTAATAGGTCATTAGCCTAATAGTTTGCGGATGGCAGCCATCTTTATGTCAAAATTGATTCCCCCTATTAATTCGAACACGGTGGAACCGAATGAACGAAATTTGGTACAGAGGTAGCACTAGCAAAGGGCACCTCAGTGTCATGTTTTATATCACCGCTATCTTGACGGAAACGTAATCGCGGCCACCCAAATGTTAAAAGCTAAAATGTAATTACGACCAACCTAATAATCTAGTCTCTACCAAATTTTGCAACACCATATCTTTATGTGGGAAAAATATATTCAGACCAAACTGCGAGAACATCAGCCCAATAGTTTGCAGATGGTGGCCAAGTATGTGTGCAAATTGATTCCCCCTATCAATTCGAACACGGTGAAACCGAATTGAACGAAATTTGGTACAGAGGTAGCACTAGCAAAGGGTACCTCATATTCATGTTTAATATCCCTATAGCACGTTGTATTTCAACAAGCTACTACAACCAACATTCAATCATACTCCTTGAAAAGGACAAAGAGTTATAACAATACCCATGCATTTATGAGAAAGTAGGCTATATGTTCTTTACTGAACATCTTGTTACTTTTCAGATTGCCTCGACATTTTGTTGACCTCTCTTTTGAGCATCGCCAGAATATTGTTCCATTCGCATTCCGACGATTATAGTTATAAGAGTAGCCTTGATAGAGTGCACGTTGCCTACCTTTGTTGGTTGTAGCAAGTTGCATAGTAGTAACTGACCTGTCAGTACGATGTTCACACTACAAGGGTTACAACTGTTTTGCTGATGGAGTGACCTACCATAAGTTTATAAATTGGCTTATGTGTTGGCTTTTTGTGTTGGCTTTTTGTGTTAGCTTTTGTGTTGGCTTTTGGTATTGGCGTTTTGTGTTGGCTTTTGTGTTGGCTTTGGTTTTGGCTTTTGTATAGGCTTATTTGACAAGTTATTTTTGTCAATGTATTTAGTGGATTTTTTTCTTTGTGTTGGAATGTATTTGAAAGAGAGGAAATATTTAAAGACTTAACAGTTGTAACCTTTGTAGTGTGAACATCGTACTGACAGGTCAGTTACTATTATGCAACTCCAACGTCCAAGAAACCTTTAACACTATCAAAATCAGCGCAGACTATATATGAAGTGGTATTGAAAGACGATCAAAAAGGACTATATAGTAATAGTGATGATGGTCATGATGATAATGATGATTATGATGATGATAATGATGATGATGATGATGATGATAATGTTAATGCTTTGTTTACACCTAAAAATTCATTTGTTAAATTTGTATACTGGAGCAAACCCAGTAAGCTAATTCAACGGCTTCGACACTTGCATGCTTTGCAACAAGCTGGGCATACCGGTCACGATTGGGCAATCAAAGAAATTGAACAAGAGCTACGTCGTGCTAAAATTATTGTGTAATGGGTCTACCACTTTGCGACCACTTTTACCCCCACTCTTCGTTCTTATATTTGCTTATTTGCTTCCACTTTTACCTGAATTCTTTGGATCCATATTTGCTCTCACATTAAACTATTATTCTTATTACCAAGTTGACTTTACTAGAGCTTAGTCTATGCTTGACATTTGACATGGAAATATCAGTGACTAGGTATGGTAAGCCTTATGCATACTATAAAGGATATTCATATATTGTGAAACGAACCAATAAAAATGGAACTGTTATTTGGCGTTGTTCAAAACAATGTTCTAAGCATTGTCGTGGTGACCTAAAAAGTAAAAATAGGGAGGTTTTAAGTGTCAGTGATCATCAATGTAGTGTACTGCATGAAACACAGTTGCCGTCGACAAAAAAATCAAGATAACCATATTGCTACTCAAAATAGTGGATTGTTTAATGAGCAACGTTTAACCCCTGTTCTAAAAGTTATTTTTAATCCATCTTCCACATCGCAAGAGCCATCAACTTCACAAACTATGCAAGAGGTAGTGTTGTTGTTGTTGTTGTCGTTTTAAGGAGTGGAAAAACTAGGTCATCTGCTCTTGATATGCAAAAAGGTACCGTAGTATTGCAAGAGGATCAAAATGACTAAATAGTAATAACAATAAGGTTTTATGCCTATAAAACCATTGCGGCTTCCCCAGTTTTTGAAAACAACAGTGAATGGACATTGCTATAAAAAGATCTACAACAAGCCTTGTGTTTAAAAACTATAATCGACTATTGTAAAGAAAGAAAGAGTTGTATTAAGTGTGCATCTATTGTCATAATCATGTATACTCTGCAATGTAAAATATTCTAACTTTGTATAAAATAAAGCAACATTGTAACATCATTTTGCATTTATTTACAAATTTTATATACATTTCTTTTGGTTTCAAGATAATATTTTCTAAGACAATACTAAAAAGTAAAACATTATTATTCTCTACACATATTTTTTTTTCTTTCAGTCCATTGTCATCACTTATATTTTCCATTATTATTTCACTTTTTTTGTCATTTAATTATAACATTCATAAATTAAGTGTACAGGTTGCACAGCATTATTGACTTCATCAAAAACACTCTCCGACATATCATTAAACCGTGTAGGCAGAAATGTCTCAAAGTTTTCACATACACAAAGTACACGATCACCATATGCTATTTTCAATTTCCGAATATTGATAATGCGGAATGGAATATGCGTTGGCAATTCACTAAGCTTCTTTGTCTCTAAGCCACATGCTTGACCCACAGCATTCAAAACATTCATTGTAGTAGTCTATAAACAAAAGAAAAGCATATCTATTACACTCTAAAACAGCTTTAATAATATTGTGCAATTAGGGATTTTTCACTATGCATTGCTAATAAATTATACTATTTATGCAAGAAATGCTCTAACTGTAGCAGATACTACTTTTCTGCATATAGCACAAGTGTTAAGTTCTAATGCCCACTTGACACATGCTATCACGTGTCCACAAGGCAAAAATACAACACCTAGTTCATCTTGATAACAAATTTTACATAATTGTTGGTCACACTTTTGTATCTGTTCGTGAGACAAGTCTTTTTTTCAGCCTCATGTATTTGCTCCGCGTGTTCTAACTCTAAAAGCACTTTCTTGTGCTGCAATCACGTTTTCTTTACGAATTGTGTTCACAAATTCCTGACTTTTAAGCAACACCATGTATTTACAGTTAGGTAACCAAAGATCGTGTTGAACAAATGGGTTATCAGTCATTTGCCAATCCTTTAAAGCAAATCCACAATAAGAACATATTGTTTTATCACCTTCACCAGTATTAAAAAATCCACCTTCACTTAGCTGTTTGGTAAGGTGTTTTAATATTAATGGCCAAACATTTTTATAAGATTCTAAACGTTTTTCAACAAAGCTGTAGTCTAGGTGTGCTAGTGCTTTAGTCTTGCAAACTCCCAACTTTTCAAAAGCACATGCCAATTCATCACTATCTATGGCATATGGACCACATATATCGACACTACCGTTGTTGGCTGGTAATACATCATTATTATTATTATTTATTTGTGATTTAACAACGTAAGTAGCGGCCTATGACCTTGTGGTTCGGTAAAATGGATATACGGGTATGTTACCCACTTGTTTTCCAAGCATGTAAGGACAACAGGGAGACCATCGCAAATGGTCTCTAAAGGGATCATCCCCTTCTTCCCAGTGCGAAAGTTCAATACGAAAAAACACACAGCGCACCACATCTTCTCGGTTCAAGTAAAAAAAACGGCTTTTGCGAGTTTATGTGTTGACAAAAAGGCTACAGGCCAGGATTCAAATGTTAACCAACGATCATGTTCTGATTTTTAATTTAACCCACGTGGTAAACAAACTTGTTCACTTGTTGTATTTGGTACTAGCGCCATGTGTTATAATAAAACTTTTTCTTATTGTAAATTATTAACGTTGCACACAGTACTTTAAACCACAATGTATGCTTTTTCTTCACGGTCTGTTCACTATGTTAATGGCGTATGACCACACCTAAAAAAACTCATCAATCAATCAATCAATACTTGTAATTAAACTTCAAGTTTAACTGGCATTAAATAAAAAAACATCATCAAAAAATATTAAAAAATAAATAAACCCGTCTACTTTTTTTATAAAGCTGCAGTCATTTGCATTTCCCATTAACCAATATATAAACAAAAATAAATATCATATCATTTTTGTTCAGATTATCATGTTAAAACCTGTGGATATTTGTTGAGTCCATAGGGAACCACCCATAAATTAAATTTAAATTCTTTGTTTTTAGAAAATCCAACATAGCCTTGTACTTTTCCCAGTCAACAACCGATATAGTATTGTACCGTTTGTCAATACATGGCCATTATTCAAGAAAGCAATCATCGTCCTAGTCATGTACAGGTAATGAATCTTTTGTCTACGAGTTTTCAGTAGTGGTAAAATGGAATAGCATTTTATGTTAGGCTTACCTGAGTTTTAAATAGTTCACTGCCTGGAAACAATGGATGCACTCTACTGCGTCTCGGGTTTCCAGCAACTGCTACGGCGGTAAGGCTTTTCTTTCCAAGTTTCTAAAATAAAATAAACCGCTATAAATAACTAAATTCAGGTTAATACATGTATTTCATAAAATAAAATAAAATAATATCAAACAAAAAAATGAAACAAGTTAGTTTAAAAAAATAATCTCACCTTCACTTGCACTGGCTTGTTGCTGTTTCCTTCTAGTGGGCCCAAAAGTGCAATGGTTTCTTGTAT